>JBBGZY010000398.1:902500-1502500 GCA_037952925.1 Lithobates clamitans
CTCTAATTGCAAAGTAATTTTCTGACTTGGCTGAGATGCACTGATACAGAACTCCCTACATTGGATGGTGCAGATTCCAGCTCCAGGCAACTTCTATACCAGTGTTTACAGACATTGTTCAGGAAAGCGTACAAAGAGCAATAATGAGTCACAGAAACCAATCCTATTTCGTTAGTCAGTGCAGTGAATTATTGCTGTGGATTGCTTCATTACGGGCAACTACTATTTGCTAGCTACTAAAAGTGTCTTCGGTCTCTACATACCTAACCATCAATGGGCAATTATTTAAATTTTTAGCTTTTGCGGGGTTAGGACCTCTTGCTGTCCCAGTGACCACCTTTTATCAAGTGGTATCAAGTACATGCGGGTGCCTTGAGATTCTCACCTCACACCCGATACCATGCTGTGATAAACCAAGCTTTTACGGCTCCTAGTAGCGTTCTCCTGCCTGCAACACATCCCTTTTGGTCCATCATTATGATTGATTGCCTTAGTGGCCAAAAAGAACATGTATGAGGCTGCTAAGCTTTGAAACCTCATGGAAGTATCTCAGAAAACCTAGACTGGCAAAGCCTCAGATTTAAATGACGCTGTGGGTGTGTGGTGCACCTCCTTTTTTGGGGGGGGGGACTGATTTTACTTTAAGTGTTGGGGTGCAGGTTACTGGTTGGTAAAAGGGAGAACATGAGATGAAGATAGCTTTTATTTTAGGGAGAGGGTGGATGCACTGAAGGGCTCATGCCATAGCACTGGACCCCCCGGTCCTGAAAACGATTGTATTGTTGAAAGACCTCTTGAGATAACCGTTGTGGTATCTGAATTTTACTTAGTCGGGAGGTGTTGTGCAAATCTAATACCAGTTTCTTTTTTTGTTCTTGCGTTTTAATGCATTACACTAATCACAGCTTAGAGAAAGAAGATTACAGAATTCGTACTCCTTTCTAAAAGCTCTCTGGTATTTTATATTTGACCTGTGGTTGTCTGCTAATTTATTTCTTTATTTCTTTTAGAAAAAGGGAATTATGTTCATTAAGTAAATGTTAACAATGAGACTACTGTGCAGTTATGTGAAAAGGTATTATTATATACAGCATGGCAAAACTTACAGCATAGTCAAATCTTTTTTTTTGTAGTTTTGGATAGAGCGGGGGGGGGGGGGATGTTGGAGGGGTTTGGGGGGGGGGGAATGTGTTAGAACCCCTGTCAGGTTTTTATTGCTGTGGTGTCCCTGCTGGTGAGGTTCACTGTCTGTTTTATCCTGGTGACTGGGAAAATCAATTAATCACTCCTCAGTTGCAAAGTCACATGACAAGTCATACCCCATGATTTCCAATGAGTACCATTTATAACTGTGAGACTTCATTTCGCAGCCACTTCAAAGTAGTCCCTGCACTACTTTGGTCCGACTTTGATGCCACTTTAGGTCCATAGACCTCAAGATTACACAGGCATTGCTTCAAGTCGCACATGTGTGAAAGGGGACTAAGCTGGGGGTCACAATTGTCTAAAGTCTAGTAAACACGGGCTGAATGTCGGACGTGTGTATGGTAGTTGGTCCGACAGAAGCCGGCTATTTGGGTCATGACCAAAAAAGGTCTGGTGATAAGCATCCAATCAGCCAATAGCTGACAGCACTGACCGGAGTGTTCTGGCGGGGGGGCTGTCCCCCTGTCAGATCACAATAGCTCAGCATGGGAGATCGCTGTACTAGCATGTGCATAGTTAGTACAGTGGCTCCTCCTGAGCTCTCCAGTTTTTTTTTTCGTTCAGCCAGGTGGGTTGAACGAAAAATTACTAGTATTGTGTACTAGGCTTAAAGGATCTGGTCTCATTTCTTGGTGGTGTCTCTAAAACAAGAATGAAGCTAAATCTCTCCAATAGGGTATAGAAAACCTTAATAGGGCGTACACACGGTCGGACTTTGTTCGGACATTCCGACAACAAAATCCTAGGATTTTTTCCGACGGATGTTGGCTCAAACTTGTTTTGTCTACACACAGTCGCACAAAGTTGTCGGAAAATCTGATCGTTCTAAATGCGGTGACGTAAAACACGTATGTCGGGACTATAAACGGGGCAGTGGCCAATAGCTTTCATCTCTTTATTTATTCTGAGCATGCGTGGCACTTTGCCCGTCGGATTTATGTACACACGATCGGAATTTCCGATTTTGTTGTCGGAAAATTTTATCTCCTGCTCTCCAACTTTGTGTGTCGGAAAATCCGATGGAAAATGTCCGATGGAGCCCACACACAGTCGGAATTTCCGACAACACGCTCCGATCGGACATTTTCCATCGGAAAATCCGACCGTGTGTACGCCCTATTAGCTGCCCAACTCCAGGCACAGTTATTTTTACTTTTTTGTGCATTTTTTTTTTTTTTATAATATTTTTTTTTTTATCTTGGAATAAATCTGTAATGGTTTTTCCTAAATTGACGGCTATCTGTAAGTTTTTCACTGAGTGCAGCTGGTCAGTGCAGGAGGAGCTGCATCTTCAGCTCCCCACTGCTTTGCAATGGTATCTATGATAGACACAGGCTGCGATGTTGTGCCTCTGTCACCCCCCACTATTGAGTGGAGCTTATAGAAAGCTCTTGAAGTAAACCATATTTCCACATGTTAGAATTTTTTTTTAAATTGATTGCAAACATAAACATATTTTTTCTTTAAAATAACAAATATGTCATGCTTAGCTGCTCTGTGCAATAGTTTTGCATAGAATGCATTAAAGTGCTTGTAAAGTCGTGTTTTTAAAAAATAAACATAACAAACATGTTATACTTACCTGCTCTGTTGCAGTGGATTTGCACAGAGCAGCCCCGATCCCCCTCTTCTCGGGTCCCTCTTCTGTGCTCCTGGCCCCTCCCTCCTGTCAAGTTCCCCCACAGCAAGCAGCTTGCTATGGGGGCACCTGAGCCGAGTCTCAGCTCTGTGTGTCCATTCAGACACAGAGCTGCCATTCGGCCCGCCCCCTCTCTCTCCTGATTGGCTAACTGACTTTGGTGGACAGCCATAGGAGCCAATGGCGCTGCTGCTGTGTCTTAACCAGGAGGGGGAGTCTTTGGCGGCCGAGGCACTCGTGGACATCGCTGGAGAGAAATGGTATTAGGGCGGCTGCTACACACAGAAGGCTTTTTGTCTTAATGCATAGAATACTACCACTTTAATGGGGCATACACACGGTCAGACTTTTCGTCTACAAAAGTCCAACGGACGCCGACGGACTAAAGCTGGCTGGTAATCCGATCGTGTGTGGGCTTCCCCGGACTTTCAGCTGACTTTTTCAGCCTCAAATCCGACGGACTTTAGATTTGAAACTTGCTTCAAATCTTTACGTCGTAACTACGACGGACCCTGAAATCCGCTCGTCTGTATGCTAGTCCGACGGACAAAAACCGACGCTAGGGCAGCTATTGGCTACTGGCTATGAACTTCCTTATTTTAGTCTGGTGTACGTCATCACGTACGAATCCGTCGGACTTTTGTGTGGTCGTGTGTAGGCAAGTCCATTCGTTAGAAAGTCTGCCACAAGTCTGTCGGACAGGCTGTCGGACTTTTGTAGACGAAAAGTCCGACCGTTTGTATGCCCCATTAGGCCTCATGTACACTGGACGTTTTGGACATTTTTACAGCAGCTGTTTTTGGCTTCAGTCATTTTTTTCTACAGTCAATAAACTCTCCAGCATGTTATCCTGTGTGTCCATGCACAACATCGACTGTTTTTGGCTGTAAAAAAAAAAAAAACACAACAAGTGGGTTCTGAGAGGCAGTTTTCAGCTGTAAAAATGATCTAACATCAAAAAATGCAGATAAACGCTCAAAAACGCAGCTCACCAGCGGTTGTTAACATTTTTGATCCATTGAAAAAAAAGACGCTAAATAAAACTATTGCAAAAACATTGAAAAACTTACTGCAAAGCTGCTGACGTTTTTATAACGTTATTATAACGTCCAGTGTGCATGAGGCCTCAAGTTTTACAAAGGAAGGGAAAAAAAGGAAGTACAAAACTGGGTCTAGGGTAGGGTTGCCACCTCATCCCTTTAAACCCGAACACATATGAATTACACAGGTTCTGAGGCTAATTTAATGCAGGTAAGGCACCAAGTGAGTTTAATTACCACCTTAATCACCCACAGAACCTGTGTAATCAATATGTGTTCGGGTTTAAAGGGATGAGGTGGGAACTCTAGTCTAGGGTTATTGATGTCTGAATTGATTATTTGGCTTCCAGCAAAAACCTTTGACACCCACCCCCTTTGCCCCTTTTCGTCCACGCCCCTTTTCATCCACGCCCCTTTTCGTCCACGCCCCTTTTCGTCCACGCCCCTTTTCGTCCACGCCTTTGTAGTTGATCCCCATACACTTCTATGCCTTCTAATTTCCTGTGATATTAAACACCATCTTCTCGAGAAAGTGCCTTCAATTGCTCTCAGCTACCTCCAAATCTCAAAACACCTTTTTTTTTTTTTTTTTATTGCTGCTCTTATCTGACTTCCTTTAGGCCGGGGTCACACATGTCCGGCTGCGGTTTGCACTCCGGAGTCTGGTGCATTTCTGTTCACCAGTTCAGGTGCAATTCAGGTGCAAATGTTTGCATGAATTTGCATCTGAACTGAGCTGAGCTGCACAATTCTGGATAAAATGAAAATCACGATTTTTTTTGCTTAGAACAAAGATCACGATTCTCTCACGATTCTCGTGGCGTAACATGATCTTTCACATTATACAAAGAAAATCGAGCTAACTTTACTGTTTCGTTTTTTTAAATTCATTAACCACTTGCCTACCAGGCACTAACACCCCCTTCCTGCCCAAGCCATTTTTCAGCTTTCAGCACTGTCGCACTTTGAATGACAATTGCGCGGTCATGCTACACTGTACCCAAACAAATCTTTTTCATTTTCTTCACACTAATAGAGCTTTCTTTTGGTGGTATTTAATCACCTCTGCGATTTTTTATTTTTTGCTCAACAAATAAAAAAAGACCGAAAATTCTTGGAGGAGGATACGTACTGACGTCACCACGCTTTCTCGCTAGGAGGACGGGTTTTGTTTGCAGCTGACCGGCTCTGCTATTTATGCGTGATTTTATCTTTTTACGTGTAAGTGCAATAAATCAATAAAAACTGTTAAGGCAATATTATGCTATGCTTGGTCTTCTCTCCTGATGCATGGCTGAGGGTACTGAGCCTTTTTGTCTGAGTCATACGGCGCCTGGAGCGTTTGGAGAAATATATGCAGTTATCCAACCAAAGCTTTCCAGACGATCTTCTACACAAGCAAAAGCCTTGGCTGGGCTATAGCCATCTGCCTGGTTTTGCATGCCAGCTGGTAAGCGAGTTTTTCTTAAGGTGGTGGCACGTTTTGTTGATCAAGCTCACTTTGGTGTCTGTTTTGGATCGTAATTGAACTGTCATTTTATCACACATTTTTTCCTTACAAGGAATTGTTTGGATTTACCTTAAAGCAACACAGCTTCTCCTTTCCATACTTTGTTTTGTGCTTATCTCACATTAAAGTGGATGTAAACCCAATGTCATCCTTTCTAAACTACTGCCATAGGAGTCATCTATAAAGATATACTCGCCTCCTGCATGTATCTTTACCTGTCAAATGTCTCCCCTCTGTCTGTTATTAGAAACGGCAGATTCTGTGGGTGGGTCTGTTGTCTGGAGCTCGGTGGGTGGAGTCCTGATGTCAGTAGACTCCCCGCCCACCTCTACACTCCCCTTGTCAATGTGCATTTCTCCTGTTTATTTCTTACACTGAACTTCTGCTATGATCTCTAACATCCAGTGAAAAGACAGGAAAGTAACCACATGACTTCAGCATGCCAAATCATGCTGAGGTGTGGAACAGCCAATCCTTGCAGAGCTGCTGAAGAAAGGAGTGGGGGAGGGAATTAAAAAAAATGCATGTCTTAGGCTAGTGCACAAGATATGTAAATCACTTGTCACTCACAGCAAGGGGGAGGATTTGACAAAGTTTTTCTCTGTTTGTCAAGTTTTATCTCACTGAACAATAAAAGAGGATTGCTCAGAGCTGGATTAACTCTTTGTGGCAAGACTGGGCTCAAATGATAGCAAATCTTATACTCTACAGTATGACATTAACAAAAAAAATTTCGGGTTTACATACACTTTAAGCTGCTGCTCATTGGACTGTTCACAATTATTACCTTTTGACTTATTTATTTTATTGTTTTTTTACTAAGCGCGGTTTTTCCCCTTCAATTCGTGGTATTTAATCACTGCTGGGTTTTTTATTTTTTACAAAAAAAAGATCAAAAAAAAGTTTTTTTACTTTTTTCTGTCAGTAAAATTTGTAACTAAGTAATTTTTCGCCTTCACTGATGATGTGGCACCAATGGGCAGTGATAGGCTGAACTGGTGGGCATTGATGATGTGGCACTTATGGGCACTGATGAGGTGGCACTGATGAGGAAGCACTTATGGGCACTGATAGGTGGCACTGATATGTGGCACTGATGGGCACTGTTAGGTGGCACTGGGCACTAATAGGCGGCACTGGTGGGCACAGATAGGCGGCATGGATAGGCGGTACAGATGGGCATTGATGGGTGGCACTGATGGGCGACACTGGGCATTGATGGATAGCAGTGATGGGCATTGATGGGCAGCACTGATAGGTGGCACTGATTGCCAGCATTGACTGGCATGGCTAATGGGCATTGATTTGTGGCACTTGTGGGCACTGATTGTTGCCACTGGTGGGCACTGTATGCTGGCATTGGTGGGCACTGTATTGTTACACTTTATTTCTTTATTGTAATCAGGGCACTGATGATCAGTGCCCTGATTACATCCCTAGATGTCTCCCTGTGAAGAGATGCCGCTGATCGGCTCTCCTCTCCTCACAATCTGTCAGTGTGAGACGAGGAGATCCAATTACCGGCATCTCCGTGTTTACATGTGACCGGCTGTGATTGGACACAGCCAATCACATGGTTAAAGAGCCGCGGACTTGGCTCTTTACACAAATCGGGGTCGCGCCATGTCCTAGCAGAGGCTTTGAAGGTACCCGCGGGCCTCAACTAGCCGTTTCAGGTGAGTTTACATTTTAGACAAGGATAGGGGGGTACATTCACTTGGTGGGAGGGTAGGCCAAAAGGATAACTGCTTTCTGTGACAGTACATCGATCTTTTCAGATTGGTTTGATTGCTCATGGTTAAACAAGGAGGCCACTAGGAATGCCTGTATTTGTTCTTGACACTAGTCATGGTAGGAACAAATAGATGTTGTTCCTCAAGGCCATTTTTAGCATACCATATACTTTGAGATTTGGACAGGTGTTTTGCATTTGGCGCTCTAGAACATGGAATGGAATGGAATAATCGGTGAATATGCTTGTACAGCTGTGTTTTCCCCTGAATACAGGTATCGGTCAGGGAGGAAAAGTTGGGGGGGGGGGGGGGGGTTTGGTTTTTTTTTTATTCTTTTGGTGTGTGAGGAAGGGTAAATCTGGAATAGTTATTTGCTTTCCATGAGGCCATGTTTCATGAAGACAACACACATCAGAACAAAGATCAGAATAAGCTGTAACCAATCAGTGAGAGCAGATGGATGGAGTAAAGCAATCGTGTCGCTGTTAGTAGGATCAGGCTGAAGGCTGTTCTCATTTTCTTTCTCTTCTTGGCAGCAAAGGCTACTTAGGAGATAGTTGTCTGTGATTTGTTTATGAGATTTGCTTTGCCAATATGTTGTCAACTGCAAACTCTCCAATGTGAATAGAATTTAAAACCTGTATCTGGCTAATATTTGCTAGAATTACTGGGAACATTGGCGCTCTGCAGATGCTGCATAATTCTATTTACAATGAACATTTGAACAGTTAACCTCCATCTAAAAAAGAATGTAAGACAATTGGTGCATATGGTTATAGGGGAACTATAATGTGTTTGTTAGAGAAGATCCATAAATATAACATTTCGTATTTCTTTTTAAATTATTTTTACATGCCTAATTGCAACTGTATATCTAAACCCAAGAATAAAAATGTACTATATTGCAGCTTAAATGCATCCGCTCAGGGCGGTGCAAATGCCGGGGCTGTTATGCTTTGCTGCGGGAAAAATGAAATGGCATGTCACATTGCACTCTTTTCAAGTTAATGGGGCTGCGCCACAAGACCCCTAAATAAAACACAACCAGTATTCTCTGTTAGAGCGTTTGGGACTTCATATTGTATCCCACGCTGTGATTATGTATGATCCTGAAATTATGCAATGCCTCAGTAGGGGTAAAGATCAGTTCATAACAGTCCCATTGAAGTAACAAACGATTTTTTGGACCTTAAAGGTCACATACAAATCAATCACAATTGGCTTCTAGTTGGAAAAGTCATATTGAAGAACATAATGTAACTGGGTGGTTCTGTAGTACTCAACCGTGTAACAAACCCAATTGTTGACCCGAGTCTTGTCAGAGATGGTAAAGGGAAGGCTGCTTGCACACTGATGGAGATAGTATGCTGAAAGTCTTCGGCTGCTGGAATATCCGCTGAGCACGGTGCAGGTTTGTGGGACTTGTAGCAGGAAATCCTTGATTTTCCCCTGAGTGGGGATGCAGCACCTAAGCTGTATAGCTGGATATGATGGCATCGGGCCACACCGGAACACGGACAGAGCCGGAAAGGTTCCTTGTGGGTGGCTGCGAGGTGGAACCCACATATCAGTGTCTGAAAGTGTCACCATGACAACGCGTTTCGCGTGCATGCGCTTTCTCAAGTCACCTCAGTCGCCACAACAGCCCTGCAACTACGTGCAATGCAGTGGGGTGGCATTTTGAGGGTTAAAGTAGGAAAACAGTCGGCGTGGAGTAGAGCTGCACGATTCTGGCTAAAATGAGAATCGCAATTTTTTTTGCTTAGACGATAGATCACAATTCTCTCACGATTTTCGCGGCGTAACATCATCTTTCACATTAAAATAAAAAAAATTGGGCTAACTTTACTGTTTCGTTTGTTTTGTTTTTTTTTTTTATTCATTGAAGTGTATTTTTTCCCAAAAAATTGCATTTGAAAGACCGCTGGGCAAATACAGTGTGACATAAAATATTGCAGCAATTGCCATTTTACTTCCTAGAGTCTCTGCTAAAATAAGTACAATGTTTGGGGGTTCCAAGAAATTTTCTAGCAAAAAATATTGATTTTAACTCAAGAAAGAAGTGTCAGAAAAAGATTTAGACTTTAAGTGGTTAAACTTCCTGCATTTACACATTGTTGAAAACTTAGCAGACTGCCCAGATTATTTATTTACACCGAAGTTCTATCCCTTTGATCTAAGAAGGCAGCTTAGTTACAATGTTGCAAGTTAAAAACTTGGCAGTCTGCCCAGATGTTTTCTTTTGACAGCTGAGTGAGCAGATAGTAGCTTCTCCACTTGTTTATATGAAAGAATCGGCAACCTCTGCAGGAGAGATCGTCAGGGGGGGGTGAATCGAGATCACGATTTTTTAACGATTAATTGTGCAGCTCTAGCATGGAGGAGACCTCCATTGCCATCTGCCAAATGAACTCTGAAAAAGTGATTTATCATGAATCACTTTTCAGAGTGGCGGCAATAATCGCCACATAATCACATGTGAACAAGCTCTTATTGACGGATGAAAAACGGACAGCAATGCATTACTATGGGCAAACTGGGGCTTAAAACAATGCTGGCAACTGATAGGGTAGCCCAGGAAAAGTAAACAGGAAGTTATCACCCTGCTAGATTTGGCAGGATTGAAAGATATGTTTTGCACTGATCAGAAAGAAAGAATACCTTCAGTGGTACATTTAACAAAGCAAAAGATACCAATAAGCAAATTTCACTGTTAGGCAAGCCATAGATGAATCAATTTTCTTTCCTTCCACCATGGGCGGAAGAAAAGAAAATCGCTCAATTCCCCCATTAACATAGTCAGTGTTGATGGAGGAATGCCTCCCACAGCGCTGTTGTATGCTACTGGTTGGGTTGCAGGGTGCTCTCCTGGCCAGCAGAATACAATGAGTACTGCTAGCGGCTACACACGCTGGCAGTAATCGCATGTAGAAAAATCTGCCAGGCTGGTTGTACATCGATCGACCTTGGGTACAATCAGCCTGCCCATACATGGATCAAAATTCAGCCAGTCCCTGCTGAACCGGCCAAAGTTCAATCCATGTATGGCCGGCTTTAGAGAAGTAATCTATTAGGATGGTCCACACAACCAGTTGCTACTATTAAAAATCTGCTGGGAGAACACGGCGGTAGAGATTCCCCCATCCTCACTGACTTTGTTGATGGGAGAATTGAGCGATTTTCTTTCCTCCAACCCCTGGTCACAGGAAAGAAAATTGCTCTGTCTATGGCTGGCTTTAAGCATATTTGTTTTACTACTGGAAATTAGAGCTGCATGATTAATCTTTAAGAATCGGTATTGCGATTTTTTTTTTTTTTTTTCCCCCTTGCGATCTTGACAAAGTATTTTCCAGATTCTTTCTATGCAGTGAATTCTCTGCTCTGCTGAAGCCCACAGCAGTTAAAAAAAAGGATAAAAAAAAAAACGGGAAGTCTGCCAAGTATCACAACATTCTTTAGCAGTGGAACTAAGGCTGGCCATACATTATACAATTTTCTGTACAATTTTCTTTCCTTCAACTATGTAGTGCAAGGGCCTGCCTAATTGGATACAATTATGTTGTTTAGTTTTGACCTCATATTATATGGTTTTCAGTAAATCTAAAGGAAATTTTGTACAAGAAAATTGAACATGTATGGCCAGCCTTAGTATAAACATTGTAACGATTTGTCCTTTAGATCAAAGGAATACACTTCGGTGTGTAAATGAGGGAAGTTTAACCACTTAAACACTAAACCTTTTTCTGACATTTGTTGGTTTCAAGCTAAAAAAATTTTTGTTTTTGCTAGAAAATTACTTAGAACCCCCAAATATATAATATATATTTTTATTTTATTTTTTAGCAGAGACCCTAGAGAATTAAATGGTGGTTGTTGCAATATTTTATGTCACATTGTATTTGCGCAGCAGTCTTTCAAATGCAACTTTTTGGGGGAAAAATACACTTTAATGAATTAAAAAAAAACTAACCAGTAAAGTTAGCCCAATTTTTTTTTGTATAATATAAGCAAAAAAATATAAGCAAAAAAATTGTGATTCTCATTTTGGCAAAATCATGCAGCTTTACTGGAAATGTTGTGTTTCAAAGGCCAAGTATTCTGTTGAAGACAGACTCATAACTCACAGTGCACATGCTCATTTAATCACAAGATCCTTTGACTGTAGTACCGCTCCAACTGCCATAACCATTTAATTTGCCTTCATGGATAATTCAAAAATGAAGCGTGATCTGACCACACGTATCTTAATCACGCATGACAATAAATGATTCTTTTGAAGGGAAAAGTATTATTAACCACTTCAATACAGTGGTAAATTTTCACCCCCTTCCTGCCCAGGCCAATTTTCAGTTTTCAGCGCTGTCACACTTTAAATGACAATTGCGTGGTCATGCTGTAAACACTATACCCATATGAAACTTTTATCACTTTTTTCCCCACAAATAGAGCTTTCTTTTGGTGGTATTTGATCACTTCTGCGTTTTTTTATTTTTTGCGCTATAAACAAAAGAAGAGGGGCAAGTTTGAAAAAAACACAATTCAGGCGGTCCCCGTGTTACAAACAAAATAGGGACTGTAGGTTTGTTCTTAAGTTGAATCAGAACAGGTCTATTTTTTAAGTGCAGCTCCAGCCAAAAATACTATATTTTTTTAAGCTTTTTGGATAGCATAGGGAAGGGTTAACACCCCTGTAAGGTTTGTTTTGCTGTCTGTGCCTCTGTTCGGAAGATTTCACCTCACTTTCTGTCCCAATGACAATTGGATTTTGAAAATTTTGGGTTGTTGTGGAAACAAGGATTGGTGATAAATCATCAGTGGAGGAGACACCTTTTTCCCATAATAACTCTTACAGGAGAGAATTTCCCTTCCTAGGGGTAGATTTCTTCTCACTTCCTGTTGTCTCCCTCCGTTTGTAAGTAGGAGTCGTTTGTAAGTCGGATGTTTAAAAGTAGGGGACCGCCTGTATTTTTTACTTTTTGCTATAATAAATATCCCAATTTTTTCACAAAAAAACCCAAATTTTTTCCTCAGTTTAGGCCGATATGTATTCTTCTACATATTTTTTGCAATAAGCATATATTGATTGGTTTGCGGCATTTTTTTAATTTTTTTTTTTACTAGTAATGGCAACGATCTGAAATTTTTATCGTGACTGTGACGTTGCGGACACTTTTGACACTATTTTGGGACCACTGACAGTTATACAGCGATCAGTACTATAAATATGCACTGATTACTGTATAAATGTCACTAGCAGGGAAGGGGTTAACACTAGGGGGCGATCAAGGGGTTAAATGTGTTACCTAGGCAGTGATACTGACTAGGGGAGGAGACCAATCGGTGTTCATACTTGGTATGAACACAAGATCTATCTCCTCTCCCCTGACAGGACATGGATCTGTGTGTTTACGCTCTGTAACGAGCGATCGCGAAAGCCCGGCGGACATCGTGGTCGCTGGGCATGCACATCGGCTCCTCGGTGACGCGGTGGGGGCGCACGCGCCCTCTACGCCACCGGGAAGCCGAGGACGTCATATGATGCCCGCCCAGGACGGGAGATCCCATCTGCGGATGTCGTATGACAGTGGGCGGGTAGGGAAGTGGTTAAATAACCCACTAATATACATGGTTATTGCACACTGCAAGCCTGTATTGTTGGATCTCTTTAAACAAAAGAGATCTCTTTGTAGTTAGTTATGATGTATGTCTTATTTTAGGCAGTTTCAAAAGACTTAATGGAGAAAATAACTACAATAAGCAAGCATTCCGCTGAGAACACATTTTATTGCAGGTAATGTCACAGCTGACAAAGGAAGGAACAGCAAGTGCGCTTAACCTGACATGCCAGGTTACTGATTATGTCTTGTTCGCGGCAGTGTTTTCTCCCTGTTTCCAACCCCTTACGGAGAGCTGTTTTAAGAAAGCTGTGGAGATTTTCCTTTTGTTCTTTCAGAGAAGACCATATATTCAATTGTAAAATGATGAAAAAATGTCCAGGTTTATCAGTTTAAAATAGAAGGTTGAATTTATTTTTATGTTGCCTTTATACATTACATTACAGTAAGGTAAAACAGCGTTACTAAACCCACAACAGTAAAATCAGTCTGTATATGCAGTAAAGCATGCTTGTTATGCTCACCGTGGAACCTAAGGGGTTAATATTCCACATTGTATAAAAAGGATGTTTGATCCTACTATCTCTGATCCTCTCCTTCTTCCACTGTCCCCAATCCATCTGCTGATGGCACAGAGCCCTAGGAGGCACAGTCTCAGTTTGGTGTGTATTGCTAAAGAGTTTGTTTCGTTTTTTTCTTGGGTGGGTGCATGTGAGCAGCACAGGGCCAATCAGCACTGTCCAGACAGAGGGTCAGGGGTCCTGCAACCTCATAGGACAGTCAGAGGTGAATGGAAACACCTCCTACAAGCTGTAAAGTGGTTATAAACCCACGTGGACACAAAAAAAACCTACAAAACAAAGGCATAATGAGCTAGTATGCATAGCATACTAGCTCATTATGATATAATTACCTTAGATCGAAGTCCCCGCAGCGGTCCCGGCACACAGCTTTGGCCGACGACGTGTCTCCCGGAGTTACTTCTGGGTATCGTGGGCTCCGGTGCTGTGATTGGCCAGAGCCACTGGCAACGGCACACTAGCTAAAGAAACGGCACGTACGAGCCATCTCTTCAGTGCGCACGTGCCGATGATGTCTCCACATGCGTATACAGTGAATATCTCCTAAACTATGCAAGTTTAGGAGAAACTCACGGTAGCTACAGGTAAGCCTTATAGGCTTACCTGTAGCCCCGCCTTATAGGCCTACCTGTAGGCAAAAGTGGTTGTAAAGAGTTTACAACCACTTTAACTAGACACTCGTAGAAGTCATTAGACTTCTATATACTGCTTAGAGCTGCATGATTAATCCTTAAAGAAACAGATTGCGATTCTACAACCCTCGTGATCTAAACAAAGCATTTTTCAGATTCAGTGCAGAGTTCTCTGCTCATAGCCTACAGTTGTCAAAAAAACCCCAAAAAAAACAGGCAGTCTAAGTTTATGACAACATCGCTTAGACGGAGATAAAGCAGCCATTGGCTCCCATTGCTGTCAATCACAACCAATGAGGAGGGAGTGGGGGTGGGGCTGAACTCTCTCCTGTGTGTCAATGTACACACAAAGCGGGGCTTGGTAGCATGCAAGCACAAGTGCTCCCATAGCAAGTGGCTTGCTATGGGGACACTCGGTGGGGGAGGGGGGGCTCAGAGCGTCAGCGGAAGACCCGAGAAGAGGAAGGTTCGGGGCTGCTCTGTGCAAAACAATTTTTTTTTAAATGTTCCTTTAATATCACTTTAATATAACTGTAGTTCAATAGGCACCAGATTAGGACCCAGAGCTTACATAATGTAACAGGCCTGGATAGACACCGCCCCTCCCCTTCTCTGCGATAACACTATGTGAGGAAGCTTGTGCTATAAGGTGTGTTTGTTACTCAGCTCTACTGGCACAGGGCCCTGCAACGTTAAGCTGGCCATAGATAGATCAATATTCGGCTGGTTCAGCAGACACTGACTGAATTTAGATCCATCTATGACTATTCCCGTTCAAGAGCAGTTGATCTAAGGACTGATTGCTCTCGAACAGGCTTGTTGAAAAATTTTAAACCACATATCGGAGGAGATAGAGGCCCAGAAAGGAAGTTACTCATGGCACCAAGCAGCATTGGTAGTGCAAGACGAATGTGTTCGCCAGTGCGGACCTCTCTAAAAGGTTTAAGATCAAGGAGTTTATCAACTGCTCCACTACCCATTTATTTGTATGCTGCTATGTCCCTGCAACAAATATTATGTTTGTATAACAAAGCGGCAGTTGTTGTCCGCATTGACAAACTCATCCGTAATATAAAAAAGAAGGATGATGAGAGCCCACTGGCAATGCACTTTGCTGAGCATCATGATGGAAAGCCACACGGATTGGTTGTGAAGGGGATCTTTGTGCTCAACCTGCCATTGCGCAGAGGTGACTTTAATACAATCCTCTTGAAAAAAGAAAAAATTTGGATTTTTAAGCTGGGCACACTTGCCCCATACGGTCTAAATACAGAATGTAACTTACAGATCTTTCTTGAAGCATAAGATAATGGCAACACTGGCATTGATAGCTGCCTCTATTGTTTCATCATCCATTACTAGCTGACTAG
Organism: Lithobates clamitans; assembly: GCA_037952925.1. Classification (NCBI taxonomy): domain Eukaryota; kingdom Metazoa; phylum Chordata; class Amphibia; order Anura; family Ranidae; genus Lithobates; species Lithobates clamitans. Next base: position 917,827 of record JBBGZY010000398.1, read on the forward strand.
CTCTATGTTTGCCCTTATTATAATTATAAGATAGTATAGCCATCTTATGGCCTTCTGTTTAGGATTTAACGTACTAATGTTATGCAGGTATATTACTGGTCCTTCCTTTCCTTCCCTACCTCCGCCCCCAGTTCATACTGACTTCCCTTGCCCTGATATGTGGTTTATGGGTTTTTTGAGTTACTGGGATGAAACCTACCCATCCTTTAAGGTAAGACGGCAGTAGATTGGCTGATGGTTTAACGGTTTATGTATATTCCTACCATCCTTTGAGATCTTTAAAGACAGGTCCTTGTATTTTTTATTTTTTTTGGAAAATGTTGCTTTGATCAACATATTCTGATGGTGGAGGAGCCCCACTGTTGGAATACAATGACACAGTGGGGAGGATTCCCCAAATTTAAATGTGTAAATAGGGGAATCTGGTAATTTTTTTTTTTTTTTTTTTTTTTTTCCAGTCGGCCCGCTGGCTTATCGCAAAAATGTATGTGTTTTCCAGCCCCATAGCTGGCCATGCACGTATATTTCCTGGTAGGAAAAAGTTTATTTTAGGCATTTCCTAGTAAAATTCGGGCACAAATTACAACTTGTGGGGGGGGGCACTGGACTATTCAGGGGTAAAACGAAAGGCAAGGGCATATGTGACTGATGACTTTCAGTTGAAAGCAGTATGATTGTGATACATATATAGTAAATTCTGCGCTCAGGATAGTAGCGGGTTGCAGCCCCTCCTATTGGGTTCCCAAGGGAACTTATAGAGATAAAGGATGGGATAATTGGCGCTACCCTATAGAACAAATGAGTATATATTAAAAGTAGTATGAAAGTGCCTGTCTGTAGAGAAAGGTGGAGTACCTTATCCTATGAGGCAGAGTGTGTGTATGTGTGACCTTCAGTGTTCCGTAAAAGTGTGATAAAACAAACAAAACCAAATGTGTATGTGACAGGTACACCAGATATGTATAAATAATCAACCGAGTAGCATCCCATTAGAAGAGAAGGGTGTGTGAGTGTATCTTTCAGTCAAAACTGAGCCCAACAACCTTGCATATAAACCAGTGTAACAAAAATATCTTCCACGATTAATCAACCAAATATAGCAAGCAAATATCTTATGGTAAACACAAGAACGATGTATACATAAAAATATATATGGAATGTAAAAATATATATGCACCAAAATATAAATGCAAAAATATATAGACAACTAAATATATATAGTCCCACACAAACCATGTGTGTCGAAAACAAAAGGTGAATCATAAAAGATATAATTAAATATAGAAATAAATATAAAAAGTCCAAGTCCCACATGTAAAAATAAATAGAATGTAATCCCAAAATAGCCAATGGTGAATTGTAACAGGTGACTTTGGTGCTCAGCACGTATGGTGACTCGTAGTGCTCCCCCCAATGGGTCCCCACTCACCAGACGTAGTTACCCCTGCAGGGGTAATAAGCACAAAGTGGGTGACTGTGGATAATCCTCCTCCTCAGCTTTCTTACTTTCCCATCAGTTCCTCCATCGGGCTCTTACAGCTGTCCTCTCAAACTCAGGGGTGCAATCCGGTCAGGACCTCCCAAATCCTTCCATAGTGTCTCAAAACTGGGTCAGTGGCTGTGAATTAGAGACACTGCAGACTATAGGTGAACAGGCAAAGCCCCCCCCCCCCCCCAAAAAAAATCATCATTTTTTGCTAGAAAATTACTTAGAACCGCCAAACATATAAGGGACCAAAAGTAATGGGACAGATTAACAATCATCCATCAAACTTTCACTTTTTAATACTTGGTTGCAAATCCTTTGCAGTCAATTACAGCCTGAAGTCTGGAATGCATAGACATCACCAGACGCTGGGTTTCATCCCTGGTGATGCTGTTCCAGGTCTCTACTGCAACTGTCTTCAGCTCCTGCTTGTTCTTGGGGCATTTTCCCTTCAGTTTTGTCTTCAGCAAGTGAAATGCATGCTCTATCGGATTCAGGTCAGGTGATTGACTTGGCCATTGCATAACATTCCACTTCTTTCCCTTAAAAAACTCCTTGGTTGCTTTTGCAGTATGCTTCGGGTCATTGTCCATCTCTACTGTGAAGCGCCGTCCAATGAATTCTGAAGCATTTTGCTGAATATGAGCAGATAATATTGCCCGAAACACTTCAGAATTCATCCTACAAGAGAAGCAGTTCTATTGGCAGCCATACATGCCCACGCCATGACACTACCACCACCATGCTTCACTGATGAAGTGGTATGCTTTGGATCATGAGCAGTTACTTTCCTTCTCCATACTCTTCTCTTCCCATCACTCTGGTACAAGTTGATCTTGGCCTCATCTGTCCATAGGATGTTGCTCCAGAACTGTGAAGGCATTTTTAGATGTTGTTTGGAAAACTCTAATCTGGCCTTCCTGTTTTTGAGGCTCACCAATGGGTTTACATCTTGTGGTGAACCCTCTGTATTCACTCTGTTGGTCTTCTCTTGATTGTTGACTTTGACACACATACACCTACCTCCTGGAGAGTGTTCTTGATCTGGCCTACTGTTGTGAAGGGTTTTTTCTTCACCAGGGAAAGAATTCTTCGGTCATCCACCACAGTTGTTTTCCGTGGTCTTCCGGGTCTTTTGGTGTTGCTGAGCTCACTGGTGCATTCTTTCTTTTTTCTTTTTAAGGATGTTCCAAACAGTTGATTTGGCCACACCTAATGTTTTTGCTATCTCTATGATGGGTTTGATTAAAATGATAAGGGAATAGTGACGGCGCTGCCCTCAGTATGATAAGGTGGAATAAACAAAATAATAAGTGAACTATGTATACATGGTGCAATCTCACTGAATATACAAAAGTGACCCAAAAAGATCCAAACAGGTGAATAGCACAAAACAGGTGCCGTAATCTCAGTGCATGCAACGCTGCTAATAGAGTGAAAAATAAAATTTAAATAAAATGCTCATAGTGAGTAAGTGTAATAATGAAAATAAAGTGAGTAGATATCAGTGATAAGGCAAATCAAGGATTATATATATATATTTCCTCAGAACTCAAAAGTTTTGGGACAAAATGGCGCCAGGGGTGGTTAGAAAGTAATGTGCTAAAATATAATTACATATGTGTAAAGTGTTAATATGGTCTCCGTGTATCCGTGTATCCGTGTATCATTACCATATATATATAATAAATTCTTACAATCTCCAAAAGTATTGGGACACCATACATATGTGAACCCCAACAACTTGTTGTGAACCAAAAAATCTTTTAGTGACACCCTGTTGGCAACCTCTGTAAATTAGCTGTCAGTTGTATAAAAGAGCATACAGCAGCCATAAACCACATATACACTAATCATTAGTTCCTAAAAAGTCCATGCAGGGGGTCATACGTTAACGACCAGATAGAGAAGACAAGGTTCATCAATATGTGTGCTGTTAATTATGTCCTTGGGGACACACTGCAGTGACTTCCGTGCTTTACACTCCAAAAGTGACTTTCAGGTGCTCACCCCCCATTGATACCCCACTCACCAGAGATGAACACCCCTACAGGGGTACCGAGCGACAGAGTGGGTTTCACGGGGCAGGTGTTGTTTACTCCAAGTCTCCTTACGTTCCTCTATAGCATAAAATCCTCACTGCTACTCCAGGGGACGGGTGTATTCTCATGTGATTAGGATACTCCAACGTATTCCCACCTTCAGCTCTCCAGTGTACCAGAGGAAAAAACACAAGGGGGCCTCCTTGGTGAAGTACGTTGTGTCCAATTTATTACAAGAGTGTATTAAAAATGAGTCCCATATTACAAAACCACAAATGAACAAGCCAAAAAAACCGAAATGGAAGTGTAAACAAGCGCCGCTGTATGCAGGGTTGTAACCAGCAGCGAAAAACAGCGCGTGCGTTCCAGCCAGCACTTCCGGGTATGACGTGTGAGCGGGGCCACGCTCACACGTCATACCCGGAAGTGCTGGCTGGAACGCACGGTGGAACGCACGCGCTGTTTTTCGCTGCTGGTTACAACCCTGCATACAGCGGCGCTTGTTTACACTTCCATTTCGGTTTTTTTGGCTTGTTCATTTGTGGTTTTGTAATATGGGACTCATTTTTAATACACTCTTGTAATAAATTGGACACAACGTACTTCACCAAGGAGGCCCCCTTGTGTTTTTTCCTCTGGTACACTGGAGAGCTGAAGGTGGGAATACGTTGGAGTATCCTAATCACATGAGAATACACCCGTCCCCTGGAGTAGCAGTGAGGATTTTATGCTATAGAGGAACGTAAGGAGACTTGGAGTAAACAACACCTGCCCCGTGAAACCCACTCTGTCGCTCGGTACCCCTGTAGGGGTGTTCATCTCTGGTGAGTGGGGTATCAATGGGGGGTGAGCACCTGAAAGTCACTTTTGGAGTGTAAAGCACGGAAGTCACTGCAGTGTGTCCCCAAGGACATAATTAACAGCACACATATTGATGAACCTTGTCTTCTCTATCTGGTCGTTAACGTATGACCCCCTGCATGGACTTTTTAGGAACTAATGATTAGTGTATATGTGGTTTATGGCTGCTGTATGCTCTTTTATACAACTGACAGCTAATTTACAGAGGTTGCCAACAGGGTGTCACTAAAAGATTTTTTGGTTCACAACAAGTTGTTGGGGTTCACATATGTATGGTGTCCCAATACTTTTGGAGATTGTAAGAATTTATTATATATATATGGTAATGATACACGGATACACGGATACACGGAGACCATATTAACACTTTACACATATGTAATTATATTTTAGCACATTACTTTCTAACCACCCCTGGCGCCATTTTGTCCCAAAACTTTTGAGTTCTGAGGAAATATATATATATAATCCTTGATTTGCCTTATCACTGATATCTACTCACTTTATTTTCATTATTACACTTACTCACTATGAGCATTTTATTTAAATTTTATTTTTCACTCTATTAGCAGCGTTGCATGCACTGAGATTACGGCACCTGTTTTGTGCTATTCACCTGTTTGGATCTTTTTGGGTCACTTTTGTATATTCAGTGAGATTGCACCATGTATACATAGTTCACTTATTATTTTGTTTATTCCACCTTATCATACTGAGGGCAGCGCCGTCACTATTCCCTTATCATTTTAATCACTTTCATATTGGACCTCCTTGGGGTACCAATCAGGAATAGGCAGCAGCTCTTACACTGTCCTAAGCGCGGATTTCTTCACTTATATCTATGATGGGTTTGTTTTGTTTTTTCAGCCTAATGATGGCTTGCTTCACTGATAGTGACAGCTCTTGGGATCTCATATTGAGAGTTGACAGCAACAGATTCCAAATGCAAATAGCACACTTAAAATTAACTCTGGACCTTTTATCTGCTCCTTGTAAATGGGATAATGAGGGAATAACACACACCTGGCCATGGAACAGCTGAGCGGCCAATTGTCCCATTACTTTTGGTCCCTTAAAAAGTGGGAGGCACATATACAAACTGTTGTAATTCCTACACCGTTCACCTGATTTGGATGTAAAATACCCTCAAATTAAAGCTGAAAGTCTGCAGTTAAAGCACATCTTGTTCGTTTCATTTCAAATTCCATTGTGGTGGTGTATAGAGGCATATATATATATAGTTTAGCAGAGACCCTAGGTGGTTGTTGCAATATTTTGGGAAAAAAATACACTTTAATGATAAAAAAAATGGTAAATTAGGCCAATTTTTTTGTATAATGTGAAAGATGATGTTACGCGGTGAGAATCGTGATCTTTATTCTAAGCAAAAAAAGTTGTGATTCTCATTTCAGCCAGAATTGTGCAGCTCCCTATCCCTCACTAGACCAAGGAGACAGACCTGGACTGACATAAGGATGGGAACAAGTAGTGAATTGAGCCTTTAAGGACTGGTTGAACATAGGATCTAGGAGGTAGACAGACAGACAGGTCATCCTCTTCATACTTACGGCTGTACTATGGGTGAACTTTTTTAATAGTAAGGATAGCATTTTACCAACTTTACTTCCTTTTCTTATTGTAACAGAAGCGCTGATCTCTATGGGGGTAGAAAGGGTGCTAATAAACCCAAGAGGGTGGTCAAAAATGGCTGTATTGGTCAGCTGTCTTGTAATGTCTATGGGTATGCTAGGTCATGTTGAGGTGGTTATCATTGGATTTAGGGCCTTTCACACTGTCCTGCAGCTCAAATGATGCTGCCTGCACAGAGTTTTGGGCTGCAGAGCCGTGCAGCAGGGGTCTGTGTGATGCACTTTTTTTTTTTTTTTCCCTTGAAGATCTGTGTACTGGCAAATATGTACATTAGTCTGAACGTGACACACACAAAACTATTGTCCTCCATGAGGAATAATGTACAGTAAGTAACTGCACAGTACATATAAAAGCCGACACTGGCCCTGGAGCTGTACAATCCACTTTTTTTAGAAAACAGGGTAAAAGTTGCCATAGCACGAGTATGGAAGACTCCCATGGTTAATCTAGCACTGGTCAAACATAAAACATCTTGGATTATGATTAATGAAAATTTGACGAGTATTCTAAGGGACAAACAAGCCAAATTTTAGAAAGTATGGAATCCCTGGATTAGATACCTCCAGGTTCTCTAGTGGTGGGGATGTCTTGGGAGTCTGAGTTGAGGGGACCTGTCGTCCCCCCCCCCCCCTTCATTTTTTCTTTCTCTTTTCTGTCCCTTTCTAAGTTTCCTCTTTCATTATTTTTGTGTATGGATGTTAATGAGAAGGCCACTTTGTCTCTCTCAATCAAACCTATATTGGGATGTAGGGCATAACGCTTTGCGTTAAAGGAAACCTAGTTGATGCTATGGTACCCTATTTTTCATTATAGTTGGGATAATACCTGCATTGTTCTCCAATAGTCAACATTTGTGTAATTTTGGATTATCCAGTGCGATGTACGTGGGTATTTCTAAACTCTGAGCTTTACACCCTTAGAGAGTGATTATCTCATTTGACAAGATCCACCTGTTAGAAGTGGTTCTTCTACTGCTTTTCATGTCCTTTTCATTGAGACAGGTGGGTCCATGATTTGGTTTGAGGGTGTGCTCACCCTTTTATACTTGTATGCTACTATTTGCATTTTTTGTATTTCAAATGTATTTGAATAAAAGTGATTGAAAAAGAAAACGGGGTAAAAACCAGCTAATACAGCAGTGCTGATGTGTTTCAGCCAAGGAGGCTTTCCAAATAATATCATTAATGTGTTTGTTTTTAAAAAAAACTTGTTTTTGTGAAGATTGAATGTAATTGTATATGTGTATGGGGTACGCAAGCATTCTCACAATCCTTTCTGTGTCGCTGATCCGACCCACTGGAAATATTGGATGATTATAGAGAAATACAGAGCTCCCTCTAGTGGCTAATCTATACATCTCTATAGCTAATAAAATATAAAAAATATGGATAAACAAGCGCCAAGTTACTTTGGGCTAAACATTTCAATTTAGTCAAAATTCATACTCGCTGAAAATACATCATTCTTTTAGTGAGTATCTGTCTATTACATATTTTGTTAACTGTGTAAAACACTTATTTACTAGTAGTGTAAAATAAAAATGTCTTAGTTATTTACTCTGGACGGAAGTCACAGTGTGCAACAGCTCTCGTATGTTCCAGCCAGGCATCTGCATTTGGCATATCCATCCTCGCTGTACCAGCAGTCAATAAATATAATATGGGTTGGCTTTCTCTGTCTGAGATATTTCTACACTATTAATTGTGGCTGGGGTTTTATGGAAATGAAAGAGTGATCATGTAGCTCTAATATGCACATTGACTATGCATAAATTAGAAATATCAAGAGCCCCTATACACTTGTGCGTTTGTGTTTTTAACACAAATTGATGCAAGCTGTTTTGTTGGTTAAGATGCGTTGCACTAAGGCAGCTTAATACATTTTTAATGGACTCTCAATGTAAAAAATCTAGACCTGTACCATTTTGGAAACTCAAGGTACCATGTTGGGGTGTGCTGTAGCATAGGTGTTTATACTGTACTGTGTATGGGTGCTAAGCTGCCATTCTAAATAAATTCTGCCACATAGTACTGTACATTTACAAGCATTGTGGTAATGCTCAAGTGTGATTTATACCCAGCTGGACTCTGTGAAGGCATAAACCGCTATAATTTTAAAAAAATGGAAAGGGGGGTGCCTTTTACCTCCTCTTTAGGTAGAATACAACATTGCTACACCCTAATTTGTACTGTTCATCATATTAGATGTTGAAAAAACAAATCTTGATGCAGTTAGACACGTAGGGCTCATACACTCAGATGAGCATACAGCAAGAATAAAAAACTTAAAAAGAAAATGAACAAAACCATGCTGCACAGGATTTATAGAAAAGACGAGTAAAAATAAAGAAACTCCCACAACACCCCCCCCCCCCTCCAGATTCACCTCCCTGTGGACAAATCCACCTTCCCGGATGCAAATCCCCTAAAACAAAAGGGGTAAATATAACAACATTATATTATAGGCATCAATATAACGATTTCACAGTTCTCAGGGTAATAACGCCATCAATCATCCCTACATCTTGCTATCTAAGCAACAGTCAGTCCCTAAATAATCCCAATGTTAGTACAGGAATTACAGAGCCATATCCATCACCACCCAGGCAACCGCCTCCCTATCAGTACAATCATATAATCAGGCTACAGAAAGATTGCTGTCCAAACTTTGTCAAATTTCTTTGGACACCCACTGGTCAGGTGTATTGTTTTATAGAACGGAATCACCTTATTCACAAGCCCCTTCCAGTACGACAGGGAGGGCGTTGTGGGTAAACAATGTTGATTTATCTGTATTTCCTACCTTTATTCAGTCTGTACACATAAGTTACATTTATTTGAAATAAAGATACTTTGACCTAGCTTAAAGAAATTTAGTGGCCTAAACAAAACCTTGATGGATTCTTGTTTAAGGTTTAAGGAATGAGAATCCTAGTTGGAATTTGCAGAAGGACCATTAGGTTGATAGGCTTAAAGTGGGCACAGCAAGAAAATTGATGAAGGACAAATTCAACTGGGTGGAAATTTAGTAATTTACAAAACAAACAAAAAACTTGTGTTTTAGGTTCACGCCTGCTCTTTTTATACAGTCCTACCCTGGACCTCGCTTTCTTTAACATTTTTGTGAAGAAATAAATTAATCTGCATTTTGAGGGCCACACCTATCATTCCACATTTTAGAACAGAGGGCCTTTTATTGTCACTTACACATTTTGTTTTGTTCAAGCAGTGGTCAATTACCATTTTATGCATTAGCATTTTAAATTGCTGAACATCACAGTTAAACTAAATAAAAGTCTGCCTACATCTGAAGCTCGCTTCCATACAGATCAACTGTGCTATGAAAAGTGCATACAATGTTTTATTCAATGTTTCAATTTAGAAGCCCATTTACAAAATTGGGAAAATGAAAATGCTTTCTCTTTGCCATATTTCACATTTCCACTGTTGTATTTCACTGAGTGTTTCTTCATTACATAAATTACACTTGAAGTTTGATTGGCAAACTGTACTTTAAAAACAATTGGCTAAATGCAGCAAAAAAACTAAAAAAAAAATGCTACTTTGAAGGTTCCCTCTGCAGCCTTACCCTTTGTAAATAATAAAGCCAGATTTGGGGATGGCAGTTTTTTATTTTTAAACATAATTTTTCCCAAAAAAATGAATTTGTGTTTATTTCATGGACAATGCAAGGCTTATAATATCAAGCACACTAATCTAAAGCAAGAGAAAATAACTATGTGCACAGGTTTAATATTAGGTGGACATGGATGGCAATATCACACACAGTAAAAATTAAACTACTAATGTATACAGTATTTCATCACCACAGAGTTAAAGTGGTTGTAAAGGCAGAAGGATTTTTATCTTGATGCATTCTATGCATTAAGGTCCCACGTAACCCTATTTAGGCCTCACCTAACTAGGTGACTGTCCCTAGAGGGACATCAAGCTAGTGCCCAGGGGGTTTCCGGGTTTCGATACCCTCCCTGGGCCAGCTTTGTAATTAAATATTGTACAGTGTACCAGAACTGTTAGCCAAGGTCTGGCCCTCATTTTACTTTTGTGACCTACTCCCCCCTTTGTTTCCCCTCCCCCCCTTCCCCCTCCTTTTCCCCACTCCCATCCTTCTCCCCTTTCCCCTCCCTTTTTTTTTTTTTTCTCTTTCCCCTACTCTCATCATTGTTCTCCCCATTGGTTCGTATTTTTAACTGTTTGTTGATTCGACCTTTTAGGTAGTTTTTCACCTGCCAACACCCTCACGGGACTTACTGAAGGGAACAGACAGATCGATTGTCACCGGCTTCAGGTATGCCGTCACTAAAGGTACTGTCTTACAATGTTAGGGGGCTCTGCTCTCCACACAAGCGCAACAAACTATGGCTCAAACTGAAACGCCTAGGGGCCCAAGTCGTGTTCCTACAGGAAACATACTTTAGACAGCAATCCCTCCCCAAGATACCTACACACCTCTATAATCAATGGTTCTTTAGTAACTCCCCAGTAGCTAAATCGCGTGGTACAGCAATCGCATTTCATTAATCATACTAGATAAATAAAAGGGGATTTTGCGAGCCACGATGGTATATTGCCTCAAATGTGGAAATCACCTAGCTGCTCACGCAGAACACGTTTCATATGCCGTGCAATACAATGTATACAAAAGATACGCTGCGCTAAGGTAAAAATATCAATCTGGAGATTATTAATGCATATAAAGTATTCTGAAAATACCACATAAGCGGCTTATCCAGCCACAGCAAGGCACAAAAGATATATATAAAAAAAACAAGTGTTTTTAAAGTGCATTGTGTAAATAATATACTAGATGTATACCATTAGAATGAGAGTAGCGATTACTGAACTACTGCCTGTATATATAATGAATCTAAAAAATAATTTATATAGCCTGAAAAATACCGTGTAAAGAAATATATCACAGTGAGAAGTGCAAAATACAATAAAGTGCCAAGTGCCACACAATGAGTGTAAATATCAAATCCAGGATAATGTGATTATTTAAGTCCAATATATGAAAGAAATGCACATAAAGTCCATAAAAACAGTTCATAAGAAATCAAACGTGCGTGCATTAATCTTAGTGCATTAATCAGCAATCCAATCTGGGATCGCACCAATGCTTTGTATGCCCTGTCCTCCCCTGGCTCCCCGTTGGCACCGCTAGGAGGATTCCTGTGGTTCCCTCCTGGGGAACAGGCAGCCTCTTTTGGGTCCTGGGTCACCGATGGCAACTATAGTTGTGGCAAATTCCTGGAGAGAGACAAGTTGATCCCCCTTAGAGACCATGAGGGACAGGCACGGACGCTTCCCAATGGACTGGTGGAGACGAAAACAGCTACAGCGTTGCGACCCACGGTGCCTCCATAAGAGGATTAGACACTCTTACTTCATTTGAACGATTGTTCATTGAAGCGGAGCCCACCCCCCATTTTATTTCTGAACTCTTATCAGCTCCTGGGATCAGCTTCTGCTGTCACCAAACCGGCCTTTATCTGAGAATGGGAGCATGACCTGGAAGTCGAGTTCTCAGCTGAACAAAAGTCGCACATGTTTAGACTGGCACACTCCAGCTCCATAGACTCCAAGACACAGGAAACTAACTACAAACTTTTGACCCGTTGGTATTGGGTACCTGTGGCTCTATCATGTATCTACCCCTCAGTCACAGACCGTTGTTGGCACGGCTGTGGCCAGAAAGGCACACTCCTCCACATTTGGTGGGACTGCCCAGTGATTAGTCCATTCTGGCTAGAAGTCCGCACCTGTATAAAGGATGCCCTGCAAATCGAAAATCCCGCTTTCCCCAGCTCGCTTTCTCCTGCACCTCACTGCCCTTTCTCTGAGCCATTACAAGAAAAGCACACTTCCTTATCTCTTAAATGCTGCTAAAAGGCTTATACCCCTCTATTGGAAACGTCCACAGATTCCTACTATAACGGAGTGGCTTAGGAAGGTGGACGAAATTAGGCAGGCAGAGGAGTGGGTGGCGAGGTGCAGAGACAAAAGCGAACGTTTTAACAGTATCTGGGCACAGTGGCAGAAAAATAATGCCGACCCAGACCCTGTGCCATCTAGCCTGGAGGTTGCGCTGTTGGAGTTAGCAGAGCCCTCACTGAAACTGAAGATGCCTGTTAATGGTGACGTGCATACCTGAACATGACCTTTCAGAAATCCTTCCTGAAGTTGAGATCCCTATACGCCTTCCTTTTCCCCTCTGTGGTTTATATAGCCGACAACTGAGACCAAATCTAAGGTTCAACATATCCTTTGCAACTTTTTGTTATGTTTTTTCCTAGCTAATGCTTTTACAGTACTTTGATGGTTGCACCCGACGGGAAGATTTACCTGACAACCCTGGTACATTGGTGGGACCCGCATATGGGAAGGCTGCAGAGGGGGCCCGGGAGGTGTCTCCCCTAGATGGAGGTATGATGGAGGCTTTTTAGCCCCTGTCCTATGGGGGGGGGGTGCCTGTCGGGTCCTTGTCAGCCGCTGGGCTGAGATACGCCCCAGCATATTAAACGAGACCTACAATAAAAACATAAGGCTCGCCATTGACGGTCCGAATCCCGGCCGGTTCAGCAGGAACCGACCGAGATTCGAATCATTAATGAGCAGGCTGAATGTACCAAGTTGATAGATCAATCCGCTTGGGTACAACCAGCCTGCCAGATTCGCTTATGATTATCGCAAACGGCTGCTATAGTCGCTAGCAATAATCACTGTCTTCTCCTGACGAGGATGGCTCCCCCCCCCTGCTGGGAGCAGACAATTGCTCAGCAGGAGGGATTCCCCTGTCAGCACTGTCACCTTCAATCATAAGCACATACTAGATTTTGTTTAAACAAAGCAGCATGTAAATAGGGCAGCAAATCTGTTTTATTCCCTTCTATGGGGTGGAATAATTATATCTTGTATGACTTCCGTTGTATTTGTTAATAATGACATTTTCTTCTTTTTTTTTCTTTTTAGGAATGTTCACCCTTTCAGAAGTTGCCTCACTTAATGACATCCAGCCCACCTATCGGATTTTAAAGCCATGGTGGGATGTTTTCATGGACTACTTGGCAGTGGTTATGTTAATGGTTGCAATCTTTGCAGGGACCATGCAGCTAACCAAAGATCAAGTTGTTTGCTTACCAAAGTTAGATTCAGCTGTATGTTCAGCCTCTCAAACTAGCAAAACCATACAAGTTTCTCCTATGTTTGAAGAAACTACAGCAGGACCTGATACAAAATGGGAAAGTACATTACCTAATGTTGAGTCAGAAGAACCTTTGACAAGACAAACCGATACTTTGGTCGCTTCGACTCAGTCTTCTGTTGAGAGCGTTAACAAGGAAGCAAGGAATCCAGGAGGGAGAAAGACAAATCTGGATTACCAACAATATATATTCATCAACCAAATGTGTTATCATGTGGCTCTCCCATGGTACTCTAAGTATTTTCCCTATCTTGCACTTATACATACAATTATTCTAATGGTCAGTAGCAATTTCTGGTTTAAATATCCAAAGACCTGTTCAAAAATTGAGCATTTTGTCTCGATACTGGGCAAATGTTTTGAATCCCCATGGACAACAAAAGCTTTATCCGAGACAGCATGTGAGGATTCAGAAGAAAATAAGCATAGGCTTACTGGTGCTCAGTCCCTCCGTAAACACTTTTCAAATAGCAGTGAAGAGGGAAGTCCTAGCCCCAGCACTCCAATGATCAGCAAATCTGGACTTACGTTTTCAGCTGACAAACCAGTAGTGGAGGTTCCTGGGATTACCATCTTGGACAAAAAAGATGGGGAACAGGCTAAAGCTCTTTTTGAAAAGGTCCGTAAATTTCGCACCCATGTTGAAGACAGTGATTTAATTTACAAACTTTATGCTGTACAAACAGTTGTCAAGACCGTAAAATTTATTTTTATATTGTGTTACACCTTAACATTTGTAACTGCAATAAGTTTTAAACACGTCTGTAAACCCAGTGTTGAGCACCTTACAGGATACAAGGAGTTTGAATGCACACATAACATGGCATTCATGCTAAAGAAGCTTCTTATCAGCTATATTGCTCTTATTTGTGTCTATGGCCTTGTTTGTTTGTATACTTTGTTCTGGCTCTTTAGGAGACCTCTTAAAGAATACTCATTTGAGAAAGTGAGAGAGGAAAGCAGCTTTAGTGACATTCCTGATGTTAAAAATGATTTTGCATTTCTTTTACACATGGTTGACCAGTATGATCAGTTATACTCCAAGCGCTTTGGAGTTTTCTTGTCGGAAGTGAGTGAAAACAAACTGCGTCAGATTAGCTTAAATCACGAGTGGACCTTTGAGAAGCTTAAGCAACACATATCTCGCAATGCCCAAGATAAGCAGGAGTTGTATCTTTTCATGCTTTCTGGAATTCCAGATGCTGTGTTTGAGCTAACAGATCTTGAAGTTATTAGGTTTGAGCTTATTCCAGAAGCTAAGATCCCGGCTAAAATTTCTCAAATGACTGCTCTTCAAGAACTTCATCTCTGTCACTGCCCAGCTAAGGTTGAACAAACTGCATTTAGCTTTTTGCGAGACAACTTGAAGTGCCTTCATGTGAAATTTACAGACGTGGCTGAAATTCCTCCCTGGGTCTATTTGTTAAAAAATCTTCGAGAACTACACTTAGTAGGTAACTTAAACTCTGAAAATAACAAGATGATCGGACTTGATTCATTAAGGGAGTTAAGGCATCTAAAGCTTCTCTATGTGAAGAGCAATTTGACCAAAATACCAACTAATATCACAGATGTGGCACCACATCTAACAAAGCTTATCATTCATAATGATGGCACCAAGGTTGTTGTGCTAAACAGCCTTAAAAAGATGATGAATGTAGCAGAGCTGGAGCTCCAAAACTGTGAATTAGAGAGAATTCCGCATGCTATTTTCAGTCTGACCAACTTGCAAGAGCTGGATCTAAAACAGAATAGCATTCGTACTATAGAAGAGGTTATCAGTTTTCAGCACTTAAAAAGGCTAACTTGTTTGAAATTGTGGCACAATAAAATTGTCAGCATTCCTCAGTCTATTTCACAAGTAAAGAACTTGGAATCTTTGTATTTGTCACACAACAAGCTAGAGTCACTTCCAGTAGGCCTGTTCCTCTTGCAGAAGCTTCGACACTTGGATGTCAGCCACAATTCTATATCTATGGTTCCTATTGAAATTAGTAATCTCCAGAATCTTCAGCATTTGCACTTTACAGGAAATAAAGTGGACATCGTGCCAAACACATTGTTCAAATGCATCAAATTAAGAACTTTATGCTTGGGTCAAAATTGTATCACTTCTGTCCCAGAAAAAATAGGGCATCTAGTACAGCTTACACATCTAGAACTAAAAGGGAATTGCTTAGATCGCTTACCTACTCATATTATTCAGTGTCGCCTTCTCAAGAAAAGTGGGCTGCTTGTTGAAGATCACCTGTTCGATGCTTTACCGTCAGAGGTAAAGGAGGCATTGAACCAAGATACAAGCGGCCCTTTTGCCAATGGCATATAGACCATTTTGGCTAGTGTGCGGTATATTGAACAGAAGTTTAAGCAAATCGCTTCTTTTTCCCATAATTTTTATTTATTTTTATCTTTTTTTACAAACAACCAAAAATTGCAAACCTTTAGTGTACATATTACATGAGCACATAAGAAGTAGAGGTATAAACAAGTCTACATAGAAACATAAACAGAACAGGAGAACAGAAGGTGAACCAAGAACCACACAAAGGATCGGCGAGTCAATAGAGGCATTCAAACGGGCCACTTTTTTCTTCTCAAAATCTGAGACTGGTATTTTTTTTCTTTTCTTGGTAGGCCATTGCACCCCTCAAGACATGATCTTTGCAGTTTGTCTATTTACTAACCGTTATTGTTCATTATTGAAGGTATAATTACATATTTCAATAGGTTTATACCATTTGCAGATCTTATGGAAATGCTGCAGTTATTTTTTTTTTTTTATGTAATTTGAAGGAATTCCCCTGGATGTTTACAGAAAATCTGTTTTGTTCACGTTTGTAGATCAATTACATAGTAAATTTTGGTACTCTGTGTGTTTTTATTCTTAACTAGTGGATAAAGTAAGCACAAAATCGTGTTAAACTAGTGTTGCATCCATTACATTAAAAAAAAAAAAACTTTGAGGCTTGGAGGGTTTTGTCCTCCGAATATGGTGTCCAAACCCATCCTTCTCTCTTTCCTATTAGCCACATTCAATTCAGTAGGTGGCCTCATTGTCCGGTGGGAAGGCAAAGACTCGAAGGAATGCTACAACCCCCGGCAAAAAGTATGAAATCAACACTCTTGGAAAATGTTCATTCAATTGTTTAATTGTGTAGAAAAAAAACGAATCAGGGACATGCCTCAAAACTATTTTCATTTAACATTCCAACCTTTTGGCTTTAAGAAACACATAAAAAAATAAATTCAATTGCAACTGTTTTTGCAGATCAAGCAGAGAAAAAAATATGGAATCACTCAATGCTGAGGAAAATATTATGGAATCACAATGTACTTTTCAGTTCTAAAACAAACCTCTGCATCAGATTACATCCTGAAAAATGATGTCATCATCACCAAACATCCTTTCAATTGATGGAATAAGAAAAGTGTCCAAAATCTCAATATAAACTTGTGCATTTATTAAAGATTTAATGACTGTAATCTCCCCGCACCTTTACCTGACATGCAACCCTGTATCATCAATGATTGTGGAAATTTGCATGTTTTCTTCAGGCAGTTGTCTTCATACATTTCATTGGAACGGCATCAAACAAAAGTTCCAGCATCCACACTAGGCGTGCAACGTATCAAAAAACTCACGGATCGGATCCATCCTCGGATCAGAGTCATGGATCGGATAATTTTCAGATCAGCAAAAAAACAAAAAAAAACACACAAATCTTGTTACACCCACCGGAGTTTTAGATTTAAAAGCTATTTTCAACACAAAACCGAGCTTATATGCATAAATACAGTATTTGTAGATCGGACAGACTGTTTAGGTGTTAGATTTTAAAAGCAACAGCAAACCTGCTGACCTTACATGGTTGCTAATGTGACAGAACACCTCTGATTTTCACATTTAACATTAAATGTGAAAATCTGAGGTATTCTGTCACATTAGCAACCATGTAAGGTCAGCAGGTTTGCTGTTGCTTTTAAAATCTAACACCTAAACAGTCTGTCCGATCTACAAATACTGTATTTATGCATATAAGCTCGGTTTTGTGTTGAAAATAGCTTTTAAATCTAAAACTCCGGTGGGTGTAACAAGATGTCCGCTTGCCCCCTTCTCACTCTATCATTACTGTACTGTGCAGGAGTGTGGGGTGTAGCAAGATGGCAGCGATGAAACGTCACTTCCTGTCAAGACAGCGGCCGCTTCCGGGTGTACCAAGATGGCCGCCGCTCCGGAGCTAGGCCGAAGCCGCGGCCTTTCCTATGGCCGAGGCCACAGAGTGCTCCGCGGATCGCGGGTGTGCCGATCCGTGGAGATTGATCCGTACGGATCAGGGATCGGCGACGATCCGTTGCACCCCTAATCCTCACCCTGCCCAATGCAGATTGGTGATTCATGACTGAATATCACTTTCATCCACAGTCCATGATTGCTTTTCTTTAGCCCACTGTAACCTTGTTTTTTTTCTGTTTAGGTGTTACTAATGGTTTTCGTTAGTACAAATTAAATGGAAAGGTTGTTAGAGGGAAGTGTACTGATAGAACAAGGAAGACATCAAAGTGTCAATATAGAAAACTTAAAGCAATATGCCTTGAAAACAGAAAATGCCCAACATAACAAATGAGGAACAAATGGTCAGAAGCTGGAGTCAATGTCTGTGACTGAAGTGTAAGACATTGCCTAAAGGAAATGGGATTTACAAACAGAAAAGCCAAACGAAAACCATCATTAACACCTAAACAGAAAAAAACAAGGTTATAGTGGGCTAAAGAAAATCAATCATGGACTGTGGATGAAAGTGATATTCAGTGATGATCCTGCATTGGGCAGGGTGATGATGCTGGAATATTTGTTTGGTGCCGTTCCAATGAAATATATGAAGACGAATGCCTGAAGAAAACATGCAAATTTCCACAATCATTGATGATATGGGGTTTCATGTCAGGTAAAGGTACAGGGAGATGACAGGCATTAAATCTTCAATAAATGCCCAAGTTTATATTGACATTTTGGACACGCTTCCCTTTTCCATCAATTGAAAGGATGTTTGGTGATGATGACATCATTTTTCAGGATGTAATCTGATGCAGATGTTTGTTTTAGAACTGCAAAGTACATGGTGATTCCATGAAATTTTCCTCAGAATTGAGTAATTCCATATTTTTTTTCCTCTGCTTGATCTGCAAAAACAGTTGCAATTGACTACAGTTTTTCTTTTCTTTTTTAAGTGTATTTTAAAGCCAGAAGGTTGGAATGTTAAATGAAAATAGTTTTGAGGCATGTCTGTGATTAGTTTTTTTTTTTCTGCACAATTAAACAATTGAATGAACATTTTTCAAGAGTAATGATTCCATACTTTTTGCCAGGGCTTGTAGATTATGCCTAGGAAGTGGGAATGAGCACAGGTGAGTTTGGACATGAGTCCAATTCCATGGAAGGTATCCCACCAGGAAGCTGCCAAAGCTGACAGCCAATCATAGCCGGTAGACGCATTCCCCACCCTCGCAGCCACATGTATTCATGCCCCTTGCACATGTGCGGTTGCAGTGCGGAGAATGCCTCCACTGCCTAAGATTGGCTGTCAGCTTTGCTAGCTCAGGTGGATATGAACTCTTGTCCAAACTCTCCTGAAATCATGCCTACTAGGAAACTGCGGTTGTGGTTTATGCTTTTGTTTTTTTTTAGGGATACTAAAACACACCGCCAGATACTCTATGGTTTGAGGGACCACCTTAAGAGGTCACAACCAAACCCTAACCCCCCCAAAACACACATACACCCTTAATGCAGACTATATTGTGTCGACGTTATTATTCAGTTGCTTTTAAGGCTCATTTGAGGTAGGTGTTTAAGCGCTACATAGAGTTCATTAATTTCTCCCGTTTCAACTTCTTATCATAAGGCTAAATGAAAATTCTAAAGAGTACATTTGTTAAATTTTACAATATACCATCTTACAGAGATAATTTGAAATATAACTACTTTGGTCCTTTTGATGCAACATTTCATCTTAGTATTAAAAAAAAAAAAAGTTGATTGTCTGAAGCATACCTTAAAGTCAAGTTTTGCAGCTATAACACTGACACTGCCACACAACAATAATGCCCTGTACACACGATCGGATATTGATCGGACATTCCGACAACAAAATCCATGGATTTTTTTCTGACGGATGTTGGCTCAAACTTGTTTTGCATACACACGGTGGCACAAAGTTGTCGGAAAATCCGATCGTTCTGAACACGGTGACGTAAAACACGTGTGTCGGAACTATAAACGGGGCAGTAGCCAATAGCTTTCGTCTCTTAATTTATTCTGAGCATGCGTGGCACTTTGTGCATCAGATTTGTGTACACACGATCGGAATTTAATTGATCGGAT
Organism: Lithobates clamitans; assembly: GCA_037952925.1. NCBI lineage: Eukaryota > Metazoa > Chordata > Amphibia > Anura > Ranidae > Lithobates > Lithobates clamitans. The sequence goes on from JBBGZY010000398.1 coordinate 937,472, forward strand.
TTTGTTGTCGGAAAATTTTATATCCTGCTCTCAAACTTTGTGTGTTGGAAATTCCGGCGGAAAAAGTCCGATGGAGCCCACACACGACCAGAATTTCCGACAACACAATCCGATCGCACTTTTTCCGTTGGAAAATCCGACCGTGTGTACAGGGCATTAGAGTTCTAATATGTGAAATTTCTTTGTCAAAAAATAAATTTTTGTTTCACATAATATAACAAATATGCATTATTTCTTTAGAAATACAATCCATAGATGTTTGCGTGAGCCAACCTTTTAACCACTTCAGCCCCAGACCATTTGGCTGCCCAAAGACCAGAGCGTTTTTTGCGATTTGGCACTGCAACGATTTAACTGACAATTGCGCGGACGTACGACGTGGCTCCCAAACAAAATTCATGTCCTTTTTTTCCCCACAAATAGAGCTTTCTTTTGGTATTTGATCACCTCTGCGGTTTTTAATCTTTGCGCTATAAACAAAAAAAGCAGCGACAAATTTGAAAAAAAACGCAATATTTTTTACTTTTTGCTATAATAAATATCCCCAAAAAATATATATAAAAAAAACATTTTTTTTCCTCAGTTTAGGCTGATCCGTATTCTTCTACATATTTTTGGTAAAAATCGCAAGCGTCTACAAAATAGGAGATAGTTATATGGCATTTTTAATAATTTTTTTTTTTTTTTACTAGTAATGGCGGCAATCTGTGATTTTTATAGTAACTGCGACATGGCGGACAGATCGGACACTTTTGGCGCTATTTTGGGACCATTCACATTTATACAGCAATCAGTGCGATTAAAAATGCACTGATTACTGTGTAAATGTGACTGTCAGTGAAGGGGTTAACCACTAGGGGGCGCTGCAGGGGTTAAGTGTGTCCTAGGGAGTGATTCTAACTGTGGGGGGGCTAGGCTACATGTGACACGACACTGATCACCACTCCTGATCACAGGGAGCTGTGATCAGTGTCCTCTCACTAGGAAAAATGGGGAAATGCTTGTTTACATCAGCATTTCCCCGTTCTTCCTCTTCGTTCTTCCTCTTCGTGAGACTATCGCGGGTATCTCCGCGGACATCGACCCGCGATCACACTCACTGGGCCCACGGCGGGCGGGCGCACGCCCACAATGTCGCGTCTTAAAGGGCAACGTACAGGTAGAGATCCTCCGCTGAGCAAGCAGATTTCGGTTAGCGGAGGCGCCCCTGTGAAAGGGTCTTAAGAATTAAAAATAGTCAGTGTTAATAGAGAGAGTGAAGTTCTGCTTTAAATTCATCTATATACACTGCTCAAAAAAATTAAGGAACACTTTTCAATCAGAGTATAGCAAGTAAGTCAATTAAAGTCCTGGCATATTGATCTGGTCAGTTAAGTAGCAGAGGGGGTTGTTAATCCATTTCAGCTGCTTTTAACAACAGGTGCACTAGATGGGCAACAATGAGACGACCTCCAAAACAGGAGTGGTTTTACAAGTGGAGGCCACTGACACTGTTTTCCACGAGTTTTGCATTTGGCTAGGGTCAGAGTCACTACTGGTAGCATGAGGTGATACCTGCACCCTATAGAGGTTGCACATGCAGTCCAACTCCTACAGGATGGCACATCAGTAAGTGCCATTGCACAGTCTCAAGAGCATGGAGGAGATTCCAGGAGACAGGCACTCTAGGAGAGCTGGACAAGGCCGTAGAAGGTCCTAAACCCATCAGCATGATCGGTATCTGCTCCTTTGTGCAAGGAGGAACAGGATGAGCACTAATCAAATTGGAAAAATTCTGTGAGCCACAATGATCTTATGCCTTGCTTGTGCTACCTCCAGCTGCATGCGCTAGTCGCGCTTCATATAACGTGCATAGGATAAATTTACAAGTTATGCGCTGCGCTTGGGTGACCCCAAAAACAAAATTAATAATAACCAACTCTGTGCTTACTAATGCGATAATATTAAATACAAATAATATGAATGTTGAATAAATAAACAAGGTGTGAAAAAACAAGTGCTTGTTACACCATAAATTAGTGCTTATTAGTGCTTGTTACACCATACATAGTGTCTTAATCAACATAAAAGGTACTTAGTGCTCAATATAAAGTATCCTGCTTGTCTAAATGAATAAATTAATAAATAATGAAAAAAAAGGTTCTCTTTATCACTCTAAATAGTGCGTGCAAATAATGTCCAGCAGTGATAATAAAACAATGCGTGCAGGTGGTGTTCAGCTGTGACAACAATCCAACATCATGCCGAAGATATCCTGAGTGCTGCAAAACATGCTCCGGTGCTCCTTCGTGACCCCCTTAAGCTAATTTGCTCACCTCAGAGCGTGTGACTCAGCTGCTAACCTGAGTCCAAATACGCTTTGGAGCCACCCCTGGGCTCAGTCTCAGTGTCTGCTGCACTCCTCCAGCTGGAAACAATGTGGCTCCATACATATAAATGAAAAGGAAACTATATAGTGTAATATAGTCTAAATACTTTTACTAAAAGAAAACACTCCCCACACCGGGGTACTCACATGGCACTGGTGCGTCAGTGCACCATACTATAACGGCTTTCTATGCAAAATCACTGGATGTTTGGTGCGGTATGCTGTGCTGGGACAGCACTAATGTAAAGTCCGTGTCAGTCTCTCCGTCCTGGCCCCTCCCCTACGCGTCTTCGACACGTGATCCCTGTGTCGAAGATGCGTAGGGGAGGGGCCAGGACAGAGAGACTGACACGGACTTTATTTGCACGCACTATTTAGAGTGCTAAAGAGAACTTTTTTTCATTATTTATTATTTATTCATTTAGACAAGCAGGATACTTTATATTGAGCACTAAGCACTTTTTATGTTGATTAAGACACTATGTATGGTGTAACAAGCACTAATTTATGGTGTAACAAGCACTTGTTTTTTCACACCTTGTTTATTTATTCAACATTCATATTATTTGTATTTAATATTATCGCACTAGTAAGCACAGAGTTGGTTATTATTAATTTTGTTTTTGGGGTCACCCAAGCGCATAACTTGTAAATTTAACAGGATGAGCACTGCCAGAGCCCTACAAAATGACCTCTAGCAGACGACTGGTGTGAATGTCTCTGACCGAATAATCAGTAACAGACTTCATGAGGGTGGCCTGAGGGCCTGACGTCCTCTAGTGGGCCCTGTACACACTGTTCAGCACGGTGGAGCTCGATTGGCATTTGACATTGAACACCAGAATTGGCAGGCCCGCCCCTGGCGCCCTGTGCTTTTCACGGATGAGTGCAGGTTCACCCTGAGCACATGTGACAGACTTGAAAGGGTCTGGCGAAGCCGTGGAAAACTTTATGGTGCCTGTAACATCATTCAGCGTGACCTGTTTGGCGGTGAATCAATGATGGTCTGGGGAGGGATATCCATGGAGGGACTCACAGACCTCTACAGGCTAGACCAGGGGTCTAAAAACTATAGCCCTCCAGTTGTTCAGGAACTACAATTCCCATCATGCCTAGTCATGTCTGTAAATGTCAGAGATTTACAATGCCTCATGGGACATGTAGTTCCGCAACAGCTCCATAGTTTGGAGATCTCTGGGCTAGACAATGGCACCCTGACTGCCATTAGGTATCAGGATGACATCCTTGGACCCATTGTCAGACTTTACGGTGGTGCAGTGGGTCCTGGGTTCCTCCTGGTGCACGACAATGACCAGCTTCATGTGACGAGAGTATGCAGCCAGTTCCTGAAGAATGAAGGAATTAATACCATTGAATGGCCCCCACACTCACCTAACCTAAATTCAATAGAACACCTCTGGGACATTATGTTTTGGTCCATCCAACAACATTGGGTTGCACCTCATTCTGTTCAGGAGCTCAGTGATTCCCTGGTCTAGATCTGGGAGGAAAGACCCCAGGACACCATCCGTCATCTCATTAGGAGCATGCCCCGACTTTGTCAGGCATACATACAAGCATGTGGGGGCAATACAAACTACTGAGTACCATTTTGAGTTGCTGCAATGAAATTTCAGCAAAATGGACTAGCCTGCAGCATCATTTTTTCACTTTGTTTTTCAGGGTGTCTTTGAATTCAGCCCTCTGTAGGTTGATAATTTTCATTTCCGTCAACCGATGTAGCATTCTTTCGTTCCTAACATATTACCCAGTCAATATCAGTATAGATGATTTTTCCCCATTGAGCTCTGATGTGTTTTTTCAAAGTGTTCCTTTAACTTTTTTGAGCAGTGTACATTTCAGGTGCATCAAAACAAAAGGTGCAAAGATCTTGGAATTCATTTTCTTCTGGGCTTGTTCACATGTGCAGCCAAGGGGGCAATAAAACCAGGTGTTTTTACCGCCCCTACAACCACCTATCTAAACACAGAAATGCAGCCGTTCAAGGGTGTGATCATACTGCGACCATGATGCTATGCTTCACAGGTGTGACAAAAATGAAATCGCAGATCACTTTTAGCAGGCGTTACTGCTGCTGAATGAGACCCACGCAAGTCTATGGGGACGCAACTGTGTGCAATGCATGTGATTGCAGGACAGTTATGCAGCATTTACAAAGTTACGTCAGGCAATGAATCAATGACAATTCCTGTCAAATGCATCTGAAAAGTGACCCATCGCAGATCAGCCAGCAAGGGATGCTGAACATGTGAGCTAGCCACAAGAAAGCAGCCACCATCTGAGTAGAAACACCCTTATACTGGAAACAATGTTCCAGCCAGATAAAAAGCATTTAACATTTCCAATTTATTTTATATTCATAGGAAATCTCAGTGAAAACTAAGTTATGGGTAGAATGCTACAGCTACATCTGATGGCAACTGGGCCTTATAAATATCCAGAGGATAAGAAAATAAAAATTGTACACTTGTATAATACCTTGAATATAGTGTATGAGAATTTCAAGGAGAACTCTTTATGAGAAAGCTTTTTGAAGCAGCAGCAATGGAGCCAAGGGAAAGGCTTGCACTGGTGATGGTGACACCATTAAGGTAAATCTTGTGCTTTACCCTGCATGCGTTCAGCTGAACTTGCACGATTTCAAAGCCGCATTTCAGTCCAACTTCGGGGCGACTTGAAAGACATCTGTGCGGGTTAATGCACAGATGTCTATTGAAATCTCCCCCAAAGTCGGCAAAAGTAGTGCAGGAACTACTTTTGGAAATCGGTGCGGCGCCGCAAAGTTGGTGTCACACCGATTGGGAGGCTCCTATTGCCAGCAATAGGCTTTGATTTGACCTGTCAAATCGCATGTCAAATTGCGCCGATGTGAACGGGGGCTTAGGCAGATATGAAAAAGATCCTCGTGGTTTATGTTTTCATTAAAAACTTTTAAAGCTGATCTTCATGTTTTAGTACAGTTTAATCACTTGCCACCAGCCATATAGCAATATGACGTCGGCAAAGTGGTTGCGATATCCTGACCAGACATCATATGACATCGCCAGGATATCAAGCCTCTGCGCGCCCCCGATCGTTGTTGCGGTGTGTCAGTGTGACACACTGCAACTCCGATCTAGGTAAAGAGTCTCTGATAGAGACTCTTTACCATGTGATCAGCCGTGTCCAATCACGGCTAATCAAGATGTAAACAGGAAGAGCCGTTGATCGGCTTTTCCTCACTCGCACCTGTCAGACACGAGTAGATGAGAGCCGATCGGCTGCTCCTCTGACGGGGGGTCTGTGCTGATTGATGAGCGCAGCCCCCTGAGGATGCCCACCACTAGTCACCACCAGGTATGCCAATCAGTGCCCACAATGGATGTCAATCAGTGCCCACAATGGATGCCAATCAGTGCTCACAATGGGCATCACTGATTGGCAGGTATTATTGTTTGGCACTGATTGGCATTCATCAGTACCATCCATTAATGTACATCAGTGCCACCTATTAATGCCCATCCGTGCCACCTATCAGTGCCCATCCGTGCCGCCTATCAGTGCCCATCAGTGGCACCTATGTGTACCCATCAGTGCTACCTATCGGTGCCGTATCAGATCCGTATATTAGTGCCCATCATCAGTGCCACCTCATTGGTGCCCATCAGTGCTGCCTTATCAGTGCTCGTCAGTGCAGCCCCATCAGTGAAAGAGAAAACTTATTTACAAAGTTTTGTAACAGAAACAAAAAAAACTTTTTTTTTTCAAAATTTTCGGTCTTTTTTTTATTTGTTTAGCAGAAAATAAAAATCCCAGAGGTGATCAAATACCAACAAAATAAAGCTCAATTTGTGAGAACAAAATGATAAAAATTTAGTTTGGGTACAGTGTAGCATGACCGCGCAATTGTCATTCAAAATGCGACAGCGCTGAAAGCTGAAAATTGGTCTGGGTAGGAAGGTGTATAAGTGCCCTTTATTGAAGTGGTTAAGTAGTTTGTCTGGACCAAGCTGGTCGAAATGAACTAGTGACAGATGCAGCGGCTGTGTGCTCTGTATAACCCAGTGTTTCTCAATTCCAGTTCTCAAGGTTCCCTAACAGGTCATGTTTTCACGATTTCCCTCAGATGAAACGGCTGTGGTAATTACTAAGGCAGTGAAACTGATCAAATCACAGAGCAAAATAATGGAGAGCCTGAAAACATGACCTGTTGGGGCGCCTTGAGGACTGGAGTTGAAAAACACTGGTATAACCTGTATGTAGCCTGGGGAAAAAAGTATTTGATCCTCTGCTGATTTTGTACGTTTGCCCACTGACAACGAAATGATCAGTCTATAAATTTAATGGTAGGTTTATTTTAACAGTAAGAGACAGAATAACAACAAAAATATCCAGAAAAACGCATTTCAAAAAAGTTATAAATCGATTTGCATTTTAATGAGTGAAATAAGTATTTCATCCCCTATCCATCAGCAAGATTTCTGGCTCCCGGGTGTCTTCTATAGAGGTAACGAGCTAAGATTATGAGTCCTTTTAGGGAGTGCTCCTAATTTCAGCTTGTTACCTGTATAAAAGACACCTGTCCACAGAAGCAATCAATTAGATTGCAATCTCTCCACCATGGCCAAGACCTAAGAGCTGTCCAAGGATGTCAGGGACAAGATTGTAGACCAACACAAGGCTGGAATGGGCTACAAGACCATCGCTAAGCAGCTTGGTGAGAGGGTGACAACAGTCGGTGCGATTATTCACAAATGGAAGAAACACAAAATAACTTTCAATCTCCCTTGGTCTGAGGCTCCATGCAAGATCTCCCCTTGTGGAGTTTCAATGGTCTCAAGAACAGTGAAGAATCAGCCCAGAACTACATGGGAGAATCTTGTCAATGATCTCAAGGCAGCTGGGACCATAGTCGCCAAGAAAACAATTGGTAACACACTACGCTGTGAAGGACTGAAATCCTGCATTGCCCGCAAGGTTCCCCTGCTCAAGAAAGCTTATGTGCAGTCTGTTTGCTAATGAATATCTGATTCAGAGGACAACTGAAACTAAAACAAGGCATTACTAGATCTACTGATTACAAACAATACAGACCTGATCACGGATGTGGAAATACGGGGCAATTTAAGAAAACAACGATCACAGGTCAATTGGCTTCAGTATAAATCACACAAATAGGAAACACAAGGACACTGAATTTCAAAAGAGCCAACCTCCCTAAACTATGAACCTTGCTAGAATATATTAATTGAGATAAAATCTTGAAACAAAGAACACGGAGGAGAGATGGGTTTGCTTTAAGAGCATATTTAACCGCTTCAATACCGGGCCTATTCTGGCATTTCTCTACTTCATGTAAAAATCATTATTTTTTTGCTAGAAAATTACTCAGAACCCCCAAACATTATATATGTTTTTTTAGCAGACACCCTAGGGAATAAAATGGCGGTCATTGTAACTTTTTATCTCACACGGTATTTGCGCAAAAATTTTTCAAACGCCTTTTTTTTGGAAAAAAAACGGTTTCATGAATTAAAAAATAACAAAACAGTAAAGTTTGCCCAATTTTTTTGTATAATGTGAAAGACGATGTTACGCCGAGTAAATAGATACCTAACATGTCACGCTTTAAAATTGCGCACAATCACGGAATGGCGCCAAACTTCATTACTTAAAAATCTCCATAGGCGACGCTTTAAAATTTTTTACAGGTTACCAGTTTAGAGTTACAGAGGAGGTCTAGTGCTAGAATTGTTGCACACGCCCTAACGCACGTGGCGATACCTCACATGTGTGGTTTGAGCGGCGTTTACATATGTGGGCGGGACTTACGTGTGCGTTCGCTTCTGATCGTGAGCTATCGGGGACAGGGGCGTTTTAAAAAAAAAATTTTATTATTTCATTTTTTTTTTTACTTCATTTTTTTTTTTTTTTACACTTTTTTTAACATTTTTTTTTTTTAATTACTTTTATTCCTATTACAAGGAATGTAAACATCCCTTGTAATAGGAATCTATGTGACAGGTCCTCTTTATGGAGAGATGTGGGGTCAATAAGACCCCACATCTCTCCTCTAGGCTGGAAAGCATGAGATCGGAAAAAAAAAATTTACCGATCTCATGCTGACAGCCGCGATCGCGGCTTCGGCCGATTCATTCTCCGGGTCCCCGATGGCACGGGAGAGCCCGGAGAAGCACCGGATGGCGGCGGGAGAGGGGGGACGTCCCCTCCTGTCGCCTATAAGAACGATCAAGCGGCGGAACTGCCGCTATGATCGTTCTTATCGTGCAAAGAATCGTCAGCTGAAAAGAATGATATCTGAATGATGCATCTAGCTGCAAGCATCATTCAGATATCACCCCACAAAGAGGAGGACGTCATTTTACTATAGGCGGGTATTGAAGCGGTTAATAAGGGCATTAGCCAGTGCATCCCACTGGGAAAAACATTTTTTTTTTTAAGTTTTTAAAAGAATTTATTGAATGAATAAAAGTATTGTAACAAATGTTTTCCCTCGCAGGGGAATCCAGAGATTGTATAATAGTATACATGGAAACAGTATAAGTCAAACAGATTAAAGGTAATAAACATCTCTTAGGCAGATCCACAATTAGTGCAGAGGATATATCTGAGGGATTTAAGAATGTTATAGAGGCGTGATGCACCTGGACAATAAAATTAATAAACCACCATCAGCCTTGATGTCCCAACACCCCAAATGGGTTCAGACTGTTTCAGGGCCTCAAGGACTTCTGGTCTTTGGGTGTTGAACAGGGCAAGGTGCACTCATAGGGAATGTTGTAAGACCTTAGGACTCCCGTTGATAACTAGGAGGAGAATTACCTTCAGGGACAAAAATGGGTCTGTTCCAAAGATCTCTGTACAAACACAATATGATTAACAAAAACATTTTGCTCTGAGGCAGAACCATTCAGTTGTAAAGGAAAAAGAGATCTTTGTTACAAACTCCTCCCCTCAACCCACCATCAGGTGCTGGTAGGAAGAGTGGATACAGAGATGGAAATAAAGAGAGAGAGGGTGGGTGTCTGCTTCAAGGAGAGCTGGAGTAAGTAGTGAGGCTCACTTTTGAAGAGTCTTCCAAAGTTATGGATGAGGCAGGGATTAAAGGGACACCCCAGTATAATGGCCCCAGGGTTCCCATATCCGTTTACATTTTTCAAGTTTATCAAGGATGATATTGGAAGTTTTTTCCTGATACATGATCCAGGAAACTTTCTGTTTAGTTAAGTGGAATGAGACCTTTGGGGATTTCCAGGCCCGAGCTATTGTCAGTTTAGCTCCAATGAGGATAAAGTGGATTAGAATTTGGTCATATTTAGGGAGTTTGGGGATTTTTTGGTTTAAGAGGGCTATTGTCAGGTCTTGGGGGATGGCATTGCCCGTGACTTTGCAGATTAGATTGAAAAGTTTGTTCCAATACCCTCTGATCCTGGGGCACTCCCAAAATATATGGAGGAGGGATCCCAAGTGTCCACATCCCCTGAAGCATAGGGAAGAGGACTGTGCGAAAAATTTAGCTAGGCGTGTTGGAACAAGGTACCATCAGGAAATGACCTTGAGGTCTGCTTTAATTAGGGAGATGTTCATGATCCCCTTGTAGGCGCTTGTGAAGTGAGAGTGCCAGGTGGCTAGATCCCATTCAAACCCTATGTCACGCTCCCAACTCAGCATATATGTCGCTTTCTCCTGTTGTTCAGCTAAGGCTGAGTAAATTAGGGAGATTCCCCCTCTCATGTCCATGGCCGAGAAGCACCACTGTTCATAGGGGGTGATAGCTAGGGGGAGTGGTTCTTGGGAGGAGATTGAATGTAGAAAGTGTCCTATCTGGTGAAAGCGGAATTTTTCTGAAGGGCTTCATTCAAGTTAAAAAAGTGTCCTTTTCGATATAGGCCTTTATCGAGTCACCACTGAAACGCCTTGATATCCATCCCTGGTGGGAATAGGGGGTTGTTAAAAATGTGTGCTAGGGGATGCCACTTGGATGTTATGGTATTCAGTTTATGTAAAGAGTCGCATACTGCGAATGAGTGTGAAAGGGTAGGGGACAGGATCGGAGGCCTAGATTTGGGGGGGCGCCAAATAAGATAGTCAATAGTAAATAGCTGTTTGGTGAGTAGGCAGTTCCTGAGAAATGAGCCCGAGTTGGTGAAGCATATGTTCACCAGCTTGAAAATTTGTGAAACTGTAGGATTTTTCTCTGTACTGGAGTTGCAGGCGGAAGGGGAAGGCCCATCTATATTTTATCATCTTCTGTGAGAGAATGTCGAGAAGAGGTCTGAGGGATCTCCTTTTCTGAATTGTGGCTGGTGAAATGTCAGCAAAAATTTGGATTTTATTGCCAAGTATAGTAATATTGTCCATGTAGCGAGTCCTCTTCATTATTTCTTCTTTTACCCCATAGAAGTGTGGCTTGACCACTATATCCCGGGGGAGACCATCTTGGCGGGGGGGTATGGAGCACTCTGTGGGCCCTATCCAATTCGAGCTTGTGGTCCGGGATAACTGGGATGATATCTTTGATTAAAGATTTGATGGTGTCATATATATCAATGTTAGATTCGGGTATTTCTCTGACACGAAAGTTATAGCGTCTGCTCCTGTTCTCTAAATCGTCTATTTTGGAGAGAGCAGTTTCAAGTTGTTCTTGTAAAGTCTGGATGCATGTCGTGTTCTGGTTAGTGCGTGCTGCAGATTCATCCACAGCCTGTTCAATGGCATCCATTCTGACCCCTAGGCTCTGAAGGTCTGCTTTTATTGAGGAAGTCATTTGCATTGCATTTTGTGCTAGTCCAGCAGCCAGCATGTCAGAGAAGCTGCTCAGTAGCTGAGCCATTTCTTGGGGGTAATTGTGCGGTATGGGAGAGGCCTGTGGCGAATCAGCCAGGCTGTTAGGAGTGTTAATCAGGGGAGAGTAAGGGTTACCGTTCTGCATTCTACCCAGGAGTGATTCTGTTGAGGCTGGGGATGCCATAAAGCCCTGGGCGCCCTGGATGTTACTCACATTTACAGTGGCAGGCATGGAGAGGGGCAGATGATTCGCTGAGCCTTGCTGGATCTCTGTGTCCCCGCATGAAGGAGCTGCGGCCGCCATCTTGGGAGGCTCAGGGGTAGCCAGGCCAAGGTTCAATTGCCGGTTAACGTCCCTTTTCGGATGGGCTCCTGACATTCAGGCGGGTGCCTGGGACTATCTGGAGAACGGTGCCGGTCTCTCCGATGAGATCTGCTTGATGAAGCTGGTAAATGGTGCGCTGGAGGGCCAGAGCGGTGCGGAGCTCCTGGCTAGCGTGGCGATCCGGAAGTCCCGCGCATGCGCACTTTTTGGGAAATAGAGTTAAAAGAGCGAACAAAAGTCCTGGATGGCTTAACTCCAATGTGAAAATGCATAAAAAAGCAAAGGAGAAGGCCTTCAAAAAATACAAGGCTGAGGGATCATCATCAGCATTCAGACTTTACAAAGAATGCAACAAGATATGTAAGGGTGCAATTAGGGCGGCTGAGATAAAACACGAAAGACACAAAGCGGAAAAGATAAAAAAAAAACCAAGAAATTCTTTAACCACTTCAGCCCCGGAAGATTTGGCTGCTGAATGACCAGGCCATTTTTTGCGATTCGGCACTGCTTCGTTTTAACTGACAATTGCGCGGTCATGCTACGCTGCACCCAAATAAAATCAACGCCCTTTTCTCCCCAAAAATAGAGCTTTCTTTTGGTGGTATTTGATCGCCTCTGCGTTTTTTATTTTTTGCGCTATAAACAAAAAAAGAGCGACAATTTTGAAAAAAAAACACTATTTTGTACTTTTTGCTATAATAAATATCCCCATTTTTTTTTAAAAAAAGCAAATTTTTCTCAGTTGAGGCCGATATGTATTCTACATATTTTTGGTAAAAAAAATTGCAATAAGCGTATATTGATTGGTTTGCGCAAAAGTTATAGCTTCTACAAAATAGTGGATAGATTTATAGCATTTTTATTATTATTTTTTTTTTTACAAGTAATGGCGGTGATCTGCGATTTTTTATCAGAACTGCGACATTATGGCGGACACATAGGACACTTTTGACACATTTTTGGGACCATTGGCATTTATACAGCGATCAGTGCTATAAAAATGCACTGATTACTGTAAAAATGTCACTGGCAGGGAAGGGGTTAACACTAGGGGGTGATCAAGGGGTTAACGGTGTTCCCTGTGTGTGTTTCTGACTGTAGGGGGAGGGGACTGACCTAGAGGAAATGACAGATCGTGGTTCCTAGCTATTAGGAACACACAATCTCTCACTCCTCACAGAACAGAACAGGGATTTGTGTTTACACACACATGTCCCTGTTCTGCCTCTCATGCCTGCGATCGCTTGTGGCCGGCGGTCATCGCTACTGTCAGCCACAAGCATCGGCACCCCCACAGTGCAGCCTGCTATCCTGATCCCACGAGCCAACGTATAGCTACGATGGTTCGCGGGATTGTGCCGACCTGCCGCAGTATAATGACGGCAGCTGGTCGGCAAGCGGTGAAGTATATAAACAGTAAAAAAGGGGGGACAGACCATATTGGCCCCATAAAGAATGGGGAAGGACATCTGGTTACAAAGGATGGGAAGATGGCGTAGGTATTGAATTTATTCTTCTCAGTCTTCACAAGGGAGTCGGGGGGCTTCAGTAACCAAAACTGCTGTGTTTGTCCTCATGACACATCACAGGAAGCACCCTCATGGCAGAGGACAGAATTAGAAATAGACTTGGGAAACTTAACATTAATAAATCACCGGGACCAGATGGCTTGCACCAAGGGTACTTAGGGAACTCAGTCAAGTAATTGCCAGACCATTGTTCCTAATTTTTACTGACAGTCTACTGACTGGAATGGTACCAGCTGATTGGAGAAAAGCCAATGTAGCACCAATATTTAAGAAAGGGCCAAAATACATCTCTGGGAATTACAGACCAGTTAGCCTAACAAAGCATTTGACACAGTTCCCCATAAACGTTTACTGTACAAAGTAAGGTCCGTTGGTATGGACCATAGGGTGAGTAGTACATGGATTGAAAACTGGCTACAAGGGCGAGTTCAGAGTGTGGTGATAAATGGGGAATACTCGGGAATGGTCAGGCGTGGGAAGTGGGGTTCCCCCAGGGTTCTGTGCTGGGACCAATCCTGTTTATTTGTTCAAAAACGACCTGGAGGATGGGGTAAACAGTTCAATCTCTGTATTTGCAGATGACACTAGGCTAAGCAGGGCAATAACTTCTCCGCAGGATGTGGAAACCTTGCAAGAAGATCTGAACAACTTAATAGGGTGAGCAACTACATGGCAAATGAGGGTTAATGTAGAAAAATGTAAAATAATGCATTTGGGTGGCAAAAATATGAATGCAATCTACTCACTAGGGGGTGAACCTCTGGGGGAATCCAGTATGGAAAAGGACCTGGGGGTCCTAGTAGATGAAAGGCTCTGCAATGCCAAGCTGTTGTTAACAAAGCAAACAGAATATTGGCAAGCATTAAAAAGGGGATTAACTCCAAGGATAAAGCGATACATTTTCCCACTCTACAAGACTTTGGTCCGACCTTACCAGTTCTGGGCACCAGTCTTCAGGAAGGATGTGCTGGAAATGGAGCGAGTACAGAGAAGGGCAACAAAGCTAATAAAGGGTCTGGAGGATATGCATACAAGGTAACGCCCCTCAATACCTCAGAGAGAAAATAAAACACTACACTCCCAATCGCAATCTGCGATCATCTAACCAAAACCTCCTCCTCATTCCCAAATACCGCTACAAAGCAAGGGGAGAATGAAGATTCGCAGTCCAGGGACCTCGGCAATGGAACGCTTTTCCGACTCACATCCACATGGAAGAAAACCATCTGGCCTTCAGGAAAAAGCTCAAGACCTTCCTCTTCTAAGAAGATGACAGCACAAAACGCTTTAGCACCTTGAGGCGATTCAGTTCGCATTTGCAGCGCTTTACAAATCATTCATATATTCAGTTATGAAGAAAGGTTGGGAGCACTGAACTTATTCTCTATGGAGAAGAGACGCTTGAGAGGGGATATGATTTAAATTTACAAATACCATACTGGTGACCCCACAATAGGGATAAAACCTTTTTGCGAAAGGGAGTTTAATAAGGCCCCTTACACACAGGACGGATCCGTGATGATCCGCCCTGTGAACATTCGCTTGCTCAGCGGGGATCGCTCCATTGATCCCCACTGAGCTGGCGGATGACAGGGCGGTCCCTGCACACTGTGCAGGGACCGCCCTGTCAGATCTCCACTCTCCCCTATGGGGGATCGAATGAACACGGACCGTCTGTCCGTGTTCATCCGATCCGCTCTGCAGACGCATAGAAAAATAGGATTTTCCTCCGTCTGCAGAATCGGACGATAGCGGGGACGGATGATATCGGGTGTCAGCGGATGTTCATCCGCTGACACCCGCTATCCCATAGTGATGCAGGTATGTCCGTATTTCATCCGAAAACGGATGGATGAAATACGGACATACTGTCCGCACGTGTGAAAGGGGCCTTAGACATGTGGCCACTCATTAAAATTAGAAGAAAAAAGGTTTAACCTTAAACTGCCTAGAGAGTTCTTTACTGTAAGAGCGGCAAGAATGTGGAATTTCCTTCCACAGGCGGTGGTTTCAGCGGGGGACATCGATAGTTTTAAAAAACTATTAGATAAGCACCTGAACGATCGCAACATACAGAGATATACAATGTAATACTGACATATGATCACACACACATAGGTTGGATTTGATGGACTTGTATCTTTTTTCAACCTCATCTACTATGTAACTGGGTGAAAGTCTTTGTATTCAGATGAGACTAAAATCAAGCTCTTTGGCATCAACTCAACTTGTGTTTGGAGGAGGAATGCTGCCTATGATCCCAAGAACACCATCCCCACTGTCAAACATAGAGATGGAAACATTATGGTTTTTGGGTGTTTTTCTGCTAAGGGGACAGGACAACTTCACTGCATCAAAGGGACGATGGATGGGGCCATGTACCATCAAAATCTTGGGTGAGAACCCCCTTCCCACAGCCAGGGCATGGAAAATGGGTCGTAGATGGGTATTCCAGCATGACAATGACCCAAAACACACGGGCGGCCAAGGCAATAAAGGAGTGGCTCAAGAAGAAGAACATTAAGGTCTTGGAGTGGCCTAGTCAGTCTCAAAACCCTAATCCCATAGAAAATATGTGGAGGGAGCTGAGGGTTTGAGTTACCAAACATCAGACTCAAAACCTTAATGATCTACAAAATCCCTCCTGAGATGTGTGCAAACGTGATGGCCAACTACAAGAAACGCTGACCTCTGATTGCCAACAAGGGTTTTTGCCACCAAGTACTAAGTCTTGTTTTGTGAAGGGGTCAAATTATATACTTATTTCACTCAGTAAAATGCAAATCAATTCATAACTTTTTTGAAATGTGTTTTTAGTTGTTTTGCTGTCTCTCACTGTTAAAATAAACCTACCATTAAAATTATAGACTGATTATTTCTTTGTCAGTGGGCAAAGGTACAAAATCAGTAGGGGATCAAATACTTTTTTCCCTCACTGTACATATCTTTTACAGTAAAGAGTGCTGTGTTCTGGCAGCAGGACAGGAACTACCCACCCTACTCCTGGAACAAAATTGAGTCGGGCTGAGCCCTGCTCAGGCAATCATATGTAGCTCTGTATTCTATCGATAAATGCCTCCTGTTGAAAAATGCCTCATATGGCTCTGCGCATGCCCACTACCAAACGTCACTCCAGCTGATATGTTGATCAGCTGGCATGACGTTGACACAGCGCATGCGCAGATCATCGGAGGCATTATCTGACGCTATGCAAACAGTGAAGGTAGAAGGTACTTGTCAGCTTGAGCCTCGCTGTTGTGGGGCGGGTTCTGGGTGTGTTAAAGGGCGGGATTAATAAATCTGAGGCTGAGGCGAGGTTAATGACCAGTGACCACCACTGCTGAAGATCTGAGTCAGAACACTGGCAGTGGCACACACGGGCACTGCAACCCGCCCTTACGCAAAACCCGCCGTTCTGAACACACAAAAATGCGCCCCCCCAACAATGAGGCAGAATCTGACAAATATGTTCTCCCTCCGCTGTTTTTATTATGTCAATAATTTCTCCCGTCGAAAAATGCCTCTGACGATCTGCTGTGGTGATGTCACGCCAGCTGATCAACATATCAGCTGGAGTGACGTTTGGTACTGCGCACGCACAGACCCATCAGAGGCATTTCTCGATAGCACACCGGAACAGATTGCTCTATACTTATGTAGCTGAAGCTGCACAGAGTGTTTATACAGTGCACACAGCCGCTGCATCTGTTAGCGATGTAAATAGTTCATTTGGAACCAACAAATTATTTAAACTTTTCTAAAACTTGGAGATCAGCTTTACATATCCAGCAATGGATAAAAGCTACAGCTGTGAAAACTATAAACCACACTAGCAGGTTCCTTTAAAGGGAAACTGTAATGGCTATTATTTCACTTTTGTCAGGGTTTAGTCTTGAGTTTACTCTTATCAAGCAATATACAACAACAAATATTAATATGCTCAGTTTCAGACCTTTTCGTATGCCTTGGAAGGTTTTGAGTATTGAGCGTACTATGCAGCTTGCATTCCAAAACGAAGAGGCACCAGGCTGCCAAAATCCGAGTCTTATCTGCAGTCCACTTTGCTGCATTATGCTGCTCTGCAGTCACTCTGTCTCCTGTGTACTTGCCAAAAACAAGCCATAGTGCTTAGCTTTCTGCATTGGTAATTCAGCTATCATTCTGTGACACTTTTATTTGCTACTTATTTATAATAGTAAGGAAGAATTCCCGGAGGAATTTATTGTTAGATACTATCTTGGAAAAATCCCACCCCAGTGGCAGAGAAACAATAACCCTTGTTGTAACCACAGAATCTGTCATAAAAAAGTTCTGCAAGTCTAAAGTACAGCATCTAGAGCTGTCTACACATACCTGCAGCAGCCAATAATATGCAGAATTTACAGCCAAATGCCAGGTGTTTCTTACAGCTCCTTCCTGATAGTAATTAACCAATATGAATGAGCAAGTGGGTGGTTGCGTGGGAGTGGAAGCTCAGACACTACCCAAAATTGTTGGATCTTTGCCTTTTAAAATGGCCAGTGAAAACCAGGATCTTATGGCTGCTACACACAGGCCGATATCAGCGGGTTCAACAGAAACCGACCAACATTTGGCCCTTGTCTTTAGCAGCCTGTCCAACAGAAGTCAGCCAAATGTGTCCAGCTTCTGTCTAACGGGCATGCTGGAAAACCAGCAGATAACCTGCATCTGATCAGCACTGGCAGCCAATGGCTGCGAGCACTGACTGGTGGGAGTTCAGTCCCCCTGTCAGAACAAGCTCAGCGCAGAGATCACTGTACTAACATTGCATAGTCAGTACAGTGAGCTCCCCCCGTTTTCCTATTTGAGCCCGCTGGGTTAAACAAAAAAAAAAACTACCTGTTTGTACAGGCTTCAGGCCAGGTTCACACTTGTGCGACAAAACCTCCGACATTGGGAGCTCATGTCGCATGATGTGTGCAAATCAATGGTTCCCTATGAGAGCTGTCTTAACTGGTCCGACACAAGTCAGTCTGACTTTGAAAATGCTCCTTGCACTACTTTGGTCAGACTTTGGTCCTACTTCAGCCCATTGAATATCATTGAAGTAGGATCAAAGTCGGATCCTTGTCCTAACCATCCAACTTGTGACATCCGACATGGTGATTACAACAGCAGTAAGGCTGGGTTCACACTAGTGCGACAAACGCTCCGACATTGGGAGCTCATGTCGCATGACGTGTGAAAATCAATGTTTCCCTATGGGAGCCGTCCTAACTGGTCCGACACAAGTCGGTCCGACTTTGAAAATGCTCCCTGTACTACTTTGGTCTGACTTTGATCCTACCTGAGCCCATTGACTATCACTGAAGTCGGATCAAAGTCGGATCGCCGTCTTGCATGACCCGACTTTGGCATGCGACTTGTGCTCAGATGATCTTGAGGGGGAACTCCGCGCCAAATTTAAAAAAAAAAAACGTCATGGGTTCCCCCTCCAAGAGCATACCAGGCCCTTCGGTCTGGTATGGATTTTAAGGGGAACCCCCTAAGCCGAAAAAACAGCGTGGGGGTCCCCCCCAAATCCATACCAGACCCTTATCCAAGCACGCAGCCTGGCCAGTCAGGAAAAGGGGTGGGGACGAGCGGACATCGGAAAAAGATGGCGGACATCGGAAGAGGAGAAGAGGGAAGAAGATGGTGGAGAAGACCGGGCCACCACTAGCAAAAGAGCGGGCAAAAGAGCAGAAGATAGCGGAGGAGGCCGGCAGAAGATACTGGAGAGCGGGAGAAGAACCGGAGAGCGCGGAGAACAAGCCGGAGACCACGGAGAAGAAGGAAGAGACCGCGAAGAAGGAAGAGACCACCGAAGTCGGAAGAAGACCCCTGGAGCTGCCTAATAAATTACTTTAAAAACCTGTCTAGTGTATTTTTTTATTGACACTTTTTTTCCTAGGTGAATGGGTAGGGGTACGATATACCCCATACTCATTCACATAGGGTGGGGGGCTCCCGGATTCCGATAAGCCCCCCCGCCCGCAGACCCCGACAATCAACGGCTAGGGTTGTCGGGAAGAGGCCCTTGTCCTCATCAACATGGGGACAAGGTGCTTTGGGGTGGGGGGCCGTAGGGCACCCCCCCTGCCCCAAAGCACCCACCCCCCCATGTTGAGGGCATGCGGCCTGGTACGGTTCAGGAGGGGGGGCGCTCGCTCGTCCCCACCCCTTTTCCTGATCGGCCGGGCTGCGTACTCAGATAAGGGTCTGGTATGGATTTTGGGGGGACCCCCACGCCGTTTTTTCGGCGTAGGGGGTTCCCCTTAAAATCCATACCAGACCGAAGGGCCTGGTATGCTCTTGGAGGGGGAACCCATGCTGGTATTTTATTTAAAATTTGGCGTGGAGTTCCCCCTCAAGATTCATACCAAACACAGTGCCTGGTATTGGCGGGGATCCAAGTCGGATCCCCGTTCATTGAAAGTCGGACATATGTTGGCTTCAAGTCGCAGGGGAAAGTCAGATTCAAAGTAGGACGGCTGTCGTGTCGCACCGGTGTGAACCTGGCCTAAAGGGAATTTATGTAACACTGAGCTTGTTTTGATTGGTCAAAGAAAAAGACAGACTCTCAAAGTCGGAACAAAATCTTATCCTGTCCATTCAAGTCAGATGGAAGTAGGACCAAAGTAGGACCGATGTAGGATCGATGTTGCAGGGCAAAGTAGGATGACAGTCGTACAACAGTCGTGTCGTACCAGTGTGAACCCAGCCTCAGAGTCTGCTGCAAGTGTGTACAGGCACCTCTAGTGCTTGTAGTTTATACTTAAAGCAGTGTTTCTTTTTTTTGGATGAAAGTAAGAGGGGGCAGCACCAATATAAGTGCAGTATGGGATTAAAACAGTCAGGCATTATTTTAAGGTGCACTCACAGGATAGCAGGATAAAAACAGCATTAAGATCATCCATGTCTCATGGTTCCATCCAGGTGGAGAGCTGGTGTCTGTGGCGTCTCATGTTGCCGGCAGCACCGGTGGCATCTGGAGTTCCAGGGCAGTGGGCTGAGGATAGAGCCAAGCGCCACTATAGGCACGGAGAGCCAGCGGTGGGCGTGGGCGTAGCGACGCGTGTTTGGTGCATGGGTGCTCCTTCTTCATGTCTGAAGAAGATGCCGCAGACCCCAGCTCTCCACGTGGATGGAGCCACGAGACCTTAATGCTGTTTTTATCCTGCTATCCTTTGAGTGCACCTTATCTTTTTTTTTTAACAAAAACAGTGGTGCTTTATTATTGTAATAGATAATCAGAGTTACAGAATACCATTCAACAGAGTAGAATACATTACATACGGAGATTACATATTTGAGGATAGGGAAATTAATATGCAAAACCCACAAACAATACATAAGGTTAATAGTACCATTCTCAACAAGTACCGTCCACCCTCCACCCTCCAAAACCCTTCCCTATTGGGATAAATAAACGTAATGAACTGATTGTT
This sequence comes from Lithobates clamitans, assembly GCA_037952925.1. Classification (NCBI taxonomy): domain Eukaryota; kingdom Metazoa; phylum Chordata; class Amphibia; order Anura; family Ranidae; genus Lithobates; species Lithobates clamitans. Next base: position 957,953 of record JBBGZY010000398.1, read on the forward strand.
TCTCTACGAGGCCATCCACGGAGCCCAAACTTTTTCAAATTTCCACGGACAGCCACGGTTTATATATGTCATTTTATACATGGGGATTACTGCCTCAATCTGTGCCTCCCAGGCTGAAAAGGATGGAGAGGAACTATCTATCCATTTCATAAGTATTTCTTTTTTGGCATAGAAAAGAAGGAAGGAAATCAGTAATTTAAGATGATATGGCCTCTGCTCATCATCATGTATCCCCAACAACGCCATGGCCGGCAAGAGCGGAATAGAGGTCTGCAATCTGGAGTTGATTTCACCTACAATCTTAGTCCAAAATAGTGCAACAACTGGGCACTCCCAGAACATATGTATAAATGTGCCTATATGGACCTTGCATTTAGGACACATGGGGTCTCTCTCAGGAAATATGCGATGGAGTCTCTGCGGGGTATAGTAGACCCTGTGTATAAATTTAACTTGAATCAATTTGTCCTTGGATGCTATCACTAATTTCGGGCCATACTCTAGACAGTCCGAGTGCACCTTATCTTAAAGGGGTTGTAAAGGCAGAAGGTTTTTTATCTTAATGATATAAAAGAAGAAAATACTGCGCTCCTAACAAAAACTAAACTTAAAGTGATGGTAAAGCAGCAACTAATATATGGAATACATACATAAAAAAGCTAGTGTGGATAAAATAGCTGCGCTAAACAGTGAGACAACTAGTGATGAACCAGTGCTAAACAATAAAAATGAATACATATAAATGAATGTGAAAATATTCAAAGAGAAACAAAACAATTGAATGTACCAGAATCTTAAGAATATATTATAATCCAAGAGTGAATGTAAACTTTGTATGAGACAAAGTCCAAATCATCCACTAAGGTGAATATTAAACCGTGCAAAAAGGTCCTAAAAATCCACTAAAGTGATATAATATAGATGTGTAATCTTCCATCGCCCTTATGTGCTGATCACCATAAGAAATGTACGCTTACCAGAAGGCAAGCAAAGGGCAGCTTGCGGCTAAACACCCAGCCAAGGTCTTATCCTAGGGGGTCCGGGATGCGGAACTCGAAGGACATCAAGCCAGGACTCAGTGGTATGCCAGATACTACCTAGAAGTAAAGAAAAGGGAACTTCCCATGGTGTAATACTGATACAAATATTTATTAAAAGATAAAAAAAATGTGCACTTACAACTTACAATATTATCTTTTAGTATTTATTAAAAGATAAAAAATGTGCACTTACAAGTGAAGAGATAAAAATAGCATATATGCCGGCTGGCATGCGAAAGCCCGTTCCCTCGGGAGATCAAACGCGATGACGTCAGCACGTCCTGTCTACCCAACGCGCGTTTCATCACAAGATGATGTCATCTGGGGTTCTATGAAATAAGATAAAAAGCCTTCAACACTTGCAGCAGCCCCAACACTTACCTGAGGTCCCTATCTGTCCAGCCATGTCCACAAGTCCCTCCGCCGTCCAAGATTCTCCTTCCTGATTGGCTGAGACACAGTAGCAGCACAATTGGATCCCACTGCTGTCAATCAAAGTCAGCTAGCCAATCAGGAGAGAAAACGGCGGGGCCGGGGCCGGGCCCATGTCTGAATGGACACAGGGAGCTGTGCCTCAGCTTGGGTTTCCCCATAGCAAGCTGCTTGCTGTGGGGGCACTGAACAGGAGGGAGGAGCCAGGGTCACAGAAGAGGGACCCGAGAAGAGGAGGATCCAGGCTGCTCTGTGCAAATCCACTGAAACAGAGCAGGTAAGTATAACATGTTTATTATTTTTATGGAAAAAAAAAAGAACCTTTACCATCACTTTAAAGCGTGACTGTTTTAACCCTATACTGCACTTAAATTGGCGCTGCTTTATTTTGCTTTCATGTCTACAGAGCCCCTTCTTACTCTAAAAAGCTGGCTGCCTATCTGCATTTTAATTAACCACATCCATCAGCATGGACTCTTCCTTCTCGGACATAATACCATGTACACATATGATATGTAATACACACAGCTGTGTGTTATTGACCCACTTCTTATCCTTTGTGCCATTTACCAGCAGATAACCTACATAGCGCTCACCATATCCACATATTGTTTTTTTTTTTATGATAGGGTGTCTACCTGTTTTTGGGTCCACATATGGACATTAAAGTCCCTAAAGATGGGTCACTACTGAGGATGTCCCATGATGTGAAGTATGCATTGAAGAGGGGGGGTCTGCACTGGAGGGGTCGGTCTGCACTGAAGGGGTGGTCTGCATTGAAGGAGGGTCTGCACTAAAGGGGAGTTTGCACTGAAGGATGTGGTCTGCACTAAAGGGGGGTCTGCACTGAAAGGGGGGTCTGTACTGAAGGGGGGGTCTGCACCAAGGGGGTGGGCTGCACTGAAGGGGGGTCTGCACTGAAGGAGAGAGGTATGTACTGAGGGATGGGGGTGTCTATACTGAGGTAGGGGGTCTCTACTGAGGGAGGCGGGTCTGTACTGATGAGAGGGGTCTTTACTGAGGGGTGGTCTATACTGCGGGAGGGGGGTCTGTACTTAGTGGGGGGCCTAAACTTAGTGGAGGGGGTCTGTACTGAGGGGGGACTATAGTTAGTGGAGGGGGGTGACACCATGTTTTTCTGCACCGGGTGACACCAACCCTAGTGATGCCACTGCTCCCGCTGCGACAGTCCCGATTCCTGGTCACCACTGACTGACATTCCAGTGGTGGTTGGTTGCTAGGACAGCTCAGAGTCTAGCAACCAATTACGTGACTCCACCCCCCCAGCATTCAGCGGAGAGCGGAACTTTCCTGGCTTGCAGTCCTGTCCTGGGCTGGCTGCTGCCTGTCTTCTCAGTGCTTGGTGCCTATTAGGGATGAGCCGAACACCCCCCGGTTCGGTTCGCAACAGAACCTGCGAACGGACTGAAAATTCGCATGAACGTTAGAACCCCATTGACGTCTGAGACTCGAACGTTCGAAATCAAAAGTCCTCATTTTAAAGGCTAATTTGCATGGTATTGTCCTAAAAAGGTTTTGGGGACCCGGGTCCTGCCCCAGGGGACATGTATCAATGCAAAAAAAAACTTTTAAAAACCGCCGTTTTTTCGGGAGCGGTGATTTTAATGATGCTTAAAGTAAAAAAAAAAAAAGTGAAATATTCCTTTAAATATCGTACCTGGGGGGGGGGCGTGTCCTGATGTGAACACAGGAAGATGTGTATCTGGGGAGCTCCGGGCATCCTGATCTAATCCTTCGCCATCCGTGCATCCGACTTGTCAAATCAGGCTGACACCCTGCCAGCCCATTCCTTGGTGTCCCCTGTCTTGTCCTGGGGCAAAATTGCGGAGTCTATCCCCCCTGGGGCCGTCTACTCACCATAGACTCCAGGCACCTGCGGCAGCCGCCATCTTGTAGGCCTGTGCCACTCGGAGGAGATCTGATCCCGGCCGGACTGGAGGTAAGGGACTGTCCTCCATCCATCCATCCACATCTGCCTGCCCATCCACCTGCCTGGTGCGGTCCGGAGGCCCGTTTGGCTGCTGGGGAGGTCCGTGGCGGCCGCGGCCTAGCGCGGCCTAGTACAGCCGGCAAAGCACCGGCGTTTCCTGAGAAGCCATCCCGCCGGGGATCCATCCATCCACATCTGCCTGCCCATCCACCTGCCTAGTGCGGTCCGGAGGCCCGTTTGGCTGCTGGGGACGTCCGTGGCGGCCGCGGCCTAGCGCGGCCTAGCGCGGCCTAGTACAGCCTATAAAGCACCGGTGTTTCCTGAGCCGCTACCCCGCCCGGGGGGGCGCCGCGGCCGGCCTGCCCGAACTCGGGCGCGTGGACCATCTGTCACCTCTTGCCCTGCCATCCATCCACACTCCTGCCATCCATCCACCCCCCTGCCAAGGCCTGGTGTGCTGCCCAGCAGAGACTGCTTACCTGAACCGGCTAAAAACTCCTGGGGCCTAGTGTTTATCATCTGCCTCCTTCTGCCTCTCTCACTGCCCTGGACCCTCTCCACCCTAGTGCCCCCAGCTTCACATCCTCACCACCTGGTCCCTGCCTTTGTGTCTGCGGTGAAGTTAGGAGCTGCTGGTGAACACTGACGACCGGCCCAGCGCGTTCGCTCCTGGGGCTCAGCGCCTGCTGCCAGATTGATCGCCCCCTAACTGCCTCCTGCACGCTCACCTGAGCACGGATAAATATCCCATATAGAGGGCTCTCGGGGTGAACTATCTGATGTCCTCCTCCTCCAAAAAAGGGAGGGGGTCCTCCAAAACCACAAAGACCGACGCACAGTCCAGGCTACCACCGTCATCTTCCCCACAGACCGACCCAATACTAGTGGGGCGGCTTCGGGCCTTGCTGGCCGACCTGGAAATGGACCCTGGCCCGGCTCCAATGGCAGAGGGATCAGCTCCACCGCCTCAAGACAGTACGGCCACGATCCTTGATGCGACCTCGCTGCTGGTACGCATCGACCACCTCGCTGAGGAGTGTAACCTTATACGGAACGACCTCGATAAAATAAGGGGGAGAATGACCGAAACCGAGTCCAGAGTATCAGCCACCGAAGATCTTACGGCCACCCATGCCACCTCTATTGCCGAATTGCAGCGCACAGTACAGTCCCTTGTCGCAAAATCGGACGACGCCGAAAACAGGCTGAGGCGCAATAATGTTAGAGTCCTGGGTCTGCCTGAGGGAGAAGAAGGGGACCACCCTGCTGTATTCGCAGAGGAGTTCTTTAAAAACCTATTGGGCTTCACGGACGTTCCCCCTACATACGTTGTTGAAAGGGCCCACCGGGTGCCCACGGGCCGTGTCATCCCAGGAAGTCCTCCCAGGCCTTTTTTGGTCCGCTTCCTTAACTATCGGGACAGGGACAGGATTCTCTCGGAAGCCCGCAAACACCCCACGCTCAAACATTGCAACTCCTCTATTCTTCTTTTCCCTGACTTCTCGGCCGATCTGCAGAGGAAGAGGAAAATCTTCAATGATGTCCGCAGACGACTCAGAGACAAGAACATTAAATATGGCATGCTCTACCCAAGCCGCTTACGAGTCCAACATGATGGAGTGACCCGCTTCTTTGACAACCCAGCGGATGCTGACGACTGGCTGACCAATTTGCGTTAAAAGTTTTTTCTCAATAAGTCATCTAATGCACGGATCTTCCACATCCTGGTTTTGATCTATCCTACTAAACTGTCTGTAAACACCGGAGTTACCTCAAGTGTACCTCTACACGTAACCCCCCCTCCTAGTTTTTTGTTAGTTTTGATCTTATCTCTCAGAGCGGAGGGCCGGGTTTGTTTTTTTTTTTTTTTTTCTACCTATCTGGAGAACTCCACCACCCGGCGGTACTATACAACTGCTCCAGATCACCTGGTTCTCCTGGCTGTGTTGGGATACATATCCCCTAACCCTCACCTACTGTTAGAGGCTGAACACTAGCTGGGGCGATCCCAGGAATTTTGAGCCTCCAGTAAGAGACATTTACTATTCAAGTCGAGCTTAAATTCAGCTCAGTGCTAATGAAGACTGCACTGTGACCTCACTACCAGGTTCACAGGCATAGTGTTTTGTTTTTTTGGGTATAGGCCGCTTCCTGACCTCCCCCATGTTGTTTCGGGGGATGTTGGGAAATGGTAGGATAAGCACCTGGTGCTTGGGAAGATTTAAATTGGTTGCTATGTTTTCTATGTTAAGTGCGGTTGGCCCTGGCTCTAAATACACTCATCGGGTGGGTTTCAGTTGGGACGCATTCACCCAGAGGTTAGCAATTCTCCCCTGGTGTCATGGAGTCACGTGATCAGGAAACAATGTCTGTGATATCCTGGAATGTCAGAGGCCTCAACTCCAAATTTAAAAGGGCACTGATGTTCCAGTATGTCAAGTCGCACAACCCACAGGTGCTGATCCTACAGGAGACCCACTTGACGGGTGGCAAACTGATGGCCTTGAAAAAGCCCTGGGTGCAGAAAACTTTCCATGCCACGTATTCCTCATATGCCAGGGGGGTCTCTATACTGATAAATAAATCCTACCCGTGTACTGTTGAGGCGGTTCATACAGACCCTCATGGCAAATTTGTGATTTTGGTATTGACGGCCTGGCAACAAAGGTATATCATAGTAGGAGTTTATATCCCACCACCTTTCAAACCGGAAGTGCTATACACTATTTTGGAGAGGATTACCCCGTACTGTCCAGCTAAATTGTTAATCCTAGGGGACTTCAATAATACCCTCTCCCCTGATCTGGATAGGCCCACGCCTTCGCAGTCCTCTACTGGGGACCTGCTGGGGTGGACACTTTCAGCAGGGGTTACTGAGGTATGGAGGTGGTTACACCCCCAGACTAAAACATATTCATGTTTTTCTACCTCATATAAAACCTCCTCTAGAATTGATTATGCGTTTGCAAATCAACTTATGCTAAATGATATAGTGGAGGCAACATACCTACCTAGCGGGCTATCTGATCATTCCCCTCTCAAGATCACTATGCGGACCAGAAACAAACGCAGTGGCTCCATGTGGCGCCTTGGGGCCCACTGGATCTCCCATGACGAGATTTCAGGGCAGACTCCACAAACACTGCGCGAATTCTGGGAACATAACGCGGGGTCATCCTCTCCACCCATAGTTTGGGACGCCTTCAAGGCGTTCACTAGAGGACACTACATGTCAGCAATTAAGGCGGTGAAAGTAAATCAACAAGCCAACACAAGGCAGTTGGAGGAGGAGATTGAAGCGGCGTCAGCCACTTACGGGTCTGACCCCTCGGTTTCCAACTTTGAACAGCTGCAGTCCGCAAAGAGAGATCTCCACCTCCATCTCACTGAGGTTACACGCTTAGAGGTATTCCACACCAAACAAAGATTCTTTGAGCAGGGGGATAGAAATGGCAGACTACTGGCAATGATGTCCCATCATGACACCCCCATAACTCTGATCCCCAAACTGATCTCTCCCACGGGTGAATCTATTACGTCCCAAGAAGGTATCCTAAAGGAGTTTCAGGCCTTTTATCAGGCACTATACAGTACCACACTCCCTCGGGATGTGACCCCTGGCGAGATGGCACCTCTCCTGGACCCCCTGGCTCTGGGGTGGCTCTCGGATGAGGAGAGGTCCCATCTGGTTAGGCCTATCACTGCGGAGGAGGTACATGCTATCATTAATGCACTGGCAGTTGGGAAGGCACCGGGTCCTGATGGTCTACCCGTCGAATTTTATCGGTCTCATGCGGATCTACTGGCCCCCCTGTTGGCGGACCTGTATACCCGATGTCTGGGGGAGGGAGCGCTCCCACCCAATATGGCAGATGCACACATTATTCTAATCCTTAAGCCCAATAAAGATCCCAAACAGTGCGCCTCATACAGGCCCATTGCACTTCTTAACACTGATTTCAAAATCTTATCTAAACTAATTACTGTTAGACTCAACCCACTTCTGCCCTCTATTGTAGACACAGATCAGACTGGGTTCATGGCACACAGGTCAACGGATATTAACCTCCGCAGATTATTCACCAATTTACATGCCATACACGACAATGTGGGCACTAGAACGGTTGCCTCCTTCGATATCGAAAAGGCATTCGATTCAATCGAATGGCCATTTCTCTGGGAAACCCTGCGGAGGATGGGATTTCCGTTGGTTTTTATTGCCTGGCTGCAAACTTTATACAAATCCCCGAAGGCAGCAATCAGATTGGGAGGAAATGTTTCTCCCCCCTTCCTGCTGTCCAGGGGTACAAGGCAGGGCTGCCCCCTCTCTCCGGCATTATTCGCAATAGCTATGGAACCAGTGGCGGAGGCACTGCGGGTCTCACCCCATATAAAAGGATTAAAAATAGCCTGGCTGGAGGAGAGGGTAGCTCTGTATGCGGACGACCTCCTGCTCTTTCTGAATGACGCGAACTCCTCTCTTAGAGGAGTGCTGCAAGTATTGACTGAATTCTCCAAAGTAACAGGATTAAGGGTGAACTGGACAAAATCCCAGTTGCTGGCTATTGACACTGAGGCAAAAAGACTGGCCCCGCAGGATCTGCAGATGCAGTGGCTGGACGAAATGGTGTACTTAGGGGTACGCGTCTCGAGAGACGCATCCAGCTTTATCCCCCTTAACCTAGACCCGGTGGTCCAAGTAGTCAAGGCCAAACTCAAAGCTTGGGAGAACCTTCCTCTATCCCTATTGGGCCGCATTAACTTAATTAAAATGAAAATCATACCTAAATTTACATACCTATTTCGTAATTCCCCACAATGGATACCTTGCTCATTTTTCAAGAAATTGAACCAAATTTTCTCCTCCTTCCTCTGGGGTCCAAATCCCCCTAGATTTAAACTCTCCACACTAATGCGTCCGGTGTCGCAGGGGGGGCTGGCATTCCCAGACTGCCAGAAATATTTTCTGGCAGCCCAGCTGGTCACGGCAGTTTGGTGGCTAGTACCGGATGCGTCCAACCCCGCTGCGGTTCTGGAGGCTGCGGTGGTTTGCTCTGTGGAAGCTCTTACACATTTACCGCTTCGAGGTCCCAAGGCTCCATATGATTTGACTACCTCCATGCACACGACTCTAAGGGCCTGGAGGGCAGGACTGGAACTCGAGAAGTTCCCACGAAATGCAGTCTCCCCGCACACCCCCCTTTGGAACAACCCTACCCTACCCCATCTCTACTCATTACCAGACCCTAAAATATGGGCCAAATGCGGTCTTAAACTGATATCTGACCTCACCACCGGCACCGCCATACACTCCTTCAATCACCTGGTATCCCAATACAATGTGCCTCCCTCGCATCTATTTCGCTATATGCAACTGTCTCATGCGTTCAAAGCCCAAATAATACCCAACGACATGCAAATAGTGCAATCCGATCTGGAGAGGGTCACAAGATATGAATGTACCAAGAAACCGACCTCAGTCCTTTATGCACATCTCCTAAGAGTTTCCTCTCCAGATCTGTCAAAGCTCCGGCAGCAATGGACACAGGATATCCCGACACTGGACTCCGAGGATTGGGAGGACATGTGGGAATTCCCCTTCAAAATCCTGGTCTCACTTCGAGACCGTCTCATACAATACAAAATACTACATCGGGCATATCTCACCCCATATAGATTGCATAAGATGAGAACCTCCCTGTCCTCGGAGTGTTGGAGATGTACTAGGGATCCAGGTGATTTTATACATATTTTCTGGTCCTGTCCAGCAATTAAAAACTACTGGTCAGAAGTAATATCTGTAATACAAGAAGTGGTAAAAACAGACATAGCCCCAACCCAGCAGATCTGTCTTCTAGGTTTAGTGGAAGAATTAGCCCCCAAGATAGCAGAGAGAACCCTCATAGGGCTCTTGCTCTTTTATGCAAGGAAAATGATCACTCTCTGCTGGAAAAAACGTGCCCCGCCATCCATATTGTTATGGAAAACACATGTCAATAAAGTAATACCACTCTATAAGGAAACCTATCAAAATAGGGGATGCCCCAAAAAATATGATAGAGTGTGGGCCAAATGGCTAGCTGAGGCCTCCACGGCAACCGCAGACTGATTGAACAGGTACATAATACCAGTCTACGGGAGAAAGTGATACTGATACATTGGTTGATTTTATGGTAATGTAATCTCGGAAAAGGGTTTAATTGACATCTAATATTGTCCCATGAGTCTCAGCTGATAAATCTGATCCTGAAATACTTAATTGAGCAGGAGCCAATACCGCACTAGGTTTGTTTGTTATTGTTTTTTTTTCTTTCGGACATGCTACAGATGTATGATATTAATGCTGGATGCAGCCCAATGGCCGGCCGGCACTGACTCCTGCGTGGGTCTAGTCCCAATGCTGTGGCAGGTTTAATTGTTGTTAATTGTTTGTATGTCTTATACTCAATAAAAAGATTTTCAAAAAAAAAAAAAAATATCGTACCTGGGGGGTGTCTATAGTATGCCTGTAAAGTGGTGCGTGTTTCCCGTGCTTAGAACAGTCCCTGCACAAAATGTCATTTTTAAAGGAAAAAAAGTCATTTAAAACTGCTTGCGGCTTTAATGTAATGTCGCGTCCTGGCAAAATGGATGAAAATCAGTGAGACAAAGGGCATGGGTACCCCCCAGTCCATTACCAGGCCCTTTGGGTCTTGTATGGATATTAAGGGGAACCCCGCACCCAAATTAAAAAAGGAAACAGCAGTATACAGGCTCCGTACTCTGAACAGCAGTATACAGGCGGTGCAAACAAGATAGGGACTGTAGGTTTGTTGTTAAGTAGAATCTGTTTGTAATTTTGAACTGGTACATTTTTAACGTGTTTAGCTCCAGCCAAAAAATCTATTTTAAGCTTTTTGGAAAACATAGGGAAGGATTATCACCCCTGTGACATTTGTTTTGCTGTCTGTGCTCCTCTTCAGAAGATTTCACCTCATTTTTTTGTCCCAATGACAAATGTTTTTTGAAAATTTGGGGTTTTTTGTGAAACAAGGATTGGTGATAAAGCATCAGTGGAAAGGAGAAATGTTTTTCCCATATTAACTCACAGGGCCCTGCTGTGAAATATTAGATCAAGAATTGTAATTACATGCCCCTGTTGTACAGGGGCAGAAAAATTGGGCCTTTGGTGGTGGTGGTGGTGCTGGTGCCACAACACTGTAAGTCCTCACTCGCTCTTGGTGGGCGCAGAAACGGGCCCTGCTGTGAAATATTAGATCAAGAATTGTAATTACATGCCCCTGTTGAACAGGGGCTGAAAAATTGGGCCTTAGGCACTGGTGCTGGTGCCACAACACTGCAACCCCTCACAGATACTCTAGTTGGAACGCAGGAACGAGCCCTGCTGCAAAGTATTGCATCAAAAATTGTAATTACACGCCCCTGTTAGACGGGCTGAAAAATTGGGCCTTAGGCACTGGTGGCGGCGCCCAGAACCAAAAATGTTCTTACAAGCTATCAGCGTGATCATTGAGGAGGAAGAGGATAATTACTCAGGATAGTCACTGAGCATCAGCATAGGCAGTCTTTGAAGGGATCTGAGATTTCAAAAAAAATTATTCGGTTACATCAGCATCAGGTGCTTGGTAGCTGGTGGTGATCCAAGACTGATTCATTTTTATGAAGGTCAGTCGATTGACCGAGTCGGTGGACAGCCGCACCCTGTGATTGGTTACAAAGCCTCCAGCAGCACTGAATGTGCGTTCCGAAAGAACGCTGGATGCAGGACAGGCCAGTAGCTCAATTGCATACTGTGCAAGCTCTGGCCAGTGATTCATCCTCAAGACCCAGTAACCCAGAGGATTTTCGGTGGGAAAAGTGTCCAAGTCAGATCTTGCCCCTAGGTATTCCTGCACCATGTAAAACAGACGCTGGCAATGGTTGCTGGAATCGATCTTACCTTGGGGCTACGGACTAAAAAAATGTCTGAACGCATCGGTCAGACGGCCACTTTCTCAACCGCTCCTTTCTTTGGGAACGTGTTGCACAGACCTTTCTGCAGGGCCTCCCGAAGATGTTTCATCCTCTGCTCCCTCTGCGATGGCAAGATAAGGTCCGCAACCTTACCCTTGTAACGTGGATCAAGGAGGGTTGCCAGGCAGTATTGGTCCTTCTCCTTGATACCACGAATATGAGGATCCTTACGCAGGCTTTGCAGGATCAGGGAGGCCATGCAGCGTAGGTTTGCTGAGGCATTCGGTCTGGAGTCCTCTGGGTCACTAAGGACGACATGGTCCGCAGCCACCTCCTCCCAACCATGTACAAGTCTATGTGTTTCTTGGGACTGATCCCTTAAAGACTGCTGCTGATGCTGAGTGCCAGGCTCCACCTCCATACTGACACAATCCTCCTCCTCGTCCTCTTCCTGTGTGATCGGTGGGCACGCAGGAACACTGTCTGGATAAAGGGGGCCTTGAGAGCTAAGGAAGTCCTCCTCTTCCTGCCTCTGTTCTGCCTCAAGTTCCCTGTCCATTATTCTATGCAGCGTGTGCTCCAACAGGTGGACAAGGGGGACAGTGTCACTGATGCATGCACTGTCACTGCTCACCATCCTCGTGGCCTCCTCAAATGGTGACAGGACAGTGCATGCATTCCTGATCATGGCCCACTGGCGTGGGGGAAAAAAACAAGCTCCCCTGACCCTGTGCCATAGTCGCACAGGTACTCATTGATGGCCCTCTGCTGCGTGTGCAGCCGCTGCAGCATGGCCAATGCTGAGTTTCACTTGGTGGGTATGTCACAGATTAGGCGGTTCTTGGGCAGGTTAAACTCCTTTTGGAGGTCTGCCAGCCGAGCACTGGCAATATATGACCGGCGGAAATGCACACAGACTTTCCTGGCCTGCCTCAGGACATCCTGTAAGCCCGGGTACCTGCCCAAGAACCGCTGCACCACCAAGTTAAGGACATGAGCCAAACAGGGCACATGGGTCATTTGTCCCTGTCGGAGGGCAGAGAGGAGGTTGGTGCCATTGTCGCAAACCACCATTCCTGCCTTAAGTTGGCGTGGCGTCAACCACCTCTGAACCTGCCCCTGCAGAGCTGACAGAACCTCTGCCCCAGTGTGGCTCCTGTCCCCCAAGCACACCAGCTCAAGCACCGCATGGCATCTTTTGGCCTGCATACTTGCTTAGCCCCTTGAACGGCTACGGAACACTGCTGGTTCCGAGGACAAAGCACAGGAAGAGGCCATGGAGGAAGAAGAAGAGGAGGGGGGTGGAGGAGAGAGGTGTGTCACAATCATTAGTAGTGGCATTTTGGAGGCGTGGTGGCAGAACAACCTCCAACACTACTGCACCTTGTCCTGCATCCTTCCCAGCTGCCAGCAGAGTCACCCAATGCACGGTGAAACTTAGGTAACGTCCCTGTCCATGCCTGCTGGACCATGAGTCAGCAGTAATATGCACCTTACCGCGGACCACCCTGTCCAGCGAGGCATGGACACTGCCTTCCACATGCCGGTAGAGAGCCGGAATCGCCTTCGGTGAGAAAAAGTGGCGTTTGGGTACCTGCCACTGAGGAACCGCACATTCCACAAACTCACGGAAGGGGGCAGAGTCTACCAACTGAAAAGGCAGCAGTTGAAGTGCTAGCAATTTTGCCAAGCTAGCATTCAACTGCTGGGCATGTGGATGGCTGGGAGCGAACTTCTTTCGACAGTGCAGCAGTTGGGGCAGGGAAATTTGAGTGGTACAATCTGACGTCGGTGTCCTGATAGCAGATTGCCCACAAGTACTTGGCTGTGACACACCTAATTCTACACCTTCATTCCTCTCAGTGCAGGTCTCAGAGAGGACTGAAGGTATAGTGGGGTTGGAGATCTCAGCTGATGAGGAGCAAGGAGAGGTCCTCTTTGTTCTTTGGTGTGGGTCTTTTAGATACGCTTGCCAACAAACTGCATGGCAGGTCAACATATGTCTGCTCAAGCATGTGGTGCCCAAGCGGGAGATGTTTTGGCCACGCGAGATACGCTTGAGACATATGTTGCAAATAGCAGCGGTGCGATCTGATGCACTCGTCTCAAAAAAGGCCCACACCAAAGAACTTTTGGAATAACGCGCAGAGACAGCAGCGCCCTGCACATGCGGAGCTTTGGGGTGTGATGCAGTCAGTGTGCTGCCCTTAGGCTGGCCCCTGGAGGGCATCCTGCCTCGTTGGTGATGTGCCTCCTCCTCTCTCCTATCAGGCACCCACGTTGAGTCAGTGACCTCATCATTCCCTCCCTCCTCATCACTGGAGCAAAGCTGGCAGTATACTGCAGCAGGGGGAGCATGACTGCCAGATTGCTGTCCTTCTTGGGCACCCCCTCTGTCCGTGCTCACGTTACTGCCTTCATCTAGCTCAGATTCATCATCAGAGCCTTCTAAACGCTGGGCATCCTCCTGGAGCATGTACCCAACACTGTGGTCAAACAGTTCGAGGGACTTCTCAAGAGGACATGGTGGGGCCAGGGAAGGAGTCACTGATGCCATTGAGCTGAGGGAAGAGGCCGCGTTGGCAGCTTCTTTGCCAGACAAAGTACCCTGAGCATGGGTGAGAGAGGATGAGGAGGAAGAGGACGGCTTGGTCATCCACTCGACCAAGTCTTCCGCATGTTGCGGCTCAACACGGCCAGCTGCCGAAAAAAAGGCCAAGCGTGTCCCACGGCCACGTGCTGATGAGGATGCACCGTCTCCACGACCAGCACTGTTGCCTATAGACACAGAGCCTGCTTGCCCTCTTTTATTGGCTTGTGACTGTCTGCCTCTCCTTGTTGGCCTTCCAGACATACTAATGGCCTGTAGCTGCACTAAGCTGGGATATATATATATATATATATATATATATACTGATACTGCAGCTAGCAAAATCAACTGCCTGCCTGTAGTATGAGAACACCACCAACCTTCTACAGGTAGCTTTAGGTGAACACTGTGCAGAGCTCGCAAAAAACTAACTTGTAGCTTATTTAGCTGCCTGCGGTAGTGATAGGATCAGGAAAACACCACCAACCTTCTACAGGTAGCTTTAGGTGAACACTGTGCAGAGCTCGCAAAAGAAATAACTTGTAGCTTATTTAGCTGCCTGCGGTAGTGATAGGATCAGGAAAACACCACCAACCTTCTACAGGTAGCTTTAGGTGAACACTGTGCAGAGCTCGCAAAAAAATAACTTGTAGCTTATTTAGCTGCCTGCGGTAGTGATAGGATCAGGAAAACACCACCAACCTTCTACAGGTAGCTTTAGGTGAACACTGTGTAGAGCTCGCAAAAAAATAACTTGTAGCTTATTTAGCTGCCTGCGGTAGTGATAGGATCAGGAAAACACCACCAACCTTCTACAGGTAGCTTTAGGTGAACACTGTGCAGAGCTCGCAAAAAAATAACTTGTAGCTTATTTAGCTGCCTGCGGTAGTGATAGGATCAGGAAAACACCACCAACCTTCTACAGGTAGCTTTAGGTGAACACTGTGCAGAGCTCGCAAAAGAAATAACTTGTAGCTTATTTAGCTGCCTGCGGTAGTGATAGGATCAGGAAAACACCACCAACCTTCTACAGGTAGCTTTAGGTGAACACTGTGCAGAGCTCGCAAAAAAATAACTTGTAGCTTATTTAGCTGCCTGCGGTAGTGATAGGATCAGGAAAACACCACCAACCTTCTACAGGTAGCTTTAGGTGAACACTGTGCAGAGCTCGCAAAAAAATAACTTGTAGCTTATTTAGCTGCCTGCTGTAGTGATAGGATCAGGAAAACACCACCAACCTTCTACAGGTATCTTTAGGTGAACACTGTGCAGAGCTCCCAAAAAAAAACTTGTAGCTTATTTAGCTGCCTGCGGTAGTGATAGGATCAGGAAAACACCACCAACCTTCTACAGGTAGCTTTAGGTGAACACTGTGCAGAGCTTGCAAAAAACTAACTTGTAGCTTATTTAGCTGCCTGCGGTAGTGATAGGATCAGGAAAACACCACCAACTTTCTACAGGTAGCTTTAGGTGAACACTGTGCAGAGCTCGCAAAAAAATAACTTGTAGCTTATTTAGCTGCCTGCGGTAGTGATAGGATCAGGAAAACACCACCAACCTTCTACAGGTAGCTTTAGGTGAACACTGTGCAGAGCTCGCAAAAAACTAACTTGTAGCTTATTTAGCTGCCTGCGGTAGTGATAGGATCAGGAAAACACCACCAACCTTCTACAGGTAGCTTTAGCTGAACACTGTGCAGAGCTCGCAAAAAACTAACTTGTAGTTTTAGCTGAACACTGTGAGGAGGACGCACTACACTAACTTGTAGCTTTAGCTGAACACCGTTCAGAGGACGCACTACACTAACTTGTAGCTTTAGCTGAACACTGTGCAGAGGTCGCACTACACTAACTTGTAGTTTTAGTTGAACACTGTGAGGAGGATGCACTACACTAACTTGTAGCTTTAGCTGAACACTGTGCAGAGGTCGCACTACACAACTTGTAGTTTTAGCTGAACACTGTGAGGAGGACGCACTACACTAACTTGTAGCTTTAGCTAAACACTGTGAGGAGGATGCACTACCCTAACTTGTAGCTTTAGCTGAACACTGTGCAGAGGTCACACTAAACTAACTTGTAGCTTTGAGGAGGACGCACTACACTAACTGTAAATAGTCTAGCTGCCTGACTGTGGTACTAATAGGATCAAAAGAACACCAGCAATTTTCTTCAGGTAGCTGTAAATACTGTAACAAGACAAGCCTGCCTGTCATATGCCTGGGATGCATATATATACACAATACACTGTAAGTGCAGCTAACTCACTGACTGTTCTGCCTAATCTAGCTAACTCAAATGAAATGACACTATCTCTCCCTCTCTTTAAGCACGCCGGAACACACTACACAGGGCCGCTGTGCAGGCGGCCTTATATAGTGTGGGGCGTGTTCTAAACCCCCTGAGCCATAATTGGCCAAAGCCACCCTGGCTTTGGCCAATTACAGCCCTCTCTACTGATGACGCTGTGATTGGCCAAGCATGCGGGTCATAGTGCATGCTTGGCCAATCATCAGCCAGCAATGCACTGCGATGCCACAGTGAATTATGGGCCGTGACGCGCCACATGAATTTGGCGCGAACGGCCCATATCGTTCGCAATTTGGCGAACAGACGATGTTCGAGTCGAACATGGGTTCGACTCGAACACGAAGCTCATCCCTAGTTGCTATCAACCAACCAACCACAGTTTGTCTAACTCCGCTCCCTCCCAGCGTGGAACCTTCTCATTTATACCTGGCTGCTGTCAGTGACCCGCCTCCCCCTTCACACATTGTGAATTTAAAGAAGGTAAGAAACTTTATGAGGCTTATATTTAATGCTAGAGGAGGAGCAGCTCTGGGACCCTGATGTAAAGGGGGGGCTCTCTGGGGACCCTTATGTAAGAGGAGGCTCTCTGGGGACCCTGATGTAAGGGGGGGCCCTCAGGGGCCCCTCAATAAGTGTGGGGGGGCTCTGTGGAAACCCTGATGTAAGGGGGAGGCTCTCTGTGACCCTGATGTAAGGGGGGGGCTCTCTTATATATGGTAAAGGTGGTCAACAGTTAGGTCTCTATATTCCTCAGTAACATATGTGGGTAAAGATCTCATTAGTAGAAATTAAAAAATCTGTGTAAATATTGTTTAAGTTTATATATCAATAATAACAAACCATGGGATCCACACTAAGATATGTAACAACGATATTTTATATATATATATATATATATACACACACACAGTATTTCACACAAGTGAGTACCCCCCTCGCATTTTTGTAAATATTTTATTATACCTTTTCATGTGACAACACTAAAGAAATGACACTTTGCTATAATGTAAAGTAGTGAGTGTACAGCTTGTATAACAGTGAAAATTTGCTGTCCCCTCAAAACAACTCAACACACAGCCATTAATGTCTAAACCGCTGGCAACAAAAGTGAGTACACCCCTAAGTGAAAATGTCCAAATTGGGCCCAATTAGCCATTTTCCCTCCCCAGTGACATGTGACTCGTTAGTGTTACAAGGTCACAGGTGTGAATAGGGAGCAGGTGTGTTAAAATTGGTGTTATCGCTCTCACTCTCTAATACTGGTCACTGGAAGTTCAACATGACACCTCATGGCAAATAACTCTCTGAGGATCTGAAAAAAGAACTGTTGCTCTACATAAAGATGGCCTAGACTATAAGAAGATTGGCAAGACCCTGAAACTGAGCTGCAGCATGGCGGCCAATACCATACAGCGGTTTACTAGGACAGGTTTCACTCAGAACAGGCCTCGCCATGGCGTCAAAAGAAGTTGAGTGCACGTGCTCAGCGTCATATCCAGAGGTTGTCTTTGGGAAATAGACGTATGAGTGCTGCCAGCATTGCTGCAAATGTTGAAGGGGTGGGGGGTCAGCCTGTCAGCGCTCAGACCATACGTCGCACACTGCATCAAATTGATTTGCATGGCTCTCATCCCAGAAGGAAGCCTCTTCTAAAGATGATGCAAAAGAAAGCCCGCAGTTTGCTGAAGACAAGCAGACTAAGGACATGGTTTTACTGGAACTATGTCCTGTGGTCTGATGAGACCAAGATAAACGTATTTGGTTCAGATGGTGTCAAGCGTGTGTAGCGGCAACCAGGTGAGGAGTACAAAGACAAGTTTCTTGCCTATAATCAAGCATAGTGGTGGGAGTGTCATGGTCTGGGGCTGCATGAGTGCTGCTGGCACAGGAGAGCTACAGTTCATTGAGGGAACCATGAATGCCAACATGTACTGTGACATACTGAAGCAGAGCACGATCCTTTCCCTTCGGAGACTGGGCCACAGGGCAGTATTCCAACATGATAATGACCCCAAACACACCTCCAAGATGACCACTGCTTTGCTAAAGAAGCTGAGGGTAAAGGTGATGGACTGGCAAAGCATGTCTCCAGACCTAAACCCTATTGAGCATCTGTGGGGCATCCTCAAACGGAAGGTGGAGGAGCGCAGGGTCTCTAACATCCACCAGCTCCATGATGTCGTCATGGAGGCGTGGAAGAGGACTCAGTGGCAACCTGTGAAACTCTGGTGAACTCCATGCCCAAGAAGGTTAAGGCAGTGCAGGAAAATAATGGTGGCCACACAAAATATTGACACTTTGGGCCCATTTTGGACATTTTTACTTGGGGGTGTACTCACTTTTGTTGCCAGCGGTTTAGACATTAATGGCTGTGTGTTGAGTTATTTTAAGGGGACAGCAAATTTACACTGTTATACAAGCTGTACACTCAGTACTCTACATTGTAGCAGTGTCATTTCTTCAGTGCTGTCACATGGAAAGATATAATAAAATATTTACAAAAATGTGAGGAGTGTACTCACTTTTGTGATATCTATATAGATATCTATCTATATATACAGTAAAAACTATTACTATTTTCAATAAAAAGATTTTCAAAAAAAACCAAAAAACTATTACTATTTGAAAAAGCTTAAATTCTGAAAAATATATGAAAAGGTGTGGCATGTAGGGATATTTTATTTGAACTCCAGCATAGAACAGATCACAATATTTGGGCCCCCTTCAACTATTCGCTCTGTTTGTTCAAAAAAAAAGAAAAAAGCATGAATTCTGTTGGAGCACTCAGAACTACTTATTCTTCTTTAAAATAACACCCCCGCTGCAAAAGAAAGAACATTTGAAGGAATATTTTATTGAGCCTGGATACTCTGAAAGAAGACACACCGCTTATTTTAGAATTTAAAGAGTAGCTGCTGACTTAAAACATTAGGATACTTACCTATCCTGGAGTCCAGCGATGTCGGCACCGCAGCCGATGTTCACATCGGCTGGTCGGATGCTGGCACCTCCATTGCTGGTAAGGGAACCCGGCAGTGTAGCCTTTCGGCTTCACGGCCGGGTCCCTACTGCCCATGCGCGAAGCGCATTGAGCTCTCTTACTGGCCCGGCAGAAGAGGAGGGGGGCTGAGCAGCTGACGTACTTTGCCATGGCCCGGTCTCCCTAAAGTGGGGAAGGGGATCTGTCAAAAACAGGTCCTCGTTCCCCCTCCCCCTGAAAGGTGCCAAATGTGGCACCGGAGGAGGGAGGAGACAAATAAGTGGAACTCCACTTTAAACATTTCAGGGGTTTTTCTTTTGCATAGGTTTCCTCAGAGTAAACTAGGTAGTGTCTGCAGAGCAGTGGCTCTGTGTGACCTAAGAACTACAGCTAAATATATACTACCCCTTAGTTTTGCAGGGTGGCCTAGGACCTCTGACCAGGAGGATACCAATCTGTATGCTGTATATACACTCTAGGACCTCCGGCCAGAAGGACACTAGCCCGTATACTGAGTATGCACAATATGATCTCTCAACAAGAAGGATACTACTCTGTATGTTGTGTATGCACCCTAGGACAGCTAACCAAGAAGATACCAGTCTGTACGTTGGGTTAGGTCTCCAGCCAGGAGTAAACCTGACTGAATGCCAGGAGGATACCAGACTGTATACTGGTTGCGTTGGTAATTTTTAGTAATATCCCCTGGCTACAGTGGGGACGGAAAGTATTCAGACCCACTTAAATTTTTCACTCTTTGTTATATTGCAGCCATTTGCTAAAATCATTTAAGTTCATTTTTTTCCTCATTAATGTACACACAGCACCCCATATTGACAGAAAAACACAGAATTGTTGACATTTTTGCAGATTTATTAAAAAAGAAAAACTGAAATATCACATGGTCCTAAGTATTCAGACCCTTTGCTGTGACACTCATATATTTAACTCAGGTGCTGTCCATTTCTTCTGATCATCCTTGAGATGGTTCTACACCTTCATTTGAGTCCAGCTGTGTTTGATTATACTGATTGGACTTGATTAGGAAAGCCACACACCTGTCTATATAAGATCTTACAGCTCACAGTGCATGTCAGAGCAAATGAGAATCATGAAGTCAAAGGAACTGCCTGAAGAGCTTAGAGACAGAATTCTGGCAAGGCACAGATCTGGCCAAGGTTACAAAAATTTTTTTGCTGCACTTAAGGTTCCTAAGAGCACAGTGGCCTCCATAATTCTTAAATGGAAGATGTTTGGGACGACCAGAACCCTTCCTAGAGCTGGCCGTCTGCCTAAACTGAGCTATCGGGGGAGAAGAGTCCTGGTGAGAGAGGTAAAGAAGAACGTAAAGATCACTGTGGCTGAGCTCCAGAGATACAGTCGGGAGGTGGGAGAAAGTTGTAGAAACTCAACCATCACTGCAGCCCTCCACCAGTCGGGGCTTTATGGCAGAGTGGCCCGACGGAAGCCTCTCCCTAGTGCAAGACACATGAAAGCCCGCATGGAGTTTGCTAAAAAACACCTGAAGGACTCCAAGATGGTGAGAAATAAGATTCCCTGGTCTGATGAGACCAAGCTAGAACTTTTTGGCCTTAATTCTAAGTGGTATGTGTGGAGAAAACCAGGCACTGCTCATCACCTGTCCAATACAGTCCCAACAGTGAAGCATGGTGGTGGCAGCATCATGCTGTGGGGGTTTTTTTCAGCTGCAGTGACAGGACGACTGGTTGCAATCAAGGGAAAGATGAATACGGCCAAGTACAAGGATATCCTGGACGAAAACCTTCTCCAGAGTGCTCAGGACCTCAGACTGGGCAATGACCCTAAGCACACAGCTAAAATAACGAAGGAGTGGCTTCACAACAACTCCGTGACTGTTCTTGAATGGCACAGCCAGAGCCCTGACTTAAACCCAATTAAGCATCTCTGGAGAGACCTAAAAATGGCTATCCACCAACATTTACCATCCAACCTGACATCCAACCTGACAGAACTGGAGAGGATCTGCAAGGAGGAATGGCAGAGGATCCCCAAATCCAGGTATGAAAAACTTGTTGCATCTTTCCCAAAAAGACTCATGGATGTATTAGATCAAAAGGGTGCTTCTACTAAATACTGAGCAAAGGGTCTGAATACTTAGGACCATGTGATATTTCAGTTTTTCTTTTTTAATAAATCTGCAAAAATGTCAACAATTCTGTGTTTTTCTGTCAATATGGGGTGCTGTGTGTACATTAATGAGGAAAAAAATGAACTTAAATGATTTTAGCAAATGGCTGCAATATAACAAAGAGTGAAAAATTTAAGGGGGTCTGAATACTTTCCGTCCCCACTGTATTTGCCCATCTTTCGGTTTATTCTTCATTTCTGAAAATTAGGAAATTGTTTATTTTAGTACAGTGGTTTGGACCATACTTTTTGAAGATAATGCCACTGCATATGATTTAAATGATCAGTAAATTTCTGTTTCCAGACTTTAAGGAGTTGTAAACCCTGAGATACACTCACTGAAGTGACTGGCCTCAGGCGATACACAGAGGTGAAACAAATCCTCCTAAATAAGTTGTACCTGTTTAGCTGCAGCCATTTGTCCTGTTCATCCTTGTAAAACTCCGAGATGAAAAGGATTTTTTACAGATTCACAAAGCGGGGTAGCAGAGAGCTGATGCTACACTCTGCAGAGCACAGTGAGGAGAGCTCTGATAGCTGATTGGAAGGAAGAGATCCCCCCCCCCCCTTCAAACAGCACACAGGAACAGAGCTAAGGCTGTCAACCACAGATTGATCCCTCCCCTGTCACCTTTTTTTCTTGGTGTCAGGAAAGCTTGTCATAAGGGTCTCATGCTGATAGCAGAGGAACTAGACAACAGACAGAAATTACACTTAAAGGGGGGTTTACTAAAACTGGTGCACACAGAATCTGGTGCAGCTGTGCATTGTAACTAATCAGCTTCTAACTTCAGCTTGTTTAATTAGGCTTCGACAATAAAACCTGGTAGCTGATTGGTATGCAGAGCTGCACCAGATTCTGTGTGCAATAATTTTGGTAAATCTTCCTATTAGTACTTTGGAGAGAGCAAGGAAAAACTATACAAATGTGTGCTTTGTTCCAATTTCATGGCTGAGACTTACAACCACATTAATGCATCTGTTATTAGGATATTTACACATTTCTGTAACTAAACACTATGAAACTAACTGATCTAAAGTGATCAAAAGCAAAGGGTAAAGTCAACAGAAAAAAAGGACATCAAATGCAGAGTATATTGCCTTTTTTTTAATTCACTCACATACACTTTAGGAACTCTCTTTGGCACCCCTTCATCTCAGACACAAATGGTTGAGCCAAGTTAGAGAACTACCTACCTCGGGCACCATGCTGGCAGGGATGCACAGCTTGGGAAAGAGTTTCTTCTGCCTCTGCGTTAACCCAGCCATAAAGACCAAGCTCAATGTAACAACACAGGACCCATTCACGTCAGAACAGTATGCCGCAACGCATGGATTTTCACATTTAAGGGTGCCTTGTGATGTGTTGAATTGGGCAGTCCATTTATAATGAAAATAGTGCATGCTGCATTTTTTCTTTGCAGTGGATCACACAGGAGAACATGTGTTGTGGTGTGCGGATTTGCAGTGCACATGTTGTGGAGATGGGTTGGGGGTGAGGTAATGTGCTGTGCCATGTGAGTTTACCACTTCATGGGTGCTGTAAATGGGCTCTCATCCTTGCAGATTACACAGGGAGAGTGGCCTCCCAATGTAATCAGTGGAGCCCAGCTGCCAGTGTGGAAAATACCCAGCTGTTGGCACCCCTCCTGATAAACAAAATACAGCAGACTTGGCTGTCAAAATGACAGCAGAGTTCTGATTACACTGGGAGAGCTGCTCTCCCAATTTTATCTGCAGTCATGGGATATCAGTCCTGATTTCCATTAGTTATGAATGAGATTGCTGTTGTGGCTTTCATTGATAAATTACTGTTAAATTTAAAAAAAACAAAAACAATTTTAAACAAAACTTTAGCATTTTATTAAAGTGTGCACCTTAGATAGAGTGGGGAGGGATTAGAACGCTTGTGAGTTTTTATTGCCATCCGATAAGGAGATTCACCCTCTCTATTTGTCCTGTTAGGCCCCTTTCACACCAGCGGACTGATCAGTTCCGCCTGTCTGTTTTTCAGACAGATCTGATCGCACCATCTATTGTTCTCTGTGGAGCGTTGGATGTCTGCCAACACCCGCAGGCATCTGATTCGATCCAGTCCTCTGAAAACAGATGGATGGGATCGGATGACAGTCGGATGGAAATGGACATACAGTCCGTTTTCATCCAACCGCCCCATAGAGAACAGTGGGCTTTGTCCGCTCTGCATTGTGAAGCAGACATGGACATGTCACTTGGCTGCTCAGTGGACAGCTCCCCCACTGAGCAGATGGATTCCGCTCCGTCTGAAAGGGGCCTTTACCATTATCATTGAAAATGAAAGTAAAAGAAAATCCCAAATTTTGGGTTGTCCCCAGAAAAGTAATAGAGGGGAAATCTGCCAATGGGGACACTAGGTCCATTTCAATTGGGGTTTGTTTGTTTTTTGAAGCACATGATTAGAGCCTGAGGCTCTAATTAGCTTCAAAAAAAGGTGGGCTCTGGGCGCAGAGCACACTCAGTTGTGTTACAATAGCGAATCATTAATTGCTATTTTTTTCCGGATTCTCCTCACGGCTAATCACAAAGCAGCTCCTGAGACCCAATTGGCTGAGGAGTCCTAAGTCCCGGCCAATCGGGTCTCAGGAGGACCCACTTCCTATCCGGCCGTGCGGAGAAGCAACGGCCCTCTCTCTTCCCTGGAGCAAGAAGCACCATCAGCAATCCTGACCAGAGCACTTTTTGCGATTCGGCACTGTGTCGCTTTAACTGACAATTGCGTGGTCATGCGACATTGCACCTGAACAAAATTGACATCCTTTTTTCCCCACAAACAGAGCTTTCTTTTGGTGGTATTTGATCACCTCTGCGGTTTTTATTTTTTGCGCTATAAACAAAAAAAAAGACAATTTTGAAAAAAACACAATATTTTTTACTTTTTGCAATATCCCCCAAAAATATATAAAAAAAACTATTTTTTTCCTCAGTTAAGACCGATATGTATTTTTCTACATATTTTTGGTAAAAAAAATCGCAATAAGCGTATATTGATTGGTTTGCGCAAAAGTTATAGTGTCTACAAAATAAGGCATGGTTTTATGGCATTTTTATTATTTTTTTTTTTTACTAGTAATGGCAGCGATCTGCGATTTTTATCGAGACTGCAACATTATGGCGGACACGTCGGACAATTTTGACACATTTTTGGGACCACTGGCATTTTTACAGCGATCAGTGCTATGAAAATGCATTGATTACTGTAAAAATTTCACTGACAGTGAAGAGGTTAACCACTAGGGGGCAATCAAGGGGTTAATGTGTTCCCTATTGTGTGTTCTAACTGAAGAAGGGTTGGGACTGTGCAGGGGAGATGACAGATCGCTGTATGAACAGACGATCTGTCTGTTCTCCCCTCAGAGAACCGGAAACTGTGTGCCCTGAGCGATCGCGGGAGCCCGGCGGTGATCGCGACCGTCGGGCACTCGCAACGGCTCCGTAGGCCCCCTGTGACCCCTAGTTGCCACAGGGAGAAGCTACGTTACATAACGTTGTTTCGCCCAGCCGTGCCATTCTGCAGAAGTACAACTGCGGTGGATGGTCGGCAAATGGTTAAGGTAAGGCCACTGATCTCTGCCATCCACCTCCCATGGGGGGGGGGGGGCACTGATAGCTGCCATCCATCTTCTGCGGGGGGACGGGACACTGATTGCTGCCGTCCGTCTCCTGTCGAGGGAGGGGGCACTGATCACCGCCGTCCATCTCCTGTGGGGGGCAGGAATGTTTGCCCCACCCCCCCAAAAAAAAATATTAAGCACCAGCCGCCACTGACTGGGTCTGGTGACCAGGGGGTCCCCATGGAATTCCCTTAATTTGCAGGGAGGTCCCTAACTTCCTTTTTGGCATTGGGACAGGAAGTGAAGAGAAATCTCTGCAATGGTTGACAGATGGTGAAAAAAAATCTGACAGGGATTATAACCCTTCCTTACTCTATCCAAAATAAAAATAAAAAGTTTTGCCTATAGTTCTACTTTTTTTTTATAATTAACAGTTTGTTTTTGTTTTTTTCCTCCACATAACAGCAAAAAAAGATAAGGTATTAAACAAGGGACTACATATAAAGTTCTTAAACAATCAATAGTCTAATAAGGACACATAGCTAAATGATATGCATTAGTTATAGTGAACAAATCAACTAGAAAAAGTAACAGTGGGCTAAAGAAAAGAAGCATATCAGCCAATCTAACTGCGTAGATTCAAGCAATTTAGCACTGTTCTCAACCGGACCTAGTTCTACTTCTAACGCCAAAAAAATAAAACATTGCAACAATTTGTAATCTCTTTTCACTTTTTTTCCTTTTTATTAAAGCTCATCTTTCTGTATTTTACTTTTTTCTGCTGGACCACCCTCTGCCTCTATTCTTGCCTAACCGAGAATGACATTTTAATATCCTCCTGCAGCCTCCTGGGATACTAAAGATACTGGGATATGTACTTTCCACCAATTAAGTAAAAGGACATGGCGTCAGATCTCGCACAGATAGAGATCTGGTACTGTGTCTGTTTACATGTTCTATGAATGGTGGAAAGTCATGCCTCCTGGGATATAAAATGTCTATGCCAGTAGACATCCCTGTCAACCATTCATGGAACATGTAAACAGATACAGCGCCAGATCTCTACGCGTGTCCAAGATCTTATGCAATCTCATTATTGGCCAGCTGTATCACCAGGAAGACAGCCAGCTCCCCATGATGTAAAAAAGGAAGATGTTGGTGTGGACAAGCCCTGTAGTAGAAGAGTGGTGTGAGAAAAGAGGACAATGCTAGATCCAGGCCTGTAAGAATATTATTACAGCTTAAAAAGAGCGCCATAGGTAAGGAGTAAGAGACAGATATTTCATTGGCCTACCGCTCCATAGGTTATCCCCTCTTCAGTCTATCATGAATGCTGCTGCCAGACTTATCCACCTTACCAACCGCTCAGTGTCTGCCAACCCTCTACTTCAATCCCTACACTGGCTCCCAATCACCCAGCGAATTAAATTCAAAATTCTAACAACAACATACAAAGCCATTCACAACTTTGCCCCAAGCTACATCACTAATCTTGTCTCCAAATATCACCCAAATCGACCTCTCCGCTCTTCTCAAGACCTCCTGCTTTCAAGCTCTCTCATCTCCTCCTCCCATGCTCGTCTCCAGGATTTCTCCAGAGCCTCTCCCATCCTCTGGAACTCGCTACCTCCATCTATCCGGCTATCCCCTACTCTTGCTACCTTCAGGCAATCCCTGAAAACTCATCTCTTCAGGAAAGCCTATCACGTCTGCAACTAATCTCCTACCACTTCCACCAGCTCATTCCCCACAGTTACAACCTTTTGTACCACCTGCCCCACCCTATTAGATTGTAAGCTCTTCTGAGCAGGGCCCTCTTAAACCTATTGTATTGTATTGTATTATAACTGTATTGTCTCCCTTTTATATTGTAAAGCGCTGCGTAAACTGTTGGCGCTATATAAATCCTGAATAATAATAATAAATAATATTTTCATTGCTGGGGGTGACGTTCCTCCTTAACTTTTTATTTAACGCTAGTTTTTGAAAAGTCCTTCGTCCTCTTTTTTCTTTCTTTGTTTTCCCATCACATATCGTTTTTTTCTATGTTAATGTTTTAAAATTTGCATTCATTTGTTTATATAGTGCCACATTAATGCTTTGTACTAGAAATATAATTCAAGCGCCATTAAAAAGAGAAAAATTGCAGAATAAAATTTCCACTAGTTATAAACTATTGTAGGTCAAAGATGGAAAAATAAATTTTGGTTATGATGAGCTGTTTTAACAGGATTAGTATGACTATATCACATTTAACCATATCACAACAATTCCCACCATCTCACAACAATCCCCACCATCTCACTTATTTGTCATATGACCAACAAACAGGTTGTAACCCCAGGATCTGTGGACAGTGGTCATTTCTCTACCCTGCCCTCAGCCACTATACATTCGCGACCTTTTCTCGGCACTACGGACATATGACAGATTTCACCCGCTGCTGCAAAATTACCAGGACATCTAAATACATAATTATTACACCTAATGGGATCTGTTTTACTTGCAAATGCTTTGAAAAGTGATGTGCATGCTATGCTAGATATCTGAAGTAGGAGAACTGGGACAGCACTTTTCAGATCCTGAAACCATTTGGATTTCTTGCCCCTTTCATGCCTGCTCTATAGATTAAAGCACAGTGACTTAGGCTGGCCATACATGGATCAAAAAAATCAGTCAGTTCACCAGGGACCAGACACATTTAGATCCATGTATGGGCACTGTGGTTGAACAGAAGTCAATCCATCCATTGACTGAACAACCTGCTGGTTGAATGAAAAAAAAAACTGACTACCGTATGGACAGCTTTAGTGGTTAGCATTTATGCCTAACAGCCCTATGGTCCTCAGTTTGATTCTCAACCAGGACACCACCTGCATGGAACTTGGAAACATTCTCATATTGAAAAGTATGAAGTTCTGTATTGCCCTGTAGACACGCCCTGTAGAGACGACAGAAAATGTGTGATAGGACCTTGTCGGAAATTCTGACCGTGTGTGGGCTGCATCACACATTTTCCATCGGAATTTCCGACACACAAAGTTTGAGAGCTTGCTATAAAATTTTCCAACAACAAAATCCGTTGTCGGAAATTCCGATTGTGTGTACACAAATCTGACGCACAAAGTGCCACGCATGCTCAGAATAAATTAAGAGATGAAAGCTATTGGCTACTGCCCCGTTTATAGTCCCGACGTACGTGTTTTACGTCACCGCGTTCAGAATGATGGGATTTTCCGAGAACTTTGTGTGACCGTGTGTATGCAAGACAAGTTTGAGCCAACATCCGTCGGAAAAAATCCTAGGATTTTGTTGTCGGAATGTCCGATCAATGTCCGACTGTGTGTACGGGGCATAATACTTACATGAGCCCATCTAGATCCAGCAATGTTGCATGAGAGACTCGGCTGTCCTGGACTCCCCTCCCCACTGGCTAAGACAGCAGCGTGGTGCCATTGGCTCCCCCTGCTGTCAATCAAAGTTAGTGAGCCAATGAGGAGAGAAATGGGTGGGGCTGGGCCGCAATTCCATGTCTGAATGGACACATGGAGCTGTGGCTCCGCTCGGGTGCCCCCATAGCAAACTGCTTGCTGTGGGGGCACTCAACAGGAGGGAGGGGCCAAGAGCAACGAAGAGGGACCCAAGAAGTGGTGGATCTGGGCTGCTCTGTGCAAAACCACTGCACAGAGCAGGTAAGTGTAACATGTTTGTTATTTTTAATGAAAAAAAAACAAGACTTTAGTATCACTTTAAGTAGTTATACCAGAAAAATGGCTGCAGCAATGCTCTTTTTATGTAAAAGTGATCCGAGCAGCTATATACAGCTATACAAGGAGCCCCCTTCCTTCTGCCACCCATACATCAATACCCTCCTCTCTGTGACAAATAAACTGGAAGCAAGCTTCTAGTCCTCTGCTGCTGGTCACGTTTAAGATAAAAAAAACAGCCTTTGGCATACGGAGTAAAATTTAATAATTAATATCAATAAACTGTTTTAAATTGTCATACAAATATATATTTTGATTCAAATCTTTATTATTTTTTGGCAATAACAGCCTATGTCTTAGAATATGAGGGAGTTGAAGCCTCCATTAATCTACATGTAATATCCCAACCCCATTGTGTTTAGCTGGTTAGGGGGCATGGATGAGGAGGAAGGGAGAGAGTGGCCTGTCATTTACCACTGTGTATACACTGACATGTGTGACTCTATAGCTACATGGGCTGTGATAGGGAGGAAATGCTCAGCAGAGAAACTCACTGAAAACTGAACATGTGCAGAGTTGCCACCACAGCTGCAAAATCCCTAGCTGAATTGGGGACATGAACAGAAGGACGAGATAGAGAACAGCAGGATCAACCAGGTTTGTGAGTATGAACAGCATGCAAGACAGCATTTATTGATGGTTTTTTATGATGTGGGTTTAGTGACCAAAACTCGTAACTTATAAAGGCATTTAAGTGCCACCTATGGATAATTTAATGTACCGTAGTTTGTCGCCATTCTACAGGCGTGTGCAATTTTAAAGCGTGACATGTTTTTTGTTGTTTTTTTCACAGGTTTTTAGAAAATGTGGAAAGAAAATGAAAACGTATTATTTTACAAAAAGTTGTCAATTGATAAGATATCTCTAATAAACATCATAGTCATACTTGGAATTACACTCTAAAACACATTCCGCTCCTCCTCCTAAGTATGGTGACACTACATGTGTGATACTACCTATCACACTTTTGGAGGTCCTGGATTAACAGGACAGTAGAAACACGCACCAAATTAAAACATTTTGGAAAGCAAACATCTCAACTTATTTTATAAAAGTTATAGTGAGTCTTCTCATTTTATTCCCATACGTTACTTCTCACATGCCTGACGAAGGGAACCTGCCCAGCTCCGAAACATTGCACCTTATTTTTTGTGATGTGATCATTCTTCAATAAAAACTACTCAGATGACATTTGATGATCCGTGGTGAGCTGGCAAATATGTACGTTGACCTTTGATGTTTCAAGTCTCCAGCTGGATGTTGCTACAGCACCCGTCACTTCTGAGTCTGCTCAAGAAAGGTGTGCGATGGGAATATTAACATTACAAAATGAATCAGGCATTCTGAGTAGCAGCAGCCGAGCACCAGCAGTGCAGAACATCCGGATTAAAGGCCAATTAGCGGGGTGTCATATCAGCCACAAAGGATCAGTATCTTGATAACGATCAGAATTATACTAGTGTGACCAATATTATAGTGTCCCCAAAATACAATGTTAGCAGGATCAGCCCCTGATCACTGCCAGCACTTGTGACATGTAGCAGAATGCATTTTCGCCTAAATTTATGAAGAAACGTAATTCTATTGGTTATGTTTTACAACAGAAAGTAGAAAATATCATTTTTTTAAATTTTTTATTAAAAAAAGTATTTTTTTCGTTTGCATAACAAAAACAACCCAGTGATGATCAAATACCACCAAAAGGGCGCTCTATTAGTGTTAATAAATTATATAAATTTCATGTGGGTACAGTGTTGCATGACCAAGCAATTGGCAGATAAAGTAGCACAGTGCTGAATAGCAAAAAATGCCCTGGTCATGAAGGGGGTAAATCTTTCTAGGGGTGGTTAAAAGAAAGTGAGGCTGGCCATAGATGATACGATTTTCTTTCCTTCCACCACGGGTAAAGGAGGTCAAGTCAGTGTTGATGGGGGAATGCCTTCTGCTGCGCTATTGTGTTCTGCCAGCAGGGGGCGCGGGGAGCATTCCCAGCCGGCAGAGTATAATTGTTACTATAGCCGCTGGAAGTAATCATATATAGAAAAATCCGACGTGCTGGTTGTACCCATGTTGATCAACTTGGGTACAATCAGCCTGTCCATACATGGATCAAAAAATCTATGGCCGACTTAAGGGAAATGTTATTATTTATTTTTTTAAATGTTATGCCTTTTTTTAAGTTTATTTTTTATTTTTTGCATAGTAAAAATGGTTAATAAATAGCACCAAAAGAAAACTCTACCC
This sequence comes from Lithobates clamitans, assembly GCA_037952925.1. NCBI lineage: Eukaryota > Metazoa > Chordata > Amphibia > Anura > Ranidae > Lithobates > Lithobates clamitans. The sequence goes on from JBBGZY010000398.1 coordinate 988,978, forward strand.
CTAGGTTCACATTTATGTGGCTGCGGTTGATGTGTTTTTCTGACACATTTTGCAGTGCGATTTGTATTTTTGAACCCGCGTTTTTGATGCATTTTTGCATGCAGTTTCATGCGTCTTGTGATTTTTTTTTATCAAACTGTGATTAGCTGGTTGTTAAGGAGCACTCCAGGAAGTTGGCCAACATGTCCTTAACAACCAATAAGTCATCAGCTGTCAGCGGGGTTCTGAATGTAAAAAAAGAATTGCTGCGTCTGGTATGGATTTTGAGGGGAACCCCATGCCAAAATGTAGAAATTTTTTTTTATCTGGGGCCCCCCCCAAAATCCGTACCAGAGCCTTTTGCGAGCATGCAGCCCAGCAGGTCAGGAAAGGGATAGGACGAGTGAGTGCCCCCCCGAACCATACCAGGACACATGCCCACAACATAGGGAGGGATGCTTTGAGGCACCATGTCCTCATTTTGATGGGGACAAGGACCTCTTCTCCACAACTCTGACCGGTGGTTGTGGGGGTCTGCAGGCAGTGGGCTTCAACAAGGGGGCTTTAACAAGGGGGCTTCCAGATCTCGGCCCCAATCTGAATGAGTATGGGGTACATAACACCCCCATGTTGAAGGCATGTGGCCTGGTATGGTCCAGGATGGGGGGGGGGGTACTTGCTTGTCCCCTCCCTTTCCTGACCTGCCGGGCTGCATGCTCGGATAAGGACCTGATATGGATTTTGGGGGGGAACCCACGCCATTAAAAAAAAAAAAAAACTTCCATACCCATAGGGAATGGCATGGATGGGGGGGGGGCGCCACGCCATTTTTCCCCCTGATTTTTTTATTGCCTGCAATTCTTTTTTTACATTCAGCTGTCAGCAGGGAACCCCCGCTAACAGCTGATGACTCATCAGTTGTTAGGGACATGGCGGCCTTAACAACCAGCTATATAACACTTGCATTTTTGGTGCGGTTCCATTGAAGTCTATTACATGCAAAATGCAATCTGCTGTGGGAAGAAAAGTCCCTGACCCTTTCCAAAAATGCACCGGCTGAAAAATGCATAGATGTGAACGTGTACCATAGGAAACCATGTTAAATGGACTGTAGTGCATTTCCACAAACTGAAAAACGCACTAAAAAATGCATAGGTGTGACCCTAGTGTATTCCCCACAAACTGATATAAATGATAAAAATGATGATGTCAAGTATTAGCACCAGAAACTGAAACATTGGCCTGGTAATGAAGGGGGATTAAGGGCTGGTACTTAAGTTAAAAAAGGATGTGTAAAATACAATGACCAGAGTGTCCCTGTTCCTAAATTTCATTTGCATTTTACTAAATGGTCCTACTTGTGTCTGCCCTTTAAAAATGTTTAGAAACAAAAGAGCCGACTGATCATTCCATACTCTAGACTTTCATTGTAAAATATTTTGTAAGATGAGACTGCGTCTTATATTTTCAATTCCATCTCCATTATACTGTATTGGACTGACCTTTCTATGCAATATTATGGCATAAAGCTGAACACATTTCCATAGAACGATGCCACCAGCTGATCTATGCTGTCATTTTCTGTGTTGTGAACAATTCAGAATTCAGTTTAGATGTTGCTTATTCTTTCCCCTTGTGGGAGGAGAGCTATGAAGACCGCGCTGAGTCTGCCTAAATTGACGATTCAAGCTTTTTCAATAACTCCTTCATCTTCTATGGCAAATTGCCATAACATCCATTTGTCTAATAACATATGGAGAGACCATTCAATTATCCAACCACAAACAGATACAGACATATTTATTAGATAACAAAATCCAGGATGCCTTTGTTCTGCTGTTAATAACTATGCAAATAAACACCTAGTCATGCTGAATGCTTTATTACTACAATACAGTATCAGTTAGGTGTAGCTGTGAATGTATGAAGAAAATAAATGGCAGTTGACATTCTATTGGTTGCTATGGTTACAGTATACCATTTTTTACTGCACTTCATTTATTATCCCAGCTTCATAAAATGGTAGTGGGTTATCTCCACCATAGGTGTGTACAGACTATTGCATTAGGGTGTGTACCCTATTATTATTGTACAGGATTTATATAGCACCAACAGTTTGCACAGCGCTTTACAATATGAGGGCAGACAAGTACATTTACAATACAATTCAATGCAAGAATCAGAGGGCCTTGCTCGTTAGAGCTTCCAATCTAGACCTAAAGTTCAAACACACAAATGTGTGTGTGTTTACTTATATACACATTGACCTCCCTACCAGCACAGTGAAAGAGAAATGCATAAGCACTAGGGATGAGCTTTGAGTTTGAGTCGAACATCGGGTGTTCGCCGAACAGCGAATTTTATGGGGCATGTGCAGCAAATTTGAGCGCCCCATAATGCACTGCAAGACTGCAGTGCATTGCTGTATGATGATTGGCCAAAGCATACACCTGACCTGCATACTTTGGCCAATCACAACACGCTCCTCAGCAAGAGCCATAATTGGCCAAAGGCAGGGTGCCTTTGGCCAGTCATGACTCAGGGAAACTAAGTCCACGCCCCACACTATATAAGGCTGCTTACACAGCGCCTGTGTATATATATATATATATATATATATATATATACATTCAGCGTAGCCTATATATACAGTGCATTCGGCGGTGTACAGTTTCTAATACAGTGCAGGCGGTGTAAATACCCATCATGTCCAGAGGGCCTCCAAGGAGAGGCAGACGCTCACAGGCCACTAAAAGAGGGCAAGCAGCCTCTGCAATAATTTTTAACAGCAGGGACCCTTCCTGCACCCAACAAGAGTAACTGTGAGGGGTTACAGTGTTCTGGCACCACCAACACCTAAGGCCCAATGTTTCTGCCTCTGTTTAACAGGGGCATGTAATTATAATTTTTGAAATAATATTTAACAGCAGGAACCGTTCCTGCACCCAACAAGAGTAACTGTGAGGGGTTACCGTGTTTTGCCACCACCAACACCTAAGACCCAATCTTTCTGCAGATGATATAGTGCAGTCTGTATAGTATAAAAACTGCAGTTTAGAGTATATAGTGCAGTCCGTATAGTATATATACTGCAGTTTAGAGTATATAGTGCACTCAGTGTAGTATATATAATACAGTGCATGGTATATCGTGCAGTGTACAATATATATATAGTGTATTGAAGTGGTTAAGGGGAGCCCTATGAAAGAATTAAGAAAAAAATGGCATGGGTTCCCCTCGTCCATACCAGGCCCCTTGGGTCTGGTATGGATTTTGGGGGGGGGTCCCCACGCCATTTAAAAAAAAAAATTGGCGTGGAGTTCACCTTAATATCCATACCAGACCCGCAGGGCCTGGTATGGACTGGGGGGGGGGGGGGGAACCCAGGCTGTTTTTCTAAATGATTTTTTTATGTATATTGCCTAGATCTGGCAATACATTACAGCCGTGAGCAATTTTATATGACATTTCTTCCTGCTGCCTAACCTGCAGCAATATACTTCATCTGTGAATCTCACACATTGGGGATTTATGAGAGCATAGCTCCTTAGCAGAGATGATTGTGACGGAAACAATGGCAAGGCGCTTTGTTTATCACAATATCTGTTGTGCCCTGAATTAGAGTGAAAAGGCCCATGAACAACTGACGTAAGCATAATTAATGCAATATCTATGGAAGGAGGATGCTGTGCAGGGTTTGATCCCTGTCTACATTAAGTAAAACAAGCTTGCTGATCAGTGAAAGTGAAAAAAAAAAAAAATTCTGCTTTAATATGGAGCCTGCATTCATTTTCTTTTTTTAGGCTTTTCGTACACTGATGTCGCAGACTGGAGTCTCCCGGATGGACGGCAGCATTTTATGTGAGTTAATTTGCTGGCTTTTATGTATATGGTTTTATCTTGTTATTATAATAAATTTATGTTGCTACACTATGGGGTTGATTTACTAAAACTGGAGAGTGCAAAATCTGATGCAGCTCTGCATAGAAACCAGGTTTAATTGTCAAAGCTTAATTGAACAAGCTGAAGTTGATTGGCTACCATGCACATCTGCACCAGATTTTGAGCTCTCCAAATTTAGTAAATGAACCCTTAAGACTCTCTTTATATGATTCATCCTCCAGAGGAAAGCATTTTTTTTGCACTCAAAGGGATCGGGCCATCTATAGGTTCTACAGCGCTCCTGACCTCCATACTCATGGGGTTCTATGATCTGATTTGACCATTGGTTGGAGTTTTATCACTATACATAAGGACCTTATACAGTCTCATTTTCTATACTGAATTCTAGGATGATTATAGGTAGTCTCACTTCTGCTCCATTTTGTCTGAGAAGGATTTACATGTATCATTAAGGCTGGATTCACACCTATGCATTTTTAGTGTTTTTTGCTGCTCTTTGTAGTGGTTTTGCACAGAGCAGCCCCAATCCTCCTCTTCTCGGGTCTAGCGCTACTGGCCCCTCCCTCCTGCTTGGTGCCCCCATAGGAAGCAGCTTGCTATGGAGGCACCCGAGCAGGCTTGCTTCCAAGCAGCTGCTCTACATGTCCATTCACACATGGAGTACAGCTTGGCCCCGCCCTTGCTCTCTCCTCATTGACTCACTGGCTGTGATTGACAGTAGCAAAAGCCAATGGCTACCGCTACCGCTGCTGTCTCTGCCAATGAGGAGGGAGAGACCTGGGAGACCCGAGGCCCTGAAATGAGATGCGGCTCGGGTAAGGTTTGGAGGGGGGGGTTGCTGCACACAGAAGATTTTGTAACTTCATGCATAGAATCAGGGCAGGGACAAGGGTTGGGCAGGAGGGGAGACTGTCCTGGGCACTGTGGTTTCATGTGAGGTGGGGGGGGGGCACCTCAAGGATATTGAGGGGGAGATTTGTGTTTAAAAGGGGGATTTGGGGGGCTGCAGAAGGGCAAATTTAGGGAGGTGTGCTAGGAGTGGTGATTTGGGAGGATTTGTGTTGGGAGGGGGAATGGGGGAAGAGGGTTTGTGCTAGGAGGAGGGATTTGGGGGTTTGTGCTATAAGAGTAAAATGGTAAAGAGAGAAATATTTTTTCGGGGGGGGGGGGGGGGGGGATTCGTGCTAGTAGGAATGATTGGGGGTATTTGTGTTAGGAGTGGAAATTTGTGGGGGACCAATGTGTAACACTTTACTTTAAAGAGACAAACACTTGAGTACTTAATGTTCCCAGCAACTGGTGTATAAGTACTTTGGCAGCTAAGCATACTGTAACAATGGTTGGTTTTGGCTTCACATCTAATTTCAAGTGGACGCCACCCTTAAAATATTTGCATTTGCCATTATAACAAGATATTTGGCTGGATTAAAGTTAAATTGAGATAAGATTTATTAGTCGCCTTGCTGACATTCACAATATTATCACAGATGGTAGAATGTAGTCTTCTGCAGCTTCATTGTGCCAAGAGTTCCATCTTGTGGTATATTTAAATATTGCAAGATGGGTTCACATCAAAATCTGCACCCAACTGTACAAGAAAATGGCAATCCTCTATATAAAGAAGAATCAGGGAAACATTTAAGAACATACTCCATTTAAAGAGAAAGTAAAAAACAGACCTGTGTGAGTGGGTGTGTACAGAATGCCCCTTTTAAATCTAATGTATTGCTTGTGTGATTGGCTCGCTGCCTTTTCGAGAAGTCTGCACTGAGATACAAGTGAAGTTTCAGGCATCCCCTGCAACAAGAGTTTCATTTTTGGTGAGATGCTCTCTGCTTGCCCACTTCTAAAATGATTCAGACACTGCAGCTTTTCTCATTACATCAGTAATCTTGATCAGCTAGTGATGATTAAAAAGGACGCTTTCATTCAAGAATTAGCGTGAGAAAGGACACAATGAAACTAACGTTGGTTTCTACAGAACAAAAGAAGGTACAAAACAGTAAAAAAAATGCTAAAATCCTAGTAATATATAACTAATTTATAAGGGATTGTTTTTTTCTTTTCTGCGTTAAGCTTTCACATGCAACATGAACAATGGCATGTTCATGGGATGCGTGTTTTGCATATTAATGGTATTGCCATTGCTGGTAACAAGTTTGTTAAACATAAACAGTTTCATTCATTTGTCAGCTCTATGAAAACAGGCGTTTTTCCTATACTTTTTGTGTACATAGTGTACATAATTTTATCCAGGTCAGCAACCTCTACTTGCCTCACACAATTACACCTTTAAATATTTTATGAGTCCTTGTACACATGAGCCTTAACTTGTATAAGGGCTTTTGGGAATGGGGCTATCTACCTGCAGTGTGTCCCCCCTGGTGTTTTAGTACATCCAGGAGGGATGGGTGAAGTGTCTAACCCCCCGCTGCCTGCAGCCTCTCAGTCTATTGCAGGCTGGACACTCACCTGTCCCTCCCAGGCACACTGAAATGCTGGGAGGGATGAATTGCAGCTAGATGGCCCCATGTGCAAGGGGACTGAGGCTTGGTTCACACTGGTGAGGCTTTGAAATCACGCTACTTCATTGTGATTTCAAAAGCCACAGATCAGTGAGATTTGCACTGCAGATTTCATTTTGGCTTGCGACTTCATTTAACAGAAATCTATGCAAGATACAAAGAAATCTGAAAAAAGTAGTCGTGGAACCTTTCTAATAATCGCTGTGACATGAGACGCGGCAATATGAACGGTTCCATTGCTGGCAATGGGGTGCAATTTGTCGTACAATTTGAAACTGTCTAATCGCATGACAAATTGAATCGGTGTGAACGAGGGCTTACTGCAATGTACACAACGATCTTTCAAGACATATGAAAACCTTTTAGTAAATTTCAAGCAAGCCTTTAGAGTGCCATCCATGCCTATACCTATGCCCACATGTTATACCGGTAATACGCATCTTCGTGCACTGATGCAAGTTGGTGTCCATGCAATTTTATGTGTTCCATCCATTTCCTATGGGTCTTTAATGCACATTCATGCATCACTATAAGCATATGACCCTAAAGCAACAAATACATAGCTCCCCATTGTCCCTGATTTCGAGGGACTGTTCTTGATTTGGAACAAACACCCTCTGTCCCTCTTTCCTCCTCATTTGTCCTTTATTTTGGTCTGATATAGTTATATATAAAAGGGTTATGTGCAACTTAGAGGGCCCACAGGAAAAGGGTAGGTGAGCTAAAAAATGCAGCATAACGTGCATTGATGCATAGGTGTTTATGTTCCCTTAACCTCCCTGGTGGTATGATTATTTCGGATTTTAGGTGCTGAAAGCGGTACCATTATTTTGCATGGAAATTTGGCGTTTTATATTGTAGGTCTGTAATTCTTAACAATAACACACTTAAATCTGTCCAAACAAGAGTCTAGTAGATATCCCGGGTATGATAAAGTTTGAAACACAAAAACATAAATTATAATATAATAAATAAAAAGAAATAATTAAAAAAAAATAAAAATAAATAGTAATAAAATAAATTTCCCCACGATTCACTATCGCTTAATTCTGCAAGTGTTCTAATTTATTATCGCTGTTTTCTAGCTGGTCTAAAGCCATTTTTGACGTAAAGGGACACTTTTTGGTTGCTATGGACAATCTCCAGTTTCCAGGCAGAAAGAACAGTATATATCACATAAAACTGCATGCAGGGCATTGGCCAAAGCACTGGGGACAAAAGGGATGTGAAATTATTTCATACAGTACTGTAATCTGTAAGATTACAGTACTGTATGTGTTATGATTTTGACATTTTTTTTAATTTGCCGCCAGGCTCCGCCCCCGTGCGTCGCGACGCTCGCAGGGAACGGAGCCTGGCACAGAGAGGCTTTGGGCAGAGGACACAGCCCGCGGACACTGCGGGGGACATCGCAGGATCCCGGGGACAAGGTAAGTAATGCCACACCAGGATCCTGCGATGTAATCCCGAGTGTGGCTCGGGGTTACCGCTAATGGTCCTGATTTTTAACCCCGAGCCACACTCGGGAAAACCGCCAGGGAGGCTACAGTGATTGTAAAGGCTCAACTTTGTTTCCTCTAAAATAAAAAAAGAGGTTTATGTTTACTTGCTCTGTGCATGGATATTGCACAGAGTGCGCCGGACCTCCTCTTCTGGGGTTTCCCGCCAACGCCTTCCGCTATGCCTCTTTTGTGTGCTACCATAGCAAGCCATTTGCTGTGGGGGCACACTTGCGGGAGTGCTCTTGAGCAGGACAGTGTGTGTCCATAGACACACATTGGGGGTTATTTACGAAAGGCAAATCCACTTTGCACTGCAAGTGCACTTGAAAGTGCAGTCCCTCTAAATATAAGGGGTAGATCTGAAATGAGTGGAAGCTCTGCTGATTTTATCATCCAATCATGTGTAAGTTAAAATGCTGTTTTTTATTTTCCTTGCATGTCCCCCTTGGATCTACAGCGACTTTACTTCCAAGTGCACTTTCAGTGCACAGTGGATTTGCCTTTAGTAAATAACCTCCATAGTGTGGTTCGGCCCTTCCCGCTGCTCCCTCCTTACTGGATTTGATTGACAGCAGCAGGAGCCAGTGCCTCCTGCTACTCTAATGCCGCTTACACACGATCGCACATTCCGACAACAAAATCCATGTTTTTTTTCCCGACGGATGTTGGCTCAAACTTGTCTTGCATACTCACGGTCACACAAATCTTGTCAGAAATTCCGAACGACAAGAACGCGGTGACGTACAACACGTACGACGAGCCAAGAAAAATGAAGTTCAATAACCAGTGCGGCTCTTCTGCTTGATTTTGAGCATGCATGGAATTTTATGCGTCGGAATTGTGTACACACGATCGAAATTTCCGACAACAGATTTTGTTGTCTGAAAATTTGATCCAGATCTCAAATTTTTTTTGTTGGAAATTCCGACAGAAAATGTCTGATGGAGCCTACACACGGTCGGAATTTCCGACAACAAGCTCCCATCAAAAATTTCCTGTCGGAAAATCCGACTGTGTGTACGCGGCATTAGTGTGTCCTGTGAGAGCAGGAAGAGAGACCAGGCGGAAGGTTGTTGTACTTTAAACTAAAGGCAAAACTTTTTTTTTTGGACAGAGTAGAGAGGGATTAGAACATCTGTCAGTTTTTATTGCTGCCTGTGCCCCAATTAGGGAGATTCACACTCTCTATTTGTCCTGTTTACCGTTATCCTTAAAAATGAAAGTAAAATAAATTTCTAAATGTTGGGTTGACATCAGAACACTAGAAGGAAATCTTTCAATGGGGACACTAGTTCTTGTGACCTTGGTGACACACAGAGATTTATATACCTATACCTTACTCAATCCAAAATGGTAAAAAAAAAAAAGTTTTGCCTTTAGTTTCACTTTAATGCAAGTAATACGTTAAGGTAAAAAAGGTAAAAGCGGTTTTGACTTTTAAAACTCTCTTCAGCTCCAGTGTGCAGATCCCAGCAGAGTATAAAGGAGAGTGGCTAGCGATATCCATTATAAATGAGCCCATAACCAGAAGTTTATGCCATTTCCCTTGGCATGTGACATTGGGGGTTATTTACGAAAGGCAAATGCACTTTGCACTACAAGTGCAAACTACAAGTGCAAAGTGCACTTGAACTTGTACTGAAAGTGCACTTGGAAGTGCAATCGCTGTAAATCTGAGGGGTAGATATGAAGTGAGGGGAAGCTCTGCTGATTTTATTATCCAATCATGTGCAAGCTAAAATGCTGTTTTTTATTTTCCCTGCATGTCCCCCTCGGATCTACAGCGACTGCACTTCCAAGTGTACTTTCAGTGCAATTTCAAGTGCACTTTGTACTTGTAGTTTGCACTTGTAGTGGATTTGCCTTTCGTAAATAACCCGCATGGTGTCAGTTTTAATATCGGCCTTGAAGTATAGGTAAACGATCACCTTGTAAAACAACCCATTTAGTTTAAAATAGAAATAAAAGGCAAAACATATAAACACGTTGGGCGTTATTTACGGAAGGCAAATCCACTTTGCACTACAAGTGCACTTGGAAGTGCAGTTGCTGTAAATCTGAGGGGTAGATCTGAAATGAGGGGAAGCTCTGCTGATTTTATCATCCAATCATGTGCAAGCTAAAATGCTGTTTTTTATTCTCCTTGCATGTCCCCCTCAGGTTTACAGCGACTGCACTTCCAAGTGCACTTGCAGTGCACTTGTAGTGCAAAGTGGATTTGCCATTCGTAAATAAACCCATTTGTTTCTCTTTTTTTATATAAATGATCGCATTCCCTCTGTTCTCAGCTGCATAAGGGGAGGAGAAGCAGTAGCACACTAATCTTCCCAGTGAATGGCTGTGTGTGTGTGTGTGTGTGTGTGTGTGTGTGTGTGTGTGTGTGTGTGTGTGTGTGTGTGTGGGGGGGGTGTCAGGACCAGTCCAATCATTGGGTCAACACTGAGTTCCCAGAGAACTGACCACCGTCTTCTGCCTAGTGTGGTTTTAATAGGAAAGCAGAGGGACTGGCAAACACACCAGGGATTTCACACAAAGGAAGCAATACAAAGAGAACAGGATACCCTTATATACAAGTATATGGTACAGCAGCCACATATCAGAAATATGAAATGTCGGGTTTACATGCTTTTAAAAAATATATATAATTGGAATTCAATTAGAAGCAAGCATGATTCATTCTATGCTGGTGCAGGGAAGTCTCAGGCCAGTGTCTAATCTCACACAACCTCAACACGAATAAGAGAAAAAACAAGTCTGGATTGTTTCTACAGATCTTTTATTGCCTCCTGTGTAGTTTTTTTAGTTTTAGTTGGTTTTTCCCTGTGTTCTGGGCTGCCTTAATAAACATTGCAGGATCCCTGTGCAGAAATAAAACTGAATGTCATTTTTGAAAACTGTTGAGGTCTAGGTGTCTATTATTTCCAGTATATGTTGGTAAAGACGGCTGAGATTTGAACCGCATGTGGGCAGGCTGAGTGTACCAAGTTGATTAATCGATTGGTTGGACTGGTTCAGCAGATTCAAACTGTGTATGGCCATCCTAAGAGTATGTAAGAAAGAATACAATCAAGGATTAACCACTTGCTTACTGGGCACCTAAACCCCCCTCCTGCCCAGACCAATTTTCAGCTTTTAGCGCTGTCACTCTTTGAATTGAATGACAATTGCGCGGTCATACAACACTGCACCTAAATTAAATTTTTTTCATTTTTTCCCCACAAATAGAGCTTTCTTTTATTTGATCACCTCTGTTTTATTTTTATTTTTTTGTTAAAAAAATTTAAAAAGAGCAAATTAAAAAAAAATAAATACAAAACCATTTTATATTTTGTTAATAAATTTTACAAACAGGTAATTTTTCTCCTTCATTGATGTAAGCTGATGAGGCTACACTGATGGGCACTGAAAGGCTGCACTGATGGGCACTCATAAGCTGCACTGATGGGCGCCGATAGGCTGCATTGATGGGCATTGATAAGGCGACACTGATGGGCACTAATAGGCAGCACTGATGAGGTGGCACTAATAGGTGGCAATGGTGGACACTGAGAGGTGGCACTGATGGGCGGCACTGAAGGGCATTGATAGGTGGCACTGAAAGGCACTGATAGGTGGCAGTGATGGGCACTGATCGGCACTGGTAGGTGACACTGATTGGCAGCACAGCTAGTTGGCACTGATGGGGCACTGATTGGCACCACTGGTGGGCATTGATAGGTGGCACTCGTGGGCATTGATAGGTGGCACTGATTGCTGGCACTTATGTACTGGTGGGCACTGATTCGTGGCACTGGCAGGTGGCACTGGCAGGCGGTACTGGTGGGCACATATGAGGTGGCTTCGCCTCTTCCTCTTCGGGACCAATGTCCCTTCAACAGAAGCCGGTGATCGGCTTTTTTTTCTCCTCATGCTGTCAGCGTGAGAAGAAAAGAAAACGATTACCGATCTTCTGTTTACATCACGTGATCAGCTGTCATTGGCTCACGTGGTAAGGGGTCGGGATTGACCCCCTACTCCGATCTGTGATCACGCGAGTCTCATTGACTCGGGTGATCACAGCACGCGTGCCCATCAGGGGACATGGCGAGCGTGCAAAGGGGAGGACGTCTATTGATGGTCTCCCGGCAAAGCAGATCCGCGCTGTAACCGTCATTCGACTATAGCGTGGATCTGAAGGGGTTAAAAACATAGAAACTTCCAGCTAAGAATATCCCCCAAAATATTAAAAGTAACCAAAACCAAAATGGGGAAAATAAACTGTCAGTATATTTATAAATGGGGAATGGTTAAAGTTCAAAATACAGCACTTTAATCACTAGTTGGTGGGGTCTTCTGAATAAGATTAGATGAATAAAAGCGTAAACAATGAAGTGTGAGGTCCAGTGTATAGGTTATCAGTTGTCTAAACATTTTGTAAACAAAAAATGTAATCATGTGCAAAATAGACACAGAACCGAGAAAATGCCTGTTGTTTACTAACTGTGAAAGTGTATTCCTGCCCATTTACAAAAATTCCTGTTGTGGGTGGCCCCCATCTGCACCACCCAGTTTGACAAAACCTTACTGAAAAATCTAAAGAGCTGTGTTGAAAATTGTTGAACAATGAACTGTTGTGGGTACTCAAGCAACATCAGGTGCTGCAACTGCTTGAATACAATGGCTGGCAGGGGAGATTACTCCACTAAAGCTGGCTATAGATGGGTAGAATTTCGAATAAAAATTCCTGGAAAAAGAAGGTTCATTTGTTCGTTTTTCTAATCATTAGTGGAGTCAAAACGACATTCGTTTTAAACCGCAGTGACGAGATAATTAGAAGGAGCAGGTTGTAATTTTTTTTTTAAAGGAACTAATTTCTAACAGTGTATATGGTTTTTGTTTGGTAAAGTTCATTCCTTCCAAAATCAAATGGTAAAAGCAAACAAAATCTTCCAAAGGGAAAATAAATGTTCTGAGAATTTTCATACAAATTTTTCTAAGACTCTTCCTAAAAAATGTCATTTCAAATTCTATCTATCTATGGCCAGCTTTATGCTGTGCAACATGGATGGAGGTATCTATTGATTTTCTCTCATTAAGGCCGCGGGCTGAATGTAAGAAATCTAGTTGTGTATGGTTAGGCTTATGCCGCGTACACACGAGCGGAATTTCCGACAGAAAGAGTCCGTTGGGAGCTTTCCATCGTATATTCCGACAGTGTGTATGCCCCATGGGACTTTTTCTGTCGAAAATTCAGATGGACTTAGATAGAGAACATGTTCTATATTTTTCCGACGAAAAAAATTACTATTGGAAAAACCGCTCGTCTGTATGCTGTTCCGACGCACCAAAACGACGCATGCTCTGAAGCAAGTACGAGACGGAAGCTATTGGCTACTGGCTGTTGAACTTCTGTTTTCTAGTCCCGGTCGTACGTGTTTTACCGCGTTCATTAAGGTTGGAATTTGGTGTGACCGTGTGTATGCAAGACAGCTTGAGCGGAATTCCGTCGGAACTCAGTCGGAAAACCCTCAAGGTTTATTCTGATGACAAAACTGGTCGCGTGTACAGGGCATTAGGCTTGATTCAGATGGGCGTTGACACCCATTCTATGTGCAGACTGCCCTTGCTATTGCGCCTGCATCTGATCTGGACTGCACGCAGACAGCCTATAGAAGTAGATACAGTTGCAGTGGCTGCATTGACATAGCCGGACACACTCTACATTTGGATCTATGCACATGCATGTCATATGATATGTGGTTGTGTCCGTGTAGCCACTGTCTCTTTAATCTCTATAGGCTTCCTGCGCACAGCCTGAAACCGATGCAGGCACAATAACAAACACAGCCTGCATGCAGAATGGAGGTCAACACGCATTTGAATGAAGCCTTATATAAAATCATTTATATATGGCATTTTTTCCTTTAATCTGTTCTTTATAAGGCCTCATGCACACGGATGTTTTTACAGCCGCTTTTTTGAGCGTTTTTTGCAGCTTAAAAAGGCCTGTCTATGTTAGTCTATGGCTTCATGCCCACCTAGGCGTTTTTGAGTTGCAAATGGCATAGGCGTTTTTAAGCTGTAAAAAAAACCCAGGACCAGTGGGCTCTGAGAGACGTTTTTCAGCTGTAAAAACGCTCTAACGCTGATAAACGCTCAAAAACGCTCAAAAACATCACTCACCAACGTTTTTTAATGTTTTTGATCCATTAAAAAAACAAAATTTGAAAAAATACACTAAAAAACGCTAACGCAGAAAAACGCTAAAAAACGCTATTGCAAAAACGATGAAAAAAGCTGAAAAAAGTTTAAAAAAATCACTGCAAAGATACTGGCGCTTTCATAATGTTATTTTAACATCCTGTGTGCATGAGGCCTAGGTGCAGAACTGCAAGCTATACAAAGATCTTTAGGCCATATAAATGTCTGCATACATGTAAATATCCATTCTTTCCTCTCTGCTGCCCCATTCTACCATGGGTGAGAAATAAGTGAAGTGAAACTGCAACGTCTGAAAATAAAAAAAAATCTGCTGCAGCTGCTACAATTGCTCAATCTCCGGTGCTGACCCCACTGAAAAAAGTTTGTTCATTGATTAGCGATGGAGAAATACTTAATCAAGTCTGGAACTCTGAAAGAGAAACTGTTAAATGAAAAGCAAGGAAGCAAGCGAAAGTACAAAGAAGATTACAATCGCTTCAATCTGATTTGCTCTCAAAAGCGGGCACATCCTTCACATCCTTCACATTAAATTACATAAATTAAATTCACAATTAAATATATAAGTTCTTCAACACAAAAATTGTTCAGTCTTTTCAGGTGTGCCGTGAAAATTTTTAGATCTTTTTTGTGCGCCGCAAGACAAAACGTTTGAGAAGCACTGATCTAGGAGAATACCACAGGGGCTCATTTGGGAGAGGATCACTGAGTGATTGATTTGTAAACTTGTTTCTCAAACACCTGGGACAACTGACCTAAGGCTCTTTCACGCGGACGTGTCCGTGTACGGAGCCCGCTCTGCTCAGCGGGGGAACGCTCCGTTAATCCCTGCTGAGCAGGCAGATGACAGGTCCGTCTCTGCACACTGTGCAGGAATGGACCTGTCAGAGCGCCACCCTCCCCTATGGGGAAAGTCCGTCGTCACCTGATCCGATCCGCAGACGGATGGAAAAGTAGGTTTTTCCTCCTTCACACTTTTTCGGATCGGAGGGGGTCGGATGTCAGCGGACATGTCATCGCTGACATCCGACACTCTATAGAGGTCTATGGAACGTCCGTTCAGGTCCGCCTAAAAAACTGACAGGCAGACCTGAATAGATCGTTCGTGTGAAAGAGGCCTTATGCCACCACATACATCAGTTCACATCTTGTTTTCTAACGCTGGACTTTGTTTTGTTTGACAATTGCAACTTTTTATATGGATTTATATGAATTTGTTACAATGTTTCTTTTCATCGCATCTATTGTAGCACTTGCAGGGTAAGATATCTTGTTTTTGATGTTTCAGTATGGCCCTCAATGGAGTCGGTTTACACATTTCTATGGTGGCTGCGGAATGAATTGCACAAGAGTTCTGTGCGTCGTTGGCTCTGTTTCAGGTAAAAATTCAGGCAAAAATTCAGGCCTGATTAATAAAACGGAGAACAGGGATGCACCAGACCACTCCTGTGAGCCGCATGCGAATTAATTGTGAACCCAGCCTTAGAGGGAGCATTTAGTGCAATTTTTTTAAGGTTTTATACTATACAATATAAGTACCCCCTTTCATGAACCCTATTCTCTTTCCCTCTCCCCCTGCCCAGCAATTTACTCCTGGTGTCTTCTGTCCTCATATTTTCTTTCACCTACAGTATGTCTAAAGCTGGCCAGCCGGCTGAACTAAAAAGTCCAACAGATTCCCCATCTATGCTATACAGGGCAGGTGGAAGAATCTCCCTGCTGGCAGTAGCTTTCAGAATAGTAAAATATTGGCTGCAAAACAAAAGTGAGTACACCCTAAGTGAAAATGTCCAAATTGGGCCCAATTAGCCATTTTCCCTCCCCGGTGTCATGTGACTTGTTATGCCGCGTACACACGATCGGTTTTCTCGTCGGAAAAAGATATGACGGATTTTCCGATGGGATTCCGCTCAAGTTTGCCTTGCATACACACGGTCACACAAAAGTTCGCTGAAATTATGACTGTCAAGAACGCGGTGACGTACAACACTACGACGAGCCGAGAAAATTACGTTCAATGCTTCCGAGCATGCGTCGAATTGTTTCCGAGCATGCGAGGGGATTTTGCGCGTCGGAATTGCCACAGACAATCGCATTTTCGGATAGGAACTTTTCACGACTGAAAAATTGAGAGCATGCTCTCAATCTTTTGCTGGCTGGAATTCTCCCAGCAAAAGACCAATGGAGCATACACACGGTCGCATTTTCCGACAAAAAACTCTCATCAGTCTTTTGCGTGCCGAAATTCCGAACATGTGTACGCTGCATTAGTATTATAAGGTCTCAGGTGTGAATGGGTAGCAGGTGTGTTAAATTTGGTGTTATCACTTTCACTCTCTCATACTGGTAACTTGAAGTTCAACATGGCACCTCATGGTAAAGAACTCTCTGAGGATCTTAAAAAAAGAATTGTTGCTCTACATAAAGATGGCATAGTATATAAGAAGATTACCAAGACCCTGAAACTGAGCTGCAGCACAGTGGCCAAGACCATACAGCGGTTTAACAGGACAGGTTCCACTCAGAACAGGCCTAGCCATGGTCAACCAAAGAAGCTGAGTGCACATGCTCAGTGTCATATCCAGAGCTTGTCTTTGGGAAATAGATATATGAGTGCCGCCAGCATTGCTGCAGTGGTTGAAGGGTGGGGGGTGAGCCTGTCAGTGCTCAGACCATACACTGCATGCTGCATCAAATTGGTCTGCATGGCTGTCGACCCAGAAGAAAGCCTCTTCTAAAGATGATGTACAAGAAAGCCCGCAAACAGTTTGCTGAAGACAAGCAGACTAAGGACATGGATTACTGGAACCATGTCCTGTGGTCTGATGAGACCAAGATAAACTTATTTGGTTCAGATGGTGTCAAGCGTGTGTGGCGGCAACCAGGTGAGGAGTACAAAGACAAGTGTGTCTTGCCTACAGTCAAGCATGGTGGTGGGAGTGTCAAGGTCTGGGGCTACATGAGTGCTGCCGGCAATGGGGAGATACATTTCATTGAGGGAACCATGAATGCCAACATGTACTGTCACATACTGAAGCAGAGCATGATCCCCTCCCTTTGGAAACTGGGCCGCAGGGCAGTATTCCAACATGATAATGACCCCAAACACACCTCCAAAACAATCTCTGCCTTGCTAAAGAAGCTGAGGGTAAAGGTGATGGACTGGTCAAGCAAGTCTCCAGACCTAAACCCTATTGAGCATCTGTAGGGCATCCTCAAATGGAAGGTGGAGGAGTGTAAGGTCTCTAACATCCACCAGCTCTGTGATGTCATCATGGAAGAGGACTCCAGTGGCAACCTGTGAAGCTCTGGTGAACTCCATGCCCAAGAGGGTTAGGGCAGTTCTGGAAAATTATGGTGGCCACACAAAATATTGACACTTTGGGCACAATTAGGACATTTTCACTTAGGGGTGTACTCACTTATGTTACCAGCGGTTTATACATTAATGGCTGTGTGTTGAGTTATTTTGAGGGGACAGCAAATTGACACTGTTATACAAGCTGTACATGCACTACTTTACATTGTAGCAAAGTGTCATTTCTTCAGTGCCGGTTCACACTACAGCAACTTGGGATCCGACTTGTCAGACCTCAAGTTGCCCCAAGTCGCTGGACATAAGAAATTCCACTGAAGTGAATGAGAGCCGTCTTATTGAACACTACTGAAGTTGCTCCGACTTCAGAAAAGGTTCCTGTACTACTTCAAGGTGACTTCTAGGCAACTTTTACCCATAGATTTCAATGGAAGTTGCCTCCAAGTCGGATCTCCATCTATATTGAAGCGACTTTACAGGACGTTTACGAAGGCAACCCCCTCCCTCCCACAGAGCTGATTATTCTGTGATTGGCCACAGCCAAAGTCGCCTGTCCTGGAGGCAACTTTAAGTTGCGTTGTAAGTTGCGCAAAGTCATGCTGAAGTCGCCTCCAAATCGCCTTGCAAAGTCGCGCTGTAAGTTGGGCTGCCCCTGCGTGAACCGAGCCTCAGTGTTGTCACATGAAAAGATATAATCAAAATTTTACAAAAATGTGAGGGGTGTACTCACTTTTGTTAGATACTGTATATCATCAGATGTGTGTCATCGTCAAATGCCCTTAAGCCTCGTTCACACAGACGCTGAGGTACATAAATGGCACATTTTTTTCAGAGTCTCTAGACTCAAGGTGCTTTAAACAGGCATCCCATTTAGGCCCTTTGGGTCATTCGTCCTAATGTGACAGGCATGCTTATATACAGTGGATATAAAAAGTCTACACACCCCTGTTAAAATGTTAGGTTTCTGTGATGTAAAAAAATGAGACAAAGATAAATAATTTCAGAACTTTTTCCACCTTTAATGTGACCTATAAACTGTACAAATCAGTTAAACAACAAACTGAAATCTTTTAGGTGGAGGGAAGTAAAAATAAAAAAATAAAATAATATGGTTGCATAAGTGTGCAAACCCTTAACTGGTTCCCGACCGAGTCACGTCTTTTTATGGGGCAGAATGGCACCCATGCGCGAAACTCAGTACGGGTACTGGGTTCCCTTTAAGAGCCGCCAAAGGGCGCGCATGCACCACCGGAGGCAGGCAAGCACCCGCTGCACAGCGGGGGACCCGATGCGCATGGACGGCGAGTGCAATTGCCACCCGCCACGCGCGTTTGCATGCACGAGAGCCAGCATGGGCATTTATGTGTGTAAACACACAACCTGTTCTGTCAGGGGAGAGGAGACATGTCGTTTGTTCCTACTAAGTAGAAACAACAATATGTCTCCTCCCCTAGTCAGTCATATCTCCATACAGTTAGACCACACTGAGGGAACACACATTCAACCCCTTGATCGCCCCCTAGTGTTAACCCCTTCCCTGCCAGTGACATTTATACAGTAATCAGTGCATATTTATAGCACTGATCGCTGTATAAATATTAATGGTCCCAAAAATGTGTCAAAAGTGTCTGATCTGTCTGTCGCAATGTCACAGTACCGCTAAAAATCGCAGATCACTGCCATTACTAGTAAAAAAAAATAATAATAATAATAAAAATGCCATAAATCTTTCCCATAGTTTGTAGATGCTATAACTTTTGCGCAAACCAATCAATATAGCTTATTGTGATTTTTTTTACCAAAAATAAGTAGAAGAATACATATCGGCCTAAACTGATGAAGAAATTTGTTTTTGTTTTTTAAATTTGGGGATAGTTATTATAGCAAAAAGTAAAAAATATTGTATTTTTTTCGAAATTATTGCTCTTTTTTTGTTTATAGCTCAAAAAATAAAAACAGCAGAGGCGATCAAATACCACCAAAAGAAAGCTCTATTTGTGGAAAAAAAAGGATGCAGATTTCTTTTGGGTACAGTGTCGCATGACCGCGCAATTGTCAGTTAAAACAACGCAGTTGCAAATTGTAAATAGTGCTCTGGTCAGGAGGGGGTAAAATCTTCTGGGGCTGAAGTGGTTAAACTAATACTTTGTTGACGCACCTTTTGATTTTATTACAGTACTTAATCCTTTTGGGTATGATTCTATCAGCATGGCATGGCACATCTTGACTTAATGAAGTTCCCCTTCAAGTTCAGCTTTCTAGCAGAAGCCTGAAGGTTTTGTGCCATTATTGACTGATATTTGGAACTGTTCATTATTCCCTCTACCTTAACTAAGGCCCCTGTTCCAGCTGAAGAAAAGCAATCCAAAAGCATGATGCTGCCACCACCATGCTTCACGGTGGGTATGGTGTTCTTTTGGTGATGTGCAGTATTGTTTTTGCAAAATTTAACCGGGCTTGGATGTTTTTCTTCCTAAGAAAAGGCTTCCTTCTTGCCACTCTACCCCATAGCTCAGACATATGAAGAATACGGGAGATTATTGTCACATGTATCACACAGCCAGTACTTGCCAGATATTCCTGCAGCTCCTTTATTGTTGCTGTAGGCCTTTTGGTAGCCTCCCTGACCAGTTTTCTTCTCGTCTTTTCATCAATTTTGGAGGGACGTCCAGTTCGTAGTAATGTCACCGTTGTGCCATATTTTCTCCACTTGATGATGACTGTCTTCACTGTGTTCCATGATATATCTAATGCCTTGGAAATTCTTTTGTACCCTTCTCCTGACTGATACCTTTTAACAATGAGATCCCTCTGATGCTTTGGAAGCTCTCTGCGGACCATGGCTTTTGCTGTAGGATGCGACTAAGAAAATGTCAGGAAAGACCTACTAGAACAGCTGAACTTTATTTGGGGTTAATCAGAGGCACTTTAAATGATGGCAGGTGTGTGCTGACTCCTATTCAACACGAGTTTGAATGTGATTGCATAATTCTGAACACAGCTACATCCCTAGTTATAAGAGGATGTGCACACTTAGGCAACCACATTATTTTAGTTTTTTATTTTTACCTCCCCCCAAAAAAGATTTCAGTTTGTTTTTTAACTGAGTTGTACAGTTTATAGGTCACATTAAAAGTGGAAAAAGTTCTGTAATGATTTATATTTGTCTTCATTTTTTTACATCACGGAAACCTGACATTTTAACAGAGATGTGTAGACTTTTTAAATCCACTGTAGGTGAACAGTCCCAAACACACATTCTCTGCATTTTGGGATGCTCAACTGCACCCACACGCTAGTCACATTAGAACAAGAAGCTATGATTTTGCAGTCATTGCGTCCTAATGGACTAACAGACTACCTCCATGTGAACGAGGCCTTGTTGCGTGTGTGTTCTTATAGTTTTTTAAACAAAGAAAGAACTAAAAAATTACAGAAAGCATCATTCCTGTGAGCTCAGAGCATCTAGGATCCCACCCGCTTTTTGCAGCATTTAGCATTTGCCTACTGCCAGTGGAAGAATAGGGTAAAGAGAACCTTGTGGCAAAATTGGACCTGTCTGAAGTCACTGGCAAAAAAGCTAAATATATAGTTTTTTTTTTTAAAGATGGCAGGGGTACTCCAAGAGGTTTGGGGGCCAGAAAATGGGGAAAAGAGGGGCCACCCTGCTGTTATTATTAGTATATTGATGCAAGGTCATCTGATAACAGTATTTACCCCATCCCACCCATATTTAGTCCTCTGGTGGGCAAATAAATGCACATATTCCAATACACCACTTTGGAGAACCTTCAGGAATATGTGCCTATGATTCTCTGCACCTGCTGGGATTGTGGTACAGTCACACATCGGTGCATATGTGTTCTCAGGCCTCAAATTATTTTGTGTGAAATCTGCTGGCACTCAAGTGCTAAAAGAATACAACCCCACTGATAAGCCCTTGTCCAAATCACTTCAAATAATCCAATGGTACTGTTACTTGATAATATCCTCCGCTTTGTACCTCTCTAAAACGGCTTAATCTAAAACTAAGGCTTCATGTACACTACAGCTCCTAAACCTGAGTTTAGGAGCTCTTGGCGTTTTTTTGCCAAAGCTTCTAAACTCAACTCCATTCACATCTGGGCGATTTAAATCACGGGCAGAATCGCCACGATTCTGAAAAGAATTCAGAATTGCGGCAAAACGTTGGACACGTTTGTGCTGCAATTTTTTCTCAATGGCACCCCAAAAGCGATGCAACTTCTCAATGGCACCTTAATTGCAGGGCAATTTCACCGCGACTGTTGCATGACAAACCACAGCAAAATCGCGCAAACAAAATTGAGGGACCCGTTTTGTCCAAAAAAAGTTCTGGAACTTCTTTCGGGCAACACATGTCCAGCGATTTTGTTTGCATGTTCTTGCGACAATAGTGGCAAAATTGCCCTGCAATTACGGTGCCATTGAGAAATAATGGCATCGCAAAGGCGCCCCGCATTTTGCCGTGATTCTGAATTGCGGGCAGAATCACCCAGGTGTGAATGGAGCCTAAAAGCCTGTGTGTCAATGTACACATAGGCTTTTAGGATCGTTTAGGAGCTGCTGCGGTTAGGGGGGTCAACCTAAAATATAACAAATATGGTATCCATCCAAATGGAGATAATCTCAATACACTGAATACAGATAACCAACTGTAGAACTTGTTCAGCCACCCTCAGTTATCAACCTAATAATGCATTTTATATGAGGCAATAATAATTGTTCTTAAAGTTTATCAATTCCATACATCATTAGGTCGATAACAGGGTGACTGAATGAGTCATACAGTTGGTTATCTGTATCCAGTGTAGCGATACCCCCGTAAGAGCTGCTGAGAATTGTGGTCCATCCCCAGCCAGGCACACACTTGCCATTCATCCAGAAACATGAATCAGTCCTTGTGCTTTGTTTGTGTTTGTTTTTTATTGAGGGAGATTGAACTTGGATAGGGATGGGGACTTATGAGATGCCCATGGAATCAAAACGTCAACAATTGGGACTTTATATACATCCTGTATATACATCAATCCTTTCCTCCTCCTGCACATCACTTCCTTTCTTCAGAGTATCACTCCTTACTCCTCCTGCACATCGCTTCCTCTCTTTCCCTCTCCAGACTAGCTAGCACTGTAGGCCTGACACTGGCTCAGCCAGGCCCAAAGCAAATGCCCTTTACAAGCAGGGACCTCGGGCCCCTATGGTGTAGTAAATAGAAAAAGTCCCAGTGCTAGCTGTCCCTGTGGCTACTGCTCCCAGTACCACCTCTTCAGGCACTGCCAGCCCTCCTGGCTGCAGCTGACTAGCTCCACTGCCCATGAAACCACCATCCTCCAGACTGGCTTTGTACCCATCCCAGACTGCTCCACATCAGTCCTCTCAGGTGTGCCTCCCAGTCCTCCTGACGGTGTGATCAGTCACCCTGTATAACCACTTGAAGACTAGCGATGTACAGATGAAATGTATTAATTATGTGCCTGGTTCTGCAGGAATGAGTTTGTACTCCCAAGTATATGCAGCATGTGTGTATTCCATTGTTTTTAGTATATTTATATACTAGTATTCCACACCCAAAGCAGCCACAAAATGAAGGTTTAGGCTTAGAATGCTTCATGAAGGTACAGGTAAAAACTACATTTCCTGTTGGTTCTGTGTTTCTTATGCCACGTACACACGAGCAGACTTTTCGACAGACTGAACTCCGAAGGACTTTTCAACGGAGTTCAGATGGAGTTCCAACGAAACAGACTTGCCTACACACGATCACACCAAAGTCCGACTGATTCGAATGTGATGACGTACGACCGGACTAGAATGAGGAAGTTCATAGCCAGTAGCCAATAGCTGCTCTTGCGTCGTTTTTGGTCCATCGGACTAGCATACAGACGAACGGATTTTTGATAGGACTCAAGTTCGTCGGAAAGATTTAAAACATGTTCTATTTCTAAAGTCCGTCAGATTTTTCGACAGAAAAGGTTCAATGAAGCCCACACACGATCGAATTGTCCGATTTGTTCCGTCGGACCTTTGCTGTCGAAAAGTCCGGTCGTGTGTACACGGCATTAGACCTCGAACGTATGGGGCAGATTAATAAAGCCACAGTATAGTCTTCAAGCAGTCAAGAAGTTGATTTAAAAAGACCTTGTTACCAAAATAAAAAACTTCAGGTAAAAGGGACAATAAATCAAATATTTTAATGTTTCTTGCAGTGTTTCTTTTCCATAAACTATTTTTATTGATTTGCGATGTGCCTCTAAGCATACTTGCAAATTTGACTACTCCAAGAGGAGTCCGTTCCCCAGCACAGCCCCCTTCTTCCTTGCATATCATAGCCCTATAATTTCTGTAAGTATCTAACTACTCTCTGTACTGACCAAGCTTCAAGAACCCTTCCCTTTACCTCCATAGTTAACCTGCTGCCAAGGTGAGCAAAGGGACTTTTGTTGTTGAAAATTTATACTTTATTTATATAAAATATATATAAAAACAGGTACTTAATCACAGCACATCCCATCCTGTATTGCTACACAGTGCATAAACACACCAAATTGCAATACCGTTCCAATCACACAATAAATTACATGTACATATACATAGCGGTATGATGCCTATGTGCAGTGCCCCTGATCCCTCACATCATGCATGATGCCCCTTTACCCTGTTAACAGTATGTGGACCCTGAGATGCCACCAAAATACCAGGCAGGGCAAGGGATGAACTCTTAGCCTGCACATCCTATATCGCACCACTACAAAAAGCAAACTATTCCAAACTTTTCAAATGGCAACGTGTGTGATGGGGAATAGGAAGGAGGAATAAGGGAGGGGGAAAGAGTTCACAGGCCAGGCCCAAATCTTTATGACAAAGACACATAAAGGAAAGTGGGGGTAGGGGAAATCTTCTCAGATGTCTTTTCTCCCTAAAGCGTAGTACACACAATAAGATTATCGGACACTGTGGACCAGTCTGCAACACTTCTCAATGGACATTATCTCACTTTGGTGGAAGGGGTGCTTCCTGACATACCACAAAGCATTCTTAAAGCAACACACCACCTGCCAGCCCCCGACCCGATCACCATTCATGCCCATGCCAGATCCTCGGGCCTGTTAGTGAGTCTTTTTGAAGAGACATTCCTCCAGAGCACCTTGCAAGTGGGCTCAAGGCTGGCCATAGATGTTTCGAATCTCGGCCAGTTCCTGCCGGATTCACTTGCTATTATCGCTAGCGGCTGCTATAGCCACTAGCAATAATCACTGCTTTCTCCTGGTGAGGATGGCTTCCCCCTCCGGGAGCAGACAATTGCTTAGCAGGAGGGATTCCCCTGTTAACACTGTTTGTGTTGATGAGAGAATAGAGATAGGAATTGATTCCGTTGCAAAGATTTAAAACATGTTCTATTTCTAGGTCCTTCAGAAGTTTCGAAAGAAAAAGTCCGATGAAGCCCACACACGATCGGAATATCCGATGAAATGATTCCGTTGGACCTTTGCTGCCGGAAAGTCTGGTCGTGTGTACGCGGCAGTAGAAAAAGGTTCCTGCACTACTTTTGGCCCACCTTGCATTGACTTCTGTTAACCACTTCAATACCAGGCACTTACACCCCCTTCCTGCCCAGGCCAATTTTCAGCGATGTCGCTGTTTAAATGACAATTGTGCGGTCATGCTACACTGTACCCAAACATTTTTATCATTTTGAGCTTTATAGAGCTTTCTTTTGGTGGTATTTGATCACCTCTGCAGCTTTTATTTTTTGCTAAACAAAAAAAAAAAAAAAAAAAAAATTTTTCTTTTGTTTCTATTTTAAAATTTTGTAAATAAGTATGTTTTCTCCTTCACTGATGGGCACTGACGATGGGCACTGGAGGGCATTGATAGGTGGCACTGATGGGCACTCATGTGTGGCAGTGATAGGTGACACTGAAAGGCTGCCCTGATGGATACTTATGGATTACACTGATAGATGGCATTGTTAGGCTTCACTGATGGCACTGGCAGGCATTGGGGATGGGCACTGATTGGCATTTCCCTGGTGGTCTAGTGTGGCATACCTAGTGGTCCAGTGTGGTGGCCATCCCTGGTGGTCCTGGCAGCATCCGAGGGGGGGGGGGGGCTGCGCTGAAAAACAATCAGCACAGACCCCCCCGTCAGGAGAGCAGCCGATCGGCTCTCCTTTACCAGACGCGAGTAAGGAAAAGCTGATCAATGGCTCTTCCTGTTTGCATCATGATTGGACAGGCTGATCACGTGGTAAAGAGTCTCCGTCAGAGCCTCTTTACCGAGATCAGTCTGACACACCGCACCACTGATCGCTGCGATGCGCACCCATGGGTCGTTCTGGGAGGCCGTCATATGACGTCTACCCAGAACGAGAGCTGCGCCGCCGGAGCGGTTAAAGAAGGCGCACTGGGGTCTGACTTCAAAGTCGCACTCAGTGTGAACCCGGGCTTAGACTGTTTTTACAGCTGAAAAACCCCTCTTCAGGCTGGGTTCACACGAGTGCGATGCCAGACAGGATTCGCACCACATTGCTGTGCACATCACATGTGAGGTCTGCAAATTCTGCCATTTTGTATGACTGAAATCACATCACATTTGCACCAAAATGACGCAGGACCTTTTTTTGTGGTCTGCACTGGAATCCGATTTGGAGGTGTCATTAACTTTACATTGACACCCACAGCGGTGTGCAGAGTGAACTGCCTGTGAAATGCAATGTGAGAACCAGCACAGGAACCGCAGTAGTTCTTGCATCGCACCATTGTGAACCGGTGTCTTGTCGAATTCAGTCCCCTATCATATAGTGTCCTCCCTGTACTGCGCAGGCGCAGTACGGAGGACAAAGGAGACGCCGAAAGTCTCCGAAGTTCAACAGCTGATCGTCAGCTGTACACGGCGCCTGCGCATTTATTCTTACCCTATGTCCAGGATCATTCCCCACTATCCAAGTGGACATAGAGTTAGAATAAATATTTGCCGAGCGCAGCGAGCCCGCGAGGGGCCCTCTTACACTGCCATCGCTAACAGGTGCCCGAGCGCCGTGTACAGCTGATGGTCAGCTGATCACCTTCGGACATTTTCGGCATCTCCTGCTCCTCCGTACTGCGCAGGCGCAGCGCCTGCGCAGTACGAGGCGGACACTATTTGATACAAGGACACTATATGGCAGAACACCGGGACTCAAACCTACTACCGGTAGCTGTTTTTTTTTTCCAGCCAGCAATTGCTGATAACAGCCTATGTGTACATGGATACATAGGATAACATGCTGGGGAATTTACTAGCTGCAAAAAAAATAAAAATAAAACACCTGAAGTCCAAATCTCGAGCTGTAATAACATCCAGCGTGCATGAGGCCTCATAACAGAACCCCTTCATATTGATGGTTGAGGGGAAATTCCTATCCCCCTCCCATTACACAATTACTCGGTAGAGGTGCCCTCGCTCCTCAAGATGGCGACCAGTGAACGCGCCCCTCCCTTCTAAAAAGCCTCCTACACATTGGTTACGCCTGAAAAATCCCCACCCTCTTTCTAAAAGATCCGTTTATATTGGTTGTCAGGTCAGCACGCACATACTTTATATGTTTTCAGTTATTGGTATCCCTCCGCCAACCGAACTACATTCGGTGAGGTGTCTATATCCCCGCGCAGAGAATTAGTCCCCGCACTAACTTTGGCGCCACAGCTTTCCGCCCGCAATTGTAACATTCCGAACCGGTTACACAACCCCAGAACAAAGCGCCTGTGGGCGTGTCCGCGGCCAAGGAGCCCTTCCCATACCTTTCCGAAGAAAGAGAGGGCGGGGTCAGGTGAAGCAAACGTTCAATCACAGCCCGTCTTGGAGTGGGCGGGACAGCACTGACGTCACTCACACGACGGCCATTTCTGCAGCACGCAGGAGGAAACGAGTCTCCATCTTGTAGCAGGCGACCGGTGAGGAACAGAGGTCTCTTGGAACGCTCGGCTTACCCGGAATTAAGTCAGCCCGCTTGGATATTGATTGAGGTGAGGCGGCGGTGGGGGTTGGTGAGTGTGCAGTGCGCGGTGTTTTCTCCTCAGAGGTCACAGGAAGGTGGCGGGGATGTGTGACATGGCGGCCGGCCGCGCCTTTGTTCGCTTCCCGCGCTGTGTGCTGGAGATTAGACCGGGGGTGAGGAAACCACTGGAAGGAGATACATTTTATTGACTGGGTATAGTGTGTGTGTGTATAATAAATATATATATATATATATATATATATAATTATTTTTTTTCTAAGATGCGCACATAGCTTTATACGAGGATATAATCTTAGTCACATGACTAATCCTCAATTCTCATTGGGCGGATCAGAAAGTAGGGCTAGTTGTATATTGGAATAATTTCCTGCTATTTTTATCCTCAGTATCTGATTGGTAGAAAGCTCCTGATTTAAATGATGTGTGAGGCCCATGGGTAAAATTTTCTCCTCATTTTCAGTTTTGCAACATATACTTCTGTTACAACCAGGTGTAGAATGTCCTATGTTATAATTCATTGCTGATCTTTAATAAGCAGTGCATTGCACCATAAACAAAAATGGCGCTGTACGTTGCATCAGAAAAAAAAATGTCCATAGCGGCCTAAGGCTACATATCACACGGCCCATATAGATAAAGCATTAACAAGCCCCCCCCCCCCTTTTTATAAAAAAATAAATACAGATGTGAGCACAACTGCATTTTCAATGGAGACCTTCACACAGCGGTGTTATATGCATTGTATTCAGATTTGTAACAGAAACCAAAAATCGGTGTCTGCCGACATGCATATACATGATGCCAGATACTGGGCTTGGGGAGGGGTTATTGGTCGTTATGCAGGAGCCTATGTCGTGTTTTTTTTTTGGGGGGGGGGGGATCCCTATCTCAGCCTATTGCTTTACAAGCACTAGGCTCTTCATAAACCATGTATAGTAGGATCCACTAGTCATGTGATATCTCTGCTTTGTTCTATTAGCAGTATTGGAGGTTATCTCTGTGGTGGGCAAGTCAGATTACAAGGTCAGTGTTGTCCTGTGATTGTCTGCCACCCTAAGATCTTGTTTATCAGTTTTTTTTTTTTTTTTCTTCTAAACTCTGAGCCTAAAATGTGCATGGATATGTAGGATAACGTTGAGCTGATTCTAAAGGCAGAACACAACTGCCTCTAGAAGCGGCTTGTGGTGTGGGGGTTTTTTTTTTTTCTCTCCTTTCCAATGTACATGGGCCCTCCAAGAATTTGTCTGGGTACTGGATAAAATTACAAAAATGCACCACATGCCTATACTATAGAAATATATGTATGGGATTGCCTTAGTCTAAAGCATATCCATTTTTGATAGTTTTGTGTGTAAAATCGTCTCCTCTAAACAATGTGTGCTACAAAACACCACAATTCTGCAGCAGGACTAGTTTGAACCTAGGTTAAGACATGTGCAGAGGGGCACGTGGTGGTTTAATGCTATTAGGGCTACTTTGATCTGGACCAGGGTTATGCTTTCCGTGTGCATGGTATTGTCTGTGTGAAAATGGCTGCAGCCTGTGAAGATCACGGGGGGGGGGGCGGTTACGAATACGGAAGCAGTTTCTATTCTCCCTGCTCTGTTAAACAGGCCTTTGGCTACATTCACTGTAGCAATCCTGAGTTTATGTACATGAGAAATGATATGGGAAATATTTTGCTTCCCAGGTAAGTTCTCCAATGTCTGGCTGTAGCTGCCTTTATTCAGATTTTAGCCACTTGAGTTTCAATTGAATTCTGAGCACACAGAATTCTAGTGTCTCTAAATGCGGGTAAACAGTTTGAGAAGCAGTGTGACTGAGGCCTTAGAGTATCTTTCATTAAGATTGCATTCTGTATCAAGTTTTGTTACTTGATCTAAGCTGTTTTCAGCTCTTTGTCTTAGCCTCTAGAGGGTTGTGTAATCTATGGCCTGTGTATTGATGGTAGATCTAAATAAGTGTAATGTGAGAGCTGCAATCTATCCAATGCAGGTCTAGCTTGTGGACTTTTTTTTTTTTAAGACTATACATATAAAAGGCCTGGTTAGTAGCAGTTTAAACAGTCCTGATTTAGAACAGTACTTGGGGAGGGGCCTTGTAAGATGGTGGCAGTCTCACAATCTGCTTTTCTATTGTCCCTGTGTGTGGGCTGGGGAATTTGCCTAGATGAATTCAACAGCAGCCGTTAAGCCTGAGGTGGGAGGCAGCTTTGTTCAGTCTTTTTGTCAGTTTAATGCATGTTTCCAAATTCGCTTTTTTCTGGGACAAACCTTGAGATGTAGAGCTCCTCCCACCAGAACAGGAAATGGCTTGCCATGCAAATTTATTGTAAGCCTTTTCATTGCAATTCAATGACTTGTATATTTTATCTCCATATCTTTGCCTAGAGGGCTATGGGGAAAACTTCTCATAAAATGTCTTTCGTTGGAGCAAACTTTTGCACTTTGTTACCCAGTAAATGTATTTAAAATTTTACATAGCGCACTGTAGAAATGGCTTGGCTGCTGCATGCCCAGCCTAAGTAGCTGGGTAAAAGCTGCTTCAGCTTGATTTGTCCAGACCACACCCCCTGGGGGCATGGCCTTGATGAATTGAGCTAAACCTGTTTTTTACCTGTTCACTACTTGGGTTGGGTGAGGTATGCAACAGCTGAGTTATCTTTCTATTTATAAACCTGTACTAGCTGTTTCTTGTACGATGCCAAACTAAACATTACTTTTTTTTCTTTTTTTTTTTTTTTTTTTTTTTCTGTAGGACATCAGCAGTCAAAGAATCCACAGGAATAAACCTTTTTCAAAACTATGGACGGAGTACCTGGCAGAAAGGCTTGGGGAATGGCTGGAGGTATGTGTGGTCTCATGTTTTGTTTTCTGGACTTGCTAAGTATATTGCTAAGGCTGGGTTCACGCGGAGCGACTTGCAGCAGGGGGTCCGGTGTGTTCTCATTCACTGTCCCGGGTCTAAATCTTTGCCTGAAACAGAGCCAAAGACGCATAGGACCCTTCTGTGCATTCTGTGGCTGCCCCGGACATGCGTGAACTGGCTCCATTGAGAACTGTTCATACTCCAGTCATGTAAATTGGATGCGGGGAAACGCATCTGAGAACCCAGCCTAAATTGTCCAACTGTAGAACTATAGGTGGCTCTGTTGGCACCACCAGGCTCAACAAAGTGATTAAAATATTGAGCTGGGTGGTATATTGTCAGGCATTCCCGACCGTTGTAGGTGCTGCGGCTGTTGGAATACAATAACCAGAGAGGGGGGATTCCTCCATTCCTTTTAGCAGGGATAGGAGGATCAGCATCTCCGAAGGAGAGCAATTAATGTATATGGCTAGCCTTGGTACTTTTGAAGAGGTTATGGTTGTGTAGGTTCCGGGGGGGGGGGGGGTGTTTGTTGTTTTTTTTTTTTTTTTGTTTTTTTTCTCCAAATTTAGTGAAAACACCTCCCTGCTTGAGACATTTGTCAGTTTTCCTTTAGTGTTTGTCCCACTGTTCTTGCATTCTCTTAGAAAAGGAAAATAAGCAGATGTTCACACTTTAAGGGAGACCTCAAATAATTTACTTATGATTTTAGGTGCAGTCCGTGAATATGGACATGGGAGCTATGACCGAAGTATGGACAGTTATGGAATGGACAGCGGTAGTGACAGGTAAGTTTGGCCCCATATGTGATTGCTGGTATACAGATGAGAAGTCATGGGGTGTAATGTGCCCATGATTGCAAAAATTAGTAATTGGGTGTGATTTGGAAACAAATTTTTTTTTTGGTAAATGTAATTTTTAGTTAAGGTAGACAGGAACATGTAGTTGTAGTACAATTCCAGAGTGGCTATAGAGATGTATTATATGATGTAACAGTTTAAAATGATCTGAGGCTCCATTCACACTTGGGATTGGGGCAGAATCGCTTCAGTTCTGCCTGCAAACTCAAAAATGCACTAAATCGCAACACGCAGGTACAGGTGACATTTTTGAATTGCACCTAAAACACAGTGCAGTTTTGCTGCAATTCGTATGTCAAATTGCATCACGTGACTCTTGTCACCAAGCAGCATGAGCTTCTTTTGGGCAAGTTTCATGCCATACAATTCGCTTAGGGCCAGGATAGCTTTACTAAGCCTGTCCCTAAGCTCAGCTGTGGCAATGTCTCATGTGAGTTGTTGAAGTTCAGTCAGAGCTATCCACTCCATCTGCACAGAAGCCACATGTTCACATCACAGCTTTGCTTTGGTGCTAGCAGCTAGAATCGGTCAGATCAGCTGGTAGGCGAGTATTAAACATTACCTGTTAGGATGGCCATACACTGTACAAGAATCCTCCTTTAGATCTGCCATCAAGTATGTTGCGCAAGGACCAGCCTAAAATTTTATATAAACAATTGATTTGTAATATGAGGACATGACTAAACTGATAAAGTTTGTAAATCTGAAGGAGGTTTTGCAAACTGTAGTGTGTAATGGTCAAGTTTAGTGTTGGGGGCAGAGGATGGCTGTACTATGTGGACAAGGGGATTATAATAAGGCTTTGGGTAAATGTTCAGATGCAACGGTCGAAGCATGAACTGGAGCATGGCAAAGGACTTCCTCTGCTAGATCTTCAGTTGCTTGCATGGATTACCTACACCTAACCTTTACCCAAAATGTAAAGTAGGATTGTGGGGTTATTTGAGATTTGATTTAAGTCTTTACTTTAGATCTGCAGCTTCATTATAAAACCTAAGCCACAAATGTCATTATTTACTCAAAGTTGTCCATAATTTTGGCTGTCTATTTTCTACAGTACTTTTATTAGGCATTATTTAGGTTAGTCTCAACTTTTAATTCTGTAAATGCATGCTTATGCTGTCTTATTGCAAGAAAGATGCTTAAAGCACATTTAAAGCCAGAAGTTTTAGCTTTGTATAAAGTTGGGAAGGGTTTGCTTTTGCTCAGTCTGTTCTGTTGAGAGATTTTCCTGTTTCTGATCTTGGAGACACAGTGAAAGTGAGAATATCTGAGTGTACACAGTTGTGACTTGAACTGGGGTCTCAGATAGCATTTCAGTTCTGGTGACAACTGTAAAATTACAGAATTTCTCATCACTGCCTGGTCACTAGGCCAGAGGTGTTAATCCTCCCAAGTGGGGCACATGGCAATTAAAATCTGACTGAGGTTTAACACTTCGACACTTTATCCAAAACTACATTTGCTTTAGATGCACTTTATTTCTTAATCTTGCAAGAAGTTATCTAATTTCTTAACCAAGCTTTTATTCAACTTAATTTACCTCTGAAATGGTAACTGAACATTTTGGTATAAATGTTACATTCAATTGGCCCTAACTTTCATTTTAGTTTTTCATGGAAACTATCAGCAAAAGTGCATTGGCTGGCAGAAAATTTGCACTGTAAAGCCCTTTTGATAAGTTTGTACCTTCATATACCCTTTAATTTGTTTGTAAGATTAGCACACCACTTTTTTATGAAGGAATATTTGCTAGTTTTGATGAGCATAATTTTATCAATAACATCTGCCATAAGACAGAGGTTAGGTATTGTATGTCTTAAGATTTAATGTAAAGTTGATAAATGTCAACTGATGCTTTTTTTGTTCTGCTTTGTCTAGTAAGCTTACATTTTATTTTTCTCCTCACGTCAATTCTTCCAGGTTTGGACCTTATGAGTCTTTTGACTCCAGGTCTTCTGTGGGTGGGCGAGATCTGTACAGATCTGGCTATGGTTATAATGAATCCGATCAAGGCTACGGAGATAGTTATGATGGCCGATATGAGAACCCATACCGGAATAGCGTTGACTCTTTTGATGCTAGAAACCAAGGCGGGTCCAACTGGGATCCGTCTTTCCCACGAGCGAAAGTGAGGACTGGGTTTATGGAGGACAGAGGAAGAGACAATTACTCTTCCTACGGCGGTTTTTCTTCACCCTATATGAAGCCTGCAGCAGTAGGCTCTCGGGGAAGAGGAATGCCTGCTTACCCCGACGGTGCTTTTGGAGGACCAGCAGCAGGCAGAGGCCGTGGCAGAGGAGGAGTAAGTATAGAATCTTCTCAGATTCTTTTTGATAGTCACTTTTAATGATTTCAAGCCCAGAACTTTAAAATGGCACAATGTCCATCTTTATTGCAAATCTGCTTTAGAGGCTTGTGTGTTGTACTCCCAGTCTAAAAGCTGACTCTTAAAGAATACATGCTTTAAAAGTCACATGGGGAGTATTTGGTACAATCTTTTCTTGTGAAAGAAAAATTGAAGTACCATATAATTAGCATGCTTTGTGGCTGCAAGGATATCTAGTTTTCCTTGATCTCATAATAGATTGATTAAAAACAAATGCAAAAGGTTACACACAGACCTTTTTGAAGTTCTGAGTAGGTTAAAGGTGCAATGTATTGTTAGACACTCTGAGCAGACAAGATTGACTTTTGGGAATATCCCAAAGCCATATAAACCTGTTGGGTTAAGCACATCCTAGACTGTATAACATGATATATGCAATTGTTCCAAACTTCTAAATACTGTCATAGGTCTGGACTCCGGTCCTAGTGTTTTGGTGCTGACTAAATTGGGACATGGCGTTTTTGTGGTGATGCAAAAAATCCTCCTGGGTAAAGGAGGAACCTCTTGTGAGGTGGCATAATACCCAGACTTTGTCAGATTGTTCCGCATTAATCAGCATCAACTATATAGGGGGGAGGGGGTTATTTTGAGTCCTGTTTAGATGTCTGCTTTTAAGGGGCTTTGCCTCCTAGATAGAATCCAGATTAGTCCTGTTAGGCACTTGCTTAACAGCATGAAGTACCACTGTTGGTACATGTAAATTAAGCCATTGTTTGCATTTTATTTGGCCCAGATGTGTTTTTTGGTGGGTTTTTTTTTCTCAGTAAGTGATATTAAACCCAAAGGCACACATTAATTTCAGCTTACCAATTTATATGTGATGGCTGTATTTTAGGCTTTCTTTCCTTTTAATTTCACCTGTTTGAGCTGGCCCGTAAGTCTGCCTTTCAACAGAATACACCTATATCCCACTTTATGCCAAATTAAACTGTTGCTGTAACTGCTTAAAGTGTTAGCTAGAGTTCAATTTGTTTTAGTGCATTTAAATCTGCTAGTATATGTAACACTCCCCAAACACCCCCTCCTGACAACGCTTTTGTCCATAAGTGTCTGTTGCTGTAATGTTGCTCTAATGTAAAATGTTTGCCAGATCACCAGGTGACAATACAAGGAGAAAAAAACCTAAACAAATACAGCAAAAGCATCTAATGTGCAATATATATTTTTGGGTTTAATACTGCTTCAAAGCAGGGCTTGGTAATGCATGCTTATTTTTTTTAAGCTAATGGGGTTTAACTATATAATTTTTTTTTTTTCTTTGCTAAATGGTAGTGAGGTCCCTCTTGATTTTGTTAGTTTTTTTTAGAAATGCATTGCACCTTTAATAAACACCTGTAATGTGTCATGTATTTTGTATTTCTGGGGCATGTTTTGATTTGTATTTTCCTGGAAATTCTACCTTGACTGAACATAGAATTCCCTTATTACTGTCTTGAGATGACGATAGCCTTCTCAGATACAGTAAGGGATGATAGTAGAAAAAATAGTTATTCATGTGCTAACTTTAATTTGCCCGATTTCTGCAGCTTGCTCGTGGTATGCGCAGGCCTGCTATGGACTATACCCCCCAGCCTTTGTCTGGTGGAATGGCAAGAGGAATTAAGAGGAAGATGGCTCAGCCATTCAAGGCTCCTGTAGGTTTTGGCAAAAAACCAAAGCTAGCAAAAGCTGGTGCAAACCAAACTGCCAAGCCTACTCCTGCACCAGGTATGTGTGTGTGTGTGCATATTGTACTTTCTATGCTTGTCCTGTGAGTTGGATAATCATGTTTTGGGGTAGAATCACTCTGGAGTGCAGGAAAATAATGTGCCATGTAGGGCTGGGAGATTTTCTTAAAAAAAAATCTTCGCTTCTCAAATGATTCACGAT
This sequence comes from Lithobates clamitans, assembly GCA_037952925.1. NCBI lineage: Eukaryota > Metazoa > Chordata > Amphibia > Anura > Ranidae > Lithobates > Lithobates clamitans. The sequence continues at coordinate 1,024,405 of JBBGZY010000398.1, forward strand.
TCGAATCGAGTTTTTTTTTTTTGTTTAATTTTCTTTGGAAACCGCGCCGGTCCAGAGGCGCTGCGGGCATTGGTTTTTAGGCGAGGCTTCGGCCTAGTCCGCGGCGTCCGGCCGTAGCTGCGGACTAGGCCTCGCCTAAAAACTCATGCCTGCAGCCCCTTGGGACCGGTGCGGTGAAAAAAAATATCCAAAAACTATTTGCAATCGATTTGACCTCTCAACTCGTTTTAAACCCCCCCCCCCCCCCCCTAGTGCCATGTTACATGAACGGGCTGCCCTTGCAAGACCCACGTGGGTGCTATTGACGCCCCAAGTGATTCTTACAAAATGCAGTGCGTTTGGCCACCTAATTGGTACTGAAATACTATATTTTGGTTCAAATAGGCTGTCAAAATTGGAACGTATGTATTCTGTTGTGAATTGTCCCTTTAGACTATATATAGTTTTTTTTTTTTTTTTTTTTATGTACAGTATGAATTATTACTCTAGTCTGGACATTGTTCTTGAATCTCTGCTGTCAAACATAATCTAATCAAAAAAATTTTCCCTCTGTAGCAGAGCCAGTTGACCCAGAAGAGGAGGAGAAGCGCCGCACAGAGGCAAGAAGGGAGAAACAGAGGCGTAGAAGAGAGAAGAATAGTGAAAAATATGGCGATGGGTACATGTCTGCTTTTACTTCTGAGATAGCAGTGTTTTAATCTTAATTGGAAGACACTTGCAAGAGTGTCTAATTCTCCCCAAGTGATAGTTGCTTTAGTGCTTGCAGATGACTCTTCATAATTTGGTAGTGATGGGCATTTTGCTCTTTTTCAAGAGCTATGGTCTCAGCATTTGATACATACTTCAGGTGTGTTTTGCTGGAAGCCATATAGTTTAGGCCTCACACTGGGAGCGCTGTTCCTCAGTCTCAGGGACGCATCGGGGCCTTTTCTATGCTTGAATTCGGCCCTGAAACAGAGCCAAAGACGCACCTTGTTTCTGTGCAGTGCGCGCTGCAGCTGCAACGGAGATATGTGAACCGGCTCCACAGGGAGCCAGTCGCATTATCCTGCTATGCGAATTGGATGTGGGGAAACCTGCATCGAATTCGCATAGGTGTGAACCCGGCCTCAAAGAACAGTGAGGACTCGCTTGAGGGACTGACTTACATTTTTAAATCTTTCTACTTTGGCTAGCTTTGATTACTTTGTACTTTGGCATTACTTTTTTAGCTTTTCCCCATTTTAAAATGCTGGCTTTGTAAAAGGACAAACTCTGGCCTTAAAATTTTTTTTTTTTTTTTTTTTTTTTTTTTTTACATGGCTGGGTATGAATTGGTTTGCTGACTTCATTCCCTCTAACACTTTTTTTTCCTTTCATGTTAGTCTAAGATGTGTTAGTGAAGCTCTGAGTTCATAAAATCTAGACTACTCAAACTATCGTGCATAATTGGTGGTTTGAGGCATGTATGACAGCCCGCGGGAGTTGAAGTTTTTAATAGTAGACTTAATGTTTACCATTTCTTTAGAAATACGTACAATGTTAATTAGATCTTCTCTTTTCAGAATGGCCTTTACCTGCTCATTCTGCAAGTTCAGATCGTTTGAAGAAAAGGGTATTGAGGATCACTTGGCCAGTGAAGCTCATCAGGAGATGCTTGATCATATCCAGAAACAAACCAAATTTGACAAACCTGTCATGGAATTTTTGCATGTAAGTAAACTCTGAGTGCCTCAAACGGGCAGCAGAGATTTGTTTTTAAGATGTCCTGGCAAGTGTCTGCCAACCTTTACATAGCAGCAGACACCCCTGTCTCTAACATTTGACATTCCATCAGAATTTGGGATTGAATTGCTAAAACTGAAGAGTGCAAAATTTGTGCATGGTAGTCAGTCGGCTTCTAATTTCAGATTGTTCAATTAAGCTTTGACAAAACTGGAAGCTGATTTGGTTTCTGTGCGGGACTGCACCAGTCTTTGTAAATCCACTCCGGGGAGTGTTTTGCATTATAACTGCAGTCAATGCATTACACTGGTATTGGAGTGTAACAATGGTGCTACGCCACACCCTAGAAATCGGTGTAATGTGGTGTATGGATGCCAACTGTAAAACCATAGCTGTCCTAAATGGATCATTGCCTGCACAGCCTACCCTGTTAATGCTCATGCTTTATTTTAAAGCACCAAAAAATATTTATCTGATTTGGTGGCACATTACCTCATCACTCATTGAAGTTCTGATCTTCAGAAAACTTTTAATACTGTCTACATTAAATATGGCCAAGAGGCAATATGGAAACTAGCAGGTATGAGTTGGGATTGTAGAATGGCTGCTGCTCTGAATTTGTATTTGTTCATCCTGAGACTCAAATGATTTTTCTCAAGTTTACTTGCATTTTAACATTGTCCCCATCCAATTTTTCTTTTAGGAATGCATTGTTAACAAGTATAAGAAAACTGCTGCACGTAAAGCACAGGCTACACAGAATCAGACTCCAACTCAGGCCCTCACTCCGACCCAGACTCCAACTCAAAATGAAGCTGCAAAAGCTCCAGAGAAAGAGAAGGATATTATGGAAGGTATGTGGGGTGGGTCGTCCCCCCCCCCCCCCCCCCCCCCCGTCCCCCCCCCTTGTAACTGGAAGGGACTTGTAGCAGATAGTAATTGCTTTATACCAAGAAGGTGAACTTTTTTGGCCCATAATTCTGTTCTTCAAAACCAATTGTATTCATAATCTCCATTCTCTAGCACAAGTGTACAGATGGCTTTGTCCACTTCTGCGCTGGGATTTTGGTCTGTGCGTGCACTTACAGAAATAGGGGGAAGTCCCATAGGATGAAAACAAATATACATACATGGTGGTTTTTTTATTTTGTGATACAACCCCCTACCACTTACACTTCAGTCTATTTTGACTTCTGCCTATATTGTTGCGATTGCTGATATCGCTTACTATGACAACCAAACCTGGGGAATGCCCAGGAAACTCCAAGCCTACTTGCCACCAGCTCGCAGACAACCAATTAACCCGTCTAACCGTATGCATTAAAAACTGGTTCAGTCCGCACGCATCCCTTACTATGGCATTATGTAATTCTGTTACTTGGATTACTCCAGTACCTAGTGGTGACTAACACTACAAAGTGCAGCTCAATCATTCCAGTGTAAGCCATACATGCACTAAACAAAAAATTAAGGTGATACATGGGGTTTTTTTTCCTTCTCAGTATATTTAAATATAAATGACTTTTTCACCATATTGCCATGGTTTATGTAAGCTAATGTGGTTTTTGTTTTTTTAGGAGTTACACCAGATGATCACATGATGAAAGTTGAAACTGTACACTGCAGTGCCTGCAGTGTGTATGTACCTGCTCTACACAGCTCTGTGCAGCTGCACCTTAAATCTTCTGATCACTCAAAGAGCAAGCTGGTAAGACATGTATGCTTTGGTCATGACTGATTCCCCTGGGAACATGGACATATTGCCCCGTGTGTATGTATGTATGTTTTATTCGTTGTTGGTTTATAAACTTTTATTCTGGGACTGATATTCACATGTAATGCATTTCTGCTCCTCCCCAGGCTTACAAAGATCAGATTAAGAGAGAAAGCATCTTGACTGCAACAAGCATACTAAACAACCCACTTGTAAAGGCAAGATATGAACTCTATTTAAAGGTAAGTTAATGTGTGAACACTTCTAGGGACCTATCCTCACGTGTATGAGCTACATATATGTACAGTAATACCTTGGATTGCAAGTAACATGGTTAACGAATGTTTCCCAATACAAGCTATTTTTAAAATCCTGACTTTACGAGCAGGATTCAAGCCCCTGCAGTACCGCATTTGGCCTGAGGTGCGGTGGCACCATTGACATTCGTAGCTGCTCGGAAACACTCAGTTTCCAAGCCTCTCCGAGTTTCCAAAATGTGCTGCCTAATGCTCCAATAAGCATGTGCTAAACTCAAATTGCTGGCATGCTTTGTTGCCTTTGTGGTAACCTAAAGTGTGAATGACACATGCATTTTACCCCACTCTGACTTTAAAGCTTGAGGCAAGAATCTTGTCCCCATGGGATTTCTATACAACCCTAAACAAGCATGCTCTAGTTTTATTGGTATCTATCTGGTAATGTATGTTATACATTTTATTGGATACTAGCATGTTTGGTATACATGGGTATAATTCATATTTGCCACCAATTATTTTCTTTAAATCAGAAATATTGACTTGTTTAGTTATGGGGAGTGTAAAGCATAGTACATACAGGCTGAATATAAGGTGACGTCAGCGATTTCAAAACTGGCCAACATTCAGCTTGTGTATGGCAGCTGGCCGCCTTCTGTTGGATGTGCACGCTAGAATACCAGCAGCACCCATGGCTGAGTGCTGACTGGAGTGTTTGGGGGGGGAGCATCCCCCTGTAAGAACACAAAAGCACAGCAGGGAGATCGCTGTACTAACACTTGATTGTTGGTACAGCAGCTCCAGTCTGAGCTGTTTATCTGTTTGACCTGCTAGGTTGAAAGGGGGGGGAACTTAGTGTGTAATGGGCTTAAGATTATGAATCGTAACAACAGGGATTTTTTTTAATTTGCAAGATGGCTAAAATGAGATTACCAAATGGGTTGTCTGAAGTGTAAAATTGAGCGTCAAATCTGATGTCTTAAAAGTTTATGAAATGTTTTTTCAACAACCTAAATCAAGCTTCTATACCTCCCCGGCACTTGTTTGGGACGGGGTGCCTGGTAATGAGGCTTGACAGCAGGGCAGTTTAGAAACAGGTGATTAGTCTGTTTTAACCTGAGCTGCCAATTGGGCAAGGTGGCATAGTTGCTCCTAAGAACAAATGCTTGCCATAACTTCTATAACATCCCACATTAATGATCATTGCTTGTCTTCTTGAAGGGTGAAAATCCATTTGAAACTCATGTTGAAGAAGCTGCTCAGGAAACGGTTACGGAGGATGCCGAAGCAGCTGGTACTGTAGCAGAGGGTGAAGCAGCAGCCGCAGCACCCAACACTGTGGAGAGTGTTGCAGAAAATGAAGAAGACTTCACTGCTGATCCATTGACCTCAACTGATGAAAATTAGATAATTGGACGTATCAATCTGTAGAACTTAGATCCATCCTTTTTAAACTGTTGTGCCATCCTCTTTCAAAATCTATCCTCTTGGGGAAATTTGAAGTTCTGTTTTGCAAAGAAACGCTTCCTTATGTATTTTTTTTTTCTTTGCATATTCATACAATTTATTTGATTTTTAGCTGTTGGGTTTATTTATCAGGGTGAACTGATAAAATGCCATTTTATTTTCTGTCACCATGCTAGGCCCTAGTATTTTTAACCTGAAAATGCTGTGAAGTCTCAGAATGTATTTGTACTATGTTGGACAGAGTTAGTGTTTATTGTAGTTTGTGACACCAAGTAATGTGGCAGTGTAAGCTTAATTTTTTTTTACTTTTCTATTTTGTTTGCTACTTAGATGGCCGTGTCTCAAAGATAACAAATAAATCTAAACTCGAACTGTTTGCTGCCTTTAATTCTTGTAAAAGTCTAAAGTCGCTGCATACTTTTATAATAGCAACTTTGTAATGGCAATACCCTACATGCATTTTGACAAATCCCTAGTATAGGCTTAAGTGACAAAAGCCCTTTCCATGTGGAGTCTGTCCCTCTCAATGCTTTGCAGCTTTTCCTGTTTTTTGCAAAATAAAGCTAACGCTTCGCTTGAAATAGAAGTGCAAAATCTAAAGATACAGCTGCTAGCACCCCCGAGTCAAATGCAAACTCAAATAGATATAAAATAAATAAGTGCAGCGCTAAATAAAGTTAAAATTACATAAGTGGAAAAAAAAGGCTTAAAGAAAACAGAGTGCCTATGGACAGAAAATAGAAGGAAAAGCTGTAGGTAAGGTGAGAGATGATCATGCTCCATGCCCAGGTGAGAGTAAGTAATCCTGCTTTCTGTGACGACTGGCTTGCAAACGTCCAAGATTCTTCAGATTAATGAGTAGGCTAGAAGAAATTGTCATACAGTTTGGGGGGGGGGGGTATTCAAATATGGATGCAATTTTACAGACCATATATACTTTAATCCTGCAGGGGAGACATCACCATGCTTGTAAGGGAGGTGAAAACTTTCTACCAGTTGGAAGCATAAGTAAACTAGAACTGGGTGACCCTTTGCTAAAGCAGTTTCAACAGGCTCAAATATTGCACCTAATCTGGCTTTACTGCCTGTGCAGTATGCAACTGAGTAACCACCGTGGGTGCACGTGACAATGTAGGGTCACAGTTGTCAGTTTGTAAACTTGTCCAAGGATCTTCATGTCGGTTATTTAAAAAAAATTCTCAATCTCAGTTTAACTATAAAGCAAATGTATAACTATTCACATTAAACAAACCAGTTGATACCACTAGTTTCAGCTTGAGGTTACATAAAGGCTGCTGTTCAGGGAATAATTGTACCTGTGCCAGAAGGGGAGAGGCCTTGCAGCTTCTATGCAAACCAATTTACGGTTCCAAACCAAATAAACTAACTTATTTTCTGGGTGATCACCTTTGCACTTTGTGCCGTGTGTGTGGTTAGCTACATGATACTGTACAGGGCCTAGACTGGTCCATCCTATTGAACACAGAACCTGAAGACCCCCTTTGGGGGTATACCCACCATGGCAGGTAAAGCCTGGACCTTTTCCAGGGCCAGCATCATGGGGCAGCCTGTACCTCCTGACAGTTTAGACTCAGCAAGTATTGGACTATATCTTCAGTACTTTATGCTATTTGTATCTTCAATAGCATGTGTTTTAGATGTTGACTATCAGGAAACTGGGATAAACTAAACTTTTAAAACTTTGGTGCCAAAAGTTCAGTGATGCAGAGCTTAGTCTTGGGTGGATAAAATGCGTGCTGGTTATTGCCTTTTTTTGTAGAGTATCATTTTATTTGGGATATTAGGTTACTGACAGGTTAAATTGTACCACACTACTGCCACTTTCACCTAGAGATCTTTGAAAGGTACTTGGGCACCTCCTCCCCTTTTTCCATAAGGGCTTTGCTACATGACAGTATACAGATTGCTGTGTACTCCCTTGGGTAAGCTTGCCCTCAATCCTTACATTCTGAGAACTCCTTAAGGGAATGCCTTCACTGATAGCAGTGGCAAAAACTAGCTGCAAGGTATCCTGTGAAATCTTAGGTGAACATTTCACTCTTCCGAACACTCAGACTGTGCAGAGTGGTGATTCTTTCTTTGCACCAGAGCAGGGCCTTATTTTTATTGTAGCATGTAGATATAATACATAAAGTACACAAATCTGTCAGTAACCTAATATTCCAAATAAAATATGCTACAATGAAGGTGGCAATAACCAGTGTTGAATGACAAGTGTGTATGGGCACTGATAGGCTGCATTTCATAGCCACTGATGAGGTTGCATTTGATGGGCACTGTTGATCTCTTGCACCTGAGAGGAGGTCAGTGACAGCGCCGCCAGACTAGTCTGAGGGGGGGGGGGGGTCAGTGATGTAAGTGGGGAATGAATACAATAATGTAAGGGGGCACTGATATAAAGGTTTCCTCTTTATATCAGTAACCCACCCCCCTTACCTTAGTGTATTATTTCTGGGGAAGGAGGTCTCTATGTTCCTGGGGTTCCCCTTGATGATTGGTCCACTTTTTTACCACTTTTAACGTGAATTTGCTCATATATATATATATATATATATATATATATATATATGTCCTTTCATATCTGTCTTATCTATATATAATACACTCTTCAAATGTGCTTTAAAATGCATGGTTTTCCCTTTTTATGAACAAGAAAATAATGATGTTGGGCTGGTATAATTATGCTATTTGGCTGGTATGAAATTTTCCAGGGCAGGTTTTTATTCCCAGTCTGGCCCTAATTGACACATGTGCTATGCCTGGCACATGTCCAAGTTGGTGGTGCAGCATCTCTTAAAGCGGAGTTCCGCCAAATTTTTTTTTTCTTTTTTTAAAGTCAGCAGCTACAAATGCTGACTTCTAAAATAAGGACACTTACCTGTCCGGGGCACCTGAAGCCGATCTCTCCCTCGGCTCTCGGGTGCTGCCACCGCCATCTTCAGTAAGGGAATCAGGGAGTGAAGCCTTGCGGCTTCCATTTTTGGGTGGAACTCCACTTTAACCACTTCAATAACAGGCACTTTCGTCCCTTCCTGCCCATGACAATTTTCAGCTTTCATCGCTGTCGCACTTGAATGACAATTGCGCGATCATGCAACGCTGTACCCAAACTAGATTTTTATAATTTTCTGCCCACAAATAAAGCTTATTTTTTGGTGGTATTTGATCACCTCTGGGGTTTGAACTTTTTGCTAAACAAACTAAAAATTTTTTGAAAAAAAAAGTTTTTCTTAGTTTCTGTCAAAATTTTGTTTTTTTCCTTCACTAAGGGGCACTGATTAGGAGGCACTGATATGTAGAATTGATGGGCAGCACTAATGGGCACTGACAGGCGGCACTGATGGACACTAATAGATGGCACTGATGATGAGGTACTGACAGGTGTTATTGCTGGGCACTGATTGGCACTGAGAGACTTTATTGAGGGGGCAGTGACTGGCAGCTGTTGGGCACATCTGATGGGGGATGTGCTGATTATCAGCACAGACCCCCCCTCTGACAGGGAGAGCTGCCGATCGGCTCTCCCTGTCAGCGGGAACCGAGAAATGCCGTTTCCCGGCATTTCCTGGTTCACGTGCTGATCAGCTCTGATTGGTCACAGTTGATCACGTGGTAAGAAGCTTCTGTCAGAGGCTCCTTACCACGATTGGAGACACGCTGCACTTGTGGTGGGCACGCGCCAGCATGTTATCCTGCTGGATGTCATATGACGCCCAATCAGGATAACAGAACCACTTCTTGGCCGTCAATCTGCTATAGGCTGGGCGGGAAGTGGTTAAACAGATACCCAGGTATGCAAGATCTTCTAAGGCATCCCAGAAGAGTCTGTAGCAGTTTCAGGCGGTCATCACAGCCAGTGTTCAGTTGGCTGAAATTCAGCGGGAATTCCACCTGCTTGTAAACCGCCTGATTTGTGACATGCCCACCAAGTGAAACTCAACTTTGGTAATGCTGCACATGCAGCAGAGGGCTGTCAATGAGAACCTGTGTGAGTATGGCACAAGGACAGGCTAAGGGCAGCTCATTTTTTCCTTCACGGCAATGGCTGCTGATAAAAGATGCATGCACTTTAATGTCACCATTTGAGGAGGCAACAAGGACGGTGAACCGTGACAATGCATGCATCAGTGACAATCTCTCTTGTGTTCCTGCTGGAGCATACTCTGCGTGGCATTATGGACAGGGCACTGAAGGCAGAGCAGCGAGAGAAAGAGAAGGATTTCCTGTCCTCTCAAGGCCCGCTTTATGCAGACATCATTCTTGCAACATCACAGAACACACAAGAGGAGAGGGAGGAGGAGGATTCTAGCAGTTTTGGAGGCATAGAAGCAAAGGAAGACATACGTCAAACCTTAAGAGATGATTTTCAGTACCCAGAAACCTTGCAAGTAGTACGTAGCTGGGAGGGGGCAGTTCCAGATACTGTAATCCTCAGTGACCCTGAGTACTCTGCTTCTCATGCCTCCGTAAACTTGCGGTGCATGGGCTCCCTTATTCTTCAAAGCCTGCAAAAGGACCCGGGATTTCTGGCTTCAAGGATAAGGATCATTATTGGTTGGCAACCCTCCTTGACCACCCTTACAAGGGGAAAGTCTTGGAACTCATCTGACCCTCGCAAAGGGCGCACAGGATGAAATATCTTGAGGACACCTTAACCTCTTCCCGCCCGCCGGCCGTCATATGACGTCCTTGATGTTGAGCGGGTATATCTGAATGATGCCTGCAGCTACAGGCATCATTTAGTTATCGGCTTTTTCAGCTGCCGATTCCCTACACCATAACAATGATCATAGCGGCTGTTCCACCGCTTGATCGTTCTTACGGGTGGCGAAAGGGGACATTCCCCCTCCTGCCGCCCTCAGGTGCTTCTACCGACTCATCGCTTCCATGCTGAGGGGCTGCTGTGTGACTGGGCATAGGGGGTGCGGTGCACGTACCTGGCCGGGGTGTCTCTGGGTCCTGGCAGGGGGCTGCGCTGGGCGGTTGGTGGTCCGCTTGTTTTCTCCCTGTTTTTAGGCCGTTTTTGGAGTGTCTTTGTGTTGCCATGTGGGGATTGGCCGCGGCGGTAACCTCAGCCTTTTTCCGGTGGCTGCGGCTATTTTCTTGTAGCCGCAGCCAGTTTCTTAACTGCGGCCATTTTCTTGAAGTCCGGCGGCCACTCTCCTGGTGCTCTCAGACGTTTTTTGCTGAGGCGGCCGGTGACCTTTTTCTAGTAGCCTCAGGTTTATTTTACTCTAGCGCTGGGTGGCTGGTTCAGCCTGGAAAAGCGCAAAACTGACACAGAACACTTCGTGGCCGGCACAGGGGAGAGCGGACGGTAGCAGCACAGCGCAGTACCTGGGTCAGGGTGGTGAGTCCTGCGGGGGGGCTCTCAGTCTGTGACAGCTAGGAGGGTGGGCATTTTTTGTGGCTTGCATTAGGTCCCTAGTGGTGACAGGCGAGAGTGGGTCAGCATGGCGTCAGAAGCTGGCGTTTCTTCCCCAGACATCCCTGTTATTGCAACCGGTTCCCTTGCACCGGCGGTGCCTATGGACGCTCTATCGGCGGTCCTGGAGTCCTTTGTTGCCAGGGTGGAGGCGGCTTGCGGGCGCAGGGGGTAAAAAATGCCCCCTCCCCCCACCGTTTTCTGGGGACAGCTCTGACTCAGACTCGGGTCCCGCTGTGACAGGTGGCCCCTGACGTTTCAAAGGATACGGACCAGGACCGTTCGGACAGTGAAGATGACTCCGTGTCCGGGTCAGCGCAGGAAAGAGCGCTAGTAGGAGCACTTATCAAAGCGGTGTGGGATACCCTAAAGATAAAGGATACGACGGGGACATCTGCAGAGGCGTCGGTTCCTTTTGGGTCCCACAAGCCGGCCTGCACTGCTAAGGTGTTTCCCTACCTAAATTATTTTGATAAGTTTATTTACAAGGAGTGGGGAAGCCCGCAGCGGGCCTTTTCAGTCCCGAGACGAATGGCGGTGCATTACCCCTTTGAGGAGAGTTTCCTGAAAAAATGGACATCTCCTCCGGCTGTTGACCCCCAGTATCTAGGCTAAATAAGGTAACCACGATTCCGGTGGAAGGGTCCCCTGCTTTCAAGGACTCTGCCGACAGAAGGGCCGAGGCGGTTGCCCGGTCCATGTTTACGGTGGTGGAGTCAGCATTGCGGCCGGTGTTAGCCGCGGCCCTGGTGTCACAGACGCTTACTGAATGGGCTAAGTTGTTGCACGCGAGTTGGAGAAGGAACAGGCTTCCCCGGACAGGCTTCCCCGGTCTGCGTGGAACTGGCCAGTTGGTGCATGGCCTGAAGTATGTCTGTGATGTGGCCCTAGATACGGCCCCTCTGCTTTCTAGAGCCTCAGTATCAGCTGTGGTATTGCGTCGCCTGATTTGGCTTAAATGCTGGTCTGCGGACCAGGCTTCTAAGAAAGTGCTGGCGGATTTGTCTTTCCAAGGGGAGAGGCTACTTGGAGCCTCGCTGGATGACATTATTAAAAATGTTACTGGGGAAAGAGTACTTTGCTCCCACAGTCCAGAAAGGGTAAGGAGACATGCTGTAGGAGGGGCCCTCCTTTTCCGCTCAGAAGCAGATTTTTTGTCCGCCCCGGGTCGGTAGGTAAGCGCTCCCAGTCCGACAAGGTGCCTGCTGAGGGACAAAAGTGTCCCTGGTTTCGCAAGCCGAACAAGCCTGCGAGCAAATCTGTTGCCGCATGAGGGTTTGCCCCCGCCTGACTCTCGGGGGGGTCGCCTTCGGGAGTTTGCAGTACGGTGGACCTCCCTCCTTTTTGATCAGTGGGTCTGCGAACTGGTTTCGTCAGGCTACAAGATAAAGTTTCTTGTCCGCCAAACAGATTTTTTTCCCTCCAACCTTCATCTTCTTCCGGCTCGTCGGGAGGCCCTGTTTGGGGCAGTACAGGACTTGCTGCTGCGCGGGGTGATAGTACTTGTACCGACGCCGGAACGATTTCAGGGATTCTACTCCAATCTGTTTGTAGTCCCAAAGAAGGAAGGGGTCCGTCTGGTCCTGGATCTCAAGGTCCTCAACGGCTTCATAAAAGTGCAAAGGTTCAGGATGGAATTGGTTCGTTCCGTGGACGCTGCACTCCATCAGGGGAATTTCTTGGCGTCCTTGGACATCAAGAACGTATACTTACATGTCCCCATATGCGTCAGGCATCAGAGGTTTCTACGATTTGCGGTCAGGGACGAGGGCAATTCTGGCATTGCTAAGACGACAAGTGATCGCAATTGTGGGTTACCTGGACGACCTCCTCCTGAGAGCAGCTTCTGCCTCAGAATTAAGGGAGGATGTGGCGATCACCATACAGACTCTCTGGGAGTTTGGTTGGTTGTGAACCTCCAGAAGTCAGTGTTGGTGCCGACTCAATGCCTGGAGTACCTGGGCTTGATTCTGGACTCCTCAGAGGCGAGAGTCTTTCTCCCTTCGGACAAACTGCAGACTCTTCAATCTTGAAACAGATGTAGCCATTAGCCAAGGGTTTGCTACTATGGTTATTATAGTTGAACAGTGTGTTGTTGTTTCAAATGAGTTTGGCTCCCTCTAGTGGCTGTTGGACTTTGGTAGGATTTTTCCTTTCCTCTTGAGAAGGAATGCAGCAAAGTATTGTGGGAGATATAGTTTGGAGGAGGAAGTGACTCTATTAGCTGGATCAGCCCTGAACTACATGACAGACAATGCAAAGCGCGCAGAACTGCCTGCTGGGAGAAGTGATAAAAGGGAAGGCACAGCCTGTTTTCAACCTCTCTGGAAGCCATTCAACACCTACCAGCAGAAGGTCTGTGTATGACCAGGAGTGAGAGACTGCGGTCTATACAGAGGAGAGTCGGATCGCCCTCCTCTGAGGGATCTCAGAGTACAGCCTTGCCATCTTAGCATGCGGTCCGGCCTGCACTTCAGAGTAACTGGAAGTCCTGCACTTCAGCCCATCCGGAGTTGCAGCACGGTGCAGCGGCGCCATCTTCGCCAGACGGAGACACCAGGAGGGGATTCCTGGACGGAGCCTCACAGCCCTTGAGTCTATTGTGGTGAGAGGGCACCTACCCATTCCAGTATAGAGTACAGTATTGCTGAGTGAGTTCTCGTTACAGACTGCTAGCGAGACTGGTAGTTCCACTGAAGTGAACCTACTTTTCCACAGGCATCATACAGCTGGACTTTGGGGCCTTGTCTGTTCCCCTGCGCTGTAAGGTCAGTACTGAATTGCACTCACATATAAAGAGGGAGTGGTGATATTTCTTCAGTTGATCCATCTTCAGCATATCTTTTGCCCTACAGTAATTTCTTTTCCTTTATCTTTGGGGATTACAAATACTGCAGTTTAACCACTTAAGGACCGCCTCACACCGATGTACGTCGGCAAGGCGGCACGGGCAGGCAAAATCACGTACATGTACGTGATTTGCCTCCCGCGGGTGGGGGGTCCGATCGGACCCCCCCCCGCCGCCCGAGGGGGTCCCGTTTTGTCCCCCGGCGATCAGAGACGAGGGGGAGGCCATCCGTTCGTGGCCCCCCCCTCGCGATCGCCGCCGGCCAATGAGAACACTCCTTTGCTGCTGTATGCTAAACAGCAGCAAAGGAAGTGATGTCATCTCCCCTCGGCTCGGTATTTTCCGTTCCGGCCCGAGGAGAGAAGACATCTATGTGAGTGCACCAACACACACACACACACAGTAGAACATGCCAGGCATACAAAACACCCCGATCCCCCCCCCGATCGCCCCCCGATCCCCCCCGATCACCCCCCCCTGTCACAAACTGACACCAGCAGGTTTTTTTTTTTTTTTTTCTGATTACTGCTAGGTGTCAGTTTGTGACAGTTACTGTGTTAGCACAGTTACTGTTACCCCCCTGTAGGTCTAGGGTACCCCCCTAACCCCCCCTAATAAAGTTTTAACCCCTTGATCACCCCCGTCACCAGTGTCGCTAAGCGATCATTTTTCTGATTGCTGTATTAGTGTCGCTGGTGACGCTAGTTAGTGAGGTAAATATTTAGGTTCGCCGTCAGCGTTTTATAGCGTCAGGGACCCCCATATACTACCTAATAAATGTTTTAACCCCTTGATTGCCCCTAGTTAACCCTTTCACCACTGATCACCATATAACCGTTACGGTTGACGCTGGTTAGTTCGTTTATCTTTTATAGTGTCAGGGGACCCGCCCTTTATTACCGAATAAAGGTTTAGCCCCCCGATCGCCCGGCGGTGATATGCGTCGCCCCAGGCAGCGTCAGATTAGCGCCAGTACCGCTAACACCCACGCACGCAGCATACGCCTCCCTTAGTGGTATAGTATCTGATCGCATCAATATCTGATCCGATCAGATCTATACTAGCGTCCCCAGCAGTTTAGGGTTCCCAAAAACGCAGTGTTAGCGGGATCAGCCCAGATACCCGCTAGCACCTGCGTTTTGCGCCTCCGCCCAGCCCACCCAAGTGCAGTATCGATCGATCACTGTCACTTACAAAACACTAAACGCATAACTGCAGCGTTCGCAGAGTCAGGCCTGATCCCTGCGATCGCTAACAGTTTTTTTGGTAGCATTTTGGTGAACTGGCAAGCACCAGCCCCAGGCAGCGTCAGGTTAGCGCCAGTACCGCTAACACCCACGCACGCAGCATACGCCTCCCTTAGTGGTATAGTATCTGAACGGATCAATATCTGATCCGATCAGATCTATACTAGTGTCCCCAGCAGTTTAGGGTTCCCAAAAACGCAGTGTTAGCGGGATCAGCCCAGATACCTGCTAGCACCTGCGTTTTGCCCCTCCGCCCAGGCGAGCCCAGCCCACCCAAGTGCAGTATCGATCGATCACTGTCACTTACAAAACACTAAACGCATAACTGCAGCGTTCGCAGAGTCAGGCCTGATCCCTGCGATCGCTAACAGTTTTTTTGGTAGCATTTTGGTGAACTGGCAAGCACCAGCC
This sequence comes from Lithobates clamitans, assembly GCA_037952925.1. Taxonomy (NCBI): domain Eukaryota; kingdom Metazoa; phylum Chordata; class Amphibia; order Anura; family Ranidae; genus Lithobates; species Lithobates clamitans. Next base: position 1,039,496 of record JBBGZY010000398.1, read on the forward strand.
CCAGGCAGCGTCAGGTTAGCGCCAGTACCGCTAACACCCACGCACGCAGCATACACCTCCCTTAGTGGTATAGTATCTGATCGCATCAATATCTGATCCGATCTGATCTATACTAGCGTCCCCAGCAGTTTAGGGTTCCCAAAAACGCAGTGTTAGCGGGATCAGCCCAGATACCTGCTAGCACCTGCGTTTTGCCCCTCCGCCTGGCCCAGCCCAGCCCACCCAAGTGCAGTATCGATCGATCACTGTCACTTACAAAACTCTAAACGCATAACTGCAGCGTTCGCAGAATCAGGCCTGATCCCTGCGATCGCTAACAGTTTTTTTGGTAGCGTTTTGGGGAACTGGCAAGCACCAGCGCCCTAGTACACCCCGGTCATAGTCAAACCAGCACTGCAGTAACACTTGGTGACGTGGCGAGTCCCATAAGTGCAGTTCAAGCTGGTGAGGTGGCAAGCAAAAGTAGTGTCCCGCTGCCACCAAAAAGACAAACACAGGCCCGTCGTGCCCATAGTGCCCTTCCTGCTGCATTCGCCAATCCTAATTGGGAGCCCACCGCTTCTGCAGCGCCCGTACTTCCCCCATTCACAACCAAATGCAGTCGGCTGCATGAGAGGCATTTTTATGTCCTCCCGAGTACCCCTACCCAACGAACCCCCCAAAAAAGAGGTAGTGTCTGCAGCAAGCGCGGATATAGGCGTGACACCCCATATTATTGTCCCTCCTGTCCTGACAATCCTGGTCTTTGCATTGGTGAATGTTTTGAACGCTACCATACACTAGTTGAGTATTAGCGTAGGGTACAGCATTGCACAGACTAGGCACACTTTCACAGGGTCTCCCAAGATGCCATCGCATTTTGAGAGACCCGAACCTGGAACCGGTTACAGTTATAAAAGTTAGTTACAAAAAAAGTGTAAAAAATAAATAAATATATGAAATAAAAAAAAATAGTTGTCGTTTTATTGTTCTCTCTCTCTCTATTCTCTCTCTCTATTGTTCTGCTCTTTTTTACTGTATTCTATTCTGCAATGTTTTATTGTTATTGTTATTGTTATTATGTTTTATCATGTTTGTTTTTCAGGTATGTAATTATTTATACTTTACTGTTTACTGTGCTTTATTGTTAACCATTGTTAACCATTTTTTTGTCTTCAGGTACGCCATTCACGACTTTGAGTGGTTATACCAGAATGATGCCTGCAGGTTTAGGTATCATCTTGGTATCATTCTTTTCAGCCAGCGGTCGGCTTTCATGTAAAAGCAATCCTAGCGGCTAATTAGCCTCTAGACTGCTTTTACAAGCCGTGGGAGGGAATGCCCCCCCCCCACCGTCTTCCGTGTTTTTCTCTGGCTCTCCTGTCTCAACAGGGAACCTGAGAATGCAGCCGGTGATTCAGCCAGCTGACCATAGAGCTGATCAGAGACCAGAGTGGCTCCAAACATCTCTATGGCCTAAGAAACCGGAAGCTACGAGCATTTTATGACTTAGATTTCGCCGGATGTAAATAGCGCCATTGGGAAATTGGGGAAGCATTTTATCACACCGATCTTGGTGTGGTCAGATGCTTTGAGGGCAGAGGAGAGATCTAGGGTCTAATAGACCACAATTTTTTCAAAAAAGAGTACCTGTCACTACCTATTGCTATCATAGGGGATATTTACATTCCCCGAGATAACAATAAAAATGATTAAAAAAAAAAAATATGAAAGGAACAGTTTAAAAGTAAGATTAAAAAAGCAAAAAAATAATAAAGAAAAAAAAAAAAAAAAAAAAAAAGCACCCCTGTCGCCCCCTGCTCTCGCGCTAAGGCGAACGCAAGCGGCGGTCTGTCGTCAAACGTAAACAGCAATTGCACCATGCATGTGAGGTATCACCGCGAAGGCCAGATCGAGGGCAGTCATTTTTCCAGTAGACCTCCTCTGTAAATCTAAAGTGGTAACCTGTAAAGGCTTTTGAAGGATTTTAAACATGTATTTATTTTGTTGCCACTGCACGTTTGTGCGCAATTGTAAAGCATGTCATGTTTGGTATCCATGTACTCGGCCTAAGATCATCTTTTTTATTTCATCAAACATTTGGGCAATATAGTGTGTTTTAGTGCATTACAATTTAAAAAAGTGTGTTTTTTCCCCAAAAAATGCGTTTGAAAAATCGCTGCGCAATTACTGTGTGAAAAAAAAAAATGAAACACCCACCATTTTAATCTGTAGGGCATTTGCTTTAAAAAAATATATAATGTTTGGGGGTTCAAAGTAATTTTTTTGCAAAAAAAAATAACTTTTTCATGTAAACAATAAGTGTCAGAAAGGGCTTTGTCTTCAAGTGGTTAGAAGAGTGGGTGATGTGTGACATAAGCTTCTAAATGTTGTGCATAAAATGCCAGGACAGTTCAAAACCCCCCCAAATGACCCCATTTTGGAAAGTAGACACCCCAAGCTATTTGCTGAGGGGCATGTCGAGTCCATGGAATATTTTATATTGCGACACAAGTTGCGGGAAAGAGACAAATTTTTTTTTTTTTTGCACAAAGTTGTCACTAAATGATATATTGCTCAAACACGCCATGGAAATATGTGAAATTACACCCCAAAATACATTCTGCTGCTTCTCCTGAGTACGGGGATACCACATGTGTGAGACTTTTTGGGAGCCTAGCCGCGTACGGGACCCCGAAAACCAAGCACCGCCTTCAGGCTTTCTAAGGGCGTGAATTTTTGATTTCACTCTTCACTGCCTATCACAGTTTCGGAGGCCATGGAATGCCCAGGTGGCACAAAACCCCCCCAAATGACCCCATTTTGGAAAGTAGACACCCCAAGCTATTTGCTGAGAGGTATAGTGAGTATTTTGCAGACCTCACTTTTTGTCACAAAGTTTTGAAAATTGAAAAAAGAAAAAAAAAAATGTTTTTTCTTGTCTTTCTTCATTTTCAAAAACAAATGAGAGCTGCAAAATACTCACCATGCCTCTCAGCAAATAGCTTGGGGTGTCTACTTTCCAAAATGGGGTCATTTGGGGGGGTTTTGTGCCACCTGGGCATTCCATGGCCTCCGAAACTGTGATAGGCAGTAAAGAGTGAAATCAAAAATTTTCACCCTTAGAAATCCTGAAGGCAGTGATTGGTTTTCGGGGTCCCGTACGCAGCTAGGCTCCCAAAAAGTCCCACACATGTGGTATCCCCATACTCAGGAGAAGCAGCTAAATGTATTTTGGGGTGCAATTCCACATATGCCCATGGCCTGTGTGAGCAATATATCATTTAGTGACAACTTTATAAAAAAAAAAAAAAAGTGTCACTTTCCCGCAACTGGTGTCAAAATATAAAATATTCCATGGACTCAATATGCCTCTCAGCAAATAGCTTGGGGTGTCTACTTTCCAAAATGGGGTCATTTTGGGGGGTTTTGTGCCACCTGGGCATTCCATGGCCTCCGAAACTGTGATAGGCAGTGAAGAGTGAAATCAAAAATTTACACCCTTAGAAATCCTGAAGGCGGTGATTGGTTTTCGGGGCCCCGTACGCGGCTAGGCTCCCAAAAAGTCCCACACATGTGGTATCCCCATACTCAGGAGAAGCAGCTGAATGTATTTTGGGGTGCAATTCCACATAGGCCCATGGCCTGTGTGAGCAATATATCATTTAGTGACAACTTTTTGTAAATATTTTTTTTTTTTGTCATTTTTCAATCACTTGGGACAAAAAAAATAAATATTCAATGGGTTCAACATGCCTCTCAGCAATTTCCTTGGGGTGTCTACTTTCCAAAATGGGGTCATTTGGGGGGGGGTTTGTACTGCCCTGCCATTTTAGCACCTCAAGAAATGACATAGGCAGTCATAAACTAAAAGCTGTGTAAATTACAGAAAATGTACCCTAGTTTGTAGACGCTATAACTTTTGCGCAAACCAATAAATATACGCTTATTGACATTTTTTTTACCAAAGACATGTGGCCGAATACATTTTGGCCTAAATGTATGACTAAAATTTAGTTTATTGGATTTTTTTTATAACAAAAAGTAGAAAATATCATTTTTTTTCAAAATTTTCGGTCTTTTTCCGTTTATAGCGCAAAAAATAAAAAACGCAGTGGTGATCAAATACCATCAAAAGAAAGCTCTATTTGTGGGAAGAAAAGGACGCAAATTTCGTTTGGGTACAGCATTGCATGACCGCGCAATTAGCAGTTAAAGCGATGCAGTGCCAAATTGGAAAAAGACCTCTGGTCCTTAGGCAGCATAATGGTCCGGGGCTCAAGTGGTTAAACATCAGGCTAGCTGAAGATATCTGGAGTTGAAAGAACTTTTGCCATCTTCCTCGTTTCTTAAGCATTGCTGCTACACTCATAAGTTGAACTCTGAATTACAACCTAGGGGGAGCCACTGAGTATATGCTAGACTTTATACTGTATTTCTGAATATAAATATTTTGGTCTGTCTGTTGAGGCCCTGGGGGGGAGGTATTTAATATATGTTTTGAAGATATTGAGTACCTATCCCTTTGTGCACCTGTTCACATATACTTCCTTAAATTGTCTATAGAGGTATAAGTTCTGTATATGTGCTGTGATTGATAACAGTTGCCAATCATATTTTGTGTTTATTCGTGCTCCTTATTGCATTCCATTGTTTATTTTAGTAAACTGTTCTTAAGTGGTTCAGTGATATTGTGTGAGTTTCTCATTTGCTAATGTCACGTTGCAGAATGGAACCCAAGGTGTCAGAGGTAAGAGAGGATCAGCAGAGTCAGGGTAGCCAGTGGGGTATAGAGTCAATCAGCAGCCCTTACGAGGGTACCGCTACATTTGGAGGTCAATTGTAACTAAAGAAATGGTGGGGTCAACCTGCGCTAATGAGCAATACGTGATAAAAATATATATATTCCAAAAGTGCAGCTGCAAAAAAAACCTCCAAATATCCATGAAGTGATAAACATATAAATAAAACTTAATTGCGCTAGCAGTGATGATATAATTAGAAAGTGTTTAGGAGACACAATAGGTGTGTAAATCCCAACCAAAATAGCAATAAGTGCATAGAATCCTTATCCAAAAATACAACAGAAAATAATGTATGCTGAAAATCGATAATCATGCACCAAAACCACTTATAATCAGTCCATAATTAAATAATTTGGATAAGAAGGAAAAGTCCGCTTAGTTTGTCTCATCACCAAGCCATGAGGACTGATAGGCCGAAGTAATTCTTATCAGATGTACATTGATTGCAGAAAAGAGAGTGATAGGTGTGCGCTTACCCCTATTGTTGGACCTCCTCTATGGCAAGGTCTTATGGACTTGCAGATTTCACCCTCTGCGGGGACAAAGTGTTGGTATCCGGGTCTTGACAGCATGCACCGCCGACTTCAGTATGGTCTGGATAGCCCAACTGCTCCAGCATCAGAGGGGGGACTCAAGAATGGAAGAGCCCATAATCAGGAAAAAACATAAGGAGAAGAAACTCCAATAGTGTGATAACGTTTGGGGTTTTATTGGTTAAAATAAACCACAGGTAAACATTTAAAAAATTCTAGTAGAAAAAAAAATATTATCATAAAAAAGCCGGCATAAACAAAGGCAGAACGCCCGTGCAAATAAAACCTTCGGAACACGTGATGGCAAGCACTGCGAGGCCACGCCCTACATGTTTCGTCATACGTGACGTCATCTACGGTGCCCCGTATTGTGTTTCGTCATACGTGACGTCATCTACGGTGCCCCGTAGATGACGTCACGTATGACGAAACATGTAGGGCGTGGCCTCGCAGTGCTTGCCATCACGTGTTCCGAAGGTTTTATTTGCACGGGCGTTCTGCCTTTGTTTATGTCGGCTTTTTTATGATAATATTTTTTTTTCTACTAGAATTTTTTAAATGTTTACCTGTGGTTTATTTTAACCAATAAAACCCCAAACGTTATCACACTATTGGAGTTTCTTCTCCTTATGTTTTTTCCTGATTATGGGCTCTTCCATTCTTGAGTCCCCCCTCTGATGCTGGAGCAGTTGGGCTATCCAGACCATACTGAAGTCGGCGGTGCATGCTGTCAAGACCCGGATACCAACACTTTGTCCCCGCAGAGGGTGAAATCTGCAAGTCCATAAGACCTTGCCATAGAGGAGGTCCAACAATAGGGGTAAGCGCACACCTATCACTCTCTTTTCTGCAATCAATGTACATCTGATAAGAATTACTTCGGCCCATCAGTCCTCATGGCTTGGTGATGAGACAAACTAAGCGGACTTTTCCTTCTTATCCAAATTATTTAATTATGGACTGATTATAAGTGGTTTTGGTACATGATTATCGATTTTCAGCATACATTATTTTCTGTTGTATTTTTGGATAAGGATTCTATGCACTTATTGCTATTTTGGTTGGGATTTACACACCTATTGTGTCTCCTAAACACTTTCTAATTATATCATCACTGCTAGCGCAATTAAGTTTTATTTATACATTTGGAGGTCCCACTGAGATATCCCATCTGGGGTACCCAAGCAGATCAGTTGATGCGTCCAGAGTGGAAGAAGTCATGGACTCAACCACTGCCACCAAGTGGAGCCAGGAGTATGGGAGTCGGTTGGAACAAACTACAGTTCTGAAGCTACCAGGAGTCCGGTTGTTTGATAGAGAGGTGCGGCAGTTGATGAGAAAGGCTGTCCCAGAACAGGGGTCCTACCTCTTGGACCGGAAACATGACTTGAAGGAAGAGTTTTTTTCCGGCGGAGTTCCAGAAGAAGGTTGTGAGCCTAGCCGAATGCCTGGATGGCAATGGGGTCTCATTACAGTTGCGGGAGGAGACTGGTGAGAAGTCCCCTGAGTTGCCACCAGGGAGCCCTGTTGCAGGCAGTCCAACCGCCGGTAGTCCAAATGCAACCGGGCCAGCAGCAGAAAACCCAATGGCGGGGATGCCTCCTGCTTCATTCTATCTAGACATGAGTCGCCTAGTCAACAGCCTGATACAGAGTCACAACAGTCTCAGGCTGTGTCCCCAGACCAGATGGGGAAGAAGAATTTGATAGCTGGATGGATCAGGCTATGCAAGCCATAGAGGAGAGGGATGTGTTTGGAACAGTGGAGAGACAGCGCATCAGCGATAGTCTCTGCAGTCCAGCAGCGGATGTCATAAGAAGCTTAAAGAGGGGGAAACCAGATTGCGAGGCCATGGACTATATCGAGGTCCTCTACGCAGTTTATGGAAGGGTGGAGAAGCTGCCTGATCTAATGTACCAGTTTGAGCATACCCACCAGTGGAGGGGAGAGAAGTTGTCGGAGTATATTGCCCGGGTGGATTGAATCCTACACCAGATCATCTTAAAAAAAGGTATCGACCCCAAGGAGGCAGACAGAGCCCAATTGCATCGGATTCTACAAGGAGCCAGACCAAACCATCCTATTGTGCTCCAAATGCTCTTGAAGGGTACCCGAGAGGCCGCTTCTTACCCCGAGCTGATGGGATTAGTGAGAGAAGAGGAGGCTCTCCTGGATGAAAAGAATCAGGAGGCTCGACTCGCAGTAAGACCACCCCAGAAGAGTGAGAAGATAATTGCACAATCAGTTCAGGTGGATGCCAGCGTGGAGGAGAGCGATGAAGAATCTGAGTGGGGGGAGCGCACTAAGACCTCTGTAGTGCACTCCACCCCAAAAGTTACTCCCGTCAATCCATCAGAAAGTGGAGCTCAAGTTCAAGAACAGGTACAACAAGCTTTGTTAAATGTGATGGAAGCCCAGGCCAAAGCTCAGGCTGAGCAGACGGGCATTCGGAAGTGCTACAAGTGTGGTGATCCAAGACACTTCAAAGCCCAGTGTCCACAAAGGGAAGTGAATACTGAACTGTTGGAGGAGTTGGTGAAGCTCTTGCAGAAATTGCTCAAAGGCCAGCCGGCGGAAAACTCCAGGGAGTCTCGGTGAGGGAGCCAACTGAGAACCCCAATTAGAAAAAGAGGTCCGGGAAACAATGGAAGAGAGGGGCCAGAGTGAGGCCACAGAAGAAGGGAGTGGCCCTATCACTCTGGTAATCTCTGCAGTCAGTTAACCCGGCACCGGGGTCAGGGAGCCAGGCGCAGAGGGTTAATGCTTTACCGTCACCTAGGGCCACAGTTAGGTCCTATCAGAACACCCCTAAGAAAGTTTGTCAGTCTAGCCCAAACAAAAGCAGTCTGGCAACACCACCTAGGGCCACTGTTAGGTCCCCACAAAGTGCTTTAAAAGAATCTGCAATCTCAACCGCACTCAGGATACTGCTGCCAGTTACCCGGAAAAGTTAGTGGGGCCGTCCCTGATTGTGCCAGTGCAAATAGAAGGCGTCTATACTAAAGCTTCACTAAACACAGGGGCCCAGGTCACGCTACTATACCGGGATTTCTATGACAAACACCTGAGCCATATTCCCCTACGCGAGTCCCTATGCATCCCCCATCGTGGTAGTAAGGAAGAAATATGACTTATTACGCATGTGTATCGACTACCGGACCCTGAATCGGCACACCATCCCAGACCAGTACACCACACCCCGTATCGAAGATGCTTTGCAGTGTCTCGCTGGAGTGGTTTAGTGTGCTTGACTTGAAAAGCGGGCATTACCAGATTCCCATGCACCTGGAAGATCAGGAGAAGACGGTATTCATATGCCTGTTAGGATTCTACGAGTTCAGTCGGATGCCTCAGGGCTTGTAGATAGGTAGGGCTTGTAGGTAGAACAACATTTCCCAGCAGTTCCCTTTCTTCTTTAAGGGTAACTCTGGGGACAAAAAGGCACAACTGCATTCAGGCAACAAGCAGCCAGGCCATGGTGCAAGGGACCGCACTCTTGGGCACAGGTCCCCTTGCAATAGTAGCCTCAGTCTGTCCTTATGACAGCTGGGGACTGAGGAAGACTTCCTCATTAGTTGAGGAGCAAACCTGCTGAACGTCACATTAGCAGATTACTTTTCAAAGAGAGACACACTGGCAATTTTCAGAGCACTGGCCAGCATGACTCAAGTGGGCACTCCCTGTATCTGCCGGCAGCATTCAGTCCAGCACAATCTCAGCATTACAGCCAGCAGGAATGTTTTCCACTAACAATGACATTTTTTTTTTTTTTTTCAAAAGTGAAGTGGCTTCCAGCATAGCGCCCTTGACTCCACACAGCATACATTTGTAATCCAAGGATTTAGTGAACAGATACAATTCCATAGAATTCCACAGAATTTACCAGTAGAATCTGCAATCTGGCAACTTCAAATCTTCTCCTTTTGTATTTACCGTAGTAATGAAGTGTTTAATGTCCTTCTTGTCTGGCCTGCGGATAATTACACTCTCCAGATTGATTTTATGGCCGTAGCCCCAGATGTGCAACACTGAAACATATCTCTCAGCAACTTTTGGGGACAGCTTCAGAAATTATACCTGTAGAGGGATCCGGAGGAAACTGCGCACAGCTTCATCTACCCATTGGGTCTCTTTATCCAGAATTTCCTCTTCTAGGTGAGCCGGTATGTAGGGTTACAGATACCCGTATTCCTCAGCCAGTTTCTTTATGATGCTGCACCTTGGACAGCCTAGGCAGGGTCTTAGGGTCTCCATACCTGGGTAGAACCTGTGCATCTGGAGCACTCTGAACCGGGTACCCAGCAACAACATCCGGCTTGCAATCAGACTTATTCATGAGCGTTTGCTTGGTATGGCAAGCTTTGGGGACCCATCGAGCCCACCGATCCTCCTCAAAAGATTTAGTAATGCATACCAGTGGAGCTGCATTGGCAGACAGCTCAATTTTAACATTAGCGGCAGTAGCAGAGGGAACTTCACCCTCTTCTATATCATACATTTGCTCCTCATCACTGTCACTCCACTTCCCTGTCCAGGATAGAATCTCCGAAAACAGTTCAGATAATCCATCAGAGGGGATGTCTGAATTGGTTATGGTGAAGCACTCTTCAGCTGGGAGGTAGTTGCGCTTGACACTGGCTTTAACCGGCACAACCACGTTGTCTCCCCTAATGGCCACAGGCCTCACCTACAGGCACATTGCCTTCACCCCTTGCAGGCTTACCCGACTCCGCATTCTTTTCCCCGGTGGCTCGGACAACAAAGCGAGCAGACGGGCCCGACTGCGGCCTCGAGGGGCGACCGGAGCGCTGGGTCCTGGGGCAGTCGTTAAGACAGGGATAGCAGCTTCCTGCATGACTCTGGTGATGGCAGGTGGGCTCGTGATATCACTCCCTGCTGGGATAGTGACATTCTTGTCCCAATCGGCCTGTAGTATCCACGGAGGTTGAGCTGGTGAGACTACCTTGAGCAGGTGTTCCCCGCAATGTCCACAGACGATCCAAGGCCTCAGATGCGTTGCATATGTAGGTTCGCTGTCCCCTATGGCCTATAACAGTTTCTAAGACAAGTTGTAACAAACTTCTGTACATCCTCTACAATCACTTCACTCCACTGAGCTCCCAGTCTCTCTCACTAGACTTGCTGATCCACTGCCACTGGATCTCCCGAGCTCTTCCAACCTTTTCACTGAGTATCTTCCTCAAGCGTCACCCCCGCTTCCCTGCTGGGTCCCTAGGTTGGCACTCGCAGATACTCCTCAAGCGTCACCCCTTTGGCCTGCTCAGTCCCTGGCTTGGCACACAAGGCTGCTCTGCAAGCGTCACCTCCGCTGGCTGGGTCCCTGGCTTGACACCTGCGGAAGTTAACCAATTCTTCACCGTCCCTGGTTGGTGAAAATACTGCTCTGGTACTTGCTTCAGCTACTCACTGTGGTCCATGGTAATAAGGTGGATGGTCCCTTAGTGGTGACAGCTTCCCCTCTACCTCCGACTATGACAGGTTCTTTGTCATCGATGTTATCAAAGGCGATAACGTCGATGATGAAACGCGTAAACCGAAGCTACGCACTTACGTCATACCCAGCGTAGTGACAGGGAGCTTGGAGCGCAGCTGAGGTGCACGCTGGGAGCCGTTCGCTCCCTGGACACTGCTAAATCTTTTTCGGACCATAGCTGTAGTGTGTGGTTCTTCCCTTGGTGGGAAGTATTGCTTTTATTGGTTTTAAAATTAAAGTTTTTATACTGCTGCACTATGGGAGCCCTGTCTCTTCTTTAAAGAGGATGTGAACACCGGTGAGACACATCCTGGTTACAGTGTTGGAGGTCGCGCTGAACACAGGATCGGTGGGGACATCCCATCCGGAATAGGAGTTCATCCATCTTCAAGATACACGCCTTTTACCCCTGCAGGGGTGCCAGGAGCTGGTGAGTGGGGACCCTTGAGGGGGATCACAGGAGTCACTGGTTTTCTTGCAGCACCATAGTCACTTAAAATTTTTTTTTGCATGAACATTTATTTTTTGCATGAACACTTTTTTCTTGGTATGAACATTATTGCCATTTTTGGAGTCACACCCTTTTTTCTTCATTATATATATTTTTTTCATATTTCTTTGATATTTTTGTACACATTCTTTGATATGGATATTTTGCCCCTCTGGAGCATCACCTTTACCACATAGGGATTGTTTATATATTTAATTTATATATATATATATATATATATATATATATATATATATATATATATATATATATATATATATATATTTTTTATGTTTGATTTGAACAATTACCATAGGGTTTCGTTTTACATCGATGTCACTTTACTGCTAGCGGGGTATTTCTGTGTGTGAGACCCCTTGTTTTTTCTGGCAGGTGGTGCACCCGTTATTATATCATATATTTAGTATATTATATATGTATTAGCACTGATGTAGGAGATGCTTTAATATTGGCACACATATACACTGGTACACGGGTTCAACACATTCTGTTTATTAATATACTTAGACTCATCTTGGTTTAGGTGGGTGTTTAGTACATGCACATTTGGGATTAGCACACATATACTGTGTCTATGTAGGGACCTTCGTCCCCATCAACCTAGGGAGCGCCACTCTCGCCTCACCCTTTTACATATATACCTGAAAAAAGAAAGCCAATTCAGCTACCACATCTAAAGACTGGTAAGTTGTAATATATAAAAAGTTTATTATTGGGTTTACATACGCTTCCAGGTTTTAATGTCAAAGTTTAAAGTGGTTGTAAACCTCAGTCATGAAATGTGAACAAAGCACACGGGTAGATACGTATGAAGGATTGAGAGGTGAACCAACGAATAAGTACATGGCCAAATTATTGAGGTTAGTAAGAAAAGCACAAAAAGATGGGATCCTGAATAAAAGAGAGGCCATATACCTGGTGCCGGAAGCACATAGAATCCCAGTTATATATCAGGACCCTAGAATACATAAGGATGTTAACTAACACCCCCCCCCCCCCAGGAGACCTATAGTTAGTGGGGTTCTCTAGGGCAGGTGAATATTTGGATTTGTTCTTACAACCTATTACACAAGACTTTCCATCATATTTAAACAACAGTAAGTATCTTATTAAACAATTAATGATTGTACGAGTAAACAGTAATTGTATTTTAGCTAGTATAGACGTTAATTCCCTTTATACCAATATTAGACAGAAAGATGACTTGGAAGCAGTGGGATGGGCCCTTGGGAGCAAAATAAAATGAAAAAAGAAGCAAATGAAATTTATAATGCAAGTTTTAGAATTGGCCATGGGAAGCAACTTCTTTTCACATAGGAAAAAATATTTTAGGCAGAAGAAGTATGCCCCCAGCATGGCAAATATCTTTATGAGTAAGTGGGATGAGGAGGAAGTATATGGGAAACAAAGACCGGAATTGATGGTATACAAAAGATGTATAGACGATGTGTGAATAGTGTGGGAGGGGACAGAGTCAACACTTAACAGCTTCTGAACTGCCCACTGCACATATACTGCGGCAGGGGGGCCCGGCTGCACAAAACAACTTACCTGTATGTTGTCTCCTTCCCTGCGCCGCTAGAGACTTGCTCCCGCTGTAATTGGGCACAGGGAGAGCCATTCAGCGGCTCCTGCAGCCACAATGGCCACGGGGACCCGCCGATCGTTTGCTAGGGAGATAGAACAGTGGTCTGCCTATGTAAACAAAGCAGGCAGTCGTACTGTCAGACACGAAGAGAGAGACCTTGTGTTCCTGCTAATCAGAAACACAGATGTCTCTCTTCCTCAAGTTCGTCCATCCCCCACACAGTTAGAATTCCCTAGGAGCACACTTAACCCTTTGATTGCCCCTGATGTTAACCCCCTCCCTGCCAGTGTCATTTATACAGTGACAGTGCATTTTTTTAGCACTGGTCACTATATTGGTGTCGCTGGTTAACAAAAAGTGCCACTTAGTGTCCAATTTGTCTGCCGCAATGTCGCGGTCCCATTATAAATTGCTGATAGCCGCCATTACTAGTAAAAATAAAAATAGAAATGCCATAAAAATATCCCATATTTTTTACACACAATAACTTTTAGGCAAACCAATCAATATACGCTAATTGGAATTTTTTTTTACCAAAAATATGTAGCAGAATACATATTGGCCTAAATTGATGAGGAAATTAGATTTTTCACATATTTTTATTGGATATGCTTTATAGCAGAAAGTAAAAAATACTGTTTTTTTTTTCAAAATTGGCGTACGTAAAAAATAAAAACTGCAGAGGTGATCAAATACCACCAAAAGAAAGCTCTATTTGTGGGAAAAAAAGGACATCAATTTTGTTTGGGTACAGCGTACAATTGTAAGTTAAAGCAATGCAGTGCCGTATCACAAAAAAATGGCCTGGTCATTAAGAGGGTAATACCTACCGGGGCTGAAGTGGTTAAAGAGTTTTTGGAAGAAGTTAATAGCAACTAGGGATAGGCTGAACGACCCCCTGTTTGGTTTGCACCAGAACTTTCAAACATCGTGAGATTTCGGAACCGAATAACAAACCCCATTGAAGTCTATGGGACCCAAACTGGAAAAATCAAAAGTGCCCATTTTGAAGGCTTGTATTCAAGTAATTGGGATTACAATGCTTATGGGGGTCTGGGTATTGCTCTGGGGGACATGTATCAATGAAACAAAAGTCATTTTTAAATGAGCAGTGATTTATTGATGCTTAAAGTGAAAGCATAAAAATGAAAAATTCCTTTCAATATAGTGCTTGGGGGGTCCCCTTAGTCTAACTGTAAAGTGGCACATCTGTACTGTGTATAGAAGCTGCCGCAGCAATAATTTCATTTATAAAGCCAAAAAAAAGACATTTTTCCTGTAAGCTTTCTGTATTTTGTAGGCAACGGCTTGGGGAGCCAGTCTGTATGATGAGGCCACAATGTAGTGCACTAGGAAGAAGATTACATTTTTTTTGGATAAATTCTGGTGTCTCTTCCACAGACTTTGGATAAAAGTAACAGGTGCGGAAAAATTTGGCTTTGGGTGTTGGTTACACCATAACCCTATATAGGTACTCTAGATGAAACCAAGAATGGGCCTTGCTGTCAAAACATGAAATGATATGCACCTGTTAAACAGGTCTGTTGAGAGGCTGGGGTTGGAGCCATGCTGAGAGCTCATACTTAAACGCCCAGGTGTGGGGGCACGGTCTCTTAAGGCTGAGACACAGACCTCAAAGGTAAGCAGATAGTCAGAGCATAAACCATTACTGCAGATTCATGACACCGGGTCAGTACAGGCGGGTAGCAGAAGCAACGCTGCATTGTTTTTTTATTTACATTTTTTTTTATTTTACAATTTATTTTATTATAGCCTGTCACCAGAACAGTGCAGTGTTACAATAGAGACACTGCGCTACTCTAGGGAAATGTCAAACCATCAAGTGACTGGTGTTGTAACTGATCACATGTGTCTGAAAAGTATTGGAGGGTTTAGAAACATGGGAGGGAAGGGGGTATGAATACCCAGGAGAACAAAACAAATGGACTTTGTAGGCACCAATCATAAAAATCAATGTAAACTTTTATTTATACATAATTGTTAAAAAGAATCACATAGAAGTAAACATTTAAAAAAAAACGCAATACATTGCGGAAAATGGTAGTGTGTATCACTACCTAGATGTAATGAAATAATATTAATATATTACTCAGTGTTTTTTGGTGTATGTCTTTTTCCATTATTTCCCATTATAGGTAACCCAAACAAGCTCCTGAAGAAGCAATCAAAATTTGCGAAACATGTAGAGCCATACCGAGCTATATCAGTTTGAGGTTATTGAATGGGAACGGAAGGGGTTAATCCCTTCCCTTGTTGTAGGGACTATCCCCTGATCCGTTCTCATACATCTAGGTAGTGATACACACTACCATTTTCCGCAATGTATTGCGTTTTTTTAAAAATGTTTACGTCTATGTGATTCTTTTTAACAATTATGTATAAATAACAGTTTACATTGATTTTTATGATTGGTGCCTACAAAGTCCATTTGTTTTGTTCTCCTGGGTATTCATACCCCTCCCATGTTTCTAAGATTTGTAAAATAGGACGTTGGCACTGCTCTACATATAAGACCTCCACAGTCCATCCTGTGATGAGATCTAATAACTCCCCATTCTTTCAGTATCGATAGGGTGATAGCACCCGCTTATTGTGATGGTTTATTACTTTTTAAAAAAACAAACTTGTGTTGTTTTTCTTCCCTTCCCTTTTTCTACTAAGTCTCTGAGCGTAGTATATATCATGGCACTATTTGCTTAATATTACAGTGTGATACTTGAGTTCCCTGCAGTAACTAATTTGTTAACCCCCTCATTTAGAGTGTTCCCCCTTTCTTCAAACATCTGCATTTCAGACTAGTTCCTACCCGAGAGAATGACAATGGACTTTGTAGGGGAGGCCTGGTCTGGCTACATGAGTGAATTACATAACAATTGTAACACATCTACTAGAGATCATCTAGCGCTCAACCAATACCTTGCTAAGGCCAGAAGACTTCTGAAAAAGAAGTCGAATTTATACTGGCACATTGAATTTTTTCAACAGTACATATTAGACAACATCTGTCCAACTGGACTCAGGATACAATTGTTCCCTTCTTTTAAGAATGTTACTCCGGAATTAAAACGGCTATGGGAACAAGAACTTTACAAAATGTAGTATCGAACTGATTAGACTCTTAGTGGCCCAGTATAGGACAGACCTAGCGGCGCTAGACCAAGAACTTATTTCCCTACAGACGCAACAAGATGTGGTAAAAAGCCATGTTCAGTTTGACAAAAAATGGCAGGAGTTAAAGGAATATTTGAACAGACTTAATAAGGATATCATATCAAAGAAACAAACTAAAATGTTTAGGGACAAGACGGCCTTCGTGGAAGGCTATGCTTACCGGTGGCATTCGATGCCACAAAACAAAAGAACGAGACAGGGCACTAATAATAGCCATAATGGCCCAAGTTATTCTTCCAGAGAGGAAGACACTGAATCGGACTCATCTCTTGCTTCCTCTTCTACACGACCCCCTTCACAATTCACTAATACACGTACTAATTCTCACTCTGGTCCACGTAAAAGAAGTCTGGGAGGGAACCAACCTCGCACCCCACACCCCAAAAAACGCTCTGATGAAATCACTAAACAACATTCACAAATAGCTAAAACGCAACCCCAATGCCCACATCCGGGCCCTAATGTAGGGACCACGGAAGGTACCCACTCCATCACACACCTAGGCCACCTAGCCACACAGGCACTTACAATGTTACAAAACCCAACAGGATCTAATGTGAATCCTGTCCTTAATACTGGCCCTAGTGGCCCTAATACGATGACACGAGGCACTACCAACACGACCCCACATCAACCGAACACTACAACACCAGTAATGTTTCCTACTAAACAAAGCACGTTGGATGCTCATGTTACCTCAGTAGTAGCACCGTCTCCAAATTTTCCCTCACTCCTGAACCTACCCCCTCCCACGTAGAATTGGACATCATGAACCTTACTCCTTACTCCTTTTCTCAAGCAGACTTTGACCTTCTAAGATTCGGTCTAAGCTTCTGCCCCACCCCACATATGGACAAATATGATACCATTAAAGATTTATATCTCTTCTGTAGAAGACTAACTTACAAATATTTATTTGATGATCAATACATACGTTCCAAAAAAGACAAGGAACTTTCTGAAAGCATTAAACACTTCACTATGGAGGAATTTAGGGCCTTCAGAGATCTTATCCTCCTTTTGGAGGAGAATGAGAGGTCCGAGTCTCTAACAACTTCGACTGACACGACTACTCTGCCAGTGCCGAAACCCAAAAAATTCAAACCCAAGTCCAAAAAATTTCCAGACCTCACGAGTAACCCACATATTTGGGCATTCCTTACAGCTGCCACGAGTGACCGAAGGCGACTGTCCCCTTGAGTCTATCGGTGATACAAACTTTCCTACCAGACACGTCCCCGCATGTGATCACATGTCACCATATGCGTGTTGAAACTTGGGCCTTTGGGACTGCTCTCTCACAGCACTCAGTGGTTTTGATTGAGACGCATTATTGTAAAGCCTTTTATGTAAAAATAATATTAATATATTACTCAATGTTTTTTGGTGTATGTCTTTTTCCATTATTTCCCATTATAGGTAACCCAAACAAGCTCCTGAAGAAGCAATCAAAATTTGCGAAACATGTAGAGCCATACCGAGCTATATCAGTTTGAGGTTATTGAATGGGAACGGAAGGGGTTCATCCCTTCCCTTGTTGTAGGGACTATCCCCTGATCCGTTCTCATACATCTAGGTAGTGATACACACTACCATTTTCCGCAATGTATTGCGTTTTTTTAAAAATGTTTACGTCTATGTGATTCTTTTTAACAATTATGTATAAATAACAGTTTACATTGATTTTTATGATTGGTGCCTACAAAGTCCATTTGTTTTGTTCTCCTGGGTATTCATACCCCCTTCCCTCCCATGTTTCTAAGATTTGTAAAATAGGACGTTGGCACTGCTCTACATATAAGACCTCCACAGTCCATCCTGTGATGAGATCTAATAACTCCCCATTCTTTCAGTATTGGAGGGTTTAGTTCGCCTTTAATTATGTATGCACTTCCTGTCTCTAAAAGGCTGGGGTAAAAATCCCAGAGTAAGGAAGTACATAGAGAGGTTTTTGGAGACCACATGTCCACACACAGATGCTGCTGTATTTTCACCCAGACGAGAAGCAGAGACTATTAGGCAAGTATTCCAATGTTCTTATAGTTTAGCTGCAGCTGCCCATAGATTCATGAGTGTGTATCTCTGTCCTGTTATTATTATCTCACATGCACAGTGCTAGATAGCTAGGTCTGTGCTACTGTATGTATGTAATGGTCACCTTCCAGTATATCAGTAGGTGACCCTAATTATTGCAATAGAGTTTATATTCAGAGCCTGCTAGTTTAGTTAACCCCTTCTGGGCTGGGATTCTATAGCTAGTTTTAGCTCAAGACTCAATAACCAGCATATGCTACAGCAAAGTTAGGCATCCGACAGCCAATTCTGGTAGTTAGAGGTCTGTGTTCATGACAGATTAGAAACTACTAGGGACTAAGACACAGAGTAGATAGGCAGACTCTGAGTTCCAGTGCCACACAATGGTTTCTGCTGGTGAGAATCTGTGTTCCAGGCTGGAACACAGACAGGTTGGAAAATGTTCAGAGGGTCTCCTCATTACTGCAGATATGATCTTCAGATCTCCGACACCAAGACAAATGCAGTCGTAGTCATTCTTAGAGGTCCCTGCAACTGGACTTTGCTGCAACAGTCATCTGGAGGTATCTCTATTAACAACTACAGTATATATATCTGGGTATGTGCACAATACTGCCAGGACTCTTCTTGGGCCCTTTGCTGATCATACTTGTTTGTACAATGGATGTATGTACTAAAATGTATCTATTCTTATATAAAGCTTGAATTAATTCTATTCTGGTGTACATCTATATACTTATGGGTTATGTTATATTTACTGGATGCAGTAGTTCCACTGCTCCCAGTTATATTGATTAGATTACCCACTTCAGCTCCAGCGGCGTACCGGTACCTCGCTGGTCTTTGAGTGGTTATATCAGGATGATGCCTGCTGCTGCAGGCATCATCCCGGTATTGTTTTGTAGAGCCAATGGTCGGCTTTCTTGTAAAAGCATTTTACACCAATCTTGGTGTGATCAAATGCTTTGAAGTGTGGAGGAGACATCTAATAGACCCCAGCTCTCTCCATAAAGAGTACATGCCACTGCCAATTGCTGTCACAGGGGATATTTACTGTATATTCCATGTGATAACAATAAAAGTAATAAAAAAAAAGATTGGCAGTGTAAAAATAATAATAAAAAAAGAAATAAAAATGAGCAAAAGCGAATGCATGCATCGGTCCAGCACATGCACAAACATCAATAACCCCACACATGTGAGGTATCACCGCGAATGTCAGATCATAGGCTGTAATTCTAGCACCAGACCTCTTGTGTAAATCTGAAGTGGTTACCTGTAAAGGCTTTTAAACCGTCGCCTATGGATAGTAAAATTTACGTCGTTTGTTGCCATTGCATGGGCGTGTGCAATTTTAAAGTGTGACGTGTTTGGTATCTATTTACTCAGCGTAACATCATCTTTTATATTTTACCAAGCAATTGGGCATTATATTGTGTTTTTTGTACATTAAAATTCAAAAAGGTTCCACTGCACAAATACCATCTAACATAAAAAATTGCAATACCCACCATTTTATTCTCTATGACCTCTGCTTTAAAAAAAATATATAATTTTGAGTAATCTAAGTAATTTTCTAGCAAAAAATACTGATTTTTATAGGTAAACAAAAAGTGCCAGAAAAGGCCTGATCTTTAAGTGTTTACTTGTTTTCCCAAGAAGAGAATCCCCTCTGTTCACAAAGGCCCTGTCCTGAGTGCCAACTTTATTATCAAACCCACTGTTTTTTAATTTTTTTTCTTTTTTTCATACTTGGCGAAGGTTCTTTTTCTCTTATTTACAAATAGGTTTAGTGCAATATCCTTTTTGAGTAGGGCCATTTCTCATACCACCCCAAAAAAGAGGGCTACACTTGCATTTAAGAGTTTAATTTAGAATGTTCTTACTATATAATTATGGTATTAATAATTAGGATGATAGTTGTTCAACTTAACCATTATAACCATAACATATTTGCAATTGGGACCTTGTCAGCAAATATCTAGTTTTAGATTGGCCTAAAATCTACAAGAGGAGTAAAAAGGAAAAAAAGACGCCTCCCTTTGAAACAGTAGGAAATGCTTGTGTCCACAGATTAATTAATTCCATCATCGGGGATTTGAATTGTCAGTTGTAAGGTTACTGTCACTGTTAAATGACAGATGTCTTGCTGAAACACCCTCACATCTTTCCTTGCAATCTTGAGTTCAGCGGAGGGTATGTTTCTTTAATAACTGTTATATTTATCCTTTAGAGATTCCTCCAAGATGTCCTATTGCTTTTGCAGAGTTCCCTTGACATTATTGTCTGCATTTTCCTGCTGTATTATGCGTGCAGATTTAAAGTCAACACAGTCCCAGTTGTATCGATTCCAGGATGTGCTTTGCTGTTTCTGCAATTGTCGTAAATTTCTGTCTCTTTTCTAGCTTCATGAAGCATCTGGGATATGACAATGAGGTCCCTGATCTACAATAGCAAACATCCACTAACATTGAACATATGGTTTAGCCATACGCCCGAAAGCCATGAAAAATGTGAGTATTTTGAAGAAGCAAAGTGACTGTTTTCTATTGTTTCTTTAGCAGACACTCAAAAAGTAGTTTGGTGTGATGTGTTTTACTTTCAAGAGAGATAAAAAACATTCAGCATGTGTTAGAGAGCCTAATTCTCAAATACAAGTTGGTATATCTAAGGATAAGATTTTTTGAGATGTGATGAAAGAGTACATTTTTTTTTATATAGCACAGCAGAGTTCCAGGATTTGAGGGAACCTGGCATACACATGTACTTGCTGCATTTTTAGAGATATCAAGTTAGGATTACTTATCATAGGTAAAATGAGGTTATAAACACTTTACTTGTATTTGCAGCTGCAGCAGTATGTGCCCTGGAGCTTAAAAGTTAACGTACACTATTCGTTAAATTAAAAAAAAAAAAAGAGCATTGTTGTGGCGCAATTAATGCGCTGAGGCAAATTGTGGGTGTGGCCACATTACTATACCAGTGAGTGGGGCTTAAAAGTAAATGGTTAAATTATAGTGAGCTTATTGTGATCTGGTACACAAGGTGATGTACCTTCATTTCTAATTATTGAGATATACTGTGTATTAGAACTCAACTGCCCATAGGATTTTGACAAGGTACTACACCAACAGCAGAGTAAAAATAAGTAGAGTAAAAGTAGTATAAGTAGAGTAAAAATAAATGAACAGTTTATTGACACAAAAAAATAATACAAAATCTCATCACATACCTAGGAAATTTGTTAAAATACATATAGCTTTTTTTAATGTATTCAGTATATAAGTGGTAAATTCACATGGGCAATTTATTCCTAATATATAACGGTTAAATTAAACCTGAACCTATGCTGCTTTGGGTCAAGAGAGTGTAAAAACCAGGGTTCAGAATTAAGTAACCTATGAAGTTCAGGGGCCAGGCTTAAGTAAAGTACAGAGTTCAGAGGTCTGGATGAATTAATGCAGAGAGTTCAGGGGTTAGGATTAAGTAACTCACATAGTTCAGGGTCAGGATTAAGTAACGCACAGAGTTATGGGGGTCAGGATAACATATTGCACATAGTTTAGGGATTAAAGTGTTACTAAACCCACAACAGTAAAATCAGTCTGTATATGCAGTAAGGCATGTTTGTTATACTCACTGTGGAACCTAAGTGGTCAATCCTCCACAATGTGTAAAAAGCCCGTTTGATCCTGTCTTCTCTGATTCTCCCCTTCTTTCACTGTCCCAATCCATCTCCTGATAAGACAGAGCCTTTGGAGTCATTCTGCACATGCTCAGTTTGGTGTGTATTGCTAGAGAGTTGCATGTGATCAGAACAGGGCCAATCAGCACTGTCCAGAGGTTCAGGGGTCCTACAGCCTCATAGGACAGTCAGAGTAGAATGAAAACTCCTCCTACAAGCTTTAACCAGACACTGACAGAAGTTACAAGACTGCTATATACTGCTGATGAGAAAAGGTATTTAGCAGTTTATATTTAGTATCTCCATTGGAATTTGTTGGACTTTCTTTTCATTTCACTTTAAGTGATAATCGTAAACAGGACAAATAGAGAGGGTGAATCTCCTTAACGGGGGCACAAATGGCAATAAAAACTGATAGGGGTTCTATTCCCTCTCCACTCTATCCAAAACGAAGAAAAGGTTTTGCCTTTACTGTATTTACACTTTAAGTAACACACGGACTTCAGGGGTCAGGATTAAGCTATGCACAGGTAAAGACTTAATCCTGCCCCTAAACCCTGTGTGCTACTCAATCATTAAGTAATATGGAGAGTTCAGCGGTCAGGATTAAGTAACACACTTATTCAGAGGTCAGGAGTAAGAGTTCAGGGATCAGTTCAGTAGTCGCTCATAGTCATAGATTGCAGCTTCACCTCCGGGAAGCCACCAGGTAGTGTAAAGTTTCCAGTGCACAGGCTCCAACTCGCACTGCAGGTGCCAATCTAATTCTAAAATGCCATGACTGGAGCAGCCTGTATTGCTGTTCACGCACGGAGCACTCTAGTGGTGACATTTTTGAGTTGGTGCTTTAGCAGTGTGATAGGTTGGAGCCTACAAACTTTACACTAGCTGACGGCTCCCAGGACAAACTCAGGGACAACCGTTTCCCAGGGACAAGCCCCTCACTACGGGGGCTATCCCTGGGAAATCTGAATATCTATAGTGGTGGGTGTACTCTGTATAAAACAAAAAAACACTGAGCTAAAAAAAACAAAACAAAAGAAAGCTGCAGTTCAAATGTGTAATATACACAACAATAGGAAGAAACAAAGAAAAACCTGCGCTAAACCCTCATAATGCGTGATAGGGTATATGTGAAACAAAAAATCCCAAATATTATCTGACAAATAACGAGTGCATATAGATCAAAAGGTGCCAAAAGCACAAAATAGTGATAATAAATTAATAAGCAGCAAAGTCCTTAGACCAGAACAGAAAATCTTCTAAGGAGATGGAAGAGTCCCCTGATAACTCTTCATAGGGATCAGTGTGTAAAAGTGGAAAGTGGGAAAACACCCCTCGCAGTGATCCGCCACCATTAAAAATACACGCTTACCAGATAGTAAGCTCAACAAGCTCGTAAGTAAACCAAGGACCAGATGAACAGCAGGTATTGGAGCAGAGCAGATGGCAGACAAACCAGGCGCATGCAGGACCTTGAATCCAGGTATCCAACCAGAATCAGGACATCGCACTGTAAACATGCTGCTTGTCCGATTTCTACTCCTTCTTTGTCTAAATTATGGGTTCCCTTATCTTTACAATTTTGGCCTTTTAGTCCCCTTGCAGTTTGATTGTGGTGTGAAAGGATGGGTGTACTCTGATCAGTGCCACATCCTTAATATACCAACTGGATAAATTCCCTCATTGGGACTTTTAAGGCACTATTGTCACAACACATTTATGTTTTTAAAAGTAGTTACATTTTAGTAACAAAATCAAAAAGTTAAAAACATAAAAACATAAAAACATAGGTACGGCATAAAACATTACTCATACTACAGCTGTCCTGAATGACATAGATGGGATGTCTTGTCTTCCTTCATCTGACGTGTTTCAGAGAAACAAGTCTACTTCTTCAAGGGTGCATAGAGTATCACATCTCTATAATGAACATATGTCATGCATTGTATTTAAAAACAAATATTAACTTTTATACAATCATATTCATATATATCAATTACTCACAATTGAATGGACAGTGATGAGCATAACAGATGTGTACAGAATTGAAAGCAATATGCAATTGTCATCATCCTACCCAACATCCACCAGGGGCTATTTGAATGCTCAACCCCCAATGGGATTGGAAAAACAAGGAGACAGGAAGGGGAGAGACCAGCATTCACAGAGGCCTGGGATTGCCAATCCTAAAAGATGGTAGATAAAACAGAAGGGAAGATTTGAAGGAAAACCTATGTTATCCTATAATGAAATATATATATATAAATATATATATATATATATATAAGTGCCTTGAAAAATTTTCCGCATTTTGTCATGTTACAACCAAAAACATAAATGTATTTTATTGGGATTTTATGTGATAGACCAACACAAAGTGGCACATAATTGTGAAATGGAAGGAAAATAATAAATGGTTTTAAAAATTTTTAACAAATAAATATCTGAAAAGTGTGGTGTGCATTTGTATTCAGCCCCCTTTACTCTGATACCCCTTAACTAAAATCTAGTGGAACCAATTACCTTCAGAAGTCACCTAATTAGTAAATAGACTCAACCTGTGTGTAATTTAATCTCACTATAAATACAGCTGTTCTGTGAAGCCCTCAGAGGTTTGTTAGAGAACCTTAGTGAACAAACAGCATCATGAAGGCCAAGAAACACCAGACAAGTCAGGGATAAAGTTGTGGAGAAGTTAAAAGCAGGGTTAGGTTATAAAAAAATATCCCAAGCTTTGAACATCTCACGGAGCACTGATCAATCCATCATCCGAAAATGGAACGAGTACCGACCAAGACATGGCCTTCTACCGAAACAGACAGGCCAGGCAAGGAGAGCATTAATCAGAGCAGCACCAAAGAGGCCCATGGTATTTCTGGAGGAGCAGCAGAGATCCACATCTCAGGTGGGAGAATCTGTCCACAGGACAGCTATTAGTCGTGTATGCAACAAATCTGGCCTTTATGGAAGAGTGGCAAGAAGAAAGCCATTGTTGAAAGAAAGCCATAAGTAGTCCCATTTGTAGTATGCAAGAAGCCATGTGAAGGACACAGCAAATGTGAAAGAAGGTGCTCTGGTCAGATGAAACCAAAATGTAACTTTTTGGCCTAAATGTAAAATGCTATTTGTGGTGGAAAATGAACATTTCACATCACCCTGAACACACCATGCCCACTGTAAAAGATGGTGGTGGCATCATCATGTTGTGGGGATGATTTTCTTTAGCAGGGACAGGGAAGTTGGTCAGAGTTGGGAAGATGAATTTAGCCAAATACAGGGCAATCTTAGAAGAAAATCTGTTAGAGTCTGCAAAAGACTTGAGACAGGGGCGGAGGTTCTCCTGGAAAATGACCCTAAACCAACAGTCAGAACTAGAATTGAATGGTTTAGATCTAAGCATATTTATGTTTTATAATGGTCCAGTCAAAGTCCAGACCTAAAGCACACTGCATCAAATTGGTCTGCATGGCTGTCATCCCAGAAGGAAGCCTCTTCTAAAGATGATGCACAAGAAAGCCCACAAACAGTTTAATGAAGACAAGCAGACTAAGGATATGGATTACTGGAACCATGTCCTGTGGTATGATGAGCTCAAGATAAACTTATTTGGTTCAGATGGTGTCAAGCGTGTGTGGCAGCAACCATGGTGGTGGGAGTGTCATGGTCTGGGGCTGCATGAGTGCTGCCAATACTGGGGAGCTACTGTTCCTTGAGGGAACCATGAATGCCAACATGTACTGTGACATACTGAAGCAGAACATGATCCCCTCCCTTTGGAGACTGGGCCGCAGGGCAGGTTATTCCAACATGATAACGACCCTATACATACCTCCAAGACAATCACTGCCTTGCTAAAGAATCTGAGGGTAAAGGTGATGGACTGGCCAAGCATGTCTCCAGACCTAAACCCTATTGAGCATCTATGGGGCATCCTCAAACAGAAGGTGGAGGAGCGTAAGGCCTTTAACATCCACCAGCTCTGTGATGTCATCATGGAGGAGTGGAAGAGGACTCCAGTGGCAACCTGTGAAGCTCTGGTAAAGTGCTGGAAAATAATGGTGGCCACACAAAATATTGACACTTTGGGCCCCATTTGGACTTTTTCCCTTAGGGGTGTACTCACTTTTGTTGCCTGCGGTTTAGACATTAATGGCTGTGTGTTGAGTTATTTTGAGGGGACAGCAAATTTACACTGTTATAAAAGCTGTACACTCACTACTTTACATTGTAGCAAAGTGTCTTTCTTCAGTGTTGTCACATGAAAAGGTATAATAAAATATTTACAAAAATGTGAGGGGTGTACTCACTTTTGTGAGATACTGTATATACACAAATCTAGCGCCACTGTTTTTTATTTTACAAAGAAGAATGAGCAAAATTTCCACTCTCTAGATGTGTAAAGTTGGTAGAGACATGCTCCAAAAGATTGCTATAAAAGGAGGTTCGCACCACCTGGAGGTGAGCAAGTTGGGGTCCAGTAGCGGATAAGCAGGTAAGGATCAAACACAAGCATAGTCAGTAAACAAGCCAAAGGTCAGTAATGAGTAGTTGCAGGTTGGGATCAGGCAGAAGCATAATTGAGGAACAAGCCAAGGGTCGATAACGAGTGGAAGCAAGATAGGGTTGGAAGCAGGGAAGACCAGAGCGAGATACTGGAGGAAGATAACAATAATCTGTCAAACAGGAAGTGCAGAGACATGGATTAAATCAGAAAGTTCATGGGAGCAGCAAAGAGTTCAAGGTTCAGCAGAAGTTAAGGGACAAGGCAGGGTTGTCCAATGGATCAGACAGGGTGATGTCCAGCATCTTAGGTACAGTGGGAACGGAAAGTATTCAGACCCCCTTAAATTTTTCACTGTTTGTTATATTGCAGCCATTTGCTAAAATCATTTAAGTTCATTTTTTCCTCATTAATGTACACACAGCACCCCATATTGACAGAAAAATACTGAATTGTTGACATTTTTGCAGATTTATTAAAAAAGAAAAACTGAAATATCACATGGTTCTAAGTATTCAGACCCTTTGCTCAGTATTTAATAGAAGCACCCTTTTGATCTAATACAGCCATGAGTCTTTTTGGGAAAGATGCAACAAGTTTTTCACACCTGGATTTGAGGATCCTCTGCCATTCCTCCTTGCAGATCCTCTCCAGTTCTGTCAGGTTGGATGGTAAACATTGGTGGACAGCCATTTTTAGGTCTCTCCAGAGATGCTCAATTTGGTTTAGGTCAGGGCACTGGCTGGGCCATTCAAGAACAGTCGTGGAGTTGTTGTGAAGCCACTCCTTCGTTATTTTAGCTGTGTGCTTAGGGTCATTGTCTTGTTGGAAGGTAAACCTTAGGCCCAGTCTGAGGTCCTGAGCACTCTGGAGAAGGTTTTCGTCCAGGATATCCCTGTACTTGACCGCATTCATCTTTCCCTCAATTGGAACCAGTCGTCCTGTCCCTGCAGCTGAAACACACCCCCACAGCATGATGCTGCCACCACCATGCTTCACTGTTGGGACTGTATTGGACAGGTGATGAGCAGTGCCTCCTTTTCTCCACACATACCGCTTAGAATTAAGGCCAAAAAGTTCTATCTTGGTCTCATCAGACCAGAGAATCTTATTTCTCACCATCTTGGAGTCCTTCAGGTGTTTTTTAGCAAACGTGGGCTTTCATGTGTCTTGCACTGAGGAGAGGCTTCCGTCAGGCCACTCTGCCATAAAGCCTCGACTGGTGGAGGGCTGCAGTGATGGTTGACTTTCTACAACTTTCTCCTATCTTCTGACTGCATCTCTGGAGCTCAGCCACAGTGATCTTTGGGTTCTTCTTTACCTCTCTCACCAAGGCTCCTCTCCCCCGATAGCTCAGTTTGGCCAGATGGCCAGCTCTAGGAAGGGTTCTGGTCGTCCCAAACGTCTTTCATTTAAGGATTATGGAGGCCACTGTGCTCTTAGGAACCTTAAGTGCAGCAGAAATGTTTTTGTAACCTTGGCCAGATCTGTGCCTTGCCACAATTCTTTCTCTGAGCTCTTCAGGCAATTCCTTTGACCTCATTATTCTCATTTGCTCAGACATGCACTGTGAGCTGTAAGGTCTTATATAGACAGGTGTGTGTGGCTTTCAAGTCCAATCAAGTCAATCAGTATAATCAAACACAGCTGGACTCAAATGAAGGTGTAGATCCATCTCAAGGATGATCAGAAGAAATGGGCAGCACCTGAGTTAAATATATGAGTGTCACAGCAAAGGGTCTGAATACTTAGGACCATGTGATATTTCAGTTTTTCTTTTTTAATAAATCTGCAAAAATGTCAACAATTCTGTGCTTTTCTGTCAATATGAGGTGCTGTGTGTACATTAATGAGGAAAAAAATGAACTTAAATGATTTTAGCAAATGGCTGCAATATAACAAAGAGTGAAACATTTAAGGGGGTTTGAATACTTTCTGTCCCCACTGTAGATCAGTGAGAAGAGTCATTGTCATTTGCCAGACACATCAGAGGTCCCAGGCTCAAGTCCAGACCCTGACAACTGATCTCCCTTCCCTCGACCTGGCAGCAGGTGGGAAAGCGACATAGGAAAACATGGCAGGGGGCTGAAGGGGGAGGAAGTTGAATGTACCTAGAGTGTGAAATAAATTTGGCGGCT
The DNA here is from genome assembly GCA_037952925.1 of Lithobates clamitans. NCBI lineage: Eukaryota > Metazoa > Chordata > Amphibia > Anura > Ranidae > Lithobates > Lithobates clamitans. The sequence continues at coordinate 1,067,959 of JBBGZY010000398.1, forward strand.
TTACAGACACCCAATCACTTCCACCTGACTTTACGTGCATTCCCAGGTGCTGTTGTTCCCTATCTGAAACAGTTTTGCTGTGACAGGTTTTCTTTATTGACACATTATGGGTTTAATAGACCCCCAATGTCTGCCCCCCATTGAAACTAATGGAGCACAGAGGGAGGGTGTACCGAGGGTGGGCATGGAAGCGATAGCTTCCACCTGACAGCCGATGGTCGGATTGTCAGATTTACATGCATTCTCGGCTGCTGCTGGTGTTTGCCATACGTTGGTGGCAGTGAACCAATGTACCAAGGGTGTGTGGAAATTATTGCTTGTACCCATTATGTGCGTGGAAGCACACTATCAGTATGTCCTGAGGGTGTGCATGGAAGCGATCACATTCACCAGACAGCTGACAGCCGACATATCAAATTTACATGTATTTTTCCGGCCTAGTGTCTGTGTTTGACATACGTTGGTGGCAGTAAAAGGTTTAAGGCAGTCTTTATGGTGTAAATGGCTAATAAACATATCATGTTATTGTAGCCAGGTGCTGGACTACAGAAACATGATTATCTTGTTACTGTTTACACTGATCTGGCACAAAGTGTCATCCAATTCCTAAAGCTTGCTGCTGATTTAATTTTATGTCAGTTTGTGTCATTACTATTGCCAATCCATTCTTATGCTTTCTTTCATTACTATCCATATTGTATGACAATACATTAGGACTGGTTTAGTGCCTGTTTCATAATATAGTAGCACTACTGGGTATCAGGTTTTGCCTCAAATGACTCTCTGTGATACTGCACGTTTTTTTTATTCAACCTAGTGTGTCAGAGGGGCTGAAGTTCTTGAGAAGGTCGAGGCAAGGAACAGACCCATTCTAACCAGCGGCTCCTACGGGGGTAGTACTACATTATTAAAGGGTACAATGGACTAAATATGGTGGAGAAAATCATGTGATTTATAAATCTATAATGATTACAAATTACATACAATAAGTATGCAATATGGGCAAGTACCTCTTGAATCCCATCCTTTAGTAAGTATTGTGCCAGTAAAGCAAACACAAGTGCCTGGTCACCACTCATTCCCAGATGGGATAACTGCCTTTAAAGCATTTAACTATAGTGAGATTCAATAAAACTATTGTAGGCCTCCAGGTCCAAAACAAATTACAAGATGGACTGAAATGAAAACACTGTTGGCTCTCACCCTTCTAGCTTTAATGCTTCATTTTCTTGTCTAAACACACATAAGTAGTTGTAGCAGAATAAAACAAAATTGTTACTGAAATAAATTCAACAATAGAGTGGAGCAGAGTGTTTAGGAATGCAGTGGCTTCAGGGTTATACCTAAATAAACATTCCTATTAGGAAACCTTACCATCTTACTCAAGCGCAATGGGCCATGTTGATAAGTTATCGTGGGGCATATGGTTGTTTTTTTTTTCTGTAGCCCCCTTTTTTTTAAATATCATATTGCTGACAAAAATTTAGCAGCCAGGGCTTTAACTTTGCCTCAGATCCCAATCGATTTTTCTAAACGTATGGGGATTTTTCAGGGGTGAGAGGTGTGCACCCTTGTGTTTCCATTGTATCTCTGCCTGTGACAAGTGTGTATGTATAACAGACCAACTAATCTTATAACAACACCAACAACCTTATCCTAAATACTTTAAATAATGTGGAAGTACCTGCTCTGCATCCATTAAGCATGGGGCTAGTTAGTATTGCCTGTAGGCTTCCTAGTTAGTATTGCACGTAAAATCCCTTCCAGGAACCAACTTGCCATTCATCATTCCATTCTGTGTTTGTGTGGCAATATATTGGTGTGGAAACCAGGTGAGCTGTGCCTAAACTAACAAAATGACTGACATTTTTAACTTCTATATTTTTCCTTCCCTCACTTGGCAATCTGAGATTGTAAATTACTGGGAACCTGTAAACCACGGGAAGCCACAGCAGTCAGCATTAATGCAGAATCGGGATCCAGCCTGCATCTTGTGAAGACAGAGTTGGGTAAGTTTGAGAGAACAATTAAAAATGCAAACAGATCTACATTTGTATAATGCAAATCCACCAACGCTAAGATTTTCCCACATGGGTGTCCCAATACAATCACCACATATGTACTGTATACAGCACTCTATATTCTATATTAACATAAGGAATTGTGCTACAATCCAACACTCATATATATTAAAGTGTCAGTGAGTTGAAAATGTCCATGCTAAAGTAACAAACGTGCTTTTGTGCTGTGTGCTTTCTTTCGAAAGCAAAAATTTTGTTCCTCCATTGCCACTCTTGGGAACTCATAAGTTCCCATGAACCCCTGACATCTGGTGGGTCATACTGAGTGTCTCCAAGCATCTCCGAGTGGTCTCAGAGCTTCTCTGATTGTTTCTGAGTGTCTACAGCGCCCCCCTACTTCTGGCCACATGCAGGACTGCATAGACAAGCAGTGGCTGTGGAATGAATTATCTGAGTTTCCATTGATTCCTATGGGGAAACCCGCTTTGATATACAAGTGCTTTGGATTACAAGCATTCTTCTGGAATGGATTATGCTCATAATCCAAGGTACTACTGTATATGCAAATGTATTTTTATAGAAATAAGATGTGCCTTCACCTTTCCTGCCTCTCAAAGTTCCCTATTGGTCATTTTATTTGGTTGGTACCCCCATCAACCAATAGGTTATGAGGGATGGGGCCAAGCTTTACTTTTACAGCAAAAGTTTGCATTTACCTTTAGCTGCCTATATAACGGAGCTACCAATCTTTTTGACATGTAGTTTTCACAGGAGATAACCGCAAGATTGAATTATTAATCATATGCTTGGTTGAACTGTCTAGGTTTTTGATAGGATTACTTTAAAAGGCCAGTTTGGATCCTTTCGCACAAGTGGTCTGATAAAAAGCACATATCAGTTTTTCAGGTGGATCTGATTGGAGGCTTAAAGTTAATTTCGACTTTTGCAGCCAAATTGGGATAGCACTTACTTTTGGGCAGGGGTAGGCAACCTTAGAGAGATGGAAATCTACAGTACTTAAAAAAACACTGAAGAAGTCAAAGATCACCGGGCACAGTGTCCTGTTGTTAGGGTCAGTTCACACCAGCATGCAATGCCAGAAAGTTCCATGTGTGTTTCCTGCACCGTGTTCAAAATGCACTGCCTTTGTGATCTAATGCGGGTGATAATACATTTGAGAAAAAAAGAAAGGACAAGGCCTTCCAAAGGGGTCGCAGTAACTGCACACTACGGTTGAATTTAATTAAATTTTATTGAGAAAAAACACACCACAATATCAAATATGACAAAATACCAAAAATAGCGGTCTGAGTATAACCTTCCAAAATATTAAAAAAGACAACGTTGTCATTTAAAAAGAGGAATCGCAGCTGCACACACATCCACACAATCAGACATCCACACAGCTCAAAGGATGGGAGTTGATTGCAGTATTGTTGACCATATATATTTCATATACTATTGTCCTCCTTCCTAATTAAGCAGTGGTTTGTGGTCATCCCAAACAAGATATGTAGCAGTAATTTGATTGAGATGTGGATGCACATAAACAAACAAGTGGGTATAGCATGGGTCGTCCTAGGTCTTTAGTACACAAATTCAACTGTGGCACCTAGGATTAGGGGCTCTCATTTGTCTGTTGGAGGCACAGGTGGCTTAATTGTAAAGGTTGCAGTGTCCAGTAAGGATGAGCTCCGGCGTGTTCGCACACCCCACGTGCAGAGGCCGCCAGAAAGTCGGCACTGCTCTGCGCTAATCACAGGTAGTGAGACATTTCCCGATGTCTGCAGCCGCACATCGGAACAATGTCTCACTGCCTGTGATTAGGGCATCGCAGTGCCGACTTCCTGGCGGGCTCTGCACATGGGGTGTGCGAACACTCCGGAGCTCATCCTTAGTGTCCAGTAAGCAAGGCTGCGGGGATAAAACGTCTTAAGTATAATACTCATTTAAAAGTTCACTGATCCATCACAAGTAGGTATGGGGAGGGAGGAACACAGCAGGGGGAATTGGTGTTGTCAGTCCACAGCTAATCAGCAAGTTCAACTGAATAGTAGCAAAATACTCTCATCCACGTTTGTGTCTCCTCATACCTCCACCCATCATTTCTGAGCCAAGCTCCACTCCTGAAGTCACCGGATTATCCCCTTGGGAAGTTGGTCTAGGTGTTGGATCCAGTGTCAACCCCGCCTGCAACAAGCTCTCAGCTGTTCCATTGCCACTGCCTCAATACACAGTTTGTATTAGTGATAATACATTGTTAACCCCAAATGTAATCGCAAACCCAGTGGACATAAAAAAAAGTATTACAAGAGAGTGCAGGGTTTGGGAGTGCGTTACGCTTAGAATGCAGGGTTCAGGAATGCATTGCACTTAGAATGCAGGGATCGGGAGTGCGCTACGCTCAAAATGCAGGGATCAGGAGTGCATTACTCTCAGAATGCAGGGATCAGGAGTGCATTACTCTCAGAATGCAGGGATCAGGAATGCGTTATGCTCAGAATGCAGGATTAAGAAGTGTGTTACGCTCTGGGTGCAGGGATCAGGAATGCGTTATGCTTAAAATGCAGGGATCAGGAGTGCGTTCCGCTTACATTCCAGAGTTAAGGTGTGCCTTATGCTCAGAATGCAGGTTTAAGCAGTGTGTTATACTCAGAATACAGGGATCAGGAGTATGTTATGCTCATAATGCAGGGTTAAGGAGAGAGTTATGCTCAGAATGCAGGGATAAATAGTGGATTGTGCTCAGAATGCAGGGATCAATAGTGGATTGTGCTCAGAATGCAGGGATCAGGAGTGTGTTATGCTCAGAATGCAGGGATCAGGAGTGAGTAACTCTCAGACTGAAGAGATCAGGAGTGCGTTAGGCTCAGAATGCAGGAATCAGGAGTGAGTAACTCTCAGACTGAAGAGATCAGGAGTGTGTTACTCTCAGAATGCAGGGATCAGGAGAGTGTTACGCTCAGAATGCAGGGATCAGGAGTGTGTTATGCTTAGAATACAGGGATCGGGAGTGCATTGTGCTCAGAATGCAGGAATCAGGAGTGCATTACGCTCAGAATGCAGGGAGCAGGAGTGCGCAACGCTCAGAAAGCAGGGTTAAGCAGCGCGTTATACTTAGAATGCAGGGATCAGGAGTGCATTACTCTCAGAATGCAGGGACCAGGAGTTCGTTATGCTCGGAATGCAGAGTTCAGGAGTGCGTTATGCTCAGAATGTAGGGTTAAGGTGTGCGTTATGCTCAGAATGCAGGTTTAAGCAGTGCGTTATACTGAGAATGCAGGGATCAGGTGTATGTTATGCTCAGAATGCAGGGTTAAGGAGTGCGTTACGCTCAGAATGCAGGGATCCGGAGGGTGTTATGCTCAGAATGCAGGGATCAGGAGTGCATTGTGCTCAGAATGCAGGGATCAGGAGTGTGTTTTATGCTCAGAATGCAGGGATCAGGAGTGCGTTACGCTCAGAATGCATGGATCATGAGTGCGTTACTCTCAGAATGCAGAGATCAGGAGTGTTTTACTCTCAGAATGTAGAGATCAGGGGTGCGTTACACTCAGAATGCAGGGATCAGGAGTGCACTACGCTCAGAATGCAGGGTTAAGCAGTGCGTTATGCTCAGAATGCAAGGATCAGGAGTGGGTTACGCTCACAATGCAGGGTTAAGCAGTGTGTTATATTCAGAATACAGGGATCAGGAGTGTGTTACTCTCAGAATGTAGAGATCAGGCATGCGTTACACTCAGAATACAGGGATCAGGAGTGTGTTACTCTCAGAATGTAGAGATCAGGCGTGCGTTACACTCAGAATGCAGGGATCAGGAGTGTGTTATGATCAGAATGCAGGGATAAGAAGTGCATTGTGCTCAGAACACAGGGATCCGGAGTGCGTTACGCTCAGACTGCAGAGATCAGGAGTGCATTACGCTCAGAATGCAGGGATCAGGAGTGTGTTACGCTCAGAATGCAGGGATCAGGAGTGTGTCACGCTCAGAATGCAGGGATCAGGAGTGTGTTGCGCTCAGAATGCAGAGATCAGGAGTGTGTCACGCTCAGAATGCAGGGATCAGGAGTGTGTTGCGCTCAGAATGCAGAGATCAGGAGTGTGTTATGCTTCAAATGCAGGGATCAGGAGTGCATTTTGCTTAGAATGCAGGGATCAGGAGTGCGTTACTCTCAGACTGCAGAGATCAGGAGTGCGCTACGCTCAGAATGCAGGGATCAGGAGTGTGTTTTACGCTCAGAATGCAGGGATCAGGAGTGCGTTACGCTCAGAATGCATGGATCATGAGTGCGTTACTCTCAGAATGCAGAGATCAGGAGTGTGTTACTCTCAGAATTTAGAGATCAGGCGTAAGTTACGCTCAGAATGCAGGGATCAGGAGTGCACTACGCTCAGAATGCAGGGTTAAGCAGTGCCTTATGCTCAGAATGCAAGGATTAGGAGTGCGTTACGCTCACAATGCAGGGTTAAGCAGTGTGTTATATTCAGAATACAGGGATCAGGAGTGTGTTACTCTCAGAATGTAGAGATCAGGCATGCGTTACACTCAGAATACAGGTATCAGGAGTGTGTTACTCTCAGAATGTAGAGATCAGGCATGCGTTACACTCAGAATGCAGGGATCAGGAGTGTGTTATGATCAGAATGTAGGGATAAGAAGTGCATTGTGCTCAGAACACAGGGATCCGGAGTGCGTTACTCTCAGACTGCAGAGATCAGGAGTGCATTACGCTCAGAATGCAGGGATCAGGAGTGTGTTACGCTCAGAATGCAGGGATCAGGAGTGTGTCACGCTCAGAATGCAGGGATCAGGAGTGTGTTGCGCTCAGAATGCAGAGATCAGGAGTGTGTTATGCTTAGAATGCAGGGATCGGGAGTGCATTGTGCTCAGAATGCAGGGATCAGGAGTGAGTAACTGTCAGACTAAAGAGATCAGGATTGTGTTATGCTTTAAATGCAGGGATCAGGAATGCATTTTGCTTAGAATGCAGGGATCAGGAGTGCGTTACTCTCAGACTGCAGAGATCAGGAGTGCGCTACGCTCAGAATGCAGGGATCAGGAGTGTGTTTTACGCTCAGAATGCAGGGATCAGGAGTGCGTTACGCTCAGAATGCATGGATCATGAGTGCGCTACTCTCAGAATGCAGAGATCAGGAGTGTGTTACTCTCAGAATTTAGAGATCAGGCGTAAGTTACGCTCAGAATGCAGGGATCAGGAGTGCACTATGCTCAGAATGCAAGGTTAAGCAGTGCGTTATGCTCAGAATGCAAGGAGCAGGAGTGCGTTACGCTCAGACTGCAGAGATCAGGAGTGCATTACGCTCAGAATGAAGGGATCAGGAGTGTGTTACGCTCAGAATGCAGGGATCAGGAGTGTGTCACGCTCAGAATGCAGGGATCAGGAGTGTGTTGCGCTCAGAATGCAGAGATCAGGAGTGTGTCACGCTCAGAATGCAGGGATCAGGAGTGTGTTATGCTTAGAATGCAGGGATCAGGAGTGTGTTATGCTTCAAATGCAGGGATCAGGAGTGCATTTTGCTTAGAATGCAGGGATCAGGAGTGCGTTACTCTCAGACTGCAGAGATCAGGAGTGCGCTACGCTCAGAATGCAGGGATCAGGAGTGTGTTTTACGCTCAGAATGCAGGGATCAGAAGTGCGTTACGCTCAGAATGCATGGATCATGAGTGCGCTACTCTCAGAATGCAGAGATCAGGCGTGTGTTACTCTCAGAATTTAGAGATCAGGCATAAGTTACGCTCAGAATGCAGGGATCAGAAGTGCACTACGCTCAGAATGCAGGGTTAAGCAGTGCGTTATGCTCAGAATGCAAGGATCAGGAGTGCATTGCGCTCACAATGCAGGGTTAAACAGTGTGTTATATTCAGAATACAGGGATCAGGAGTGTGTTACTCTCAGAATGTAGAGATCAGGCATGCGTTACACTCAGAATACAGGGATCAGGAGTGTGTTATGATCAGAATGTAGAGATCAGGCGTGCGTTACACTCAGAATACAGGGATCAGGAGTGTGTTATGATCAGAATGTAGAGATCAGGCGTGCGTTACACTCAGAATGCAGGGATCAGGAGTGTGTTACGCTCAGAATGCAGGGATCAGGAGTGTGTCACACTCAGAATGCAGGGATCAGGAGTGCATTACGCTCAGAATGCAGGGATCAGGAGTGTGTTGTGCTCAGAATGCAGGGATCAGGAGTGTGTTATGCTTAGAATGCAGGGATCGGGAGTGCATTGTGCTCAGAATGCAGGGATCAGGAGTGCGTTACGCTCAGAATGCAGGGATCAGGAGTGCGCCACGCTCAGAATGCAGGGTTAAGCAGCGCGTTATGCTCAGAATGCAGGGATCAGGAGTGCGTTACTCTCAGAATGCAGGGATCAGGAGTTCGTTATTCTCAGAATGCAGAGTTCAGGAGTGCGTTACGCTCAGAATGCAGGGATCAAGAGTGCGTTACGCTCAGAATGCAGGGTTCAGGAATGTGTTACACTCAGAATGCAGGGTTAAGGTGTGCGTTATGCTCAGAATTAGGGATGAGCCGAACACCCCCCTGTTCGGTTCGCACGAGGACATGCGAACAGGAAAAAAGTTCGCTCGAACACATGAACACCATTAAAGTCTATGGGACACGAACATGAATAATCAAAAGTGCTAATTTTAAAGGCTTATATGCAAGTTATTGTCATAAAAAGTGTTTGGGGACCTGGGTCCTCCCCCAGGGGACATGGATCAATGCAAAAAAAAGTTTTAAAAACGGCCGTTTTTTCAGGAGCAGTGATTTTAATAATGCTTAAAGTCAAACAATAAAATTGTAATATCCCTTTAAATTTCGTACCTGGGGGGTGTCTATAGTATGCCTGTAAAGGGGCGCATGTTTCCCGTGTTTAGAACCCTCTCCGGGCCGCTCCGCACCCATGCTGGCATGGAGGGAGGCTCCCGCTGTATGACGGAGTCTCCTCGTCTGACGGTTCTGAAATAACGGGGGGCGGGGCCACCCGGTGACCCCACCCCCCTCTGACGCACGGTGACTTGACGGGACTTCCCTGTGACGTCACGGGGAATGCCACAGGGAAGTCCCGTCATGTCCCGTGCGTCAGAGGGGTGACCCCGCCCCCCGTTATTTAAGAACCATCAGACGAGAAGACGCCGTCACACAGCGGGAGCCTCCCTCCATGCCAGCATGGATGCGGAGCGGCCCAGAGAAGAAAATGAAGAAGAGAAGAAGAGAAGAAGGAAGAAGAGAAGAGGATGAAGAAGAAGATGAAGAGAAGAGCGGGAGCCTCCCCCCATGCCATGGGTGCGGAGCGGCCCGAGGAGAAGAAGATAGAAGACGCCGCGGAGGAGATGCTGGACGAGAACGCCGGAGGAAGAACCAGAAGAGCCAGAAGAACCAGAAGAAGATGAAGGAAGATAGAAGAAAGAAGAAGCATTTAAATAAAGGAATTGTCAAAAACTGTCTCTTGTCATTTTTAACATTTTTGACAGTTTTTTAGTGAAATGGTAGGGGTAAGTACCCCCTTACCATTTCACACAGGGGGGGGCGGGATCTGGGGGCCCCCCGCCCGCAGACCCCCACAACCACCGGCCAGGGTTGTGGGGATGAGGCCCTTGTCCTCATCAACATGGGGACAAGGTGTTTTGGGGGGCTACCCCAAAGCACCCTCCCAATGTTGAGGGCATGTGGCCTGGTACGGTTCAGGAGGGGGGGCGCACTCTCGTCCCCCCCTCTTTTCCTGAGGCCTGCCAGGTTGCGTGCTCTTATAAGGGTCTGGTATGGATTTTTGGGGGGACCCCACGCTGTTTTTTTTTTTCTCGCGGGGTTCCCCCTAAAATCCATACCAGACCTGAAGGGTCTGGTATGGAATTTAGGGGGAACCCCACGTCATTTTTAAAAAAAATTTTGGCCGGGGTTCCCCTTAATATCCATACCAGACCTGAAGGGCCTGGTATGGAATTTAGGGGGACTCCCACGTCATTTTTTTTTTTTATTTTGGTTCGGGGTTTCCCTGTGGGGAATTCCCATGCCGTTTTTATCAATGAACTTCTATGTGTATTGTCAGCAATGCAATAGCCGCGGGTAGTTTTAAATGGGTTTTTTCCTTCCAAATGTCATTTTGCTGTCAGACTGTTCTAAACTCGGGAAACATGCGCCCCTTTACAGGCATACTATAGACACCCCCAGGTATGAAATTTAAAGGGATATTACACTTTTATTGTTTGACTTTAAGCATTATTAAAATCACTGCTCCTGAAAAAACGTCCGTTTTTAAAACTTTTTTTTGCATTGATCCATGTCCCCTGGGGCAGGACCCGGGTCCCCAAACACTTTTTATGACAATAACTTGCATATAAGCTTTTAAAATTAGCAATTTTGATTTCTCCCATAGACTTTTAAAGGGTGTTCTGCGGTATTCGAATTTGGCGCGAACACCCCAAATTGTTCGCTGTTCGGCGAACTTGCGAACAGCCAATGTTCGAGTCGAACATGAGTTCGACTCGAACTCGAAGCTCATCCCTACTCAGAATGCAGGTTTAAGCAGTGCGTTATACTCAGAATGCAGGGATCAGGTGTATGTTATGCTCAGAATGCAGGGTTAAGGAGTGCGTTACGCTCAGAATGCAGGGATCTGGAGGGTGTTATGCTCAGAATGCAGGGATCAAGAGTGCATTGTGCTCAGAATGCAGGAATCAGGAGTGTGTTACGCTCAGAATGCAGGGATCAGGAGTGAGTAACTCATAGACTGAAGAGATCAGGAGTGTGTTATGCTTCAAATGCAGGGATCAGGAGTGCATTTTGCTTAGAATGCAGGGATCAGGAGTGCGTTACTCTCAGACTGCAGAGATCAGGAGTGCGCTACGCTCAGAATGCAGGGATCAGGAGTGTGTTTTACGCTCAGAATGAAGGGATCAGGAGTGCGTTACGCTCAGAATGCATGGATCATGAGTGCGTTACTCTCAGAATGCAGAGATCAGGAGTGTGTTACTCTCAGAATGTAGAGATCAGGCGTAAGTTACGCTCAGAATGCAGGGATCAGGAGTGCACTACGCTCAGAATGCAGGGTTAAGCAGTGCGTTATGCTCAGAATGCAGGGATCAGGAGTGCGTTACTCTCAGAATGCAGGGATCAGGAGTCTGTTATGCTCGGAATGCAGAGTTCAGGAGTGCGTTACGCTCAGAATGCAGGGATCAGGAGTGTGTTACGCTCAGAATGCAGGGATCAGGAGTGTGTTATGCTCATAATCAGAATAATGATCAGCTAATAATTAGCTGTGCCTTACGCTCAGAATGCAGGAATCTGGAGTGCATTGCGCTCAGAATGCAGGGATCAGGAGTGCATTGTGCTCAGAATGCAGGGATCAGGAGTGTGTTACGCTCAGAATGCAGGGATCAGGAGTGAGTAACTCTCAGACTGAAGAGATCAGGAGTGCGTCACACTCAGAATGCAGGTATCAGGAGTGTGTTACGCTCAGAATGCAGGGATCAGGAGTGTGTTATGCTTAGAATGCAGGGATCGGGAGTGCATTGTGCTCAGAATGCAGGGATCAGGAGTGCGTTACGCTCAGAATGCAGGGATCAGGAGTGCGCTACGCTCAGAATGCAGGGTTAAGCAGCGCGTTATGCTCAGAATGCAGAGATCAGGAGGGCATTACGCTCAGAATGCAGGGATCAGGAGTGTGTTATGCTCAGAACGCAGGGATCAGGAGTGTGTTATGCTCATAATCAGAATAATGATCAGCTGTGCCTTATGCTCAGAATGCAGGGATCAGGAGTGCGTTATGCTCAGAATGCAGGGATTTTGGGGTGATATGAAGGGTGGTAGAGGACACTGCTATGGGGGTGACCCTATCCATAGCAGGAGTGTGTTACGCTCAGAATGCAGGGTTCAGGAGTGCGTTACGCTCAGAATGCAGGGTTAAGAAGTGTGTTACGCTCTGAATGCATGAATCTGGAATGCGTTATGCTCAAAATGCAGGGATCAGGAGTGCATTACGCTCACAATGCAGGGTTAAGGTGTGCGTTAAGCTCAGAATGCAGGTTTTAAGCAGTTTGTTATACTCAGAATACAGGGATCAGGAGTATGTTACGCTCATAATGCAGGGTTAAGGAGTGAGTTACGCTTAGAATGCAGGGATTCAGAGTGTGTTATGCTCAGAATGCAGGGATCAGGAGTGCATTGTGCTCAGAATGCAGGGGTCAGGAGTGTGTTACGCTAAGAATGCAGGGATCAGAAGTGAGTAACTCTCAGACTGAAGAGATCAGGAGTGCGTTACGCTCAGAATACAAGGATCAGGAGTGAGTAACTCTCAGACTGAAGAGATCAGGAGTGCGTTACGCTCAGAATGCAGGGATCAGGAGTGTGTTTTACGCTCAGAATGCCCTGTCCATAGCAGTGTCCACCGCCCCCTTCACACCCCCCCCCCCACACACACAGTAGTGTCCTCTCCCCCCCTTCCCTCCCATAGCATGCTGCCTGTGCACACAGGAGACCGAGAGGCAGCGCAGTTCTGGACAGCGTGCGGGGCGCGAGCTGGCATAGTGACTTTTCATATTAACAAGCTGGTGATTGGTTGCTTAGGACCTAGCAACCATTCACTGGCAGGTTAACTTGGCCAGTTTCTCCCCCTGCCCTCTGTCCTGAGCTGTGCTTGTTCTCGCTCCCCGTTGTTCACTGATGACAGCGGCGGAGGCAGAGCAGTCCCGGTCTACCTATCACCTACCCGCGGAACGACAGGTAGCCCGTGATCGACGGGTTGCAGGCCCCGGCTTTAAGGTATATTTGATACATGTTCCTATTGACACAGCATAACTTACAAAATATTTAAACTTTGCTGGTCACTTTTTACTTGCAGTAGTGTAGTGATATATAACATAATTAAACCTGTCTGTACTGTCATTTCTTTATTATCAGCTGTAAACTAGATTTGAACACTGTCTATCCTAACAAAAAGGTTAAAAATGCAGAAACTACATATGCTGATGAGAAATAATGTGAGGACAAAATAGCTAATATATATAGCGGGGTCACTATATCTAGCACCACATCCTGAATATATACACTAAAGAAAAAAAAAGGGTACTGTGAACTCCGAAGGTCCTAGAGGACAAACAGGTTAAAACTTATAGATGCTTTTACAAACTTTATTTTACATCAACTTAGAAAACCCATAAATGCACAGTTAAAATGGTTAAAGGTTCAATGTTATATTGTGTTAAGAAACCATCTTGCTTGTATCAGACCCCACTGTGGGTTACCCATATTACATATGCTATAGCTTTCCATCATATATCTAGGGGGTCCTCATATACCTTTTATCTTTGCCTCTATGCATTTCACAGGATAACCCTGCTTCTTTAGGAGGATTTCAATGCATATTAGATCTAAACAATCATGAAGCAGAACAAAGAAAAATAAATGAAGTAATGTACAACACAATACATTCGAAATATACAGCAAAATAAATAATACAATAGTTATATTCCTTATCATACTCCCCGAGACCATATTTCAAACCACCACAAGCCCAAATCAGGGAAAAAAAGGCTCTCTACCAATAAAACCCAACCCCTCTGCGGCAACTGTAGGGGTACCCCACAGGAGGAAAAAGAGAGCAGCAAGAAGAAAGGCACCAATTACAATGAAATAGTAACCCCTTTTTACAAAGATAATTCAATAAAACCTACAAAGTCCACAGTGCCCTTTCTTTTTTTTTTTTGAATATAGGGACCAGTGGCAGCCTGTCCATATGGGACGCAGGGGCGCCGCCCCCCTAATCCATGCAGGACACCAGATGCCTGGATTCCAACGGGGTATTTTTTTTGAAGCACATGATTAGAGCCTGAGGGTCTCTAATTAGCTTAAAAAAATGGTGGGCTCGGGGCCCCCGAGCACTGTGCCCTGAGCCCACCCAGTTGTGTGACAATAGCAAATTTATATTCACAATTGTCTTCCTGATTCTCCTCCCCGCCAATCGGGAAGCAGCTCTAGAGAACCGATTGGACAGGGAGTCTTAGTACTCCCTGACCAATCAGGTCTCAGGACACACTTCCTATTTAGCTGGGAGGAGAAGCAAGGGCCTGGCTCTTCCTTTCCCCTGCCTCGTGAGTTCAGTCTCCCGCGGGGGGTGGCACTGGATTGCCACCTTCCCGTCCGCTGTCCATCTCGCGCAGGGGGTATTTGGGGGTGGGGTGAGGGTTATGTGACATTAGTTTGCCGTTCCCCTCCTGAAATATTTAGCACCAGCCGCCACTGATAGGGACAATGGCACCTGAGGCTGCCCAGAAATTCTTATGCCGTGTACACACGGGCGGACTTTTTTCGACTGGACTGGTCCGACGGGACGAATCCGTCGGACAATCCGACTGCGTGTGGGCTTCATCGGACCTGCAGCGGAAATTTTCGGTTGAAAATCTGACTCGTCTGTGTGCTAGTCCGATGGATGAAAACTGATGCTAGGGCAGCTATTGGCTACTGGCTATCAACTTCCTTATTTTAGTCCGGTCGTAGGTCATCAAGTACAAATCCGTCGGACTTTGGTGTGATCGTTTGTAGACAAGTCTGTTCATTCGAAAGTCCGTTGGAAGTCCGTCAAAAGTCCGTCGAAAGTCCGTCGGACCGTTGATGCCAAAAAGTCCGCCCGTGTGTACATGGCATTAGAATCAGCGACAACACCTTCTCCTTAGAAACATCTAAAATATAAGAATTTGTAAATTTTTTTTAGATATGTTTTGTGAATGGGAACACATAACAAGCATTTAGTAGGGTTTTCTTAAATTTGACTGCAAAAGTGTAAATATGCTTTACTGTCTATGGGGGATATAAACGGGTATGCATCCGTTTACCCTAGAGCAGGGTTTCTCAACCAGGGTTCCTCCAGAGGTTGCTAGGGGTTCCTTGAGCAATGAGCAATTTCTGCTGATGTTTCCACTGACACCATTAATCTTTTTAGCTATCTGTAAAGGGCTTATTCTTTCCAATGACCACAAGTGTAAGGAACATGTTTCCCAGTGACCATCACAATAATGTATCATGAGTTTTAGATATTGTAATTTTTAGCAGAGGTTCCCTAAGACCGGAAAGGTATTTCAAGGGTTCCTTTGTGTTAAACAGGTTGTAAAAGGCTGCCTTAGAGTTTGTCTAGTTCCGAAAAAAAATGGAAAAGGTTTGCAATGGGGATGCAATAGGGATGGCGATACCAAGCATTTGAGCAAGTATCGGTACTCTCCCAAATGCTCCCGATACCGAAACCGACAATTTGCGTCTATACAAAATTGATGGGTGCAAATCACACTGCAAAGAATCATATGCGATTTAAACTGGAATGAGGTGCGATTCCTGTCCGAATCGCATGCGATTTTCCCCACCGCTCCTGTGTGTGTGCACGCATAGAAAGGGATTAAAGTACCATTTAGTGGGCAGTTCAAAAAATGTTAGAACTCACAGTACATATCTGGTAGCAAATCAGGGCTGCTGGAGGTGCTCACAGGGCTGGAGGAGATGTAGAGGTGGTCTGCACCCCCAAGCTGACATCACTTCCACCTTATACCCACGGGGTCCTGGAACTGCTCCTCCAGCCCTGTGAGCGCCTCCAGTGACCCTGATTTGCTACCAGATATGTACTGTGAGTTTTAACATTTTTTAAATTGCCCACTAGATGGTGCTTTAATCCCTTTCTATACACACACACACACACACACACAGGAGAGGTGGGGGAATTCGCATGCAATTCGGACATGAAACGCACTGCATTCCTGTTAAAATTGGTGCTATATAATTACCTGAAAGAAATAAATAAACTAAATAAATCAATCACATGCGATTCTTTGCACCCATTTTTTTTGCATTGACACAATTCGCACCGCAAATTATCGGTACTCAGTATTGGCGAGTACTTGACTGAAAATATCGGTATAGGTATCAGTAAAAAATGGTATCGGTGCAACCTTTTTTTTTATCTTTTTGGACCTAAATGTGATTAATCAGGGATTAAAGGATGTCAATTGGCTTGTCCATAGACCTAAGATGATATGTCACAAAAGTGACATACGCTTTTGCTCCAATTCAGCGGGGGGGATCTGTTCATGGATTGCCTTCTGATTGGAACGGAGAACAATGGTCTGAAAAAGGCTTTACATGCATGAACTTCAGTTAATCGTAATAAAATAAGGTTTATGTAATATACATAGTAATAAAAAACTGTATCAGATTAATGTGCTGGACTCAATACTGTTACAGTTTTCAAGATCAGTGATATTTCATATATTTTTTTGAGCTTTAACATTTTATAGTATGTGTATGATTAGCATAGCCACAACATTTCTTTCTTCAAATGTAAAACCAGAAAAAAACAGCAGAGGGCAGCAACCACAAAGTTATGCTTTAATGTGTCATTATCTTGCTGTATGACTAATCTAATAGAATCCCATACAGTAATGAAAACCTGTATGCAAACTACCAGGTTTGTACTTCCACTTGTTCATGTAGTATTTAGGAGTTTTCTGCAATATATAAGTTAACATGTAAATAAAAACTATTATGAGCGGGTATATTTCCATTATAGCATGTTTTTCACATTCACACACATGTGCACATTTTGACAATATAGCTATTCTGCTTTATTTAAATAGCAACATATTATTCCTTACATGTGTCTTTTTGTGTATGTGTATGTCTGTAATGAATATACAAAACTGTGCAAAAAGTTTTAGGCACGTGTGAAAAATGCTGTCATGTGAGAATGTTTTTAAATGAATGAAATGAGTAGTTTTTAAAAAAAAGAATCAATTAACAACCTACAAAGGGCATAAACAGAAAAACCTAAAATAAATTAATATTTGCTGTGTCCATCCTTTGCCATTGAGGGCCGGTTCACACTGGTCCGACATATGCTCCGGCTTCCAGAGCACAAGTCGCATAACATGTCAAAATGAATGGTTCCCTACGAGAGCCGTCTTAACTGGTCCGACTTTGAAAAAGGTTCCTGTACTACTTTGGTCCGACTTGGGCACGATTTCAGCCCATTTATTTGAATGGAAGTCGTATTCAAGTCGGATCATCATCTTTACTGATCCGACTTGTGGCTTACGACTTGTGATCTGAGGATGTTGAAGGGGAGCCCCATGCAAAAATTGAAAACAAAAAAGGCGTGAAGTCCCCCCCAAGACCATGCCATGATCGGGCTTGCCCCCCTTTCCCTTTTATGGATCTGGGGGGGGGACCCCATGCCGTTTTTTTTCTGGCGTGGGGGTTTTCCCTCAAAATCATACTAGGGGCTGGTATAGTCTTGGGGGGGACCCCATGCTGTTTTAAAAAAAAAAAATTGGCGTGGGGTTCCCCCTCAAGATTCATACCAGACTCAAAGAGCCTGGTATGGTCGGATCAAAGTCAGATCCCGTTCATTGAAGTCGCATGCAAGTTGGACATGAAGTTACAGGGCAAAATCGGATCAGAAGTCATCTGACTTCCATGTTGGAGCAGTATGAACCCGGCCTAAAACAGTATCAATTCTCCCAAGTACACATGTACACAGTCAAGGATTTTTGCAGGCATATGGTGCAGTGCATGATTAAATTAATACACAAAACAGGTGCTTATGATGAACAAGATAATGGGTAATCATTAAAACCTCCTTCACTTGGCTGTTTAGGCACATACACTATATTCGAGAGCCAAGAAGGCGGATTCTTGCTGATGGAATGACAGGTGCATGCGAATCGCGAGGCTCACCAGCAGCCGATACTGTTCACATGTAGCTGCACATCAAGCAGTTGCCTGTGATTAGGGATGGTGTATTAACTTGGGCACAGTCAGTTGCATCCAGGTTTGGTCACCCACCCTTAGCTGCAGGTAACCACCTGGCATTCAGCTACATGCAAACAGTGATGTCTGCTGTCAGCCTGGCAATATTTTGTACAGGCTGAGTGGCTGCTGCTATGCACATGCACCTGTCATTCCAGCCACAGTAATCTACTGATTTTTGCCGCAGGAATTCACTATATGCGGCTAAACAGCCATGTGAAGAAGGCCTAAACCAAACAGAATCATTTGTATAGAAGGAATAAAATTGGATAAAGAAAAGCCCAGCTCTACTAACAAGCTGAGGTTATCAAAGACAATGCCAGCATAAGCTGAAAGAGAAAAAGGTCAGTTTATTAAACGTCACATAGTTTTGCAATGAGCATATTAGCACTTTAAAAAAGGGTTATTAGGCTGCTTTCACAGTGATTCGCAGGTGCAGGGCAGTGTACCTGTGGCTTTCCTGTGGGTTAGGCCCCTTTCACAAGGGCTGTCCGATCAGGTCCGCCTGTCAGTTTATTAGGCGGACCTGATCGGACCTTGCACTCCCCCATATGGAGTGGCGGATGTCAGTGGTGACATGTCTGCTGACATCTGCCGCTATTCAATCCGATCCTGTCCACAAAATCCAGACGGATGGTGGTCCTATTTTCCATCCGTCTGGTGGATCGAATCGAATAGGATCGGATATCCATTTTCACCCGATTTCCCCATAGAGGAGAGTGGGACTGTGTCCGTCTGCACTCTGCACAGTGAGCAGAGATGGACCTATTATCTGCCTGCTCAGCAGGGGATCAGCAGAGCGATCCCCCGCTGAGCAATCGGAGTCCACCAAAAGGGGCTGCCGGTGTGAAAGGGGTCTTAGCGGCACTAGCTGAGCTATAGATTTCTATTATATCCTGCAGGTTTGGTGTGCTTTCTGAAAGTGTCCCACACCTGCAAGATATAATAGAAACCCATGGCAAAGTGTAGCTAACCCACAGGAAAGCTGCAGGTGCACTACACTGCACAGGCGGTGCAGGTAACCCACTGAACATCAGTGTAAATGCCACCTTAGGCCCCTTTCACACGTTTCACAGTTCAGTTGGGTCTGCCTGTCTGTTTTATTTCTTATTGTGATTAAACAGTAGGTGAACATCCAATGGGGATTGGTCCCACAGAAAATCGTGTTTCTGATTTTTGTTTAAATCTTCATTATGCTATTTAAAATACAAAATTAAAATTCTGAATAATTTAATTTCATTGTGGCCTGTGACCAGTTAGGGAATTACTTAAGTGGACCTCACTTTTCAAAAAGTTGAGCGCCCCTGTTCTGCACAATGCTGAAGAGCACAAGCAGGTACTTATTCATCATGCAATACCTTCAGGGAGGGGTCTGATCGGTCTCAAATTTATTCTGCAGCAGGACAATGACCTGCAAACATACAGCCAAAGTCATAAAAACTATCTTTAGCTAAAAGAAGAACAAGGAATCCTGGAAGAAATGGTATGACTTCCACAAAGCCCTCATCTTAACATTACTGAATCTGTCTGGGATTACATAAGCAATCAAAATAGCCTTATTCCACAGAGGAGCTATGGTTAGGTCTCCTAGATCTTTGAAACAACCTACCTGTCAGATCCCTAAAAACTGCATGGAAGTGTAACTCAAATAATTGTTATTATTCAAACCCTTTCACAGCCACTGCTGTAAGGCTTACATCGGCGGCAGCAGGGGTACGGCCAGGTGTACTAATCTGCCACTTTAAGTGTACCTGTAAAGCCGACTGTCAGCTTTCTGATGTAAGTTACAGCTGTCCAATCACTTCCACAGCCTCAGGAATATGGCTATTAGCCCCTAAGTGATAGCAATGAAGTTAAGTAAAAAACATTTCTAAAGCCTCTCACTCCTATGTACATGCACATACATCAGGTGTGGCTACATGCAAAAACAATTATTGCACTAAACATTCCATATCACTGCATATGCCAGAATGAAAGAAATCGTTCTAGTGTCATCATTCACAGTTAAAGTGTTTGTTATCCTAAAAAAAAAATAGATCCTGTTCCCTTAAAACATGTTACACAGCACAGTGCTTGTGCTGTGTAATTTGGCCCTCTGTATCACCTGAAAAACCTGGCTAATCCTGCCTGGTTCTGCCCCCCCCCTGTAAAATGACCACGGTTTATCATGGCTGATGATTCCTGACATCGTGGTCAGTTTACGTGCCCCTGTCATCCGCAGGCCTGCTCTGTCCTTTGTCCACCTCTCTCGCCCTCCCTGCCTGTCTGCTCATGACAGTGCCCCCCCCCTTTCCCTCCCGCTGCTTTAACAACTATAAACTTCCCCTCTGTTATATAACAATATGTGTCCCAGTGTCTGATCTATATAAAAAAATGCCAATTATACCTTATATCAGAGCATCTTCCAGTGCTCCCGAGACTCCTTGTCTCTCTCTCCTCCCTCTGAGAGCGTTTTTTTTTTTATATAGATCAGACACTGGGGCACATACTGTTATATAACAGAGGGGATGACATGAATAGATTATAGTGGCTTAACAACCACTTTAACTTTAAAATATGATCTATAAAAGCGTCACCTATTGACATTTTTGGGTACTGAAATGTGTTGCCATTTCACAGGTGCTTGAAATTTTAAAGCTTGGTACCTATTTACTCAATTCTTCCTATTCTTTTATATTATATGAAAGAAAATGGGTTATATATTGTGTTGATGTGCTTTAAAATTAACTTTAGTGTCCTTTATACTGAAAATATGCATTTGATAAACGGTTGCATTAATATCATGTGACATAAAAAATTGCAGCGGCCACCATTTTACTCTCCAGGGTCTCTGTTTTTAGAAAATATATAATACTGTATTTGGGGGGTTTTAACTAATCTTCAATCTTGTGTGCAAAAAATGTAAAAATGGCCCTGGAACAAAAGGTTTAAAAGGTAAACAGCTGATAATAGATTGTTAATTGGTACATAAAAAATACTCGTTACGTTATTTTTTAAAGCATCTTTACTATACAGCATTTTTTCACAAGTTCCTAAAACTTTTGCGTAATATTGTGTATATAGTGCAGCAATCAGAATTCCCTAAAGTACAACTTAGCGTATAGAGTGCAGCGGTCTGCACTGTTTAAGTACAACATAGGGGGGTGATTTACTAAAGCCATGCGCCATCAGTAGAGGCACATGGCGAGGCGCAATGCACATTTGCATATTTACAACACGGTGCGCCGGTAACAGAGCTCAAATCCCCCATATACTATAGCGATCTCGGCAAACGGGAGAATGCAATCTGTGCGTCACTATGGACTTGGCCCACGGCATCTCCAATTCAATATTAACAGAAGATGGAGATGCTAATATTATGGGGTGATGTGAGGAAGTTTACGAACAACTGCCCAACTAACAAATATGCCCAAAATAGAATGAGAAAGTAACTCTTTCAAAGAAAGCCTGCTGCGCATGCGCACTGCTTACATTGATCTCACGCATTCTAAATGTACTTGCAGGCGCAAGTGGCTCTTGCGCTCGTTCATGAGTTTGTTCACTGCGTGGCCAAAATCTTAGTAAATGTTAAGCAACGTACATCCAATTGCATGGGTTGAACGGGCGCACCTCTAATCTTGACAATTTTTTTTTTATGCTGGTTCCCCTTTATGTATTTTTTAAGGAGATTTGCACACAGGTCATGTTAGTATGTTATGTTGCCAACATGTGACCTTCACCTTGTTAAAATTATGTAAAAAGACTCTCGCTCCTCTAGCTCGTCCTAAAAGGGCATTTAACCTTCCCCCTCTAATGCATATGATTTTCCTTTCCTAGCTTTTGCTTTTAAAGGGGAACTCCACACTCCATTCTCCAATGCTCTTGTCTCCCCCCTCTAACCCATTGGATTTCCATGGGCTAACTTTTGCTTTTAAAGGGGAACTCCACACTCCACTCCATTCTCAAAAGGCTGTGAGCTGCCTTCATCAATCCAAACCACATCCTTTTTCAGAGCATACAACAGGGCCAGCCAGTAAAGGGGTGAGAAGTGTGAGCGCCCAACCCCCTCCTGATCCATACAAGGCCACATGCGTTCAACATTAGACATGTACAATTAGTTTCGTAACGAATCAAAATTCGGCCAAATTTTGCATTTGGATACATCTGAATGTCTGAATAGAAAAATTACGAATTTCAACTAATACGAAAGAAATTATATCGAATATAACAAATTCATTTGACGTGATTCGGTAATTCGTTAAAGATCTAATAAAACAAAAGGTCAGCTCGAAGTAAATCTTACAGTCCAATCAGCTGATTAATTTTGTGCTGGAGGTTGGATTACTGGCAAAGTGCATTCCTGAGAACTGAGTGAGAAGGGTATTGTATTTGAACGCCTATTCCACCACAGCATCTGCCCTCCTATAAATCCCACTCCCGCCTTACCACCCTCACCCTCCTACTACTCCTAATGTCTGGGGACATCGCACCTAACCCCGGCCCTCCCACACCCAATTCCCAGCGCCAAGATTGGCCATCTACCTCCTCCAACAGTAGTCGTAACTTCAACCTTCTCATCCCAATTCCCCTGATTCCACAAGTCAGCCCCCCTCTTTCATGTGCCCTCTGGAATGCCCGCTCAGTCTTCAACAAACTAGTTTCTGTCAATGACCTTTTCCTCTCCAAATCCCTTGATCTATTTGCTTTATCCGAAACCTGGCTCCAGGAATTCGACACTACCTCTCCAGCTGCCCTGTCCCACAGTGGCCTTCTCTGGACTCACTCCACCAGACCCAGTGGACGAAAAGGAGGTGGTGTCGGACTTCTCCTCTCCCCACAATACACCTTTCAGGTACTTCCCACACCTCCCTCTCTTTCCCCCTGCTCTTTCGAAATGCACTGCATTCGTCTTTTCTCTCCAGCTTGTCTGAGGGTCGCAGTCATTTATTGGCCTCCTGGACCAGTGTCACTCTTTCTGGATGACTTCTCTGCATGGTTACCCTATTTTCTCTCATCCGAAGTGCCTGCCATCATCCTAGGTAACTTTAACATTCCATTCAATGTTAATAATGCTACCACTTCTAAACTACTCAACCTAACCTCCTTTTTTAACCTAACACAATGGACATAAACCACCGCTCATTCCAACGGCAACACTCTCGACCTTGTATTCTCCCATCGCTGCACTCCCTGTAATCTCTCTAACACACCCTTTCCTCTCTCTGATCACAACCTTATCCGTTTCACACTCTCCTTGTCTCCTACATCCCATGCTGCCAACCCACAAACCACTACCCGCAGGAACCTTTGCAACCTCAACCCTTCCCTTCTTCACTCTGCTACTGACGGCCTTTATGACAAAATTGCACCCCTGTCCTGCCCAGACCTAACCACTTCCATCTACAACACCACGTTGTCATCCTCCCTAGACATACTTGCTCCTCTTTCTACATGCAGAACCAGGCCCCATCTGCCACAACCCTGGCAAACAGACGACACCAGAAGTCTCAAGAGACACAGCCGTGCTCTTGAGCGAGCATGGCGTAAATCAAAATCCCTGCAGGACTTTACCCTCTACAAATCTGCCCTTCTCAAATACAACTCCTGCCTCCACACTGCTAAACAAACCTATTACAACACTCTCATCAAAACCCTCTCATCCAAACCTTGTCAACTCTTTTCTACCCTTAATTCCTTACTTCACCCCCCACTGCCCCCACCCACCAACTTGCTTACCACTCAACAGATTGCCAACCACTTCAATAGCAAAATCGACACAATTCGCAAGGAGATATTCAGCATTTAAATTCCTCCCCTACCCAACATATCAGGTCCAACACCACACTCAATACTCTCCTCCTTTTGCCCGTTACCTCACGGATCTCAAACTTACTGAATGACATATCGGTATGGATGTCAGACAACTTCCTCAAACTTAATCTTTCTATAACTGAGCTTGTTATATTTCCTCCTTCACGGTCCCCCTCCTGTGACTTCACCATTAATATCAACAGCACAACCATTGGTCCCTCCACACATGCCAGGGTGCTGGGTGTAATCCTTGACTCTGACCTCTCCTTCAGCCCCCATATCCAATCACTGGCTAAATCCTGCCGCCTTAACCTCCGCAACATCTCCAGAATTCGACCCTTCCTGACTAATGACACCACAAAGCAACTTATTCACTCCTTGATTATTTCCCGCCTTGACTACTGCAACTCTCTCCTTAATGGCCTACCCTTAAGCAGGCTATCATCCCTTCAGTCTATTATTAATGCTGCTGCTAGACTAATACACCTCCCTAATCGATCGGTGACTGCTGCTCCTCTCTGCCAATCCCTTCACTGGCTTCCCCTACCCCACCGTGTAAAATTCAAAATGCTAACCATAACATACAAGGCTATTTACAACATCGCCCCCATCTACATCACCAACGTCATGTGCAGATATCGCCTAAATCGTCCCCTCTGCTCCTCCCAGGACCTCCTGCTCTCTAGCTCCCTTGTTACCTCCTCCCATTCTCGCCTTCAGGACTTCTCCAGAGCCTCTCCCATCCTCTGGAACTCCCTGCCCCAGTATGTCTGATCAGCCCCTACCCTGTCCACCTTTAGGAGATCCCTGAAAACTCATTTATTCAGGGAAGCCTATCCCACACCCACCTAACAACTGTCCCCGAGCCACCCCCATAAAATCATTCTCTGCAGCTATTACCTTTTGTACCACCACCCCCCTCCTTTTAGAATGTAAGCTCTATGAGCAGGGCCCTCCTGTACCTTTTGTATTGAACTGTACTGTAATTGTGTTGTCCCCCTTATACATTGTAAAGCACTGCGTAAACTGTTGGCGCTATATAAATCTCTATAAATAATAATAATATTGTCATTGTGTGTGTTAATAGATTCAGTAAACAAATGACTTTCCAAACTACGAATCATTATCAAGAATATATATACATACATAAATATCGAATTTCAACTAATACGGAAAAAATTATAGCGGATAACGAATGAATTCGACATGATTCGAAATTCAGTATAACGTATATCGACACTACAAATAATAACGAATTATTCGAAAACGAATTAACGTAACATAACGAATATAACAGAATGAAATAATGTATTTTACGAATGACAACGAACCAAAACTAAACAAAATTTCCCGTTGTGCACAAGTCTACTCAACATAGCTGGCTGCCTTTGGGGCATGTTGGGCTCAGCCCAATACCAACCACAAAGCACCTTGTACCCACTAGTTTAAAGGTGCTTTCCCAGTCTTGGCAATCAAGAACCCCCCCACCCCGGAAGATTGGATAGGAACTGTCAACTCCACAGTGTGGAGCGAAAGAACATTCTACACTAGGTCAGGCAACTATAACAAGTTTGTGAGAATGTGGAACCTGTGGGTTCAAACAATGCCTTGCCCGTTATCAGTGCTATCCTAGTGCTGAGAATATCCGCCTCCCTACTAACGGGGTGGACTGAGCTAGGAGAAGCTTAGAGTCTAGAGCCGAGAGAGAATAATGTACAGAACCTATGTCGGTCATCGGACGTGCATTGGATTTATAGGGGTTTAACAGGGGGGGGGCACAGGAGGGCGGGGGGGTGGGTTTATTAGAAAGAAAAGCATTAATACATAAATATGCACAATAGCAATACGAGGATATGCAGTTAATCGGCTTTGAGATATAAGACGTATGCTACGCACTTTGTAACGTGGCACTATTGTAACTACATACATATCGAAAAGTATATTGCAATATAATACATATACAAAAAAAAAAGGGAAAACTTTGAAAGGCCATAATGATGTGACTGGATTAGAGACATATATGAATATCATTCTGAAGACAGTCTCTGGATAAAGTTAACTGATGTGGCAAAAAAAAGGTGCTTTCCACATTCCGTAAAGCCCCCTGTCTGCATCCCCCCACAACCCCAGCCTAGGGTTGTGTGGAAGAGGCCCCTGAATATGGGAACAAGGTGGTTGACTTTTGGGGTGCTCGAACCCCTCCTGCCCCCAAGCATCCACCCCCCTTTCATGGGCTGGCTTGCTGTGTGCTTGGCTAGGGGTTTGTTAGTGTGTGGGAGGGGCACAATAATTTTAATTAACAATTTTTTTAATTAACAGTTTTTAGTTTGGGGTGGTATTTTTCATGTGGTGTTCTCATTTTAAGCCTTAACAGACCCAAATGGCCTTGTATGTATTGGGGTGGGCAGGCTATTTTTTTTTTGGGTGGTTAAAATCTTGCAGCTGCAATGTAGATTTGTAAGGTATCTCTAAAGCTGTACATCTTTGAAGCAGCATTTTGGATACATGCTACAGATGCACCACTTTACAGGCAGAGTAAGCCCTCCCCCCCACCCAAGTTACTAGCTTTTAAGCAATTTTGGATTTTTAAAGGCACTTCTCCTTGTTTCGTTTTTGGGGTTGTCCAAATTGGTGACATTGATATATGTCCCTTAGGGTGGGACCTGGGCCTCCATACCCATTTTAAGGTCAATTACTAGAATATAAGCCAGCCAAGTGGGGATTAGCAAAATTAACAAGTCCATTCCCATAGACTGTAATGGTATTTGTTGTATAACTTTTGCCCATGGTAGGCTCTTTGTTTGCTCCCCGTACAATGGGGTGTTTGTCCCATCTGTAAATTTGTAGCATGCTGGATGATGTGCTTAATTTTGGACAGGGGGGTGGCTTATTTTGTGCTAGCTGCATTTGGGTTTGTGTCCAAGTAATGCATTTTACACTCCCCCCTAAACAATTTTCATGCAACAGATTTCCCAGCTGCGGCTGATTGGCATGGCAAATAAAAAAAAAAGGTAATTTGTCTAAAAGCTACTTTCCTGGTGCTTTCATGGCAGCATACGCATGGATTGTGTGTATGCTGCTATGGATAGGCACCAGGAAAGGAAAATTACAGAGAAGTAAGTATTCAATTTTCCATTTTAGCGTAGCAGCCTCAGTCCTCAAGTACCCCCGACAGGACATGTTTTGGGAATTTATCTTAGCTAAAATAGCTGTCCAAAATACCAAGCCATTGACTGTGATTTAAAGCACCTGTGCAAGATGAAGGAAAACCTGCAAACATGGCCTGTTGGGGAGTACTTGAGGACAGGTTTGAGAACCACTGATTTAGAGCACTGAGCTAAAATCTAGCTCAAGACAATCCTATTCTAATTGTGGGCATTTGAGGGAAAGCAAGTAAGTGTTAGAACCCCTGCTTGTCTTTTTTAGGTTGGGCTTCGTGTCCCTTTTCTGAAAATTGGCTTCTCTTCCTGTCACATAGCCAAACAGGAAGTGAGGGTAAAACCCTACCAATGTCTTTCCTTGGGGACACACAGGTCAATCTAACTAGTGTCCCCATTAGGCAAATTGCACACCCCAAATTATAAGGTTTTTTAAAGGCAAATCTACTCTGTAATACAAGTGTACTTGCTGTAAATCTGAGGGGGAGCACTGCTGATTTTATCATCCAATCATGTAGAAGCAAAGATGCTGTTTTTTTAATTTTCTTTGCATGTCCCCCTCAGATCGCCAGCAACTGCACATTCAAGTGGACTTGTAAAGCAAAGTAGATTTGCCTTTAGTAAATAAACCCCAAAGTCCAAGATACCTAATAATTTGGGATGTACACAGCAAAATGCTAGAGTACAATTTACCTAATGGGGAAACTATTTAGATTGCCCTGTGTGTCCCCAAGGAAAGACTTCCTGTTTGGCTTTGTGACAGGATGTGAATAAATTTGAAGGAGAAAATGGAAACATTTGGGAGGTATTTTAACCCTATCAGGGGTGCAGACATCCCCAAAAACTGGCAAGACTTCTAATCCCTCTGCACTCTATCCCCAAGCAAAAATAAGAAAGGATTTCATTTAGTTTAACTTTGCAAAGACACATTCCTAAGTTCAACTGTGATGCATGTCAATGACCCATTTAGACCTTGTTTAATAGAAAACACCAGTTGCCTTTCACTAGAAACATTTGTTAGTCCAGTACTGGAAATCTGCATCTGGTTCATACTGTAAGAAGTCTGTGGTTCCAAAAGAGAATATAAGCCGGTCTGCCGCTGGCAAGAATTGTTCTGTACCTTTACCTTCCAGGTTTCCTCCACTGACTCGTGCGCGAGCAAGAAGACTTCAGAATGAATCTCCTAGGGCCTAAGATGAATGTGAAGCTCTGGAGTGTTATCCTCTGCGGTGGAGTGGTGGTATGGATTACAGTCATGGCATATGAATGGACACACAAGGAAGAAAAGGGTAAGATGCAAGACACTTTTCTTTTCAATGCTACTATAATGGAAGAAATATCACAACATGAACCAGTTTCAGATGTTGATCTGAGAGCACGAAGGGAAGCTGCGCATGAGTATCATGCCAAGCTGGCAGAGCCTTTTCATAACTCTTTTGTAGCAATGCACATGCAAGCGGCCAAGAAGCTGAACATTACCAATTGCTGGATATGTACACATGCACCTATTTCTCATAAGACTATACTTTTGTTATGAATACCTAGCACTTTAGCTGAAAATAGAGGACAGTGCACACTTTGGTGATGTTAGTAGAACAATGATTGACAGAGTCATTTCACTCCTATTATTCACAAATGCTCCATTGAGAAAACCAGCTGTCTGCATTAACTTTACACGGACCTATACACCTGAATTGCTTTCCCAGGGTTACCAGGATACTACCCGACTGATTGGGAACTCCAACTGCATGGATAATGCTGATATCAAGTACTGGTTTGATGGTAAGGATGTTGTGTGGAGTACTGACAGATATCAGGAATTATACGATTACACACATCGTCAACATTCCCGGCAGAATAATATGAAGCTATTGATGTGCCTACAAGGATATCATTTCAATAAAGCTTGTGCTGCCCCACCAGGCTATTACTTCATATGTGGGAATAAGGCATACACTTGGGTTCCTCTGAATTCTAATGGGGTCTGTTACTTTGGTAAAGTCATACCTGCTACATGGTATATGGAGGATAATGATTTTCAAGAAACACAGCTCCACAAAATACCTATACACTTTCTTACAAAAGACTTAGTGCACCTTATTGAAAGGGATCTCACTGATCAGTCAGCTCCAGGAGAAGATGAAATCCCAGGAGGAAAAGAGGAAGAGAACTCTGAGATTAATGAGAAAGATGGTGATTCTCCTATCAGGCCTACATTTTATCCTAAGTCAGACGATAACTTCACAAGTATTGAAACACATGACAGAGAGATTAAACCATTGTTTTCTATTCCTTGGGTAAATAGATGTTGTATTAAAAAGGCTTTCAGTTTCATCATTGATTTGGCAGACCTGATGGATAACATTACTGCCTTGTATGATAGAAACTTTATAGCCCTTGCTATAGAATTAAAGATGATCAAAAAGGAGGTTTTGCAGCACCGGCTGGTGCTGGATTATCTCACGGCCAGTCAAGGAGGAATATGCGCCATAATGGGAACTACTTGTTGTAACTACATCGGAAATGATACGAAGACTGAAGATGCCATCATTTCACATGTAGAAAAGGTACAACAAATGAAGGTTACATTTCGCAAAGAACATACCGAAACTGCTTGGGTCGAAGGAAGCTGGGAAAGCTGGCTTTCCTGGCTCAATCCTCTCAACTGGTTTTCTGGTATTGCAGTATGGTTTTCTGGAATTTTGCATGGTATTTTATACATTGTAGGAATTATAGTTTTCATAATCCTCATAGTTAAATGTGCACCTATGATATGCAAATGTCGTTTGAAAATCACACATGCTGGTACTAATATTGGTTCTTCTGAGCCCTTAAGGTCTCGAGTCAGAACTGCTCATGAAATGGTGGTCCGCATACCTGGAGATCAACCTAAAGACACAGAAGAAGCTTAAAAGGGATACCGAAAGAATTCTAAACACAGGAGGGGCTGTGAAGTTATAGGAAATATAGGAACCATATCTTTTACTTATCCAGAGTTCCTCTTCAATATGAAATTGTATTTTTGCATTTAACTTGTTTTTCAGTAAAATGTTTCTGAATTCTTTGGTATTGCAACACATGTGGCTGACCAGTTGACATTAAAATGTTCTGCCAATGATATGACACAATTCTCGGAAAAGATGTGATAGGAAAGATGTTGACGTAGAAAGTCCCTGTTTAGGAGCGAAATTAACTTCTTCCAAATAATTATTCTTTCTTTCTGTCAAAATAACTTGACAGATAAAATTAGCCAGTTCAAAGTAACCCAGAAAACTCAGAACACTGGCCAAGAACTGTGTTGAAATACTTAATGAAATGCGTACTTGTGATGTGTAACTTTGGGCTTGTGCCCGCCATAAGATTACTGTATAACCATTCTCTATAAAGCCTGTCCTGCCTTGTAAACTTGATCGCATTGTCACAAAGAAGTGCGATCCATTCTGAAGTAAACATACATGAGACATGCAGCTGGCGTTGATGTCCTTTATTTCAAGGTTCAATTTAACACTATTATCAATGAGAAAATCGCAGTTACCCTAGCGCCAGTTGCAGATTACATATGCGGGTATTTATTATCGCTATTTGCGCTTCAATGTACGCCAGTTTGTGCATTCTAATAATGACTTTTTTAGCTACTTTTCCAAATAATGTATGAACTGGTGCAGCGCCATTATTAAATGACCCCCATAGTCTATAAAGTGCAGAGGTAAGGGGTATGTAGTGTAGAACATAACATACAGTATATGCTGTACTCTGGAGTAGTGTACCACTGGTTTTGGAGTGCAGGCGTCACCAGTACATAACACACAATACAGCATACTGAACAGCAGTATGGAGTACGTAATGCAGGGGTCAGGACTAAGTAATGTACAACATAACATATGTACAGATTTCAGACATATGTAGCGTGCAGCATACGATGTCTAGTGCAGAAGTCAGATGTATATATTGTACAGAGTACTGTAGCAAGTGCAGTTGTCAGGAGTTCATAATATACAATGCAGCAGTCAGATTATGTAACATACAGTACAGTATACAAGTGAAGTTGTCAGGAGAATGCAGTGCAGGCATTTAGTGAGAGATCAATCTGCCAGGCCGTGCCTGCAGCATGCTGGGTATCATTAATCTAGGGCATTCACAAAAAAGTCACAACCTTAGCCGAGACTAAAAGAGACAGAGAGCCTATTACATTAGGGCGTGCACCCCAAAATTCAAACAAACATACGCGTGTGTGTATACAGTGCTGTGGATAAGGGGGTACCACCAGTCATCCTGTATGGGGCCCAGGCCAGCAGGGGGTCCCAGGTAGCTGGGTGAATCAAATGTAGGCAGGGAGGGTGATCGGCATGGTGGGGGGCAATTACTGGAACCGATCCCGTGTATGACTCTCTCTGCAGCAGCTGAAAGCTGCTTTTTTCTCTGGCTGGCTTTCAGCTGCTGCAGAGAGAGTCATACAGGTGATTGGTTCCAGTACCCCCCCCACACCCATCACCCCCCCCTCTGTGCACCATACATTTCTACCTGCTGCCCAAGCCCCCCTGTGTGCCCCCACCCTCACAGTGCTGCCGGCTTCCCTCCTTTCCTTATATAAATATACACACACTCTTATAAATTAATATAAACAAACATTTTAAGATGTATTAAAACATGGATGGTGTCAGCATAGCAGTAGACATGTCAGTAGGACAGGGAATGGTGTCAGTCAATAGAACAGTGGATGCGTCCGTAGGACAGTGGATGGTGTCAGTCAGTAGAGCAGTGGACATGTCAGTAGTACAGTGGATGGTGTCAGTCAATAGAACAGTGGACACGTCCGTAGGACAGTGGATGGTGTCAGTCAAAGCACTGGACGTGTCAGTAGGACAGTGGATGGTGTCAGTCAGTAGAGCAGTGGATGTGTCAGTAGAGCAGAGGACGTGTCAGTAGGACAGTGGAAGGTGTCAGTCAGTAGAGCAGTGGACATGTCAGTAGAACAGTGGATGGTGTCAATAGGGCAGAGATAGGTGTCAGAAGTTTTTTTTATTTTTAATATTTATTTTTTAATGATTTTTTAGCAATATTACATTTTTTACAATTTTTTAAGCAGCCCTGCTCGGTGACTTTGGTGAAATATCAGGGGTCTAAATCTACCTCTGAGTTCTCAATTTTGAGACAGAGCATAGGATTGAGGACAGAGATTTCCCAGTTCCTTTCTCTGCAGCCTCAACGGCACTGGACAGTGAATGAATAGGAAGTTCTCTGTGCTGAGTGGCTTCCTGTTCATTCACAAACTGAAGCAAACTAAATACAGTTTACTATGCTTCAGTTATTAATGAACACAGGATGTGATTGATAGAAATCACTCACTGTGTTCATTCAGAAAAGGAATGGGCTGGTAAATGACAGATGTACTTGCCCCTTCCTCAGCTCTCCATCCAGAAACATCACAGAAACTACTGTCTTACACCACCTTGTTTACATAAACTCCAAAAAAACAGACAGGAAGGCGCAAGCACCAAAAATGTATTGGAAAATGAAACTTGATAAAAATGGATACTCACAAAAGTGCAACATGTAAGAGCATATAAACCAGAAGATGCCATACAGTGCAGGATACGCGTACTCCATCAACACCCTGCTATGCTGGCAGTCTAACGCATTTCGGGGGTGCACCCCCTTCCTCAGAGCTGACCAGCTCATCCATGTTCACATGCATACATTATTTACATGCCTGGATTTATTCACAGATGCATTTACAGCCTTTGATGATATCAATTGCTGAAGCACTGTTTGGTCCATGCTTTCTCAATTATGATTCTGTGGAACCCAAGGGTTCTTCCGGAGGTTGCCAGAGGTTCCTCCTGCAGTAGCAGATTGATCCCCCACCTACAATGACCACTATGTCTTACTAATATTAAGTGTAAGGAGTCACTTCACTTATGTAAAGGTGCTAATCATCAATGTGAAGGGCAAATTTTTCAGACTGTTCTAACTTTTTTTTGTGTTTTATATGCCTAAATCTGTCAATAAACATTTATTAAAACCAGGACAGGGTTGTAAAATAATCCTCTCTGGGTGTCAAATTATTGAGTTGTACCATTTTCTTTATTGTTTTTTTTTTTTAACAGAAAATACTTTATTAAGACAAATTAACATTACAATACCATTAATTACAGAAAGTACAGCAGTACATATATATCAAATCTACAGGAGTGTGAGTCTCTTCCAAGAGTTTTAACCCAGTTAACCGCTAACTGGTGCCAGGATAATCAAAGAAGGAAACAGTTGTGTACTATAAACCTAGCACAGACAGTTTCCCTAAGGTTCCTAATACAACCCTTAATAGTAGCATATTGCATGATCGGGGGGGAGGGACATCAGCCAGCAGATGGGTATGCTAGATCAATCAAACTGGTGGGGGTTCAGGGTCAGAGCAGGTATCCAACCAGGTGGACCAGATCTTGTCAAACTTCCCCAGGCACAGTCTGCTCTCATAAGTCAATCTGTATAAGGGCAGGACCAAAATTACTGAGCGTTGCCAAGAGGCACAAGTAGGGGAGTTCTCTGATTTCCACTTCAACATTATTTCCCGTCTAGCATAGTATAAAGAGAACATCAGGCACATTTTACCATACCGGTCTACATCCACATTCTCCAAATGGCTTAAAAGCAGGATACTCGGGTCAACCAGTATATCTGTCCCTATTACGTCCGTCAACTTAGAGGCCACAGCCTCCCAGTAGGGTCGAATTTTAGGGCAGGACCAGATCATGTGCCAAAACATTCCTATCTCTTGCTTACACCTTTGGCAGTTGGGATCTCTTTGTGGGTAGATACATGACAGCCTCTGTGGAGTGTAATAGGCCCTATGTAGAAATTTGAATTGTATGAATCTCTCTCTCCCGGCAATCATAGAGGGTATATAAGAGGAGAGGCATTCTTCCCATTCTTCCTCACCTAGGGATGGAATATCCACCCTCCATCTTTCCCATGTTTTAATAAGTTTGGTGTCATATTCCACAGTGAGATAGAGGTACAAGGACGAGAAAGGTCATCCCATTTCCCTAGAGATCAGGAGGCGTTCTATGGAGTCAGGCTCCAAAGTTAAGGATTCAGGAAATTGTGCCTCAAAAGCCTGTTTCAGCTGCCAATATCTGAACTGGAAGGAGAGTGGGAGTGAGTATACTCATTTTAGATCCTGAAAGGGCATGAGTCTACCCTCATGGACTATGTGTCTCAAAGTGGTGATCCCTTTCTTTGCCCACAGGGATGAGTCCAGAATACTATTCAGGTGGGATAGCATAGGGTTACCCCAAAGGGGGATATGTGGTGACACGTGTCCAGGCCGCCTTTAGATTAGTTGAGCCTCCTGCCAAACCTTCACTGTGGTCCGCATGAGTGTCGTCATACAGGGGCTAGCTCTGAGGCCTCAGAATGGCAAGTTACTTAAGGCTGCATAAGAGCCCAGAACTGCCGCTTCCAGAGTGACCGCTGGATTTTTCCTGGGCTGGGAGAACCACCACCTCAACGTAACTAGGACAGCCACCCAGTAATAGAGTAAAAAATTCGGGAGAGCCAGACCCCCCCCAGACAGAAGAAGGTATAATACCTGTCTCGCCACTCGAGGGAGCCTCCCAGCCCAATCAAAAGATATCAGCAAACTCTTCAGCCTTTTGAAGAATGACCTAGGGATATGTGAGGGGGTGTTACGATGTCAGGGGAAGAGAGCGCCACACCGCACACTTGCTTACTAATTGGGCCATAAGTGGTTGTATATTCTTACCAATATAGTCACCCGTCTTGCCACTAATTTTAATATCCAGGTAAGTAAACTCCTCTACCCATTTAAACTGTGTTTGGGTCATGATTTGCAAATTCGAGGGGTGCAGTGGGAACAGAACTGACTTGTCCCAGTTGACACGGATTCCCGAGTAGTGTCCAAACTGGTTAATCAGGTCTAATGCCACTTGCAGGGAGGAAGAGGTGTCTGCCAGGTACAGCAGTGCGTCATCTGTGTACAGAGTTTTTCCTCAATGGGGCTTATCCGCAGTCCTGTTATTCTCTTTTCGGCTCTAAGCAATATAGTCAGGGGTTCCATAGCAAGAGCGAACAAGACCGGGGAAAGAGGGCATCCCTGCCTTGTACCCCGGCCCAGTGGGAACATCTCCGAGAGGCAACCATTGGTCCGAATTCTAGCTAAAGGGCAATTATATAGCATGCGTACCCATCCTATAAAGCCCGGTCCGAATCCGAATCTGGAGAGTACCATACACAGATAGCCCCACTTGACAGAGTCGAAAGCCTTCTCCACGTTGAGTGAGGCCACCACTCCCGTCGATCCCTCTTCAGCTCTGTCAATATGGGTGAGGAGTAGGGATGAGCTTCGTGTTCGAGTCGAACCCATGTTCGACTCGAACATCGGCTGTTCGACCGTCCGTCGAATTGCGAACGATATGGGCCGTTCGCGCCAAATTCGTGTGGCGCGTCACGGCCCATAATTCACTGCGGCATCGCAGTGCATTGCTGGCTGATGATTGGCCAAGCATGCACTATGACCCGCATGCTTGGCCAATCACAGCGCCGTCAGTAGAGAGAGCTGTAATTGGCCAAAGCCAGGGTGGCTTTGGCCAATTATGGCTCAGGGGATTTAGTACACACCCCACACTATATAAGGCCGCCTGCACGGCGGCCCTGTGTAGTGTGTGTTCCGGTGTGCTGAGCGATAGAGAGAGAGAGAGACAGTGTCATTTGATTTGAGTTAGATAGATTAGGCAGAACAGTCAGTCAGTTAGCTGCACTTACAGTGTATTGTGTATATATATGCATCCCAGGTGTTGCATATATATATATACACTGTATTCAGTTTAGCTAGATCCGTTCCTGTTATCTTCTATCTAGACTATTTACATTCAGTGCAGTGTGTCCTGCTCACAGTGTTCAGCTAGATCCGTTCCTGCTATTTACATTCAGTACAGTGCTTCCTGCTCACAGTGTTCAGCTAGATCCGTTCCTGCTATTTACATTCAGTGCAGTGCGTGCTGCTCACAGTGTTCAGCTAGATCCGTTCCTGCTATTTACATTCAGTGCAGTGCGTCCTGCTCACAGTGTTCAGCTAGATCCGTTCCTGCTATTTACATTCAGTGCAGTGCGTCCTGCTCACAGTGTTCAGCTAGATCCGTTCCTGGTATTTACATTTAGTGCAGTGCGTCCTGCTCACAGTGTTCAGCTAGATCCGTTCCTGCTATTTACATTCAGTGCAGTGCGTCCTGCTCACAGTGTTCAGCTAGATCCGTTCCTGCTATTTACATTCAGTGCAGTGCGTGCTGCTCACAGTGTTCAGCTAGATCCGTTCCTGCTATTTACATTCAGTGCAGTGCGTCCTGCTCACAGTGTTCAGCTAGATCCGTTCCTGCTATTTACATTCAGTGCAGTGCGTCCTGCTCACAGTGTTTAGCTACATCCGTTCCTGCTGTTTACATTCAGTGCAGTGCGTCCTGCTCACAGTGTTCAGCTAGATCCGTTCCTGCTATTTACATTCAGTGCAGTGCGTCCTGCTCACAGTGTTCAGCTAGATCCGTTCCTGCTATTTACATTCAGTGCAGTGCGTCCTGCTCACAGTGTTCAGCTAGATCCGTTCCTGCTATATACATTTAGTGCAGTACGTCCTGCTCACAGTGTTCAGCTAGATCCGTTCCTGTTATCTTCCTACTGACAGGCAGGCTTGTCTGGTTACAGTATATAAAGCTACCTGAAGAAAATTACAGGTGTTCTTTTTGATCCTATTAGTACCACGGTCAGGCAGCTAGACTATTTACATTTAGTACAGTGTGTCCTGCTCACAGTGTTCAGCTAGATCCGTTCCTGTTATTTACATTCAGTGCAGTGCGTCCTGCTCACAGTGTTCAGCTAGATCCGTTCCTGCTATTTACATTCAGTGCAGTGCGTCCTGCTCACAGTGTTTAGCTACATCCGTTCCTGCTGTTTACATTCAGTGCAGTGCGTCCTGCTCACAGTGTTCAGCTAGATCCGTTCCTGCTATTTACATTCAGTGCAGTGCGTCCTGCTCACAGTGTTCAGCTAGATCCGTTGCTGCTATTTACATTCAGTGCAGTGCGTCCTGCTCACAGTGTTCAGCTAGATCCGTTCCTGCTATATACATTTAGTGCAGTACGTCCTGCTCACAGTGTTCAGCTAGATCCGTTCCTGTTATCTTCCTACTGACAGGCAGGCTTGTCTGGTTACAGTATATAAAGCTACCTGAAGAAAATTACAGGTGTTCTTTTTGATCCTATTAGTACCACGGTCAGGCAGCTAGACTATTTACATTTAGTACAGTGTGTCCTGCTCACAGTGTTCAGCTAGATCCGTTCCTGTTATTTACATTCAGTGCAGTGCGTCCTGCTCACAGTGTTCAGCTAGATCCGTTCCTGCTATTTACATTCAGTGCAGTGCGTCCTGCTCACAGTGTTCAGCTAGATCCGTTCCTGCTATTTACATTCAGTGCAGTGCGTCCTGCTCACAGTGTTCAGCTAGATCCGTTCCTGCTATTTACATTCAGTGCAGTGCGTGCTGCTCACAGTGTTCAGCTAGATCCGTTCCTGCTATTTACATTCAGTGCAGTGCGTCCTGCTCACAGTGTTCAGCTAGATCCGTTCCTGCTATTTACATTCAGTGCAGTGCGTCCTGCTCACAGTGTTTAGCTACATCCGTTCCTGCTATTTACATTCAGTGCAGTGCGTCCTGCTCACAGTGTTCAGCTAGATCCGTTCCTGCTATTTACATTCAGTGCAGTGCGTCCTGCTCACAGTGTTCAGCTAGATCCGTTCCTGCTATTTACATTCAGTGCAGTGCGTCCTGCTCACAGTGTTTAGCTACATCCGTTCCTGCTGTTTACATTCAGTGCAGTGCGTCCTGCTCACAGTGTTCAGCTAGATCCGTTCCTGCTATTTACATTCAGTGCAGTGCGTCCTGCTCACAGTGTTCAGCTAGATCCGTTCCTGCTATTTACATTCAGTGCAGTGCGTGCTGCTCACAGTGTTCAGCTAGATCCGTTCCTGCTATTTACATTCAGTGCAGTGCGTCCTGCTCACAGTGTTCAGCTAGATCCGTTCCTGCTATTTACATTCAGTGCAGTGCGTCCTGCTCACAGTGTTTAGCTACATCCGTTCCTGCTGTTTACATTCAGTGCAGTGCGTCCTGCTCACAGTGTTCAGCTAGATCCGTTCCTGCTATTTACATTCAGTGCAGTGCGTCCTGCTCACAGTGTTCAGCTAGATCCGTTCCTGCTATATACATTTAGTGCAGTACGTCCTGCTCACAGTGTTCAGCTAGATCCGTTCCTGTTATCTTCCTACTGACAGGCAGGCTTGTCTGGTTACAGTATATAAAGCTACCTGAAGAAAATTACAGGTGTTCTATCCCAGCTTAGTGCAGCTACAGGCCATTAGTATGTCTGGAAGGCCAAGAAGGAGAGGCAGACAGTCACAAGCCAATAAGAGAGGGCAAGCAGGCTCTGTGTCTAGTGCTGGTCGTGGAGACGGTGCATCCTCATCAGCACGTGGCCATGGGACACGCTTGGCCTTTTTTTCGGCAGCTGGCCGTGTTGAGCCGCAACATGCGGAAGACTTGGTCGAGTGGATGACCAAGCCGTCCTCATCCTCCTCATCCTCTCTCACCCATGCCCAGGGTGCTTTGTCTGGCAAAGCAGCGGCCTCTTCCCTCAGCTCAATGTCATCAGTGACTCCTTCCCTAGCCCCACCATGTCCTCCTGAGGATTCCCTCGAACTGTTTGACCACAGTGTTGGGTACATGCTCCAGGAGGATGCCCAGCGTTTGGAAGGCTCTGATGATGATACTGAGCTCAATGAAGGCAGTAACATGAGCACGGACAGAGGGGGTGCCCAAGAAGGACAGCAATCTGGCAGTCATGCTCCCCCTGCTGCAGCATACTGCCAGGTTTGCTCCAGTGATGAGGAGGGAGGGGATGATGAGGTCACTGACTCAACGTGGGTGCCTGATAGGAGAGAGGAGGAGGAGGAGGAGGAGGAGGAGGTGGCACATCACCAACTAGGCAGGATGCCCTCCAGGGGCCAGCCTAAGGGCAGCACATTGACTGCATCACACCCCAAAGCTCCACATGTGCAGGGCGCTGCAGTCTCTGCGCGTTATTCAAAAAGTTCTTTGGTGTGGGCCTTTTTTGAGACGAGTGCATCAGATCGCACCGCTGCTATTTGCAATATATGTCTCAAGCGTATCTCGCGTGGCCAAAACATCTCCCGCTTGGGTACCACATGCTTGACCAGACATATGTTGACCTGCCATGCAGTTCGTTGGCAAGCGTATCTAAAAGACCCACACCAAAGAACAAAGACGATCTCTCCTTGCTCCTCATCAGCTGAGATTTCCAACCCCACTAGACCTTCAGTCCTCTCTGCGACCTGCAGTGAGAGGAATGAAGGTGTAGAATTAGGTGTGTCACAGCCAAGTACTTATGGGCAATCTGCTTTTGGTACACCGACGTCAGATTGTACCAGGCAAATTTCCCTGCCCCAGCTGCTGCACCGCCGAAAGAAGTTTGCTCCCAGCCATCCACATGCCCAGCGGTTGAATGCTAGCTTGGCAAAATTGCTAGCACTTCAACTGCTGCCTTTTCAGTTGGTAGACTCTGCCCCCTTCCGTGAGTTTGTGGAATGTGCGGTTCCTCAGTGGCAGGTACCCAAACGCCACTTTTTCTCACGGAAGGCGATTCCGGCTCTCTACCGGCATGTGGAAGGCAATGTCCATGCCTCGCTGGACAGGGCGGTCAGCGGTAAGGTGCATATTACCGCTGACTCATGGTCCAGCAGGCATGGACAGGGACGTTACTTAAGTTTCACGGCGCATTGGGTGACTCTGCTGGCAGCTGGGAAGGATGCAGGACAAGGTGCAGTAGTGTTGGAGGTTGTTCCGCCACCACGCCTCCAAAATGCTGATTGTGACACACCTCTCTCCTCCACCCCCTCCTCTTCTTCTTCCTCCATGGCCTCTTCCTCGGAACCAGCGGTGCTCCGTAGGCGTTCAAGGGGCTACGCAAGTACGCAGGCCAAAAGATGCCATGCGGTGCTTGAGCTGGTGTGCTTGGGGGACAGGAGCCACACTGGGGCAGAGGTTCTGTCAGCTCTGCAGGGGCAGGTTCAGAGGTGGTTGACGCCACGCCAACTTAAGGCAGGAATGGTGGTTTGCGACAATGGCACCAACCTCCTCTCTGCCCTCCGACAGGGACAACTGACCCATGTGCCCTGTTTGGCTCACGTCCTTAACTTGGTGGTGCAGCGGTTCTTGGGCAGGTACCCGGGCTTACAGGATGTCCTGAGGCAGGCCAGGAAAGTCTGTGTGCATTTCCGCCGGTCATATAATGCCAGTGCTCGGCTGACGGACCTCCAAAAGGAGTTTAACCTGCCCAAGAACCGCCTAATCTGTGACATGCCCACCAGGTGGAACTCGACGTTGGCCATGCTGCAGCGGCTGCACACGCAGCAGAGGGCCATCAATGAGTACCTGTGCGACTATGGCACCAGGACAGGGTCAGGGGACCTTGGTTTTTTTTCCCCACGCCAGTGGGCCATGATCAGGGATGCATGCACTGTCCTGTCACCATTCGAGGAGGCCACGAGGATGGTGAGCACTGACAGTGCATGCATCAGTGACACTGTCCCCCTTGTCCACCTGTTGGAGCACACGCTGCGTGGAATAATTGACAGGGCACTTGAGGCAGAACAGAGGCAGGAAGAGGAGGACTTCCTTAGCTCTCAAGGCCCCCTTTATCCAGACAGTGTTCCTGCGTGCCCGCCGATCACACAGGAAGAGGACGAGGAGGAGGAGGAGGAGGAGGAGGAAGATTGTGTCAGTATGGAGGTGGAGCCTGGCACTCAGCATCAGCAGTCTTTAAGGGATCAGTCCCAAGGAACACATGGACTTGTACGTGGCTGGGAGGAGGTGGCTGCGGACGTTGTTGTCCTTAGTGACCCAGAGGACTCCGGACCGAATGCCTCAGCAAACCTACGCTGCATGGCCTCCCTGATCCTGCAAAGCCTGCGTAAGGATCCTCGTATTCGTGGTATCAAGGAGAAGGACCAATACTGGCTGGCAACCCTCCTTGATCCACGTTACAAGGGTAAGGTTGCGGACCTTATCTTGCCATCGCAGAGGGAGCAGAGGATGAAACATCTTCGGGAGGCCTTGCAGAAAGGTCTGTGCAACGCGTTCCCAGAGACTGGGAGGTTACAAACTCCTGTTTCTGGACAACGTGTTGCTGAGGCTTCGGTCAGTCAAAGAAGGAGCGGTGGAGAAGGTGGCCGTCTGACCGATGCGTTCAGACAATTTTTTGGTCCGCAGCCCCAAGGTATGATCGGTTCCAGCAACCATCGCCAGCGTCTGTTTTACATGGTGCAGGAATACCTAGGGGCAAGATCAGACTTGGACACCTTTCCCACCGAAAATCCTCTGGGTTACTGGGTCTTGAGGATGGATCACTGGCCAGAGCTTGCACAGTATGCAATTGAGCTACTGGCCTGTCCTGCATCCAGCGTTCTTTCGGAACGCACATTCAGTGCTGCTGGAGGCGTGGTAACCGATCACAGGGTGCGTCTGTCCACCGACTCGGTCGATCGGCTGACCTTCATAAAAATGAATCAGTCTTGGATCACCACCAGCTACCAAGCACCTGATGCAGATGTAACCGAATAATTTTTTTTGAAATCTCAGATCCCTTCAAAGACTGCCTATGCTGATGCTGAGTGACTATCCCTGAGTAATTATCCTCTTCCTCCTCAATCATCACGCTGATAGCTTGTAAGAACATTTTTGGTTCTGGGCGCCACCACCAGTGCCTAAGGCACAATTTTTCAGCCCCTGTTTAACAGGGGCGTGTAATTACAATTTTTGATGTAATACTTTGCAGCAGGGCTCGTTCCTGCATTCCAACTAGAGTGTCTGTGAGGGGTTGCAGTGTTGTGGCACCAGCACCAGTGCCTAAGACCCAATTTTTCAGCCCCTGTCTAACAGGGGCGTGTAATTACAATTTTTGATGCAATACTTTGCAGCAGGGCTTGTTCCTGCGTTTCAACTAGAGTGTCTGTGAGGGGTTGCAGTGTTGTGGCACCAGCACCAGTGCCTAAGACCCAATTTTTCTGCCCCTGTCTAACAGGGGCGTGTAATTACAATTTTTGATGCAATACTTTGCAGCAGGGCTCGTTCCTGCGTTCCAACTAGAGTGTCTGTGAGGGGTTGCAGTGTTGTGGCACCAGCACCAGTGCCTAAGGCCTAATTTTTCAGCTCCTGTTCAACAGGGGCATGTAATTACAATTCTTGATCTAATATTTCACAGCAGGGCCCTGTGAGGGCTTACAGTGTTTTGGCCACAGCAACACCTAAGGCCCAAATTTCTGCTGAGTATATAGGGCAGGACCCTACTTTCAAACATCTAACTTACAAACGACTCCTACTTGCAAACGGAAGGAGACAACAGGAAGTGAGATGAAATCTACCCCTAAGGAAGGGAAATTCTCTCCTGTAAGAGTTAATATGGGAAAACAATTTTTCCTTTCCACTGATGCTTTCCAATCCTTGTTCCACAAAAAAACACAAATTTTCAAAAAACATTTTTCATTGGGACAAAAAAGTGAGGTGAAATCTTCTGAAGAGGAGGAAAGACGCAAAACAAATGTCACAGGGGTGATAACCCTTCCCTATGTTTTCCAAAAAGCTTAGAAAAGATTTTTTGGCTGGAGCTAAACACATTAAAAATGTTCAAAATTACAAACAGATTCTACTTAACAACAAACCTACAGTCCCTGTCTTGTTTGCACCGCCTGTATACTGCTGTTCAGAGTATATAGGGACCTTTCCTTATTTTAATTTGGGTGCGGGGTTCCCCTTAATATCCATACAAGACCCAAAGGGCCTGGTAATGGACTGGGGGGTACCCATGCCGTTTGTCTCACTGATTTTCATCCATATTGCCATGACCCGACATGACATTAAACCCGCAAGCAGTTTTAAATGAGATTTTTTCCTTTAAAAATGACATTTGGTGCAGGGACTGTTCTAAACATGGGAAACACGCGTCACTTTACAGGCATACTATAGACACCCCCCAGGTACGATATTTAAAGGAATATTTCACTTTTTTTTTTTTACTTTAAGCATCATTAAAATCACTGCTCCCGAAAAAACGGCCGTTTTTAAAAGTTTTTTTTGCATTGATACATGTCCCCTGGGGTAGGACCCGGGTCCCCAAACCCTTTTTAGGACAATACCATGCAAATTAGCCTTTA
Source organism: Lithobates clamitans (assembly GCA_037952925.1). Classification (NCBI taxonomy): domain Eukaryota; kingdom Metazoa; phylum Chordata; class Amphibia; order Anura; family Ranidae; genus Lithobates; species Lithobates clamitans. The sequence continues at coordinate 1,111,030 of JBBGZY010000398.1, forward strand.
AAATGAGCACTTTTGATTTCGAACGTTCGAGTCCCATAGACGTCAATGGGGTTCTAACGTTCGTGCGAACTTGCGGTCCGTTCGCGGGTTCTGGTGCGAACCGAACCGGGGGGTGTTCGGCTCATCCCTAGTGAGGAGGCGTCTAATAATATCTGTCCCCCTACCCGGCATAAAACCCGTCTGGTTCGAGTGGACCAGGGCCGTTATGACCGAATTTAGCCTAATTGCCAGAATTTTGGCCAGGATTTTGGCGTCAATATTCAGCAAAGAAATCGGGCGGTATGAGGAGCATAGGGTAGGATTTTTCCCCGGTTTGGGGATTACCACTATGACCGCCTCTCTCATGGTGTCAGGGAGTCTCTCCAGCTGTGACGATGCGCTGAATAGAGTGTGAAGTCTAATAGTGAGTTCGTCAGCATAGTGTTTGTAAAACTCCACGGGTATTCCATCAGGCCCTGGCGTCTTGCCAGTCTGCATGGACTTAAGGGCCCGCTGGATCTCTATCACCGTGATAGGAGCGTCCAGCTGTTTACGGTAGGTTGGTGTAAGGACAGGTATGTCGATATCATCTAGGTAAGTGGGGAGGTCCTCGTCTCTATAGTCAGCCCTTGAGCTATAGAGGGTCCGGTAGTACAAAGCATTGATTGATTTCTTCCGGGGATGAGACCAGTTCTCCCCTGGGGCCCATGATGTGTGGGACGCTCATCCCTCCCATCTGTTCTCTAGAGAGCCAGACTAGCAATCTCCCCGACCTCTCACCTTGATCAAAAATCCATTGACTGAGCAAGTAACTACTTCTGGGTGAGAGAGGTGCAGAGATCCAGGACCTCCCTAGTCAGGAGCTGCAGATGTGCGTAGTGCTGGGGATCCCGAGTCCTAATGAAAAGTTCCTCCTCACTAGCTGCGTCTCTCTCAGCTCTCGTCAACTCCGCCCTACGCTCTCTACAGACTCTGGCTATGATGGTCCGGTACTGCCTTCTCATGGTAGCCTTAAAGGCATCCCACACGGTCATGACGTCTGCTGTGCCAGGATTAGTTGCCCAGTATCCAATCAGTTCAGTTTGAAATTGGCCGTCTACAGCAGTATCCGAAATCCAGAATCTGGATAGTCTCCAGAATCTGGTAGTTGAGCCCACCGAGGGATCCAAGGTCAGGAACAATGGAGCATGATCAGAGATACCTCTGGCAATATTTGTATGTCCTAGACCCTCAACAGGATTGGGCCCCCCGCGTATACCAAGTCTATATGGGAGAATGTTCTATGGGAGGCCGAGTGGCATGTATATGCTTGGGTATGGGGGTGTCTCCACCTCCACACGTCCGTCAGCCCGTATGTGGAAGGCCAGTCATCCAGCCCTGAACATGGATGTGCCACAGGCGTCAGTCGATCCATGCCCGGGTCAGGGACAAGGTTGAAGTCTCCCAGAATTACATTATTGTAGGAGGCAAACTCCACCATCTTACTTGTAATTTGGTTCAATATTGATAAAGAGGCTGGCGGTGGTAAATACAAGTCCACAATGGTCCAGGTTAGAGAGTAAATTGTAGCATGGATTATAACGTACCTCCCCTCAGGGTCCAGGGCCAAATCCAGGAGCCAAAATTGGAGGGTTTTGAGCACCAATATACTGACCCCTCTAGCGAAACTGGAGTGCATGGAGTGGTAGTGGTATCCCATCCACGTTTTTTTTAAGGGAGAGAACTCTACTCCCTATAAGGTGTGTCTCCTGGAGTACACTTATGTGCGGGTTGTATGATTTAATAAATTGGAACACCAAGGAGCGCTTGACTGGGGAGTTCATGGTGTTCCAGGAGAGGACATTAAATGCAGACATGGGCTGTAATATCTGTATAGGGTTTAGGATAGTTAGACAGCTCGACTCCCGGATTTGGCCTCTAGACCCAGGATACACTCCTCAAAACACAATGCAATGCTGAAATGACATTCATCTGAATAAGAAATAAAAACAATGTAAGATTATAAACCAACTTTAACCCCAAAAACAAAATGGCCCACCCGGGGCCAACACACCCATCCCCCCACCCCACCCGTCTCCTTAAAACTGAGTAGAGTTTGCAACCCATAACCCTTTATGGCACGCCGGCCATCAAATGGGGGGCCTGTGCAAGCGGACATAGTGATCCTCCGTAATTTCTGAAGGGTTCAGGTGGGCTGATAAGTCTTGCTCCATGGCTTTCGCCGGGACAGAAGAGAGTCTTGATGCAGGCAGAATGGGTAGAGTTCCTTATGACTACCCCCCATGCTAAGGCAGGATCAATGGATGATCCAAGATAAAAGGGACCATAGTATTTATGTAAGCTCTCGCCGTAACAGGCAGGTGAACTATGCAACTTCATTCTCCTGATATCATCAGAGGCGCAGGCTTGTGTGGTGTAAGTAAACATTTCTCAGCACAACCGGTGCAACCAATCCTCTCTCCCAATCCCCCTGTAGGCACCCCAAGCAGGCAGCACATGCATCATGGTTATGTAGTGCGGCCACGCACCGACCAGAACAATGGGGGTGACATGGGCTCAGGGGGGAAGGCACGGCATCCAGCAGGGTAAAAGGGGGGATCAGAGAGGTAGCTGAGGAATCCAGAGAAAATTTGACTCACAGTTGCAGGCATCAGCGAACGCATGGCAGAGATTCAAGCCACACCGCAGCATCCCGAGGTGTAGTGAAGAAGCGCATGGATTCGCTGTCTTGGACTCTCAAGCACGCTGGAAACAGAACACTATAACGTATGTTCCGGGCTCTCAAGGCCCCTTAACCTGGTCAAATGATTTCCGAAGCTTCTGCGTCTCCACAGAGTAATCGGGAAATGGAGTATTTTGGCATTTTCAAAGCGTAGCTTTGCCATGGCCCAGGGTGCTCGAAGGTTTTCATCCCTATCTCTGAAATTCAGAAGCTTGGGGATGAAGGTCCTCGGAGGGGATCCCGGAGGACCCGGCTTCAGCGGCACATGATGCGCCCTCTCCACTACATATTGGGGGGACAAACGGGCCTACGTGAGGAGAGAGCCCAGCGAGTCCTCCACAAAGGTAGTCGGTTGGGGTCCCTCCACTCCCTCAGGTAGACCTACGATGCGGAGATTGTTTCTCCTGTATCTGTTCTCGGCATCCTCGGCTCTGTATTCTAAGGCTTTTACCTTGGTCTGGAGGGGCCGAATGGCTGCCGAGTGCTCCAGGAGTTCGTCTTCTACCGTACCGACTCTCTGTTCGTTCTCCGTCACACGAGACCTCAACCTGTCCAGGTCTTGCCGCATTAGGCCGACACCCAGCTGAATGGCTTCTATTTTCCCCGTGAGTGTAGATTGGCATGTTGCAATAGCAGTCATCACCTCCGCAAGCCAGGGAGATCTAGACTCAGGCTCCTCCATTGTTGCCGTCTGGGAGGCCTTGTGTGAGCTTCTTGTGGCGTGGGTCTCCATGTGTGCGGAAGGGAGAGGCGACACGTTCTCCTCCCCTGCCCGGAAACGGAGCCTCCTTCCCTTACCGGCAGAAGCGCCCGACGATCCACGTTTCATTCAGGTGCTGCGGGAACCGATTCCGGTGAAATATGCTATCAGGATCCGGATTATCAGGAATTGCCCAGCGGAGCTCAGCAAGAAGCGGCTGCTCACCTCGGCATCTTAGACACGCCCCCTTCTTTATTGTTTAAAACTTACTAATCATGCTAATGTGCCATGACCTATGGATATAAGCATTTTTTTAGTGGTGGTTTCCTGAGACCTCAAAATTATTTCAAGGGTTCCTTTTGGGTAAACAGGTTGAGAAAGACTGGTTTAAATGTATTCTTGCTTGTTTTCTTTGTGTGTGCATGCTGTTGATTTCTGCTTAAAACAGGCTTGTGAAGCTCAAATGAAACAATTGTATCAATTGCACTGAATTGTATTTAGAGCCACGCCTATTTAAAGGGTAAGTTCACTTTTGCAGAAAAATCTGTAAGGTGAGCTTACACTGGACCCTCTTCCCAACCCCCCCGTCCTGTTGACCTTGAGTGCCACGATCTCCCGCTGTGACACATCGTATAGCCACTTTACCGGTCTGGGGATATAAAATCCCTCCGCCTAATCTCCTAAATATACTTCGTAAAGGTAGGTATAGGAGGCATTCTAATTGGTCAGCGCCGTCACATGGACTGTCAGCGGGGGGGGGGGAGAAGAGGAGAGAAACCAGCGGGGGATTGCGGGACTCAGGTGCAACGGGCCTGGGGGGATGGGGAGAGGGTCCAGTGTAAGTTCACCTTACAGATATTTCTGTAATGGTAAACTTACACTTTAATTTCAGAAAACAATTATTGTAACACTTTGATATCTTAACATTATAGTAACATTTGGAATGTACAGCATTTTATTCCACAGAAAGATGTCAAAACATTTCTTGAAATACTGAGTTGCAAGATTATGTAACAAAATGGGAAAAGCTGGGACTTATTTAAATTTAGACTATTAAAGCAGCAGACAAGGAGTATGAAAACACATGACCCAAAAAACACATTGGTTAATGTGTGTGGTTTAAAGTGGTTGTAAACCTCAGTTATGGAATCTGAGCAAAGCACATATATCTGTAATGTTTACTTATCTCTCTCCAAAGCTCTAAGTGTCGTTTCTCTTTGGTGCTTTGTTCCTCTGTTACCAGCATGAGTCACTTCTGAGAAGGTTTCCCGACACATGACATAAATTTGTGTTGGGGAGGAGAGCTCAGCAGACAGCTTGTCTATTCAGAAAACAGTTCTTCTGCTGTGTGGATGGGGGTGTGTTCCTTTCCTCCAATCAGCTCTCACACACTGTTACTGCAGCCTCTCTGCACCCTTCTCTGTGCTCCTTACAGATGAAGAAAGATTTTAACACTTTTCTGCCCTTTTGAAGGGGTGCAGGCAAGAGAATACTGTAGATAAACAAGTAAAACTTATATAGGAGGATTTGTTTAATCTCTGTTTATCATCTGAGGCTGTTCACTGGGTATATGTGGGGTTTACAACCACTTTAAAGTGGAACTGTGGCCAGGTTATGGAAATTTTGGCAACTACATATTCATTAATAAGCACCAAATTACCTTTAGAGCTGATTCACACGATCAAGGTGCATTAATGCCTGCGAGTTGATGCACGTTATGCCATGCATTAGTGCATATTGTGCTAAAGTAGTCAATTAAAACGAATGGACTGCCAATAAACTAAAAATGATTCATAGACTGCAACATGTGTCTGTCAACAAGGTGGCATTTAAAATGACTGTGCACATTACCACAATGGGATGGTGTGACTCCAGGATTAAAACCAACCCTTACTGACCTCTGTAGCTACAGGCATTGTTGAGGAATTCATCTTAACGTTTACACCAGAAGTAGTGAAATTGTGGAAGTTAGCCCTCTCAGCCAAATTATAAAGAGTGAGCACTTATATAATCATTATGAGGATTGATTTGTGAGGAAACACATATGCACTTTATTGGATGCAGGAGATACTGATTAACATTATGAGGTTACTCCTTGTTGATTTTTTAGAAGCGCTGGTTTTGAAAGTATAAAGTAAAGAACTACAAATATGCTTTAGTAAGAGAACAGGACATGGAAAACAATATTGACCTTAGTGTGTACTTTACGCCAGTGCTTGATGGACTGAATAATTGCTTTTGTTGATTTGCATTTCGCCAGTGTGAGGGCTTCGGATTTACCTTGCTAATATCAATTTCTTGTCTTAGACATTAGCATATTAAGTTTGTTAGTATTGCGCAATACAAATCAACTTTTAAAGACCTTTGCCCGAAGAGATGATATCAGTTAGGAACTAAGGAACATATGAAGTGAGAAACATGTCTAATTTTGTAGGCTACAAATGGTGATGAGTTTCTTGAAATGCAACAAACTGCATTTTGTTTAACAACTTGCACTCTAAATTTTTTTGCAGTTGATTAGTGCCATCTGTGTAGTATAACAGTAATATACTGTACTTATCAGCATTCAATAGCCTTACTGGGTGTCTCTGAACCACCAATACTAGAAGTTTGCAGTTATGGCCAGAAGCCTACAAGAAGGTATAAGAATACCCACGTGATATTACTCGGCTTTGAAGCTCTTCCCTGGGGTGGGTAAAACCCTGATATTTGAATGTACATAAGACAGGAATGATGTGAAATAAACCTAGCCAGATTCTTGGATTTGTGCCATACCTATTCCCCACATGTGTACAGCCAGTTTACCAAAGTTACATTGTTGGAACAGTGTGCCATATATTAAGATTCTCCTACACAATTAAACACTGTGGTTACTTGTTGCTTCATTAAAGTATCATAGACATCATAAAGAGTCAATCCACCCAAACCTGATGTTTCCATATGGCTATTAACAACTGCCATTACCGGTCTTGTTCTCCTTTTTTGTCATTTTAATTTTCTTTACCTTACTGAGAATTTAGTGGAGAAAGTGAGACTCCATTTGCTGTTGCTATAGAACTGAGACTCCAAGGTGAGAATTGCAGAGTCATTTGGGAAATCATCCCCCAAGTTGCCAAGAAATCTAAGAAGGGTGCAGGTCAATATGGCCCATCAGTGTCCATTCATAACTAGTTTTGGGCGCACCGACTCTTTACAGAAAAGGAAGCTTCAAGGTATGAAAATGTCAAAATCTATTTGTTGTTCATCTGAAAATCTCTAACGTGAAAACAAAAAAAGCATATTTATAGTCTAAGCTGGATTTTCATCTTAATCATTAATGTATTTTACCACTATAACATACTCAGTAGAACTGTACCACAAGGACAAAATTATGACATTTTTGACAAGTGTATCATTAGAAACTAAGAGATTTGCAAGTAGTTCTGCTGAGAGCTTACACTTTTCAGACTTTAATTTGATTCCGCACATAAATAGATCAAGGTATAGCTTAGGGGGTCGATAATACATTGTAAGGCATTTTAGCAAAAATGGTTTCATTTAGAGAAAAGTTGTTCACTATTAATTTTCCATTTGTATTCATATTTAGGTAACAGATGTAGTCTTGCTCCCTAGATAACACATATTGAATTGTAGCACAGGATATCACAAAAATGTATAGCATTGGAGGATGGTGTTAATTTCAAATATCACCACATAATTTAACAGAGAGAACAAGAGTCTGCCACACAGTGTTTATAAATCCACATGGGAGACAAAGGTGTAAAGGGCTCTTTTTTCCTTTAAATTTTCAAGTTCTTATTTTTCAACATAAGTGTTGAAGATACCTGTTGATTTCAGGATTGGACATCTGGATATTAATATTGAATTCATGCTTCCTGTCAGATCTTTTACAATTTTGTATACAAGAAAATGCTCTGCTTTTAATAATAAATCACCAAATTTATCACAATTAGAAAATTTAGAACAGTTTGAATTTTGGAAAATGTACATGGGACAATACATGCAACGCTTTTGTCTACTCAAAGGTCAAATACAGCGGGGTTCAATCTCTTTCCAGCTCTTTAAAAGTTTCTTAAACCAGGGTGTTAGGAATTTCCTTTAGGATATCCAAGTTCCCTTCACTTTGCTGCAAACAAGACTCAATTGGCATTTTTCTGATCAGTTGTCTATATGCCACTATTGCTTTCCAATTGGTAACCTATAGGAACATATAAAGAATTTTAAAGAATCTAGTCCTATATGGGCACTGCTGTTCTATGACATAAAGGTGATTAAGTTTAACCCCTTTGATCCTGGGAGGGAAAAAGATGGAATTGGCATGCACATTCTTAGGAAATTTTCCAAAGATTGGATTGTCAAAGAACCCAAAACTTAAGGGATAATGATAGAATCTAAATGTTTTAATAGGAACTAGAGATGCAGTTAAAAATTACATTTGTTTGATGGAAAAGAACACAAATATTGGTGAACAAGAGAATTTTCATTTATCATAGACACGGAAGTTGTTAGTTCTTTGCCATTATGTGAGGAAAAGTAAGGCAGCAGTAACAAAATTAAACTACACCAGAGAGGCATGTGAAATATGCCATTCTGATTAATACTGTAAAGCCAGTGGCAGGCATTTTGCATATTTTCTTAGGCACGTCTTTTAGTTTTTGGTATGGTTCACACCATGAATACCAAAGGAACACGCTGTGTGTTTCTGTGCGATTCACATGCGATCTGGGTGCAGTGTGATTTCAGCCCATTCATTTGAATAGGCTAAAATTGCACGGGACCACACCAAAAGTAGTGCATGCACTACTTTTAAAAAGGCACTGCAACCGGATCACATGGTACTGCTGTACCATGCAATCCGGTGCAGGCAAACACACTGTATTTGCAACCTGAATTTGGGGTATCATTAAGGTAACACTAACATCTGCTGCAAATTGCAAGTGCAATGTTTTGTGAACACAGTACGGGAAACACGCATGGAACATGGGCTTCACGGTGTTAACTGGCCCTTAAGTAAGTAAAATAGAGTAAGACTGAACTAAACAATCAGAATATGAGTGTGACTTTAACAGAATTGGGAATTAAACAAATACACAAGTAAAGTCAAAGTATATTTTATTATGGAAAAATATTTTTTCAGAACCCTGTAAGATAATACGGTATCTGATTCAACATCCAAAGATGGGGTGTGGGATAATACTGATGTGTTTCAAATATTTCAGGGGAAAGAGATTTTTACTATTTTTAATGATATAAATAAAAAATATATAATTTGTATCATATAGTGTCATATACATTCTGAAAGTTACAGTATAGTGTCACTTACAAATCAAAAGCGACCTTCTATCTTGCCATCCATATTAAAAACATTTTTGTTCTGCAAATTCCAGGTGAGGTCTCCTCTGCTGTGTTTGCGATGGCTTGTCTCACTGAGCCACCTGAGAGCCACCTGAGATGCTGGACAGCTTACACAACCTTGCCTTATGTCTTGTTTATGAACCTTGAAATCTTTGCTCCTCCCATGAACTTCCTGATTTAAGCTATGTCTCTGGACTTCCTGTTTGCCAGATTATTGTGCTCTTGCCAGCCAATATCTTACTCTTGTCACTCCTGCTGCTGACTGTATACCTTGTTACCCACCTTTGGCTTGTTCCTCAACTACCCTTCTGCTTGATCCCAACCTGCAACCCTTGTTAATGACCTTTTGCTTGTTTACTGACTACACTTCTGCTTGATCCCTATGTGCTATATCTGCTACAGGACCCCAGCTTGCCCACCTCCTGGTGGGGTGATCCTGAGCACTGTGACCTGGTGCTAACATGCAGCTAAACTCATCTCCACCATTAGGAGCTCTGGTGAACACCAGTTAGTGCTTAGAATCGGCACCTCAGGTGAGCTGGCATCATCTGCCAGGGTAATCTGCATGTGTATTTATCCTGCTGGTCAGGGGGAGCCTCTCAACTGCTATAGCTACTGGCCTCTGAACCTGACCCTGGATCGTGACATACTGTATGGGCAGCTGAAATTGCATGTTGATATTGATGAAAATGTAAGTAGAGTTTAGCTGCAAGGGATGTGGAGCAATTGGGCCTAGATGATCATTGGTTAAAAAAGAGGGAAAGATTTGGATTAGCAGGCAGTTAGTGTGAGCCCCAAAAAAACACAGACCTCATGGCTGAAGTTTTTGGTTAATTTTTTGCAGAATGAATGAATGGGTACTTGAAATGCATGTAAAGCCAATGTTTTTTAGAATGTGAAAGAGCTAGGACCCATGCCAGATTTGTATTGCTATGTGTATCTCTGCTGGAGACATTCATTCCCATTATTGGTCTTGGTGTGCATTGTCTGGTATAGAAATGATGGGAAATTTAACACGTTTCAGTTGTCACATGAACAGCAGATGAGGGGAATCATTCAATGAGTAAACATGTTCTGTTGACTACTGTTTGAGAGGGAATATTCCCCCCAGAATTCCTCCTATTTACTGCTGTGCTTTTGAGACAGGAAGTGAAGATAGCTCGCCCTGATAGACATAGTCAGCAATAAAAACCTGATAGGGGTTGGTTTGGCCTCTATAAATATTTGGGAATGCAGATGAAATTCAGGGACGGTGCACCCATGAGATTTTGGTTTAGTAGCACTTATGCAGTATGCAATAGATCTGTCAAGAAGAGAATAACTCAATTGGCAGTTTTGCCACCAAAAGCCTTTGGATCCTTGATTTTTGTTAACTGCATAAGTAAATAATGCACTGAATATTTCAGATCAATTCCCAGTCATTAACAGGTAATGCTGATTTGCAATTAATCATTGTTGCATTGTATCACATTGTGTTGATCATCTAGATGAGCCCTGAGCACTAAATGCAGGATAGTGTCATGGAAAGACTTCTGTTTTTGCTGCAGGCAAAATATTTAGTGAAATACGACTCTTCATTTTATGTAGTTCATCCAAAAAAAAAAAAAACACAGATAAATATTGCCTTTTTAAGTGCTTTTTTAAACCTTCTTATCAGTGCTATTTCAAAATCAAACCAGACGTACAGACCACATTTATTCTAATAAACAATTCTTTTTCTTTTAAAGATGCAGCAAAGGTTATGTATGTGTACACCATTTTAAATGTCTCCAAACAACATCTGTTCTCTTTAAATTTAAAATGACACCTTAGCACTCAGAGCTATGTTCTGCAAAAGGCAGGAAAACCATGTCTTTGATTTAGCACTATTATATTGATCCATCACAAGACCAATAAAAATATGTCTATTTCAGAAATCATTACAATGAAGAAATATAAATAAAAATGTTAGAGCCTAAACTAAAGCGATTTGACTCCTAAATGTATGTCCTGTGTTTTATTTTTTATAACGCTGAAAATATTGCATGTTTCTTTTGCATCTCATGTCTGTAATGCCAATGGTGAAGAATTGATTGGCATCTGGTCATTATTCCTAATAAAGTGTATTTTAGTTCTAATACTATCTGACAGCTATTTTTTAAGGCTGACAGCAACAATACAGCCTAATTCCCAGTGAACTGCTCTAAATACATGGTATTGCAATCAGTTTAACAACCCCTGGAGGCGGAAAAATCTCTTCTTTGAACAAACACTCAAGGGGAAGAAATCTAAGATTTATAAAGGCCAAAAAGTATTCAAGAAAAGGGCTAAAGTTTATAAGTGAGCCAATAATTGATGTTTCCTTTGTTGGAAAAGAAAGCTAAAAGATTCTATAAGAATTAATCTTTAACATGTTCTAATCTCTTCTAACAAGAATTTCCAAGCTGAACGAAAGGACAGACTGTTTAGAATGTCAGTTGGTGCACTGTAAAGACAATGATACCTTAAAGTAGAAAATAAAACCAGTTTATGGTCATTGGAAATATAGAACAGCTGCTTAAGCTAATTATGCTGTGCAAGATGCATATAAGCAGTATGTTTAGGAGTACATAAACAGAACTTGGCAACAGCCTAATAAAGTTAATATTGTTTATGTCAGTAAATTCTGCCGTTGTTATCCTGAGATTCCCCTTCTAGAGACAAGTAAGAAAATAATTGTATGATAAAAGGCCAAGATGATGTTCATAAACTGTGAACTTGAACCAGTTGCAAGCATGAATTGCCCAGAGACTGATGCAAAGAAGCAGTTTGGTCCCTGTTTTGACATTTGCTTGTTGACTTGATTCCAGTCTATCTCTCATAAGAACTTATAGGGTCCCTACAGTTAAATTTTATGGTGACCATTTGTGGACTTCAGTCTTCAAATCATTTCACAGATTTTCAATGAGGTTTAAGTCTGGGCTCTGACTTAGCCATGCAAGGACATTCACCTTTTTATCCTTCAAACACTGTGTGGTCATATTTACTGTGTGCTTTGGGTCATTGTTATGTTGGAAGGTAAATATTCTTCCCATTGACAACCTTCTGGCAGAGGGCAGCAGATTTTCCTCTAGAATTTGATGGTATTTTGCCCATCCATTTTTTTCTTCTATTCTGACAAGTGCTCCAGTGTCGGCTGCAGAGAAACACCCCCATAACAGGATTTTACCACCTCCATGCTTTACTGTAGGAATGGTGTTATTTGGATGGTGAGCTGTATTAGATTTCTGCCAGACATATGGTTTGGTGCTGAGGCCAAATAATTAAATTTTAGTCTCATCTTTTCCTTTTAGGTAGGACACCTGCAAGAGTCCCCCAAAGTTCAGGGTCTGCTCATACACGTGGTGTTCCTAGTTACAATATTATCACTGATCCGAGTGTGGTTAGTCATCTTCCACACCTGTCTACCTCTGTCACTTCCATTGATGCCAACACTCCCCCTACCTCACAAACAGGGATTTTTGTTTTTTAGATCCAATCTTAAACACACAACAAACACAGTAAGCCATAGTGAGGCTTCCGTTGTCATTATTAATCACAATGGATCAGGTGAGGGACTTAATATTATCAATATGTCTAAACACTCTCTATCAGATGAGGAAATCCTGGTCTTACAAAGGGGCCTTAATTTCTGTCCAACTCAAAATCTTGACAAACTCAAAACTATAAAAGTCCTTCAATTTGTTGTGAGGAAGATACTACTTAAATTATTATATAGTAAGGACACCATTACTAACAAAGACCAACCCAGTACCTCAGATCAACTAGCACTTGATAACTTGGTGGCCCTTTTGGAAGAAAGCAATCCCTCGGATCTCAGGTCAGATCTAGGGCAGTCAAAAGAAGAAATCAGATATCCATCCCTCACCAAGTCTAAATTCTAACTTGGCAGTCTTCCTAAAACTAACCTGTGGAGATATTCAAGCACTTAAAATCACTACCCATCACAATAATCTTTAACCTTCTGAAAGAGAGGCCCTGTTGCATTTAACCAACCAGATGGAAATCACTGTAAAAAAAGAAAAAGTATATGCCACACTCTGGATAAGGCTATAGATCAATATCCGTAACAATAAGTCCATGTAAGGATAACAAAGAAACTGTCCTTAGAGGCTGCTGACTGGAAAAAGCTAGAAAAAATTAGGTAAGATGAAAGGAACAAAAAGCAGCGCCTTCTAAGTGTAGCGATGATAAAAATCTAATATTTAAAATAATAGTATAATCACTCACGAGCGACTGAAACCAGCATTGTATAGTGGAGATGACGTCACTTCCAGGTACAGGGTCAGCGGGCGGTGCATGCTTTTGGAGCATGCATGCTACTTCCTCAGGCTCTGCTGGGGGCCATCTTAGAGTAGGTGTATATATATATATATATATATATATATATATATATATACACACACACACACACACACACACACACACACACACACACACACACACACACATAAAGATGGCGACTAGCTTCCGGAATTGGAAACCATGGAAAGGACTAAACAGAGAGTATGCTATGTAAAGAACAGATGGTATTACGATGATACTTACAACAATTGACCAGAAGGGTCATGATTGAATGACTAATATACAGTATCTCACAAAAGTGAGTACACCCCTTACATTTTTGTATATATTTTATTATATCTTTTAATGTGACAACACTGAAGAAATTACACTTTGCTACAATGTAAAGCAGTAAGTGTACAGCTTGTATAACAGTGTAAATTTGCTGTCCCCTCAAAATAACTGAATACACAGCCATTAATGTCTAAACCGCTGGCAACAAAAGTGAGTACACCCCTAAGTGAAAATATCAAAATTAGGCCCAATTAGCCATTTTCCCTCCCCGGTTTCATGTCACTCGTTAGTGTTAGAAGGTCTCAGGTGTGAATGGGGAGCAGGTGTGTTAGATTTGGTGATATCAATCTCATTCTTTCATACTGGTCACTGGAAGTTCAACATGGCACCTCATGGCAAAGAACTCTCTGAGGCTCTGAAAAAAAGAATTGTTGCTCTACATAAAGATGGCATAGTATATAAGAAGATTACCAAGACCCTGAAACTGAGCTGCAACATGGTGGCCAAGACCATACAGCGGTTTAACAGGACAGGTTCCACTTAGAACAGGCCACGCCATGGTCGATCAAAGAAGTTAAGTGCACATGCTCAGCCTCATATCCAGAGGTTATCTTTGGGAAATAGACATATGAGTGCTGCCATCATTGCTGCAGAGGTTGAAGGGGTGGGGGGTCAGCCTGTCAGTTCTCAGACCATACGCCGCACACTGCATAAAATTGGTCTGCTTGGCTGTCGTCCCAGAAGAAAGCCTCTTCCAAAGATGATGCACAAGAAAGCCCGCAAACAGTTTGCTGAAGACATGCAGACTAAGGACGTGGATTACTGGAACCATGTCTTGCGGTCTGATGAGACCAAGATAAACTTATTTGGTTCAGATGGTGTCAAGCTTGTGTGGCAGCAACCAGGTGAGGAGTACAAAGACAAGTGTGTCTTGCCTACAGTCAAGCATGGTGGTGGGCATGTCATGGTCTGGGGCTGCATGAGTGCTGCTGGCACTGGGGAGCTACAGTACATTGAGGGAACCATGAATGCCAACATGTACTGTGACATACTGAAGCAGAGCATGATCCTCTCCCTTCTAGGATTGGGCCGCAGGGTAGTATTCTAACATGATAACGACCCCAAACACACCTCCAAGACGACCACTGCCTTGCTATAGAAGCTGAGAGTAAAGGTGATGGACTGGCCAAGTACGTCTCCAGACCTAAGCCCTATTGAGCACCTGTGGGACATCCTCAAATGAAAGGTGGAGGAGCGCAAGGTCTCTAACATCCACTAGCTCTGTGATGTCATCATGGAGGAGTGGAAGAGGACTCCAGTGGCAACCTGTGAAGCTCTGGTGAACTCCATGCCCAAGAGGGTTAAGGCAGTGCTGGAAAATAATGATGGCCACACAAAATATTGACACTTTGGGCCCAATTTGCACATTTTCAATTAGGGGTGTACTAACTTTCGTTGCCAGTGGTTTAGACATTAATGGCTGTGTGTTGAGTTATTTTGAGGGGGCAGCAAATTTACACTGTTATACAAGCTGTACACTTACTACTTTACATTGTAGCAAAGTGTCATTTCTTCAGTGTTGTCACATGAAAAGATATAATAAAATATTTAAAAAAATGTGAGGGGTGTACTCACTTTTGTGAGATACTGTATATATTAGAAATAATATGGTGATAAATTGGAAAATTGTTTGCTTATGTAATATATGTGTATGTACATTTTTTTTTTAAAACAGAGGATAGTACCAAAGAATTATACTAGAGAACATCAGTAGATTATAAATAAAACTATGATTGATAATGTATTTATAAAATTATATAAAAAAAAATTATATAAAAAAATTATATAAACAAGAACTATTGAAGAATCTTTTTATATTTATATATAAGAGATATTATTAAGCGTTTTAAAAAGTTATTTCCTTAATTATGTGATACGTTATATCGATAAATGCAAGTTATTATTATGTGACAAAGTGTATTAGAAGATGGACATGGACAATTATTATATATTATATGTATTATTCATCAGGGGAGGTATAATACTACATATATGACAAGGTTGTACACTAATAGAGACTGTATATTTCTATACTCGCCCATGATAAAATGGTGGAACGGGACATAATACAGTAGAGCAGGGGTAGGCAACCTTTTAAGCACAGTGTGCCAATTTTTTAAAAAGAAATTGGCTTAAAGGTACACAGAGTGCAGGGGTTCGGTAGTAAGTGATGCAAATGTTCAGGAATAATTTCAATAAAGTTCCCAGAAGCTCAACAGTAATTCCACAAAGTGTGACCTGACTGGTTTTCTCAATCACAGTGAAATCCCTTCTTTCTGAGATTGGTATTGACAACCAAGTGAGTCATCTTCCTCCAGATGCTGGACGGGGCTAGCAGGACTGTGATCAGGGCCGGTGCTACCACTAGGTAAACTAGGCAGCCGCCTAGGGCGCACTGCTGCCTAGGGCGCCCGGCCACTGGTGTTCCTACTCTCTTCTCTCTGCAGCAAGCAACTAAGTCTCAGCATCAGCAGGCAAGCAAACCTTCATTGATGGGCGCTGGTGAGGCTGCATTTGATGGGCGCATCATTAAAAAAGTGGGGTATACATGGGCAGGGCAAAGGGGGTGGAGTCAGGGGTGGAGCCACTGGGGGCGGCAAAATTAGGTTTCACCTAGGGTGTCAAAAATCCTTGCACCAGCCCTGACTGTGATTGGTTTTAGCAGTGGCCAAGACAGTACTCCTCCTCCTGGAAACAGTGACCGCCCACCCCAGCAGAACTGCACCCAATCTCTTCCCCATCACAAAGGCTGCGATCGCAGCTACAGCAAAGTTAGAGAACCAAACAATGTTTCCCATCTTTTTCAATGTGTCGGGGCACAGTGCCTCCCCCTCAGTGCAGGTGCGGCATGGGAATTCGGAAATTGGAATGCATTAGTGTCCCACTGACACTTCCCTGCGCTGCTCTGGGAGTCGAGTAATGTCAAAAGAGGCTTTGCATGCCGCTTGTGGCACCAGTGGCGGGGGTTGCCTACCTCTGGAGTAGAGTATTAATTTCAATGTCTTCATTTAGACACCCAGGCGCTAAACTGTCTAGATTGTAGATCCAATAATTTTCTCTCTCACATAAACATTTGTAACGTTCGGCTCTGGGAAAGCTGTTGAAACTGGACCATGCAGCTCTTTTTTGTTCCAGTATCTTCGTATTGTGCTCCTTAAAAAACAACAACCACACCATCTTTTTCCAGAGCAGCCTGTATTTCTCCTGAGATTACCTGTGGGTTTTTCTTTGTATCTTGAACAGTTCCTGTGGCAGTTGTGACCAAAAATTTTCTTGATCTACCTGACCTTGGCTTGGTATCAAAAGAGCCCCTAGTTTTCCACTTCTTAATAAGTGATTAAACAGTACTGACTGGCATATTCAAGGCTTTGGAAATCTTTTTATATCCTTTTCCATCTTTGTAAAGTTTCATTACCTTGTTACCCAGGTCTTTTGACTGTTCTTTTCTACCTCCCTATGGCTCAGTGTCTAGCCTGCTTAGTGCATCTATGTGAGAGCGAACAAACTCATTGACTATTTATACACATACACCAATTGTGATTTAAAAAGCCACAGATGTGGGAAACCCGTGTGTGCCACCTTCTGTGTCTGTACCAAGGCCAAACATTCCAGGGTATGTAAACTTTTTATCAGGACCATTTGGGTGATATATTTGGGTGTTATAATTATGAAACTGAGTAACAAAAAACAATGTGATGATACATGGCTTCATGTGATTGCTATCCTTAAATAAAAGACAGTTTTTTGGCATGATCAGTCATATTTTTAATATTAATGCTAAAATTTCACAACTGCCAGGGTATGCAAACTTTTGAGCACAACTGTATATGAAGAGGTTGTACACTAATAGAGACTGTATATTTCTATACTCACCCATGACAAGATGGTGGGACAGAACATATTAGAGTAGAGTATTCATTTCAATGTCTTCATTTACACCCCCAGGCGATAAACTGTCTAGATTGTAGATTCAATCATTTTCTCTCTCACATAAACGTTTGTAACGTTTGGCTCTGGGAAAGCTGTTGGAGATAGCTTCTATAACCCAGACGCATAATCCTAGGGAGGACTGGTTATGAAACTCTGTAAAGTGTCTCGGAACACTGTTTGAGCCTTTTTCTACAAGGCTCCGGTGCTCACCAAACCTTTTCCGGAGGGTACATATAGTGTGGCCTACATACAGTAGGCCGCATGGACAAGTCAAACAGTACACTACGTACTTGGAAGAACATGTAAAGAAATCAGGTATCGTATATTGTTTCCCTTTGCATGTAAATTCTTTTTGCCTGTGTGTCACATGTTTGCACATGAAGCACAAGGGTTTCCTACACTACCTTTGATGTTAAAAATTTTTATAGGGGCACTGGCTGTTGGGCATGAGTAGTTTATTTTACTGAGCACTATTTGAGCCTTTATATTTTTTGCTCGTTTATAGGTAACTAAGGGTCGATCAGTTAGTGTTGATTTCAAGTGAGGGTCTTCACTCAATATAGACCAATGTTTTTGGAGAATTTTTTCCACCCTCCTAAATTGGGTATGAAACTGAGCAACAAATCGCACTGGTTGTGAATTGTCAACTTTTTTGCCTCGCTGTCACATGTGACATCTTTATGGAGATAAAATTGGTAAGCTTCATCAACAATTTTATCAACATAACCTTTTTCCATAAATGTGATTTTCAATAGCTGACCATGAGTGTGGTAATCTTGTGTACGAGTACAGTTGTGTTTAAGGTGGCAAAACTGTCTTCTGGGGATGTTGTTGACCATACGCGGATGATGACAACTCCTTTGAATGCAAATAGGAGTTGCCAGAAGTGGGCTTATTATAATTTTGTGCACAGATGTTGTTTTCATGATGGAACAATTCTAAGTCCAAGAAGGCCAGCTTATTACCATCAGACACTGAAGTGAATGACAAACCCATGGTATTGATGTTACAATGTTGTATGAAAGCAAAAATGGAGGATTATGGACCATCCCAAATGATGACCACGTCAGCAATATAACGTCCATAAAATACTAAATGGGAGGCATATGGGTCAATATGCCAGATATGAAGATGTTCCCAATGGCCCATTGTGAGATTTGCATAGCTGGGGCAAAATTTGCCCCCATAGCTGTGCCTTGGGTCTGGATGTAAAATTCACCATTGGATTCAAAGTATTTGTGTGTAAGACAATATTCCAAAGCTTCCAATAGAAAGTGTACCTAGCGAGGATTGAGAAGTGGGTCGTCATTAAGGAAATACTGTACAGCCTGTAGCCCAACGTTATGGGGTATGGAAGTGTAGAGGGAAACTACATCTAACGAGAGCCAATGATAGGAGGGCACCTAAGAGTATTCTTGCAACATATTTAACAGATGAATACTATCCTTGATATATGAGGGGAGATTTTGTACTATTGGTTGCGCGGGTGGGTTGGGTCCTTATGGCTCTTAGGAAAGTGATCAAAATAGGGCCTTTTATAGAATTCATGTTTGAGGAAATAATACCCTCAGCTGTGGCCCTATCGATCAAATTGTGTGCTTCTATAGAGAAAGGTGGTAGAGGATCACTGGTGAGTTTTCTGTATGAGGAGCTATCAGAGAGAAGCCTGGTGGACTCTAACAAGTAATCAGATCAGTTTTGGACTACAATGCCTCCCCTTTGTCTGCTGATCTAATGATAAGATGTCGCGTATTAGTGAGCTGTTTAAGAGCTATAGATTCAGGGGCTGTCAGATTAGATGATGACTGTGAATGTGTGGTGGTCTGTTGGCACATACGGAGAATATCAGCATAGATCACCTGATAAAAACTTTGGACATAAGGATCTTTGGCAAAAGTGGGGCTAAATATAGCTTTGGGTCAAAATCTTGCATGCTGAATGGGCAGGGAGGTAGGCAAATGTTGGGTAAGTATATCAACATAGTCATCCGGATCCTCAGTGTATAAATGCTTCAATGTTTTTCTGTTCATCCACAAAAATTTGGGGAATGGTCTGGGAGCCACAACTCATGACAAAAGAGGTAAAAATACTAGAATCAGATAATTCCGGAATGGGATGATGTCCTGTACTTCCACATAATTTTGTGATATTTGGAGCTGGAATGAATATTTGACTGTGGGGATTAACAGCATTTATATTGGTTCTAGGGGGGACCGATGGATCTGTGAGGGGCGGGCCCTGTTTAGGACAGGGGCCGCTGGATGAAGTTTTACGGGAAGAGGGACGTGATTTATGTTTTGGGTGTGGAATGGATATGTTTCCAACACGCTTCTTCCCAGAGGAGATGGATGGGGTATGTGAAAAAGGTACAGTGGACGTGGGTTTACAATCCATGAGGGGAATGGGTCCATCATTGGGACCCTCATATTAAGGGACAAGGTGCTTTGCAGCGGATCTAATTTTCTTCCAACAGAAGACTCTGTTGGTATTATAATCATCAAAATCCCTACACATTTTTTGTAATTTGATTCTGATGAGACTATCTCCTTGGAATTTAGTATTGAGTTTAAGTTTTCTGAACCAAGAAGTGGGTAAAGAAGTTGTGTGTAATTTAAGAGCATTAATTAGGTCTTTAATTTTGGAGAGAAGTATATTGAATATCTCTTTGCTTGGTAATAATAATGTCAGTCCATTTTTGTGTACAAAAATCTGATATATTAGATGACTCACGGGATAGGTCTGGACCCAAAAATGAACATGTTTTAAGGTTTCTCAGACCTCTTGGGAAAATTTTATATGTCAGATATTGATCAAGGAAAAACGTGTCCCACCACTGATGGTTAGCTGCATTAATTACATCTTCTATTTTACGAAATCTAGCACGTTATTCTATATTTGGATCTCGGAAACTGATGTGGAAGTATTAGAAAAAACAATAGGAAAAAGTGTATCTAACTCATCCAAATGAGTGTATTTAGCAGATTCAATGTCTCGTATGAATTCCATGGTCACCACAAAAGCAAGTGACCTAGGGTGATGATAACACTTTATGGACAAAAATTACAGAATAACAATAATGAGCCCAATAGGCTGCACATATATGAACTTCTATAACATAATGACATACAAACAATGAAAAGTATATGGCGCACTCTGGATAAGGCTATAGATCAATATAGTTAAAACGGTTTCGACTAAGTCACTGAATGGGGCGATATATTCAGGGCATAAAAGATGGGGGTTGTGGGGTGTGCTATGTGTATGAATTCCCAGGTGGTTTGGGGATCACTCCATTAAGGAAAGCCAAATCAACCAGTTCATAAAATTGATCAATTCATTTTTTGATAAGGGAACTGGATATGGGTCGGTACCAATCAAGATTCTGTAGGATATTCATGCACATTTGAACATACTGATCATTGTCCACATTGATCGCGTTGCCCCATTTATCTAAGGGTTTTACAGTGATTTGAAGGGAACAAAAAGCAGCACCTTCTAAGTGTACCGATGATAAAAATGTAATATTTAAAATAATAGTATAAATACTCACAAACTAGCAATTGAAACCAACATTGTATAGTGAAAACAGGGGTTGTTGGCCGGCTAATTAGTCTGCAAATTGTGCCACCCCTAAAACAAGAATTTGAAAAGAGAAAGTTCCCCAAGTGGACTTTAAAGGCACATATGAGAGGACATATAGGAAAATGTATAATAAGTAAATATTAGTTTATTCATTACAAAAACATCATAAAAAGCATCAAGATATAATACAAAATAAAGGGAGTGCGATTCATACATGTATACACATGTAACTAACGATACCAATGTGCTTGCACCCGACGCGTTTCGGAGTTGTTAGCCTCCTTCTTCAGGGGTGGTTGTAAATGTTAGAAATGGTTTCTATATTGGAAATAGTATATTTAACATAGACATGGTAAGTATATATACACATCTCAGACCATAATGATATAGATACATGATTAAATTGGTTTCGTTTACACTTACATTAGTATATGTGCAGATTCGCTACGCATTCCACAGAGGTTTAAAAACAAACGTGCTGACACTGTCTGCCATCCATCGTGTTTCCCAATTGTGATATATAAGAGTAGTTAAGCATGCCCAGTGTGTTAATATTTCGTATGTAGAAACGAAAGTAGCTGGATATGGATATATAAGAGAATTTTCCTTCCTTATAATAGGTAGAGGCCCGTCGGTCTAGGGCGTATAGGTGTTTGGATCTGAAGTCCCACTGAGGCCGAATCCGGGTCCTGTAAAGTGCAAAAGTATAGGAATGTATATTGACCAGCCAATTAGGTGTACTAAATAGTAGAGAGAATTCTTAAATAGTGCAGATGTATCATACCTGATGGGCCTACTGTAGAGAGTTCAAACGGGAAACTACAAAGGGTAATGGATGTGAACCAAAAAGATCTCAGATAACTGAAAAAAATCGACACAGGGGAAAGGGAACATAAAGGAATCTCATTTAGGTGGATATGTAGTTTGTCTTGACACATTAAAGTGTATATATAAGAATGTGTTTCAAAATTTTGTATATAGTAGCACAAGTACAACAAGGTTGTCCCTGGAAGATAGTGTTGAGATTAGTTAGGTGCTCCTATATTCAATCACTGAGAAAGGGAGGGAGGAAGGGAAAAGAGGGGGAGGAGGAGGGGGGGGAACGTGAAAGTTAAGAAAAAATGAAAAAGAGAAAGAAGAAAACCACAAAACAAACGCAAAAAGAAGAGAGAAAAAGCAGAAAGAAAAACAGAAAGACAAAGAAAAAGAAAGGAGAGGGAAGGAAAGAGGGGTAGGGGAAATGGAAAGGGAAAAAGAGGGAGGGGAGGGGGAATGGGGGGAAGGGTGAAAAAAGAGGGGGGGGGGGGAGAGGGAAAGGGGGGGAGGGGGGGAAAGGAAAAAAAGGGGTGGAAGAGGGAAATGGAGAAGGAAAAACAGGGCACAGGAATTCAGATGTATTGGGGACTTGGAATCTTCTAGTCACAGCAATCAGGTTAGGATTGGTGGATACATGTAAGTATAAGTACAAGCATAGTGTCAGGATAACTTACTTTGTATTGTGACAGCTCACACCGACAGCGTCCTGCCCGCAGCAAAGGACATATGGTGTGAGCTGTGCTTGAGTATTTAAAGCCCTCCCCACCAATCAGCTGTTGGTCTAATAGCCAACAGCTGATTGTAGGTGGTAGAGGAGGGGACGGACACGCTTAGGATGGCCCCCCGGGTGGAGTGAGCGCCGTCGAGCCTCCACCGCGCATGCGCACGCATTACTCCTACGAGGCTATTCCCACGCGTCACTTAAACGCTCTTTTAAAAAAGCTCTTATGCAGCCAAGAGATGAGCTACTACATTCTAAAGGAGCAAAGAAAATCGACAAAAACGAAACTGACACCCTCAGGATTATTACCAAATTCAATAATCAACACAGACAAGTCAGGAACATTGTGACAAAATACTGGCATATGCTAAAATATGACCCTACATTAGGACCGTTTGTTCCACAGAGATCCCTCTTCACTTTCAAAAGAACTACTTCTTTGAGAGATAAAGTCACTGCGAGTGAGTTTAAGGAAAGGGCAGATAAAACACATTGTAAATATAAGGGAACATTTAGATGTGGAAAGTGTAACTACTGCAAATATATGCTCACAGACAAAAATCCGATTCTTCCGAATGGTCAGCCTTTCCATCCCAAACATTTCGCCAATTGTAAAACACATGGAGTGATTTATTTACTCCTGTGCGAATGTACATGCTTTTATATAGGGAAAACGAAAACAGAATTCTGGAAGCGAGCATATAGACACATAGTGAGTATGGAAACATGTGACCCTGACCTCCCACTTGGGAGACACACTTCAATAGTACATAATGGCAAATTCCCAAAGATCAAGTTTCTGATTCTGGATCGGGTACATCCGGGGTCTAGGGGAGGTGACTGGAATAAGATACTTTTACAGCTAGAATCCCGCTGGATATACAACCTGAAAGCGACCCAACCCCCAGGCCTGAACGAAACTATCTGGTTCAAGCCCTTCCTCGAGGGTTTCTCATCAGGTGGCAGAGAACAATGAACAGGATTGCACTATATATATAGTACATATAACTATGTCTGGGCCACCAATCTGTATTTCGACTATTTTTAAATCCTGTCCTTTGACGTTTTTGGTCCCTCTGGCATCACTGCCCCTTCTGCATGCCAGTCCAATTCCAATCTATCCACTATTCTTTCCTTCCCCCCTCTATACAACCAAGACATATACGCAGGTGGAGGGGTACTTATTTTAAGCATGGGTCAGCCCTATATATATATGGATGTATGCCCAGTAGACTCTGCACTATGGACCACTGACTCCTGAAATGCAATCTTATAAGGTATTCTCGATCAAAACCGAAAAAACTGCTGTGTGTTTTGGAGCTACACAATATTTATATGTACTCAGCTCGGATGGTG
Organism: Lithobates clamitans; assembly: GCA_037952925.1. Lineage (NCBI taxonomy): Eukaryota > Metazoa > Chordata > Amphibia > Anura > Ranidae > Lithobates > Lithobates clamitans. Next base: position 1,134,847 of record JBBGZY010000398.1, read on the forward strand.
TTTATGAACGGTGTCCCTATCTGCATATAAAATTTGAATCTGTAAACCGACTGTCCGCGATGTACCACACACTGAAATTTGGTGTTATGTCCTGGCTACTCATGATTTGATTACCTGTATGTATATGCCTATTTCGGTTTAGGTACTTTGGGTCCCAGTGATCTGGGCTGCGTTTGCAACCAGCTCAGATTCCTGATTTCCCAACCCACATAATGTTGATTAAGCAATGTATCCTGTATGTATATGTATTTATTTAAGCTAACATTTACATTGTGTGTTTTCCCACTGTGTATATATATTCCCAGCCTGTAAAGACTGCCTACCAACGATGTTTCCCAAACAATTGTGATAAATTTACATATTATCTCTTCTTTCTCTATTGATGCACGCTATTAGTGCCTCTTTTCCCATATTATTATTTTATCCACTTCGTGATCTGTTCGTCCGCCCGGCACACAAAGCCGCCTGAGCAACTTTAGCTCACGGCGGCGCTGTGTGAGGATACAGTGTTGTTTACACTGTCCTCCATCTTGTGACCCTGGCGGGCATGCGCAGTCCGCCGGGGAAGCTAGACGTGTCGGCGGGTGTAGTGGGCGTGGCCGTGCTTCGCCGCATATGCATGCGAGGCTCGGCGGCGCTCAATCCACCCGGGGGGCCATCCTAAGCGCGTCCGTCCCCTCCTCCACCACCTACAATCAGCTGTTGGCTATTAGACCAACAGCTGATTGGTGGGGAGGGCTTTAAATACTCAAGCACAGCTCACACCATACGTCCTTTGCTGCGGGCAGGACGCTGTCGGTGTGAGCTGTCACAATACAAAGTAAGTTATCCTGACACTATGCTTGTACTTATACTTACATGTATCCACCAATCCTAACCTGATTGCTGTGACTAGAAGATTCCAAGTCCCCAATATATCTGAATTCCTGTGCCCTGTTTTTCCTTCTCCATTTCCCCCTTTCCCCCCCTTTTTTTTCCTCCCCCCTCCCCCCCTTTCCCTCCCCCCCCCTTTTTCTCCCCCCCCCTCTTTTTTCACCCTTCCCCCCCATTCCCCCTCCCCTCCCTCTTTTTCCCTTTTCCCTACCCCTCTTCCTTTCCCTCTCCTTTCTTTTTCTTTGTCTTTCTGTTTTTCTTTCTGCTTTTTCTCTCTTCTTTTTGCGTTTGTTTTGTGGTTTTCTTCTTTCTCTTTTTCATGTTTTCTTAACTTTCACGTTTTTTTTTCCCCCCTCCTCCTCCCCCTCTTTTCCCTTCCCCCCTCCCTTTCTCAGTGATTGAATATAGGAGCACCTAACTAATCTCAACACTATCTTCCAGGGACAACCTGCTACTATATACAACATTTTGAAACACATTCTTATATAGACACTTTAATGTGTCAAGACAAACTACATATCCACCTAAATGAGATTCCTTTATGTTCCCTTTCCCCTGTGTCGATTTTTTTCAGTTATCTGAGATCTTTTTGGTTCACATCCATTACCCTTTGTAGTGTCCCGTTTGAACTCTCTACAGTAGGCCCATCAGGTATGATACATCTGCACTATTTAAGAATTCTCTCTACTATTTAGTACACCTAATTGGCTGGTCAATATACATTCCTATACTTTTGCACTTTACAGGACCCTCATTCGGCCTCAGTGGGACTTCAGATCCAAACACCTATACGCCCTAGACCGACGGGCCTCTTCCTATTATAAGGAAGGAAAACTCTCTTATATATCCATACCCAGCTACTTTTGTTTCTACATACGAAATATTAACACCCTGGGCATGCTTAACTACTCTTATATATCACAATTGGGAAACACGATGGATGGCAGACAGTGTCAGCACGTTTGTTTTTAAACCTCTGTGGAATGCGTAGCGAATCTGCACATATACTAATGTAAGTGTAAACGAAACCAATTTAATCATGTATCTATATCATTATGGTCTGAGATATGTATATATACTTACCATGTCTATGTTAAATATACTATTTCCAATATAGAAACCATTTCTAACATTTACAACCACCCCTGAAGAAGGAGGCTAACAACTCCGAAACGCGGTGGTATCGTTAGTTACATGTGTATACATGTATGAATCGCACTCCCTTTATTTTGTATTATATCTTGATGCTTTTTATGATGTTTTTGTAACGAATAAACTAATATTTACTTATTATACATTTTCCTATATGTCCTCTCATATGTGCCTTTAAAGTCCACTTGGGGAACTTTCTCTTTTCAAAAACATTGTATAGTGGAGCATCCGCTCTGTCCCGGGATGGTGCCAGGTGTCTGTGGCTTGCTGGAGCTGTATGCAATCTGGCCGCACTGGTGGCTCCCAGTGCTTCCAGTGGGCTTGGTGGTATTCAGCGATGTACGGGGACACTTGGAGATGATGTCACGTCCGGGTACAGGGTCAGTGGGCGGTGCGCGCATTCAGAACATGGGTCCAATTTTATCTCCATAAAGATGTCACGTGTAAAATAAAGTCCTCACACCCCACAGCCAGTGCCCCTTTAACTTTTTTAACATCAAAGGGATGTACCAATGTAGGAAACCCTTGTGCCTCGCGTGCAAACATGTGACACACAGACAAAAAGAATTTACATGCAAAGGGAAACAATACACAATACCTGATTTCTTTACATGTTCTTCCAAGTACATAGTGTACTGTTTGACTTGTCCATGCGGCCTAATGTATGTAGGCCGCATTATACGTACAGTCCGGAAAAGGTTTGGTGAGCCCCGGAGCCTTGTAGAAAAAGGCTCTGACAAACAGTGTACCGAGACACATTACAGAATTTCATAACCAGTCCTCCCTAGGATTACGCGTCTGGGTTATAGAAGCTATCCCCAACAGCTTTCCCAGAGCCGAACATTACAAATGTTTATGTGAGAGAGAAAATGATTTGATTTAAAATCTAGACAGTTTATCGCCTGGGGGTCTAAATGAAGACATTGAAATTAATACTCTAATATGTTCTGTCCCACCATCTTGTCATGGGCAAGTATAGAAATATACAGTCTCTATTAGTATACAACCTCTTCATATACAGTTGTGCTGAAAAGTTTGCATACAGAAATTGTTAAATTTTGGCATTAATATTGAAAATATGACTGATCATGACAAAAAATTGTCTTTTATTTAAGGATAGCAATCACATGAAGCCAATTATTATCACATAGTTTTTTGGATCCTTTTTAAATCATAGTGATAACAGAAATCACCCAAATGGCCTGATAAAAAGTTTACATACCCTCGAATGTTTGGCCTTGGTACAGACACAGAAGGTGGCACACACGGGTTAAAATGGCAATTAAAGGTTAATTTTCCACATCTGTGACTTTTTAAATCACAACTAGTGTCTGTGTATAAATAGTCAATGAGTTGGTTAGCTCTCACATGGATGCACTAAACAGGCTAGGCACTGAGCCATGAGGAGGTAGAAAAAAACAGTCAAAAGACCTGCATAACAAGGTAATGAAACTTTACAAAGATGGAAAAGGATATAAAAAGATATCCAAAGCCTTGCATATGCCAGTCAGTACTGTTTAACCACTTGACCACTGGGCACTTAAACCCCCTTAATAACCAGACCAATTTTCAGCTTTTGGTGCTCTCACATTTTGAATGACAATTACTCAGTCATGCAACACTGTATCTATATGAAATTTTTGTCCTTTTTTTCACACAAATAGAGCTTTCTTTTGGTGGTATTTAATCACCGCTGGGTTCTATATATAAGAAAAAAGACCGAAAAATCTGTAAAAAAATGCATTTTTCTTAGTTTCTGTTATAAAATTTTGCAAATTAGTAATTTTTCTTCATATATTTTTTTGGCCAAAATTTATACCGCTACATATCTTTGGTAAAAATAACCCAAATCTGTGGATATTATTTGGTCTTTGTGAAAGTTATAGAGTCCAAAAGCTATGGTGCCAATATCTAAAAATTGATCACCTGAAGTACTGACGGCCTATCTAATTTCTTGAGACCCTAACATGCCAGAAAAGTACAAATACCCCCCAAATGACCTATTTTGGAAAGAAGACATTCCAAGGTATTTAGAAAGATGCATGGTGAGTTTTTTGAAGTTGTCATTTTTTCCCACAATTCTTTGCAAAATCAAGTTTTTTTTTTTTACTTTTTTTTTTTTTCACAAAATTGTCATATTAGAAGGTTATTTCTCACACACTGCATATGCATACCACAAATTACACCCCAAAACACATTCTGCTATTACTCCCGAGTATGACGATACCACATGTGTGAGACTTTTATACAGCGTGGCCACATATAGAGGCCCAACATGCAGGCGTTCTGGAGCACCCAGGCCAATTCTGACATTTCTCTCCTACATGTAAAAATCATCATTTATTAGCTAGAAAATTACATAGAACCCCAAAACATTATATATGTTTTTTTAGCAAAGACCCTAGAGAAGACAATGGCGGTCATTGCAACTTTTTATCTCGCACGGTATTTGCGCAGCAATTTTTTTAAGGCAAAACAGTTAAGTTAGCCCAATGTTTTTGCATAATATGAAAGATGAAGTTACGCTGAGTAAATAGATACCCAACATGTCACCTTTCAAAATTGCACACGCTTGTAGAATAGCGCCAAACTTCGCTACTCAAAAATCCCCATAGGCGACGCTTTAAAAATTTTTACTGGTTACATGTTTTGAGTTACAGAGGAGGTCTAGGGCCAAAATTATTGCTCTTGCTCTACCGATCGCACCGATGCCTCACATGTGTGGTTTGAACACCGTTTTCATATGTGGGCGGGACTTATGTATGCGTTCGCTTCTGCATGCGAGCACACAGGGACAGGAGCGCTTTAATTTTTTTTTTTTTATTGTTCATTTTACTTTATTTATTTTAGTTTGATGCTTTTTTCAAAAAAAAAAAAAAAATATTGACCTCTTTTATTCCTATTACAAGGAATGTAAACATCCCTTGCAATAGGAATATGGCATGACAGGTGCTCTTTATAGTGAGATATGGGGTCAATAAGACCTCACATCTCACCTCTAGGCTGGGAAGCCTGAAATAAAAAAAAAAAAAAAGATCCTGGCTTCGATCGTAGCGGTGAGTCGGTAGAAGCACCGGAGGGTAGCGGGAGGGGGGGACGTCCTCTCTCGCCTCCCGTAGGAACTATCAAGCAGTGGAACAGCCGCTATGATCATTCTTATGGTAGGGAATCGCCGGCTAAAAAAGCTGATATCTGAATGATGCCTGTAGCTGCACCCATCATTTAGATATCCCCGCACAAATTCAAGAACGTCGTATGACAGCCGGCGGGCGGGAAGTGGTTAAAACACATTCTTTTTTTAACACAAAGTTGTCCATTTATACAATATTTCTAACACATAGCATGTACATACCAAAAATGACACCCCAAAATAGATTCTCCTACTCCTCCTGAGTACGGCGATATCACATGTGTGAGACTTCCACAGCCTGGCCACATACAAAGGCCGAGTACAGCCGAGTACGGCTGAGCATGGCTGAGCATGGCAGGGTATGGCTGAGCATGGCAGAGTATGGCTGAGCATGGCAGAGTATGGCAGAGCATGGCAGGGTATGGCCGAGCATGGCAGGGTATGGCCGAGCATGGCTGGGTATGGCAGAGTATGGCTGGGTATCACTGAGTATTGCAGAGTATGGCTGGGTATGGCAGGGTATGGCAGGGCATGGCTGGGTATTGCAGAATATGGCGGGGTATTGCAGAGTGTGGCGGGATATTTTAGAGTATGGTGGGGTATTGCAGAGTATGGCAGGGTATCGCCGAGTATGGCTGAGCATGGCTGGATATGGCTGAGTATGGCAGGGTATCGCCAAGTATGACTGGGTATGGCTGGGTATCACAGAGTATGACTGGGTATGGCTGGGTATGGCTGGGTATGGCTGGGTATGGCGGGGTATTGCAGGGTATTGCAGGGTATTGCAGGGTATTGTAGGGTATTGTGGGGTATTGCAGAGTATTGAACAGTGTTGTGGGGTATTGCAGAGTATTGCAGAGTATTGTGGGGTATTGCAGAGTATTGTGGAGTATTGCAGAGTATTGTGGGGTATTGCAGAGTATTGCACAGTGTTGTGGGGTATTGCAGAGTATTGCACAGTGTTGTGGGGTATTGCAGAGTATTGCACAGTATTGTGGGGTATTGTGGAGTATTGCAGAGTATTGCAGAGTATTGTGGGTTATTGCACAGTATTGCGGGGTAATGCAGAGTATTGCATTGTATTTCAGAGTATTGCACAGTATTGTGGGGTAATGCAGAGTGTTGTGGGGTATTGCAGAGTATTGCACAGTGTTGTGGGGCATTGCAGAGTATTGCACTTTATTCTGGGGCATTGCAGAGTATTGCAGGGCATTGCAGATTAGTGCAGGACATTGCAGAGCATTAGGGATGGCTGAGCATGGATGGATGGATGGCTGGATGTCACTGGTTAGCGCTGTGGGCACTACACATGCAGCCCACAGCGCTGCTGCCATCCATCCATTCCCCTCTCCTCTCGGCAGATGTGTCAGATGGCATGCGGCAGATGTGCCAGATGGTGGGCGGGTGTGCCTGATGTTGGCGGGCAGATGTGCCTGATGTTGGCAGGCAGATGTGCCTGATGGCAGGCAGATGGCGGGTGGCAGATGTGCCAGCTGGCGGGCGGCAGATGTGCCAGATGTTGGCAGGTGGCAGATGTGCCAGATGTTGGCGGGCGGCAGATGTGTCAGATGGCGGGTGGCAAATGTGTCAGATGGTGGGCGGGAGATGTGCCTGATGGTGGGTGGCAGATGTGCCTGATGGTGGGCGGCAGATGTGCCTGATGGTGGGCGGCAGATGTGCCTGATGGTGGGCGGCAGATATGCCTGATGTTGGCAGGCAGATGTGCCTGATGATTGGTGGGCAGATGTGCCTGATGATTGGCGAGCAGATATGCCTGATGATTGGCGAGCAGATGTGCCTGATGATTGGCAGGCAGATGTGCCTGATGATGATGGGCGGCTGATGTGCCAGCTGTTGACGGGCTCATGTGTCAGCTGTTGACGGGCTGATGTGCCAGCTGTTGACGGCCTGATGTGCCAGCTGTTGGCGGACAGATGTGCCAGCTGTTGGGGGGACAGATGTGACGGGCAGATATTCACTGTATGACAGGTGTTTTCACTGTTTTGTGTTTTGGGGACACTGTTTTGGGGACACTAGCTGGGTGATCAGTGGGTAAATAGCAGACAAACAGCTATAAAACTCACTGATCCTCCCAGCTGCAGCACAGATCTCTCTTCCTCTCCTCACTGACAGGCTCTGTGTGAGGAGAGGAAGAGATGAAAGCAGTTACAATTGCTCTCTATTTACATTACATGACGACTGTAATTGGACACAGTCGTCATGTGATCAGGAGGGCCAATCACAGGGCCCTCCTGCGTTGTACAGCTCTACTGTCTCTGGGGGGCACAGGCAGATCGGGATCGCGTCACTGCGCAGGCACGTGGCGGCGCAATCCCCTGTCAGATGCCACCCCTCCCCCCTGTTTACATTATGATGGTTGTGATTAGACACAGCCATCATGCGGATCAGGAGGGCAAATCACATTGCCCTCCTGCCGTTCCGAGATGTGGCGTGTCTGGGTGACACTCGCGCATCAGGCCCGCGCGATCCCGCTCCTTCTGAAGGACTCAGAAGGATGGAGCTCCCACCTAGCCGTTTATGTGCAATGGCCGGATGGGAAGTGATTAAGGAGCGCAATATGATGATACTTGAACAAAAAAAAGCTGCATGGTCAAGTTGCCAGAAAGAAGCCTTTATTGTACAAGTTCCACAAAAAAAGCCTGGTTACAATATGCCCAACAACCATGCAGCTCTTTTTTGTTCAAGTATTGTTGAATTGTTCTCCTTAAAAACAACCACACCGTCTTTTTGGAGAGCAGCCTGTATTTCTTCTGAGGTTACCTGTGGTTTTTCTTTGTATCCTGAGCAATTCTTCTGCCAGTTGTGGCTGCAATCTTTCTTGGTCTACCTGACCTTGGCTTGGTATCAAAAGAGCCCCTAATTTTCCACTTCTTAAAAAGTGATTAAACAGTACTGACCGGCGTATTCAAGGCTTTGGATATCTTTTTATATCCTTTTCCATCTTTGTAAAGTTTCATTACCTTGTTGCACAAGTCTATTGACTGTTCTTTTCTACCTCCTCATGGCTCAGTATCTAGCCTTCTTAGTGCATCCATTTGAGAGCTAACAAACTCATAGACTATTTATACACAGACACTAATTGTGATTTAAAAAGCCACAAATGCGGGAAATTAACCATTAATTGCCATTTTAACCTGTGTGTGCTACCTTCTGTGTCTGTGATAATAAATGGCTTCACGTGATTGCTATCCTTAAATAAAAGACAGTTTTTTTGGCATGATCATTCATATTTTCAATATTAATGACACAATTTCACAATTTCTGCCAGAGTATGCAAACTTTTGAGCAGGACTGTTTATAGTATTATACCTTCCTATGATGAATAATACATATAATATATAATAATTGTCCATGTCCATCTTCTGATACACTTCCCCACATAATAATAACGTGCATTTATCGATATGATGTATCACATAATTAAGAAAATAACTTTTTAATACTCTTATTAATATCTCTTATATATAAATATAAAAAGATTTTCCAATAGTTTTTTTTTTAATATTTTTTTTACATAAAAACATTTTTTATATACATTTTTTTATATAATTTTATAAATACATTATCAATCATAGTTTTATTTATAATCAAATGATCTCTAGTACTATTCTATGGTATTACCCTGTGTTTTTAAAAAAAAATTACATACAGATATATTAATCTATATATTAGTCATTCAATTATGACCTTTCTGGTTGATTGTTGTAAGTATCATCGTAATACCATCTGTTCTTTACATAGCATGATCTGTGTTTACTAGTTTCCATGGTTTCCCATTCCGGAAGCTAGTCAGCATCTTTATGTGTGTGACTCTAAGATGGGCCCCAGCAAAGTCTGAGGAAGGAGCATGCATGCTCTGAACGCGTGCATTGCCCGCTGACCCTGTACCCAGAAGTGACCTCATCTCTGAGTGTCCCTGTGCATGGGTGAATACCACCAAACCCTCTGGAAGCACTGGGAGTTACCAGTGTGGCCAGATTGCATACAGCTCCAGCAAGCCACAGGCACTGGCACCATCCCAGGACAGAGCAGATGCTCCATTACACAATGCTGGTTTCAATCGCTCGTTTGTGAGTGTTTATACTATTATTTTAAATATTAAATATTTATCATCACTACACTTAGAAGGCGCTGCTTTTTGTTCCCTTCAAATCACCGTAAAACCCTCAGATAAATGGGGCAACACGATCATCGTGGACAATGATCAATATGTTAAAATGTGCATGAATATCCTACAGAATCGTGATTGGTACCGACATATACAGTATCTAGTTCCCTTATCAAAAAATACAATGATCTATTTTTTGAACTGGTTGATTTGGCTTTTCTTAATGGAGTGATTCCTAAAACCACCTGGGAATTTATGCGCATATCACACCCCACAACCCCCATCTATTATGCCCTCCAAAAAGTGCATAAGGATATAAACAACCCCCCAGGCAGACCGATAAAATCGGGCAATGGCTTTCTTACGGAGAACCTGAGCCGCTATGTTGATGAATATCTAAGGCCGCATGTGCTGAGCCTCCCTAGCTACATTAGGGACACCCCTCACCTTCTACAAATCCTTGATGGTCTCCACATTCCAGAAGATTACCTGGTCTCCATTGATGTGGAAATCAAAATGAGGATCTGTTTACATTGACAGATCCCTGTTCTGGCTCTCTGAGGAGTGATTGTGGGTGGCCGACTACCGGCCACGCACATCGGCTCCATCGACGCGGGTGCGCGTGTGCCCCCTATCGCTCCTAAAGCGGCCGACGTACACCTACAGCGATTCTAGCAGCCGTGCCAACCTACTGCAGTATAATGACAGCGGCTGGTTGGCAAGCAGTTAAGCAGTTAAATCACATTTAAACCATGTACAGTATACTGTGCTCACATTAGAATCAATAATGTGAACCAATGTAATCCTCTAATGCTCCAATAACACCATCCACCTCTATGACCTCCGTGAAGTCCACAACATGCATGTAACATTTCAGTGCAAAATATAAAGATCCTTTGAAAAAGTCAAACCAGACCTAACATGTCAGGAAGTGACTTCAGACTGGAACTGGAAGTGGTGTGGTGTCCATCTTGAAAAAGGTTTTGCATATGTTTTTACAGTGTGCTTGCCAATGTAAGAGCACAGAACTATATTGTGCATGTTGCCCTTCTTCTCAGTGGGCTGGGGAGTCTGGCAAGTATGACAGCCATTATTATAAGCATTAGATATAATATTTTAGGAATCCAGGCTATTCATTATAAGAAATTCTAGCCAGCTGCAAATTTTGGATGTTGAAGATATACGGCAAAGAACTTCATCTAAAACCTTGAAAGCATGCCCAGTGGTCTCCTCTTTCTCCATTCTGTACCTTTTTTGACAGCTTACACAATTTACTGTTTGAATGATAAGTGAAATGACTGTTACATAATTTATTCCTAAATATATTGCAACAATAATGTATGGTGTAAGTTAAAGTGTTACTAAACCCACAACAGTAAAATCAGTCTGTATATGCAGAATAACATGCTTTTTATACTCACTGTGGAACTTAAGTCCTCTGTTTTGTGAAAAAAGGCTCTTTGATCCTCTATATACAGAGCCTCACCCTCCTGCAGGGTCTCTCTTGGCAAGGCCAGATAAGACACAGTGAGGGTAGTAAAGCTGCACATGCTTAGTTTGGTCTTTATTGCTGGCGAGAACAGTTCCTTGCAGAGCTGAGTTAGTCAGGTCACATGATATTGACATCAAAAATTTGGGTGTGTATACAGATCCTAAATGACAGCCCAGGCCCTCCATCTTCCTGAATGCCTAGTAACTAAAAAAAAGAACACAGTGGGTGGGATGTCACATCTTGATTCATGGATGATTCGCTTCCCATAACAGTATGAAGACATAGGCCATAGTATAAATCTCCTCCTACCTGAACACTCAGCACTTGGGCAAACCCTGCAGTTTATCATGTGACAGTGGTATACAGAGCAGCTAAAAAAGGTATATAATGGCAGTATTTTAATGTAAAAAGAAGTGGATGAACTATTTTTATATTATTGGGTTTAGTAATAGTTTAAAGTAGAACTATAGGCAAAACTCCTATCAGATTCTTTTTTACCATCTGTGTCCCATTGCAAAGATTTCCCTTCACTTCCTGTCCCATAGCCAAACAGGAAGTAAGAGGAAATCCCTGCAAATAAAGGGAATTGCTTGGGAACCCCCAGGTCCTCAGAACTAGTGTTCCCATTGGAAGATTTCCCCTCTATTACTTTTGTGCTGACAACCCAGAATGTGTGAGTTTCTTTACTTTCACTTTCAATGATAATGATAAACAGGACAAATGGAGAGGGTGAAGCTCCCTAATTGGGACACAGACAACCATAAAAACTGACATGTGTTCTAATTCCTCTCCACTCTGTTCTAAACTAAAAAAAAGTTTTACCTTAAAAGGGTTGTAAACCCTCATGTTTTTTCATCTTAATGCATCCTATGCATTAAGGTGAAAAACTTCTGACACTGACCGGCCCCCTAGCCCCATGTATTACTCACCTGAGCCCGTTTGTTCCCTTGGCGGAGACCCGCTGTACCTCTCTGCCTGGGGTTCTCGGCTCTTGATTGGAAAGATTGATAGCAGCGCAGCCATTAGCTCCCGCTGCTGTCAAACAAATCCAATGCCACGGGCACCGGGGGGCAGGGCCGAGTCCAGCATTCTGTGTCTATGGATGCAAATGCTGGACTCGGGAGCGCGCTCGCAAGGTAACCCCCAGGGAGAGCGCTTCTCCTAGGGGATTTACCGATGCGAGGAGGAGCCACGAGCTCCGTTGGGGGACTCCAGAAGATGATGATCGGGGCCACACTGTGCAAAACGAACTGCACAGTGGAGGTAAGTATGATATATTTGTTATTTTTTAAAAAAAATAGGGTTTACAGCCCCTTTAAATTACACTTTAACTCCAGCAAAACCTCAGGTGAAAAAAAAAAAATCTGAAAAGGCGATCCTATTTAAAGCGGAACTAGAGTTCCACTGTTGTGAGCAGGCAGGTTTTATTTTTATTGCAGACCAGACAAGACATGCAATAAAAAATACACTTAACTGCTTGTTTCCAGCATTCCCTGGCATTTATTTATTATAGGTATTTATATAGCACTGTCAATTTACGCAGCCCTTTACATGTACATATTACATTCACATCAGTCCCTGCCATCAAGGAGCTTATGATCTAATGTTCCTAACATTTATACATACACATACTAGGGCCGATTTAGACAGGAGCCAATTAACCTACCAGCATGTCTTTTGGAGTACGGGAGGAAACCAACACAAGCACAGGGAGACCATGCAAACTCTGTGCAGGTAGTGTCATTGGGATTCAAATCTATGACCCTAGTGCTGCTAGGTGCAAGTTCTAACCACTTAGTCACTGTGCTTCCCACAATGCATGAACAGATCAGCTTACAGTGGTCAGCCTGATCCCTGTGTGCCAGGATGATGGCCTCCTGTGCAGGGGTCAAGTCCAGGCAAAAAAGTGTGATTCCCCTCACTGTGCCCATCAATGCAGCCTCACTGTGCCCATCAATGCAGCCTCATGGTTTCCAACATCAATGCAGCCTCACTGTGTCCATCAATGCAGCCTCACTGTGCCCATCATCAATGCAGACTCACTGTGCCCATCAATGCAGCCTCACTGTGCCCATCAATGCAGCCTCACTGTTTCCAACATCAATGCAGCCTATCTGTGTCCATCAATGCAGCCTCACTTTGCCCATCATCAATGCAGACTCACTGTGCCCATCAATGCAGACTCACTGTGCCCATCAATGCAGCCTCACTGTACCCAAAAAATACAGCCTCACTGTACCCATCATTGCAGACTCACTGTGCCCATCAAATGCAGACTGACCTGTGCCCATCATTGCAGGCTCACTGTGCCCATGAAATGCAGCCTCACTGTGCCCATCAAAGCAACCTCACTGTGCCCATCAAATGCAGAATCACCTGTGCCTGGATTATACACAGCGTGGATCTCCCACTGTGTCATGGAGCTTGGGTTTGCAATTTTCGGCAGCCAGCCACTGTAACAAAGTCCCACCTCCTAGACCGGCAGCAGCTCCTGTGATAGCCGGAATACTGATTCAATGCCGGGAAATTGAATCAGTGTTCCGTCTATCACAGCAGCTGGTCTAGGAGGTGGGACTTTGTTACAGCGGCTGGTCACCGAACATTGCAGTATATGAAGTACATAAGAGGAGGAGGGAGGGGAGGACTCTCCACTTGAGCCTCCCATGATCGGCCTCAGCGCAAAGTTGTCCCAGGGTAGATGGCCTACCGGGAAATCTCCCGGTAGCCGGGTAGGCCAGTCTAGCCCTGCTGCTAATGGGAATGGCGTACCTGCTGTGGAAAAAGTACAAGATCGCTGTTCCCATGCTTTCCTGCAGGACTTGAGCCCTGCTCCTGTGCCTGCGCAGAAGTGATATCTTTCTATGCCAGCCAATGAAACTGGCCAAAAACCGACATACAGGAGAAGATGCCAGCACCAGAAAGGCATCAGACTTTTGGAGGAAAAAATGTTCAGCTTTAATTCCTTAGTAACGCTTAGGTAACAATAAATAATTAAATTAACCTTAACTTTGATTACCATTCATATACAAACTTGCTTTGTTTTTGTTCATTTAATTGTAATGTATATGTTTTGATACTGTTACAATAAAAATTAAAGAAAGCCTGTATGCAAGTAACTTCATCATGTTTTGTGCTAAAAAGGTAATTTTAGTGTTGCAGAAATAAATTTGCACTTCTTTGCAGTAACACTACGGGGCATATTTAGAAAACAGTGAATATGACTTTCTATTAATTGGTGGTGAACTAATCACTGTCATGTAAAACACACACACCAGAATATTTTACCTGCAATAAATGTTTGGTATGTGTCAGATTCACTGCTTTATATACAAGTGAGTACACCCCTTACATTTTTTGTAAATATGTTATTATTTATCTTTTCATGTAACAACACTGAAGAAATTACACTTTGCTACAATGTAAAGTAGTGAGTGTACAGCTTGTATAACAGTGTACATGTGCTGTCCCCTCAAAAAAACTCAATGTCTAAACTGCTGGAAAAACTCCTAAGAGAAAATGTCCAAAATGGGCCCAAAGTATCAATATTTTGTGTGGCCACCATTATTTTCCAGCACTGCCTTAACCCTCTTGGGCATGGAGTTCACCAGAGCTTCACAGGTTGCCACTGTAGTCCTCTTCCACTCCTCCATGACGACATCACGGAGCTGGTGGATGTTAGAGAACATTAAACAAATGTATTCACTTTAACTGTCATCCTACTTGTCTGTCTTCAATATACATTTGTACTTGAATACCAAGAATTTGTACTTATATATGTATATGCTTTATTTCCAGGGATGCATTACAATGTAAAGATGGAACTCCCATGTCCAGCTAATCCATGAGAGATCAATTGAAATTTCTTCAAAGTAATTACGCTAACTATACACAATTATTGAACCCACGATCCCGGCTTGGGCCCTGGGTCCCCGCTGGGATGGCTCGTCGGTGCCCCCCCTGACACGGAAAGGCCTCTGTCTCTCTTTTTTCTCAGGGAGACGGAGGCATTCTCTTAGCAGCGCTGATGCGCATGCGCACGACGATCGGTTTCGCGCCTGCGCATATGGTAGTTTTCCATCCTTACCCCGCCAGCCTGCTGTCTTTCCGTGTCAGCGGCCTTTGTCAGCGGATGATGTCACCGCGCCTTTTGACGCGCTGGCGTCCGCCGCTGCTTAGGCTGAGGAATCGCAGTGGGCGGCCTACACATCACTCACACAGACAGCTGATGATCACCTGGTGTGGCACGCTTTTGCTTACCTACTAATCAGCTGTGTCATTTGCATTTGAGTTTACCCCGCCTTTGAAGTTAATGATTGGCCCGTTAACTCCACACCCTATCCCACACAGGGTACTTATTACCACTCATACACACACTCTACTACACAGCCAAGAGGATCTTGCTTTCCCTGTTAGTGTATGCCTATGCTGAGAAACACCAGAAATTAGGTATGTAATTACAACCTCATTTACTATACACATTGATTATTCCCTCTACATACCCCTACACCCCAAGGCATGAACTTGGAGAGCCAAGCACCCTGCATTTTGCTCTACATATTCATTGCTTGTAAATAGCAAAATATACCTCTGATTTCCTCTTTTCAATTCCAATTTCATAGATGTGTGCTTGGACCGCCTAACATTAGTGGCTCTTGTGAGCCCTGGCCAGCCGCCTCTGTGGGGATCCACGCCAAGTCTGGAATGTGTGAAGCACCCCAGATTTTTCCTTTCCTCTCCTGGGTTCCAACCATACAGCTACACTTACTGCTGGCTTTCCACTCAATCAACCTCAATCCTCTGGACTGAAGGAGGTGGGAGTCCATCTCTTGATGCCTGTGTGTGCAACTTTTATGCTGAAGAGACAAGTTTTCTAGTGAGTACACCAAAATGTTCATGCCTGTTCAGACTGAGATTTAGTTTTTATCCTTATGCTTTGCTTAAAGTTTAACAGTCTCTTCTACTTGGTGACACAATTGTTTTATACTCCATGCTGGTGCTAATCATACTTATACTCTGTGATACATACCCACATATACATATATATCCCTGTTTTTCTTTTCCCTAGAAATGTATCTAAACTGCTACTTTGAAACTCCTGAAGAAGGAAATATACAGTATAGAAGGAATTGAGCCTTTGTATATTCCGAAACATGTAGAGTATCACGTGTTGCCGTACCTTCACCCCAGTGAAGAAATTCTTGAATTTCCTGGGTTGTTGCATGACAGCACCTTAGCAGTTTGATTATGTTTGATTACTGTCTTTTCTACCTTTTTTTGTTTTGCTTTTATATTATAGAATGTTTTGTACACTTTGTAACCAATAAAAATCGTTGTTATTAGTTTTAACAAAATTGCATATCTGATTCTCTGCACCAGCCACTTGGTTTCCCGGTGATACACTGTCCATATTATCCCTCTGGGGCACACCCTCCTTTTTTGGTTTTCTTCCTTACATGGGATGTGACCGTGATCCCCGGGAAAGCTCAAACATTGGCTCCTTTTCTTATTGTTGATTCGATGTTAGAGACCTTGCACTCCTCCAACTTCCGTTTGAGGATGTCCCACAGATGCTCAATAGGGTTTAGGTCTGGAGACATGCTTGGGCAGTCCATCACCTTTAGAGCCCTTTCACACTGACAGTGTGGGAGCGTCAGCGGTAAAGCGCCGCTAGCTTTACTGATGTGTTAGAAATGCTTTTGGCCACTAGTGGAGCGTTTTTAACCCCCGCTGGCAGCAGAATAAAGGGTTAAAAGCGCCCGCAAAGCGCTGCTGCCGAGATGCTTTGCAGGTGCTTCGGCGGCGCTGCCCATTGATTTCAATGGCAGGGACACTTTAGGAGCGGTGAATACAACACTCCTAAAGCGCCTCAAAGAAGCTGCTTCCAGGATTTATTTAGACATCCTGCCAGCGCAGCTCCCTAGCGTGAAAGCACTCAGGCTTTCACACTGGAATTGCAGATGACGCATTTTTTAGGCGATTTACAGGCGCTATTTGTAGAGCTAAAGCGCCTGAAAAACGCCTCCAGTGTGAAAGGGGTCTTACCCTCAGCTTCTTTAGCAAGGCAGTGGTCGTCTTGGAGGTGTGTTTGCCGTCGTTATCATGTTGAAATGCTGCCCTGCGGCCCAGTCTCCGAAGGGAGGGGATCATGCTCTGCTTCAGTATGTCACAGTTAGGGATGAGCCGAACACCCCCCGGTTCGGTTTGCACCAGAACCCGCGAACGGACCGAAAATTTGCACGAACGTTAGAACCCCATTGAAGTCTATGGGACTCGAACATTCGAAATCAAAAGTGCTTATTTTAAAGGCTAATTTGCATGGTATTGTCCTAAAAAGGGTTTGGGGACCCAGGTCCTGCCCCAGGGAACATGTATCAATGCAAAAAAAAGTTTTAAAAACGGTCGTTTTTTCGGGAGCAGTGATTTTAATGATGCTTAAAGTGAAAAAAAAAAGTGAAACATTCCTTTAAATATCATACCTGGGGGGGGTGTCTAAAGTATGCCTGTAAAGTGGCACGTGTTTCCCGTGCTTAGAACATTCCCTGCACAAAATGACATTTTTAAAGTAATAAAAGTCATTTAAAACTGCTTTCGCTTACGGCTTTAATGTAATGTCCGGTCCCGGTGATATGGATGAAAATCAGTGAGACAAATGGCATGGGTACCCCCCCACTCCATTACCAGATCCCTTTGGGTCTTGTATGGATATTAAGGGGAACCCTGCACCCAAATTAAAAAAGGAAAGGCGTGGCCCCAGGTCCTCTGAACAGCAGTATACAAGCGGTGCTAACAAGACAGGGACTGTAGGTTTGTTGTTAAGTAGAATCTGTTTGTAATTTTGAACTGGTACATTTTTAAAGTGTAGCTCCAGCCAAAAAATCTATTTTTAAGCTTTTTAGAAAACATAGGGAAGGGTTATCACCCCTGTGACATTTGTTTTGCAGTCTGTGCACCTCTTCAGAAGATTTCACCTCACTTTCTGTCCCAATGACAAATGATTTTTGACAATTTGGGGTTTTTAGTGAAACAAGGATTGGTGATAAAGCATCAGTGGAAAGGAGACACGTTTTTCCCATATTAACTCTTACAGGAGAGAATTTCCCTTCCTAGGGGTAGATTTCATCTCACTTCCTGTTGTCTCCTTCCCTTTGCAAGTAGGAGTAGTTTGTAAGTTGGATGTTTGAAAGTAGGGGCCTGCTCTATATACTCTACAGAAATTGGGGCCTTAGGTGTTGGTGTTGCCACAACACTGTAAGCCCTCACAGTTACTCTTGGTGGGCGCAGGAACAGGCTCTGCTGTAAAATATTAGATCAAGAATTGTAATTACATGTCCCTGTTGAACAGGGTTAGAAAAATTGGGCCTTTGGTGGTGGTGTTGCCACAACACTGTAAGTCCTCACAGTTACTCTTGGTGGGAGCTGCAACGGGTCCTGCTGTGAAATATTAGATCAAGAATTGTAATTACATATACATGTTGAACAGGGGCAGAAAAATTGGGCCTTTGGTGGTGGTGCTGGTGCCACAACACTGTAAGTCCTCACAGTTACTCTTGGTGGGCGCAGAAACGGGCCCTGCTGTGAGATATTAGATCAAGAATTGTAATTATATGTCCCTGTTGAACAGGGGCAGAAAAATAGGCACTGGTGCCACAACACTGCAACCCCTCACAACACTGCAACGCCTCACAGATACTCTAGTTGTAGCGCAGGAACGAGCCCTGCTGCAAAGTATTGCAGCAAAAATTGTAATTACACACGCCTGTTAAACAGGGGCTGAAAAATTGGGCCTTAGGCACTGGTGCTGGTGCCACAACACTGCAACCCCTCACAAATACTCTAGTTGAGTGCAGCAACGAACCCTCCTTGCAAAATATTGCATCAAAAATTGTAATTACACGCCCCTGTTAAACAGGGGCTGAAAAATTGGGCCTTAGCCACTGGCCGCGGCGCCCAGAACCAAAAGTATTCTTACAAGCTATCAGCATGATCATTGAGGAGGAAGAGGATAGTCACTCAGCATAACAGGATAGTCACTCAGAATCAGCATAGGCAGTCTTGAAGGGATCTGACATTTCAGAAAAAATTATTCGGTTACATCAGCATCAGGTGCTTGGTAGCTGGTGGTGACCCAAGACTGATTCATTTTTATAAAGATCAGTCGATCGACCGAGTCGGTGGACAAGCGCACCCTGTGATCGGTTACAAAACCTCCAGCAGCACTGAATATGCGTTCCGAAAGAACGCTGGATGCAGGACAGGCCAGTAGCTCAATTGCATACTGTGCAAGCTCTGGCCAGTGATCCATCCTCAAGACGGCGGGCACGCAGGAACCCTGTCTGGATAAAGGGGGCCTTGAGAGCTAAGGAAGTCCTCTTCCTGCCTCTGTTCTGCCTCAAGTGCCCTGTCCATTATTCCATGCAGCGTGTGCTCCAACAGGTGGACATGGGGGACAGTGTCACTGATGCATGCACTGTCACTGCTCACCATCCTCGTGGCCTCCTCAAATGGTGACAGGACAGTGCATGCATCCCTGATCATGGCCCACTGGCGTGGGGAAAAAAAACAAGCTCCCCTGACCCTGTCCTGGTGCCATAGTCGCACAGGTACTCATTGATGTCCCTCTGCTGCGTGTGCAGCCGCTGCAGCATGGCCAAGGTTGAGTTCCACCTGGTGGGCATGTCACAGATTAGGCGGTTCTTGGGCAGGTTAAATTCCTTTTTGGAGGTCAGCCAGCCGAGCTGTCAGGGGCATGTCAGCAGTCGTCGGGTGAATCTGCGTGCACGTAGGTCCACAAGGAATGTTTCCAGGCGAATTCAGCTAAATTCCCCACCAGGGGGCGCCGGCGCGCTCCCGCGTGTGCCCGTACGCGCGTTCGCGGGTCCGCGCGCCCGTGCGCACGCCCGTTCGCGCTAGCGCTGTTTGGCGCCAAGGGCCCTTTAAAAGAGTGACAGGTGCTCATGTCAGGTGCTGTTCGTCTGCAGCTCTGCACCTGAAAGTTCCTGTATCTGCCTGCCTGTTTGTTTGCTATTGACCCGGCTACGTCTGACCACTCTCCAGTCCCCAATCCGACCCGGCTTGCCTGACCTTGCTACTCTGCTACCTGTTGCCGAACTCCTGCCTGTCTGACTACCCTTGGATCATCCCTCCTGTTTATACCTGCCTGATCTCCTGCCAAAACGGACTGTCTGACCTTGCTTGCCTGTGTCCTGTGACGCTGCTCCCAGCCTGCTTGTTTTGCATCCAGCTGCTGTCTTCGCATCTGTCTGCCTGCCTCTGCCTGCCTGCCTACCAGCCTGCACCAGTTACCTGCATCCGCAGCTCAGCCATCCCTGAGGGACATCCTTCCAGTTCCGGTGTCTGCTTCTGCTGGAACCCGCATCAGGTCCTCCTACCCACTGTGCTCAGGAGACCACTGTTCCCATCTTCAGCGGCTCCTGAACCAGCGCTTAAGAGAGGTCTCCTTCTACCAGTCAGGCTCAACTACCAGGTACCTCACACGAGCACTGGCATTATATGACCAGCGGAAATGCACACAGACTTTCCTGGCCTGCACAGAAGGGGGCAGAGTCTACCAACTGAAAAGGTAGCAGTTGAAGTGCTAGCAATTTTGCCAAGCTAGCATTCAACCGCTGGGCATGTTGATGGCTGGGAGCAAACTTCTTTCCGCAATGCAGCAGCTGGGGCAGGGAAATTTGCCAGGTACAATCTGACGTTGGTGTACCGATAGCAGATTGCCCACAAGTACTTGGCTGTGACACACCTAACTCTACATCTTCATTCCTCTCAGTGCAGGTCTCAGAGAGGACTGAAGGTATAGTGGGGTTGGAGATCTCAGCTGATGAGGAGCAAGGAGAGGTCCTCTTTGTTCCTTTGTGTGGGTCTTTTAGGTACCTCAACATATAACATATGTCAACATATGTCTGGTCAAGCATGTGGTGCCCAAGCGGGAGATGTTTTGGCCACGCGAGATACGCTTGAGACATGTGTTGCAAATAGAAGCGGTGCGATCTGATGCACTCGTTTCAAAAAAGGCCCACACCAAAGAACTTTTGGAATAACGTGCAGAGACAGCAGCACCCTGCACATGCGGAGCTTTGCGGTGTGATGCAGTCAGTGTGCTGCCCTTAAGCTGGCCCCTGGAGCACATCCTGCCTCATTCGTGATGTGCCTCCTCCTCCTCTCTCCTATCAGGTACCCACGTGGAGTCAGTGACCTCATCATCCCCTCCCTCCTCATTACTGGAGCAAACCTGGCAGTATGCTGCAGCAGGGGCAACATGACTGCCAGATTGCTGTCCTTCTTGGGCACCCCCTGTGTCTGGGTTCACGTTACTGCCTTCCTGAGTACCATCATCAGAGCCTTAATAACATCGGGCATCCTCCTGGAGCATGTACCCAACACTGTGATCAAACAGTTCGGAGGACTCCTCAGGAGAACATGGTGGGGCTAGGGAAGGAGTGACTGATTCCATTGAGCCGAGGGAAGAGGCCGGGTTGGCAGCTGCATTGCCAGACAAAGTACCCTGAGCATGGCTGAGAGAGGATGAGGACGGCTTGGTCATCCACTCGACCAAGTCTTCCGCATGTTGTGGCTCAACACGGCCAGCTGCCGAAAAAAAGGCCAAGCGTGTCCCACGGCCACGTGCTGATGAGGATGCACCGTGTCCATGACCAGCACTGTTGCCTCTAGACACAGGGCCGGCTTGCCCTCTTTTATTGGCTTGTGACTGTTTGCCTCTCCTTGTTGGCCTTCCAGACATACTAATGGCCTGCAGTGAGATGTAGCTGCACTAAGCTGGGATATATATATATATATATATATATATATATATATATATATATTGATACTGCAGCTAGCAAAATCAACTGCCTGCCTGTAGTATTATTAGTATGAGAACACCACCAATCTTCTACAGTTAGCTTTAGCTGAACACTGTGCAGAGGTCGCACTACACTAACTTGTAGCTTTAGCTGAGCACTGTGCAGAGGTCGCACTACACTAATGTGTAAATAATGTAGCTGCCTGCGGTAGTGATAGGATCAGAAAAACACCAATAATCTTCTACAGGTAGCTTTAGCTGAACACTGTGCAGAGGTCAAACTACACTAACTTGTAGCTTTGGCAGAACACTGTGCAGAGGTTGCACTACACTAACTTGTAGCTTTAGCTGAACACTGTGCCGGGGTTGCACTACACTAATGTGTAAATAATGTAGCTGCCTGCGGTAGTGATAGGATCAGAAAAACACCACCAATCTTCTACAGGTAGCTTTAGCTGAGCACTGTGCAGAGGTCGCACTACACTAACTTGTAGCTTTAGCTGAGCACTGTGCAGAGGTCAAACTACACTAACTTGTAGCTTTAGCAGAACACTGTGCAGAGGTCGCACTACACTAACTTGTAGCTTTAGGTGAACACTGTGCCGGGGTTGCACTACACTAATGTGTAAATAATGTAGCTGCCTGCGGTAGTGATAGGATCAGAAAAACACCACCAATCTTCTACAGGTAGCTTTAGCTAAACACTGTGCAGAGGTCGCACTACACTAACTTGTAACTGTAGCTGAACACTGTGCAGAGGTCCCACTACACTAACTTGTAGCTTTAGCTGAACACTGTGCAGAGGTCGCACTACACTAACTTGTTGCTTTAGCTGAACACTGTGCAGAGGTCGCACTACACTAACTTGTAACTGTAGCTGAACACTGTGCAGAGGTCCCACTACACTAACTTGTAGCTTTAGCTGAACACTGTGCAGAGGTCGCACTACACTAACTTGTTGCTTTAGCTGAACACTGTGCAGAGGTCGCACTACACTAACTTGCAGCTTTAGCTGAACACTGTGCAGAGGTCGCATAGTTACATAGTTACATAGTAGGTGAGGTTGAAAAAAGACACAAGTCCATCAAGTCCAACCTATATATGTGATTATGTGTCAGTATTGCATTATATATCCCTGTATGTTGCGGTCATTCAGGTGCTTATCTAATAGTTTCTTGAAGCTATCAATGCTCCCCGCTGAGACCACCGCCTGTGGAAGGGAATTCCACATCCTTGCCGCTCTTACAGTAAAGAACCCTCTACGTAGTTTAAGGTTAAACCTCTTTTCTTCTAATTTTAATGAGTGGCCACGAGTCTTGTTAAACTCTCTTCTGCAAAAAAGTTTTATCCCTATTGTGGGGTCACCAGTACAGTATTTGTAAATTGAAATCATATCCCCTCTCAAGCGTCTCTTCTCCAGAGAGAATAAGTTCAGTGCTCGCAACCTTTCCTCATAACTAAGATCCTCCAGACCCTTTATTAGCTTTGTTGCCCTTCTTTGTACTCGCTCCATTTCCAGTACATTCTTCCTGAGGACTGGTGCCCAGAACTGGACAGCATACACCAGGTGCGGCCGGACCAGAGCCTTATAGAGTGTCAGAATTATCGTTTTATCTCTGGAGTTGATCCCCCTTTTAATGCATGCCAATATTCTGTTTGCTTTGTTAGCAGCAGCTTGGCATTGCATGCCATTGCTGAGCCTATCATCTACTAGGACCCCCAGGTCCTTTTCCATCCTAGATTCCCGCAGAGGTTCTCCCCCCCAGTGTATAGATTGTATTCATATTTTTGCCACCCAAATGCATTATTTTACATTTTTCTACATTGAACCTCATTTGCCATGCAGTCGCCCACCCCATTAATTTGTTCAGGTTTTTTTGCAAGGTTTCCACATCCTGCGGAGAAGTTATTGCCCTGCTTAGCTTAGTATCGTCTGCAAATACAGAGATTGAACTGTTTATCCCATCCTCCAGATCGTTTATGAACAAATTAAATAGGATTGGTCCCAGCACAGAACCCTGGGGAACCCCACTACCCACCCCTGACCATTCTGAGTACTTACCATTTTTTACCACCCTCTGAACTCGGACTTGTAGCCAGTTTTCAATCTATGTACTCACCCTATGGTCCATGCCAACGGACCTTATTTTGTACAGTAAACGTTTATGAGGAACTGTGTCAAATGCTTTTGCAAAATCCAGATACACCACGTCTACAGGCCTTCCTTTATCTAGATGGCAACTTGCCTCCTCATAGAAGGTTAATAGATTGGTTTGGCAAGAACGATTCTTCATGAATCCATGCTGATTACTGCTAATGATACCATTCTTATTACTAAAATCTTGTATATAGTCCCTTATCATCCCCTCCAAAAGTTTACATACTATTGATGTTAGGCTAACTGGTCTGTAATTCCCAGGGATGTATTTTGGGCCCTTTTTAAATATTGGTGCTACATCTGCTTTTCTCCAATCAGCTGGTACCATTCCAGTCAGTAGACTATCTGTAAAAATTAGGAACAACGGTCTGGCAATCACTTGACTGAGTTCCCTAAGTACCCTCGGATGCAAGCCATTAATGTTAAGTTTCTCAAGTCTAATTTTAATTCTGTCCTCTGTTAACCATAGAGGTGCTTCCTGTGTTGTGTCATGAGGATAAACACAGCAGTTTTGGTTACTGAAGCCCCCCGATTCACTCGTGAAGACTGAGGAGAAGAATAAATTCAATACCTTCGCCATCTCCCCATCCTTTGTAACCAGATGTCCTTCCTCATTCTTTATGGGGCCAATATGGTCTGTCCTCCCTTTTTTACTGTTTACATACTTAAAGTATTTCTTGGGATTTTTTTTGCTCTCCTCCGCTACGTGTCTTTCGTGTTCTATCTTAGCTGTCCTAATTGCACCCTTACATTTCTTGTTGCATTCTTTATAAAGTCTGAATGCTGAGGATGATCCCTCAACCTTGAATTTTTTGAAGGCCTTCTCCTTTGCTTTTATATGCATTTTTACATTGGAGTTAAGCCATCCAGGACTTTTGTTCGCTCTTTTAAATTTATTACCCAATGGGGTACATTGGCTAATGCCCTTATTTAATATGCTCTTAAAGCAAACCCATCTCTCCTCCGTATTCTTTGTTCCTAATATTTTATCCCAATTTATGCCTTTTAGCAAGGTTTGTAGTTTAGGGAAGTTGGCTCTTTTGAAATTCAGTGTCTTTGTATTCCCTTTATGTTTCCTATTTGTGTGATTTATACTGAAACTAATTGATCTGTGATCGCTGTAAATTGCCCCGTATTTCCACATCTGTGATCAGGTCTTTATTGTTGGTAATCAGTAGATCCAGTAATGTTTTATTTCTAGTTGGTGCGTCTACCATCTGACCCATAAAATTGTCCTGCAAGACATTAAGGAACTGGCGAGCCTTAAATGAATGCGCGGTTCCCTCCGCCCAGTCTATGTCTGGATAATTAAAATCCCCCATTATGATAACACTTCCCATCCTTGCTGCTAATCCAATTTGTGATAGGAGATCCGTCTCCACTTCCTCCCTCAGGTTAGGGGGCCTATAGCATACTCCCAGTATTTTCCCCTTAGCTTCATCCCTTTGGAGCTCTACTCATAAGGATTCCACCTCCTCTCTAGCTCCCTCAGTGATGTCATCTCTCACATTCACTTGTACATTATTCTTGATATGTAGGCATACCCCTCCCCCTTTTTTACCCACTCTATCCTTGCTGTATAGGGTATACCCTTGAATGTTTGCCAGACAATCATGAGAGCTGTTGAAGCAGGTCTCTGAAATTCCCACAAAATCCAAATCCTCCTCGTACAACATTATCTCTAGTTCACCCATCTTGTCCACCATGCTCCTGGCATTGGTAAACATGCCACATAGTTTAGACCGGTCGCATATTGTCCTCGTATTGGGTGTTTCGAGATTGCAACTAGCACTTGCTACTATACTCACCTTGTGTTTTTGTGCTTTGATTAACCTACCACTAATGCCCCCAATACTACCCCCTGGAATATCTTCTGCGCTGGCTATCTCTGCCTCTGGACCCTCCCCCCCATCGCTTAGTTTAAAAACCCCTCTAACTTTTTGGCCATCTTCATTCCCAGCAGATCTGCACCCTTCTCATTTAGGTGCAGTCCGTCCCTTCTATAGTACCAGTTACAGACTGAGAAGTCGGCCCAGTCCTCCAGGAACCCAAACCCCTCCTTACTACACCAGCTCTTCAGCCACTTGTTTACTTCCCTAAGCTCCCTCTGCATTTCTGGTGTGGCTCGGTACCGCTAGTATTCCTGAGAATACTACCTTGGAGGTCCTTTTCCTCAATTTAGCTCCTAAGTCCCTAAAATCGTTCTTTAGGACACTCCATCTGCCTCTGACTTTGTCATTGGTGCCAACGTGCACCATGACAGCCGGGTCTTCCCCAGCCCCTCCCAGTAATCTGTCCACAAGATCCGTGATGTGCCGAACCCGAGCGCCCGGTAGACAACATACTGTTCGGCGCTTCAGGTCTTGGTTACAGATTGCCCTCTCTGTCCTTCTAAGAATTGGGTCCTCTACCACCAGAATCTGTCTTTCCTTTCCCTTTGCTGCCCCCCCCACTCTCACTGGAGGAGTTCTTCCCCCGGCAGCTAGGAGAGTCCCTCAGCTCCAGCAGTGCTGGTCCCTGACTGGTTTCACCAATGTCACTCAATGGTGTGTACTTATTGGGATGCTCCAGTCCTGGATCGACCTCCCTGGCACTTCCCCCTCTACCCCTCCTGACTGTCACCCATCTACTCTTTGCTAGTACCTGCACCTCTTTGTCTCCACCCGCCTCTGTGCTGGCCCCTGCCGGCACCTGCCGTATACGTTCCTGGTTCTCCTTTAGTATGGAGGGACTTCTCAGTGCTGACAGTTGCTTCCCCAGGTTCAGAACCTGGGCTTCCAGGGAAACAATGTGCTTACATTTTGCACAGCAGTATTCGCCCTCGATCTGATGATCAAGGAATGCATACATGCAGCAAGATGTACAAAAAGTTGCCTCTCCACACCCGCCGGGCATCGTACCTATTAAATTTAGTGAGGATTGGGGATTTTACCCTGTCCAAATTAACAGCTAGCTTCCTGGCACTAATACTCAAGACAATACACAGGTACTCACAGACCTACGTGCAATCGCAGAACAGTCGCAGACCTACGTGCACTCACAATACACAAGTACTAATGATCCACACACACTACTCAGACAACACTTAGGTACTCACACTACACAGGTGCTATGACCCCTGTTATAACCTGGTTTTAAACTCTGGTTTTTAACTCACCACTTAGACCAGTTCCTGTCAGGAGCCAGGGAGCGTCTCCGCTCGCCGGGCTCCGGTGCGCATGCGCACGGGACGAGCGCTTCGCCGCACACCCGTCCGCGGCCTGATGGTGCGGCGCGCGCGGGTGCACGGCGGTCCCCGTGTGCGCGTCGTAGCCCGTGCGGGTGCCCGGTAGCGCGTCACACTGACGCGCTCGCCGGGCACGGGGGCTATATCTGACGGCTCCAGCACCCAGTCGGGTTGCTGGTTTGTCGTCAGCTCTCCCCTGTTTCTTGAGCCTGTGTTCCCAAGTACTTTGCCTGACCTGTGTACCGAACCTCTTGCTGCCTGATTAACCACTACTCTCCTGGATTGTCCCTAAGTACTTTGCCTGATCTGTGTACCGAACCTCTTGCTGCCTGATTAACCACTACTCTCCTGGATTGTCTCTAAGTACTTTGCCTGATCTGTGTACCGAACCCTGGCTTGTTTAACCACCACTCTGCTGTCCAATCCTATCAGATACCTGCCTGATCTGTGTACCAAACCCCTGGCCTGTTTAACCACTTCTCTGCTGGACTATCCTGATTATACCTGCCTATTCCCTAACTTCTGCTTGTGTTTGCAGCCTTGCTCCCCCTGGATCCCGGGGCACCCGCTTCCAGCCTCTGAACCTGCTACCCGTCCGGAAGCCCGTGCCTCCGCGTGCCCCCAGCCTCCTGTACCCATTTCGGGGGTCTGGGTGCGCGTGGTCGTAAGGGCGAGCCGCTCTCGGCATCTCGGCCTCGGTAAGTACGTGTCCGTGACAGTTCCACTTGGTCTAAGTTCCTACAGCCTCACAATGAGCAGGCTCAGGATGAGTCCTACACACAGTTATATAAGCTGCAAGCACCTGTGAGCAATTAACCACTCCCCTTAATTGATAGCCTGAAGGAACCAAAGAGTGTTCAGCTATACACAACACCTGGGATGCATATATATACACAATACACTGTAAGTGCAGCTAACTGTCTGACTGTCCTGCCTAATCTATCTAACTTAAATCAAATGACACTGTCTCTCTGTCTCTCAACGCCGGAACACACTACACAGGGCCGACGTGCAGGCGGCCTTATATAGTGTGGGGCGTGTAGTAAACCCCATGAGCCATAATTGCCAAAAGCCACCCTGGCTTTGGCCAATTACGGCTCTCTGTACAGACGGCGCTGTGATTGGCCATGCATGCGGGTCATAGTGCATGCTTGGCCAATCATCAACCAGCAATGCACTGCAAATTCACAGTGAATTATGGGCCGTGACGCGTCACTCGAATTAAGCGCGAACGGCCCAAAGCGTTCGCAATTCGGTGAACGACCGAACAGACGATGTTCGAGTCGAACATGGGTTCGACTCGAACAGGAAGCCCATCCCTAGTCACAGTGCATGTTGGCATTCATGATTCCCTCAATAAACTGTAGCTCCCCAGTGCTGGCAGCACTCATGCAGCCCCAGACCAGATCAAATTATATCAAACTGGTTTCTTGAATATGACAATGAGTTAACTGTACTCCAATTGCCTCCACAGTCATCACATCTCAATCCAATAGAGCACCTTTGGGATGTGGTGGAATGGGAGATTCGCATCATGGATGTGCAGCCCACAAATCTGCAGCACCTGCGTGATGCTATCATGTCAATATGGACCAAAATCTCTGAGGAATGTTTCCAACACCTTGTTGAAGCCACAGAGAAATAAGGCAGTTCTGAAGGCAAAAGGAGTTCCAACCCGGTACTAGAAAGGTGTACCTAATAAAGTGGCTGGTGAGCATACATTATCTCACAAAAGTGAGTACACCCTCACATTTTTGTAAATATTTTATTATATCTTTTCATGTGACAGCACTGAGAAAATGACACTTTGCAACAATGTAAAGTAGTGATTGTACAGCTTGTATAACAGTGTACATTTGCTGTCCCCTCAAAATAACAACACTCAGCCATTAATGTCTAAACTGCTTGCAACAAAATGAGTACACCCCTAAGTGAAAATGTCCAAATTGGGCCCAATTGGCCATTTTCCCTCCCCAATGTCATGTGACATGTTAGAGTTACAAGGTCTCAGGTGTGAATGGGGAGCAGGTGTGTTAAATTTGTTGTTATCGCTCTCACTCTTTCATACTGGTCACTGGAAGTCCAACATGGCACCTCATGGCAAATAACTCTCTGAGGATCTGAAAAAAAGAATTGTTGCTCTACATAAAGATGGCCTAGGCTATAAGAAGATTGCCAAGACCCTGAAACTGAGCTGCAGTACAGTGGCCAAGACCATACAGCGGTTTAACAGGACAGGTTCCATTCAGAACAGGCCTCGCCATGGTTGACCAAAGAAGTTGAGTGCACATGCTCAGCGTCATATCCAGAGGTTGTCTTTGGGAAATAGACGTATGAGTGCTGCCAGCATTGCTGCACAGGTTGAAGGGGTGAGGGGTCAGCCTGTCAGTGCTCAGACCATACGCCGCACACTGCATCAAATTGGTCTGCATGGCTGTCGTCCCAGAAGGAAGCCTCTTCTAAAGATGATGCACAAGAAAGCCCGCAAACAGTTTGCTGAAGACAAGCAGACTAAGGACATGGATTACTGGAACCATGTCCTGTGGTCTGATGAGACCAAGATGAACTTATTTGGTTTAGATGGTGTCAAGTGTATGTGGCGGCAACCAGGTGAGGAGTACAAAGACAAGTGTGTCTTGCCTACAGACCAGATCCTCCTCTTCTCGGGTCCCTCTTTGCTGCTCCTGGCCCCTCCCTCCTGTCGAGTGCCCCCAAAGCAAGCAGCTTGCTATGGGGGCATCCGAGCTGAGACGGAGCCCCGGTTCAGCCCCTCCCCGCCCCCTTTTTCTCCTGATTGGCTGACTGACTTTGATTAACAGCAGCAGGAGCCAATATCATGTGTCTCCAATCAGGAGGAGAGTCTCGGACGGCTGAGGCACTTGTGGACATCGCTGGAGGGAGATGGGGCTCAGATAAGTATTAGGGGGTGCTGGGGCGGCTGCTGCACACAGAAAGTTTTTTATCTTAACCACTTCACGTAAATCGCCGTACCCAAACGTTGGTACTTTGGCAGTAAATACCGGGGTCATGGCAGCAGCTAGCTGCTATAACCCCAGTAGTTTCGGGAACGGCGTGCATTTCTCTTTAAGATAAAAGTGGTCTCCGCAGTGATTTTCTGCAAGATCACTTTTATCGACGGCGGGAGAGGTTCCCCCCCCCCTCCCGCTGTGCTCCGGTCATCTCCATTTAACAACCTAAGGACCGAATCTCTTTTTTACACTTGTTGTTTACAAGTTAAAATCTGTTTTTTTTTTGCTAGAAAATTACTTAGAATCCCCAAACCTAATTTTCTAACACCCTAGAGAATAAAATGGCGTTGCAATACTTTCTGTCACACCGTATTTGAGCAGCGGTCTTACATGCGCACTTTTTTGGGAAAAAATACACATTTTTTCATTAAAAAATAAGACAACAGTAAAGTTAGCCCATTTTTTTTTATATTGTGAAAGAGAAGGTTACACAGAGTAAATTGATACCCTACATGTCACGCTGCAAAATTGCGCCCGCTTGTGGAATGGCGACAAGCTTTTACCCATAAAATTCTCCATAGACAATGTTTAAAAATGTCTACAGGTTACCAGTTTTGAGTTACAGAGGAAGTCTAGGGCTAGAATAATTTCTCTCGCTCTAACAATCGCGGTGATACCTCACATGTGTGGTTTGAACCCCGTTTTCATATGCGGGCACTGCTCACGTATGCATTTGCTTCTGCACCCGTGCTCGTCTGGACAATTTTTTTTTTTTATTATTATTTATTTTACGTTCGATTTTTTTATTTTGACTCTTTTTTTTTTTTTTTAAATGTTTGGGTCACTTTTATTCCTATTACAAGGGATGTAATAATCCCTTGTAATAGAAAAAAAGCATGACAGGACCTCTTAAATATGAGATCTGGGGTCAAAAACACCTCAGATCTCATATTTACACTAAAATGCAATAAAAAAAAAAAGTCATTAGAAGAAAAAAAAAAAAATTTCTCCTTTAAGAGCTATGGGCAGAAGTGATGTTTAACATCCCTCCCATGCCATGGAGCTGAGCGGGGGCCATCTTCCTCTCAGTCGGCAGCCAGGCATCCACGGGAGAGGACACAATCGTCTCCGCCACTACCAGCGGAGACGACCTGATCGCGGCAGGAGGGGGGTGGGCACCTCTACCGCCGCCAATAAAAGTGATCTTGTGGTGAATCCGGCTCTTTTATCTGAAAGAGAATGCATGGCGTTCCTGAAAATACCGGGGTTATGGCAGCTAGCTGTACGTAACTTTGGGTACGTTGTTTTGCGTGAAGTGGTTAACCACATGCCGACCGGGCCATAGCCGAAAGATGGCTACAGCACGATCGACTTATTCTGGGTGGGCATCCATGGACATCCTCCTAGAATGTTGCTCTTGCACGCCCCCTTGGGGGCGCTCCCGCAAACATCTGTGACCGACGGGTCCGGAAGACCCGGCGCATCACGGATCGCGGTAAATGGCCGCTTGTAGCAGCCGTTTACCACGTGATCACTCCATCAAATGACGGAGCGAACACTTGTAAACAAACCAGTGTCATGACATGACGCCGGTTCCTCCCTCCCCTCTCTGTACTGACCTGTACAGTGCGAGGGGAGAGGGGGAGAGGGGAGAGGTCATTTTTAGCAGCGATGTGGGCTGGATCTGTAGTGCCCACAGCGCTGCTCTGTGCCCATACTGTGAAATACTCTGCAATATTGTGCAATACTCTGCAGTACTCTGCAATAATGTGCAATACTCTGCAGTACTCTGCAGTACTCTGCCAATACTCTGCCAATACTCTGCCAATACTCTGCCAATACTCTGCCATACTCTGCCAATACTCTGCAATACTCTGCAATACTCTGCAATACTTGCCAATACTCACCAATACTCTGCCAATACTCACCAATACTCTGCCAATACTCACCAATACTCTGCCAATACTCACCAATACTCACCAATACTCACCAATACTCTGCCAATACTCTGCCAATACTCGCCAACGCTGTGCAATAAATTTGAACAGAAATAAAGATTTTTTTTTTTTCAGAATTTTCAGTCTTTTTTGATTTATAGTGCAAAAAATAAAAAACCCAGCGGTGAATAAATACCACCAAAAGAAAGCTCTATTTGTGTGAAAAAAAGGACAAAAAAAGGTAATACTCTGCAGTACTCTGCAATAATGTGCAATACTCTGCAATAATGTGCAATACTCTGCCACTACTCTGGCAATACTCTGCAATACTCTGCCAATACTCTGCCAATACTCTGCCCATACTCTGCCCATACTCTGCCCATACTCTGCCCATACTCTGCCCATACTCTGCCAATATTCACCAATACTCTGCCAATACTCTGCCAATACTCTGCCAATACTCTGCCAATACTCACCAACACTCTGCCAACACTCACCAATACTCTGCCAACACTCACCAATACTCTGCCAACACTCACCAATACTCTGCCAACACTCACCAATACTCTGCCAACACTCACCAATACTCTGCCAACACTCACCAATACTCAGCCAACACTCACCAATACTCAGCCAACACTCACCAATACTCAGCCAATACTCACCAATACTCAGCCAATACTCACCAATACTCTGCCAATACTCGCCAACACTTAGCCAATACTCGCCAATACTGTGCAATAAATTTTTCCAGAATTTTCAGTCTTTTTTGATTTATAGCGCAAAAAATAAAAAACCCAGCGGTGATTAAATACCACCAAAAGAAAGCTCTATTTGTGTGAAAAAAGGGACACAAAAAGACAATACTCTGCAGTACTCTGCAATAATGTGCAATACTCTGCAATAATGTGCAATACTCTGCCAATACTCTGCCAATACTCGCAAATACTCTGCCAATACTCTGAAAATACTCGCAAATACTCTGCCAATACTCGCAAATACTCTGCCAATACTCTGCCAATACTCTGCCATACTCTGCAATACTCTGCAATACTCGCAAATACTCTGCCAATACTCGCAAATACTCGCAAATACTCGCAAATACTCTGCCAATACTCGCAAATACTCTGCCAATACTCTGCAATACTCTGCAATACTCGCAAATACTCTGCCAATACTCGCAAATACTCGCAAATACTCGCAAATACTCTGCCAATACTCTGCAATACTCTGCAATACTCTGCAATACTCTGCCAATACTCGCAAATACTCTGCCAATACTCTGCAATACTCTGCAATACTCTGCAATACTCTGCAATACTCTGCCAATACTCGCAAATACTCGCAAATACTCGCAAATACTCTGCCAATACTCGCAAATACTCTGCCAATACTCTGCAATACTCTGCAATACTCTGCAATACTCTGCCAATACTCGCAAATACTCGCAAATACTCTGCCAATACTCTGCAATACTCTGCAATACTCTGCAATACTCTGCCAATACTCGCAAATACTCGCAAATACTCGCAAATACTCTGCCAATACTCGCAAATACTCGCAAATACTCGCAAATACTTACCAATACTCTGCCAATACTCGCCAATACTTTGCCAATACTCGCCAATACTGTGCAATAAATTTTAACAGAAACAAAGATTTTTTTTTTTTTTACACAATTTTCAGTCTTTTTTGATTTATAGCGCAAAAAATAAAAAACCCAGCAGTGATTAAATACCACCAAAAGAAAGCTCTATTTGTGTGAAAAAAAAGGACAAAAAAAGGCAATACTCTGCAGTACTCTGCAATAATGTGCAATACTTTGCAATAATGTGCAATACTCTGCCACTACTCTGGCAATACTCTGCAATACTCTGTCAATACTCTGCCAATACTCTGCCAATACTCTGCAATACTCTGCCAATACTCTGCCAATACTCTGCAATACTCTGCAATACTCTGCCAATACTCTGCAATACTCTGCCAATACTCTGCAATACTCTGCAATACTCTGCCAATACTCGCAAATACTCGCAAATACTCGCAAATACTCTGCCAATACTCTGAAAATACTCGCAAATACTCTGCCAATACTCGCAAATACTCTGCCAATACTCTGCCAATACTCTGCAATACTCTGCCAATACTCTGCAATACTCTGCAATACTCTGCAAATACTCGCAAATACTCTGCCAATACTCGCAAATACTCGCAAATACTCGCAAATACTCTGCCAATACTCGCAAATACTCTGCCAATACTCTGCAATACTCTGCAATACTCTGCCAATACTCGCAAATACTCGCAAATACTCGCAAATACTCTGCCAATACTCGCAAATACTCGCAAATACTCGCAAATACTCTGCCAATACTCGCAAATACTCGCAAATACTTACCAATACTCTGCCAATACTCGCCAATACTTTGCCAATACTCGCCAATACTGTGCAATAAATTTTAACAGAAACAAAGATTTTTTTTTTTTTTACACAATTTTCAGTCTTTTTTGATTTATAGCGCAAAAAATAAAAAACCCAGCAGTGATTAAATACCACCAAAAGAAAGCTCTATTTGTGTGAAAAAAAGGACAAAAAAAGGCAATACTTTGCAATAATGTGCAATACTCTGCCACTACTCTGCCAATACTCTGCAATACTCTGCCAATACTCTGCCAATACTCTGCCAATACTCTGCCAATACTCTGCCCAATACTCGCCCAATACTCGCCCAATACTCGCCCAATACTCGCCCAATACTCGCCCAATACTCGCCCAATACTCTGCCAATATTCACCAATACTCTGCCAATACTCTGCCAATACTCTGCCAATATTCTGCCAATACTCACCAACACTCTGCCAACACTCACCAATACTCTGCCAACACTCACCAATACTCTGCCAACACTCACCAATACTCTGCCAACACTCACCAATACTCTGCCAACACTCACCAATACTCTGCCAACACTCACCAATACTCTGCCAACACTCACCAATACTCAGCCAATACTCACCAATACTCAGCCAATACTCACCAATACTCTGCCAATACTCGCCAACACTTAGCCAATACTGTGCAATAAATTTTTCCAGAATTTTCAGTCTTTTTTGATTTATAGCGCAAAAAATAAAAAACCCAGCGGTGATTAAATACCACCAAAAGAAAGCTCTATTTGTGTGAAAAAAAAGACAAAAATTTCCTATATACAGTGTTGCATGACTGAGTAATTGTCATTCAAAGTGTGAGAGCACAGAAAGCTGAAAATTGGTGTGGTTAGGAATGGGGTTTAAGTGCCCAGTGGTCAAGTGGTTAAGTTAATGACACCCCAAACACAGGTCACAAATGCAGTGCGTTTTCCTGCACTAGATCTCATGGTACTTCAGTGTCATGCAATGCGGTTGCATTGAGTTTCCAAAAGTGGTGCATACACCATTTGTGGTGTGGTGAAGTGAGATTTCAGCCCATTCAAAATGTAGCAAATGAGAGAAGTTAATTCATGGGTTTATATACACTTTATCCGACATTTAATACCCTTGAATGTCAGTGGTAGCCCAAAAAATGATTTGCCAATGAACAGCCCAAGTACTCTATTTGCACCTTTAGACATCTGGGCAATAAATATGATGGCAAACCTGTACCCCAGGTGCACTTCAGAACTGTTTTATCTTTCTCTTTAGCCTTCTAAGGGTTTTTGCTTTGAATATTTACAATTATCAGCTTCACAGATTTGTAGAGAGTGCTGCAAATGGTTTAATTTCTCGCCTCCTCTCAATTTAAACAATAGTGGCAATGGTTTAATTGCCACCTTTTTTAAATTAAAACAATTGTTCCAGTGATAGTAATTGTCACCTATTCCAAATTCAAACAATTAGGTCAAGGGTTTTGCATGTGGACGATCTTTAAATTAACACTTCATTGTTATGTGTGTTAATTTTCACATGTTTCTAAAAGGGCGCTTTTTTTTTCTGGCAGTGGGGAGAGAAAGGAAGGCAGAGCGCCTGAAGGTGAACATATTTATGTCATCGTAACAGTTGATTAAATAATTCTGCACATTTAGCAAGATTCAAAGACAGTAATAGTTTAATAGCTTCCTGTAATAAAGAAAAGCAAGCATGCAATGTGAAACACTCATGAAAGGGGAGGAAATTATTTACTGTTACATTGATGAGTTAAGATGTATGTGCTGGCACTGTGTTTGGAAACAAAAATGTGTGTAATGAAAAAGATTATCGGTTGCCTTTACATTTTAGGCCCTTTCACACAGGAGGCCCAATCAGATCCATCGTTTTTTTTTTTTTGATTGGCCTGATTGGAAGGTCCACATTAGTCTATGTATGGCTGGATGTAAACAAAGCTGCATCCATTAATTTACATCCATTTACCCTTGAGTCCATCCAGGTCTAAAAATATATAAATATATATAGAAACTCCAATTTTTACATGCAGCAAAAAAATAAAAAAATAAAAACAGACACAGATGTCAAAAAATGACATCCATTCTGCTCTGATTCAGCAGGTGATTTATTCATGAACCCCCTGCTAATCAGATCAAGCATGGCTTGCGTGAAAGGTTCTAAGTCCTAAGGTACTAGGAATATAATAATAATAATAATAATAATAATAAGGTCATAATTCAGATACATTCAAAGTTAAAGGAAGTGATGCAAGAGATTTGTTTGTTTTTGTTGGGGGCAATAGAACTTTCCACTGGGGTAAGTGGTTCTCTCAGGGTTCTCTGGGGGCCTGCCTTGTTAATCCAAGAAGGGAAAGTGTGTGCTGATATAGGTCCTATTTAATAAACACGTCAAAACAAGGGGTTTCCTTTAACAAATGATATGGTGCAGAAATACCAATATGTTAAATGAGGCTTATAAAAAAGTGCTGTTCTTTTTGTTGTGTCTGTAGCATGGTTCTGATGTTCAATCAACAGTAGAGGATTCAGTTCATTACACAGAATTCCTATAGTAAAAGATAATTCAAATGTTTTAGTGAACTTAATTGATGTAGGTAAAGTGTGTACAGGGTATGTTGGAACATGTTGTATATTTTCTGACCACACACCACAAGACCACTTATAGATACAATAGATAGATCTGGCAATGATAGAATGACTGGAAAAGCGGGCGCAGGCTTTCTAGTATCCTTACCTGGCCAGCTAAGTCGACAAATCCTTTAAACCATACTACTGTACATTTATATCCACAACAGCAGATATGCTGAAAGCAGCAATAAGGAACACACTGAGGGTTTCTTCTCAGGTTGGTGACGGTCCATAGACATATGATCATTTCCCAAAAGATACATCCTGGTATGATCATATCAGGCTCTTGCATTGTTTATCCCCAGCCCCAAGTCTGTACAAAAGTACAGTCTTTCTGCTATGGGCCTGGAGGAAGTACTGAATTGACTACAGCTGTGGTTACATCACCACCCTGCTGCTGGCAGTGGCATATGCAGTGGTGACATTTTCATTTACTGATTCTCATGAATGGATGATGTAGCTGTGCGATAGAATCTGGCAGACCACCAGACCATGCTGAATTAAAAAATAGAAATGAGGAACAAGAAGCACACCATGATTCTGGTAAGGGGTGAATGGTGTCCTTATTTTGGTGATGGTAATGGGGGAATAGGGATGGTTTACAATAATATGGGTGTAATATGGAAAATGGTCCAGAAGGTTGACTGTTCCTTTATGCCTTTAAATTGGTTCTAAAGGAAGGCAGAAAGTTTTTTTTACCTTAATGCATCCTATGCATTTAAGTGGATGTAAACCCACTGTCATTATTTCTAATTTAATAACATAGGGCATATCTAGAAGGATATACACGCCTCCTGCATGTATCCGTACCTGTCATAATTCACCCCTTTAGCTTAGTGGAGCCCCGCAATATTCCCAAATCTGTAGGCGGATCTGCTGTCCGGCGCTCGGTGGGCGGAGTCGTGATGTCAGAGGACTCCTCCGCCCACCACTACACTCCCCTGGCCAGCCAGCATTGCGCCAGGGGAGATTAAGTGCATGCACAAGAGTGGTAGAGCGCGTTCTGTGAAGAAGCAGAGCGCACTCATGGCCCCATGTCACTCCTGGCGTGTGCACATACTCCGCAGTCTACATAGGATGAAAGGATGGGGATGGGAATTACACATAATGCCTCTCTAAGGCTCATGCATGAGATATGTACATCACCTGTCACTCACAGGATGAGGGAAGAACTGACTGGTATTTCTCTGTCTGTCCATTTTTATCTCACTGAAAAAAGATAAGAGGATTGCTCAGAGCTGGATTAACTCTTCGTGGCAAGACTGGGCACAGATGACATGAAATCCTATACTGTACAAGTTACAAGCCTTAATTAAATGTTTTTTTCGGGTTTAAATCCACTTTATATTGAAAAACCTTCTCTGTGCAGCCCCCCCCAGCCCTTCCTTATACTTACCTGAGCCCCATCTCCATCCAGTGATGTGCATGACAGCAGCGGCTCTCCCAGGTCTCTCTCTCCTTATTGGCTCACACAGCAGAAGGAGCCATTGGCGCCTAAAAAGAAGGATTGGGGCTGCTTTGTGCAAAACCATTACACAGTGCAGGTAAGTATGAGATGTTTTTTTTTTATTTTTTTATTTAACCTTTAGAATCACTGGAAAGTGCAGCCTATACACAAGCCTTCTGTTTATCATTTAGCCATGACTGGGGTGAATTAGGTCACACTGCTGCTTAAAGTTCTTTTGTTGCCAATGAGTTGGTTTTCTGGGAACACCAGTTGCTGCTCCAGGTTTCCTTATTTCTTCCCCATTGTGGGCTCAAGAAAGGGAGTACAGTCAGAAATATAGAGCACAGTCAGAAAGTTAGAGCCCCACCCAGATGCACATGAAAGGACCTTGCAGAACCAAGGCTTCTATGGGTTGCATGCAAGGCCCTAATGCACAGGCACTGTGCCCCTGATGATGTAAATTTTTAGGAAACATGGCTGCCGCTGCCACCCCCTATTCAGACGCCTGGCCCCTCTTCGCTGGGCGCCTGAATTACAGCAGCGGGGGTTGTTTTTGAAGCACTTGATTAGAGCCATAGGCTCTAATAGGCGTCAACAAAGGTAAACAGCGAGCGCCATGCTTGGCGCTCGCAGTTCACCCAGGTGTGTTACAAAAGCGAATGAATATTCGCGTTCCTAACACTGAACCGCCTCTCCACAAATCAGGTGCTTGGGTATGTTACCCATCATCCAATTGGCTGAAACGACAGGCGCTGTGATTGGACACCTATCAAGCATCCAACCATAGGAGAGGACAGGAGAAGACATCAAGGAGCATGGAGGACACCGCTTGCCGCCCGCCGCCATCACCCGCTGCCCCACCGAGACAGGGAAAGTTCCGGGCAGTGGCTGCATTTGATGGGCACAGTGGGAGCATTTGATGGCACAGTGGGAGCAATTGATGGGCACCATAGCTGCATTCAATGGGCGCAGTGGTAGCATTTGATGGCACATTTGATGGCACAGTGGGAGCATTTAATGGGCACAGTGGCAGCATTTGATGGCACAGTGGGAGCATTTGATGGGCACAGTGGCTGCATTCAATGGGCACAGTGGCTGCATTCAATGGGCACAGTGGCAGCATTTGATGGCACAGTGGCAGCATTTGATGGCACAGTGGGAGCATTTGATGGCACAGTGGGAGCATTTGATGGCACAGTGGGAGCATTTGATGGCACAGTGGGAGCATTTGATGGCACAGTGGGAGCATTTGATGGGCACAGTGGGAGCATTTGATGGCACAGTAGCAGCACTTGATGGGCACGGTGGCAGCGTTTGGCACAGTGACAGCATTTGATGGGCACAGTGGCAGCGTTTGATGACACAGTGGCATCGTTTGATGGGCACAGTGGCTGGGTTCAATGGGCACAGTGGCTGCGTTTGATGGTACAGTGGCTGAGTTTGATGGCACAGTAGCTACAATTGATGGTTTTTTTTTCCAGAATTTTTCAGTTTGTTTGCGCTCCCCCAAAGTTATTTATCTATCTATTTATGATAAGTGTAGCATAGATTTTATATCCAGTGTCTTGAAAAAGTATTCATACCTCTTGAAATTCTACGCATTATTTCATGTTACAACCAAAAACGTAAATGTATTTTATTGGGATTTTATGTCATAGACCAACACAAAGTGGCACATAATTATGAAGTGGATGGACAATGACAAATGGTTTTCAAAATGTTCTACAAATAAATATCTGAAAAGTGTGTCATGCATTTGTATTCAGCCCCCTTTACTCTGATACTCCTAACTAAAATCTAGTAGAACCAATTGCCTTCAGAAGTCACCTAATTAGAAAAAAGAGAAATGATTAATTGGGGATCCGGTGCTCCAGGAGGTAATGCCCCTAGAATGGGATAATGTATATTTACTTGGAAAGTCATAAAAATGATCATAAAATGGACCAAAGTAAAAAGGGATTAATAAAAAGAGGCAGCCATCCTCAGAGTGTGTCCATAAACTTTGTAAAACATGTAAGAGAAACAGGAAGGGGGAGGCGCCACTCTGAGTGTAGTATTAAAATAGAAACATTTAATGCACAAGATTAAAAGCACTTACAGGATATAAGTGGAAGTCATGCTTATCAAGGGGTATACAGTCCTGGCAGCTCTAATGCATTCCACTGGCTCCACACATGTTCCGGATTGCTGGTGGAAAGATTCTAGTGGATGTTGTTTTGCTGAATGGATGGCTGTGCTTCAGAAGAACCAGGAAGCAGGAAGCTCCACGCTGACCAGCTTGAACCACGGAAGCGGGAATGACGTCACCAGCACAGGGCGGGAGGAAGGGATCAGGACTGTCTGTATGAGGAATAGGCTATGTGCTTGGAGTTCACAGCTCCTTCTACTGGCCTGTTGCTCTCTGGAGGAGAGCATCAACAAAAACATTCTTAAGAGCATGACATCTGCGGCCGTGGAACTACAATGGTCAGTGGACCCAAAACAGTGGGAAAAAGAGTTAATATTCTTTCAAATAATAAAATCTGGGGCATAAAAAGGTCTAGTGGTATATGATGTACAGTATAAAAGTTGACATCAGATGTAATATGGAACACATATTGGACTAAACTGAAAAGGCTGCTAATTTGATGGGACAGGAAGATGTTTATATAGACATATCTAAATATAAAAAAATAATAAATAATAAAAAATGTGTATAAAAAATATATTTATACATACATAGATTATGTTATATAAAATTTATATGTATATATAGAAGACAGATGTCATAATATGTATACAGTATGTGTGTACTTCTGCTCCTGGTTCTCCTGAAGCACAGCCATCCATCCAGCAAAACAACATCCACCAGACTCTTTCGACCAGCAATCCGGAACATGTGTGAAGCCAGTGGAATGCATTAGAGCTGCCAGGACTGTATACCCCATTGAGTAGCATGACTTCCACTTATATCCTGTAAGTGCTTTTATCCTTTTGCATTAAATGTTTATTTTTTAATACTACACTCAGTGGTGCCTCCCCCTCCCTAATTAGAAAATAGAGTCCACCTGTGTGTAATTTAATAAATACAGCCGTTCTGTAAAGCCCTCAGAGGTTTGTTAGAGAATCTTAGTGAACAAACAGCATCATGAAGGCCAAGGAACACACCAGACAGGTCAGGGATAAAGTTGTGGAGAAGTTTAAAGCAGGGTTAGGTTTTAAAAAAATATCCCAAGCTTTGAACATCTCACGGAGCACTGTTCAATCCATCATCCGAAAATGGAAAGAGTATGGCACAACTGCAAGCCTACCACGACATGGCCGTCCACCTAAACTGACAGGCTGGGCAAGGAGAGCATTAATCAGAGAAGCAGCCAAGAGGCCCATGGTAATTATGGAGGAGCTGCAGAGATCCATAGCTCAGGTGGGAGAATCTGTCTACAGGACAACTATTAGTCATGCACTCTACAAATCTGGTCTTTATGGAAGAGTGGCAAGAAGAAAGCCATTGTTGAAAGAAAGCCATACGAAGTCCTGTTTGCATGTTGTGAGAAGCCATGTGGGGGACACAGCAAACATGTGGAAGAAGGTTCTCTGGTCAGATGAGACCAAAATTGAACTTTTTGGCCTAAAAGCAAAGTACGATGTGTGGCAAAAAACTAATACTGCACATCACACTGAACACACCATCTGCACCGTGAAACATGGTGGTAGCAGCATCATGTTGTGGGGATGCTTTTCTTTAGCAGGGACAGGGAAGCTGGTCAAAGTTGATAGGAAGATGGATGGAGCCAAATACAGGGCAATCTTAGAAGAAATCCTGTCTGCAAAAGACTTGAGACTGGGGCGGAGGTTCACCTTCCAGCAGAACAACGAACCTAAACATACAGCAAGAGCTACAATGGAATGGTTTAGATCAAAGCATATTCATGCGTTAGAATGGCCCAGTTAAAGTCCAGACCTAAATCCAATTGAGAATCTGTGGCAAGACTTGAAAATTGCTGTTCACAGACGCTCTCCATCCAATCTGACAGAGCTTGAGCTATTTTGCAAAGAAGAATGAGCACAATTTTCACTCTCTAGATGTTCAAAGCTGGTAGAGACATACCCAAAAAGACTTTAATTGCAGTGAAAGGTGGTTCTACAGAGTATTGACTCAGGGGGATGAATACAAATGCAAGCCATACTTCAGATATTTATTTGTAAAAGATTTTTAAAACTATGCATAATTTTCCTTCCACTTCACAATTATGTGTCACTGTGTGTTGGTTTATCACCTAAAATCCCAATAAAATACATTTACATTCTTGGTTGTAACATGACAAAATGTGGAACATTTCAAGTGGTATGAATACTTTTTCAAGGCACTATATGTATGATTCCTGTAGCAGTACCCCCCAACCTCCAGAGGCCTGGTGGTGACCGCCAAAGACAGTGAGGGCGGACATTCCTCCTCAGGGTGCAGGTTACTAGGCATGGTGGGTGGTGTACAAGGTAGAAAAATGGGCGCCAGTCACTTTTATGCTTGAACAAAGAGGAGTTTATTTCTCACAACAGGAAAAATGTGGGAGAGAGGGGTAGGGCACAGGACACCCTTAGTCATATACAACAGCAGACTGGCAGACTCCTTAGACAAAAATGTAGAAACAGGTAGACAGCAGTACAGAAAAAGAGCCTTTAATCTGGAACCAGCAATCTGTATTTTATAGCATAAGCTGTCTCCTATAGCAACTGAAAAGGAACTCACAAGAAGATGAAGGATTTCTATGGATGATGCCATCTTGACGCTTTCCCAGGCTATCCACGGTCCCTGCCCATGCAAGAGTAACCTCTGGTACTTCATCTCAGGTTTCCATCCTTTCCTTCATGCCTTCAGGTAGTGAGCAGGCTCTCCCTTGCAGAATCTCGAGCACATGGCTAGGGCTCAGGCTTCAGGCCTACCCAGCAGCAACTGTTCCTCACACACCCACCCGAAAAAGACCCAGATCACCTGACTTCCTCCAAATAAGTACCCTCTTCCTGCATTCTCAGTGGCTAAAGAAACTCCTGATTGGCTGAGAAAAGTGTGCACATTCATAATCTGAATTCACTGTAGTTCATCACACTAATGTCAAAGGCAACAGTGCCGCCTATTGACAAAAGGGAGAAACCTCAGCTAAACCAGGCTTAGGAGCAAACCCATTTGATCATAAAGACTACAAATTAGCCAGGCTTGCTACCACCCAGCACAGCTAAATTTAATTGTAGCCCTGTTTAGGACAAGGGTGCTACATTGTTGTTACCATCAGAAATTCTGTCCTGAGAAGTGATGTAAAAACAGTGCATGCACATAGATAGGAAGG
This sequence comes from Lithobates clamitans, assembly GCA_037952925.1. NCBI lineage: Eukaryota > Metazoa > Chordata > Amphibia > Anura > Ranidae > Lithobates > Lithobates clamitans. Next base: position 1,178,542 of record JBBGZY010000398.1, read on the forward strand.
GGCTGCAATGAATCTGCAGGACTAAGAACAACAAAGTATGAAAAAAGAGGTAAATGAGTGTCCTCTTAAAAAAATACATACATATAAAGTACACAGTGCTTTGCATTTAGCAAACCAAATGTCATCCAGTTAGGGTTTACATCTATTTCACACAGGCCCCTTTTCACACAGGAGGACCCTCCAATGTCCTCTATGTAGCGGCGGATGTCAACATACATTTGTTGACATCAAATCCGATCTGTTCAAAATAGATGGATTCCCCATCAGTATAGCGGATCAGATGGCGTGTAGCGGATCTGGTCCGCCTATAGAGGAGGGTGGGGATCAGCAGATAGATTCCCCGCTGAGCAGGCAGAATTCTGGCAGGAAGGGGCTTAGACAAAATCCTGCTCTGGGTATTGATCAAGATCAGTGTTGCAACTCTGCTCATTTAGGAGTGAAGTTTTGTGATTTGGCCCTATTTGCAACATCTCACAAATATGATAATGTTATTTCAGACTGAATTTCAGGTTCACACAGCCAAATCCAAACCCAGATTTCAGCATTTTTTTGGAAGTTCGGTTCCCAAAAGGCTTTTGGGAGCCTTATAACTGCTATAGGTCCAATCAGAAATAAATTAGCATGAGAATCCTTTTAAAGTTCAGTACTCTTCACTTTGGTTGAGGGAGAAAGCAGGGCAGGGGTAGATTGCTGTGCTGGTAGAGAAAGTGTGTGGTGGGGTTAGAGTGGAGACTTTCACATCAGCAATTTACATTAGGCTGCAATTTCAGTTGGCAAAGGATATCGGCTGGGAGGGCCACTCATGAAGCAAATTTTGGCCAGTTCGTTAGGAACCGGACAAAATTTGTATAGTGTATGGCCAGTTTTAAAAAGACAACTACAAATGACAGAGTGATTACAGGTGAAAATGAATATTGCAGCAAAGTGACTTAGGCAGGTTGTAGATTATTCCTTTTATTCTCCCATCATCACAGTCAGTGTTGATGGGGGAATCTCTTCAGCAGCACTATTGTGTTCTGCTGGCAGAGAGCGCAGGGAGCCTTCCCTGCCAGCAGAACACAATTAGTGATGACGGCTATAGCCAGCGGCACTAATTGTTTGTGAAAAACCCAACAGGATGGTTGTACACAAGTCGATCGATGAATCAACTTGTGTACAACCAGAGTGTCCATACGTGGTTTGAACGTTTGGTCCCTGCTGAACTGGCCGAATTTTGATCCATGTATAGCTGGCTTGAACTGAAAATGCTCAATTTAACTCACTGAGCTGCTTAGAAAAAAAATCGACTTTGTTTTCACTGTTTAAAAGGATGTGTGTTTTTGAGGGTAGCATGTTAATGGTAGCTTATTTTATTTAGTATTTTTGTATTTTTCTCTTCTTAGCGTATTTGATCATTATTTGTGTACTGCCATTTTATGTTTTTAATTCACTATTTTTTTCTGTCTGTATTATCTTTCTGTGAAAAAAGAAATAAAATAATGAGGCTAGGGAGAGGCCTGTTTCTGTCACAGGAACAAATCCAGACTAGCTGAAAGGAGTTTTAATAACCTTCAGGAAACATCTTAATTTCACCTTACCTAATGGCTTTAATGTATTTTGCAGAAATCTCACAATTGTCATCAAAATGTCAGGGAAATGAAAACTCTTAACTTCACTTATACAATCCCTAACTCATTTTTAGCTCATGTTATCAATGCAAAACATACAAATAGATGATATTCATTTAGGGTTTGTATGCACCTGTGGATGGAGAAGGGTGGGCATTAAAAGTAGGTGCCTGAGCTGCCCCCTGACCTCCCACCTTGAAATAATATAGCGGCTGGATGAAGTTGTACACATGCCATTATACCCCATGTCACATTTGGTGGGCAGTATCGCCATGATCAATTCAAGTGAATAGGGCCACGGCGAACCTCGAGATAAACACTAGACTTGTGGTTGTGGCTTGCTATTTTCATTCAAAAACCCATTTGGATGTAAAAAAAAAGAAAAACAAGCATTCCGTAGAGGTGTGAACAACGGAAAAATGTGTTTTGTTTTGGATTCATTCGGTAAGTTAAAGTGATTGTAAAGGTCTTTTTTTTTTGTAAAATATCAAACAGATCATACTTACCTGCTCTATGCAAGGGTTTTGCACAGAGCAGCCCCGATCCACCTTTTGTGAGGTCCCCCCGTGGCACTCCTGGCTCCTCCTCTTTATCGAGTGCCCCCACGGAGAGCCTCTTTCTATGGGGCACTCATATGGGTGCGCTCCCGAGTCCTGCTACTGCATCCATTGACACAGACAGCAGGACTAGGCCCCGCCCCCAGCTCCCGTGTCACTGGATTTGATTAAAAGCAGCGGGAGCCAATGGCTCCTGTTGCTATCAATCTATCCAATGAGGACCTGAGACAGCAGGTGGAGCTTCTGGGCTTGTGCTTGTCGCTGGAACAATCAGGTTCAGATAAGAAAAAGGGGGGCTCTGGATGGCAGCTGCAGCGCAGAAGGTGTTTCACCTTAATGCATAGCATGCATTAAGGTGAAAAACCTTGAGGGTTTACAACTCCTTTAATCATTATGTTTTGTCTTATTCATTATGTTACAATGATTCGTGTTTTGGAATACATTTAATATATTCATATTTATTTTGTGTATTCAGATTTGTTATGTATATTCATTATTATGAATTAGTATGATTAGTATTTCTGATGGTTTTTCAGAAGATTGGCTATATTATTATAACGTATTAATTTGTTATTTTGGGAGATTACTTAAACAATCTGTTTGGGTTGGATGGAGGTGGATCCATCAGAATCTCTGAAGCATAACATAATGAATGGAAAAAAAATCATTTTGGATTTTTTCATTATGTTATGATTTGGAAATTCTTATAATTATGTTATGATTTTGGAAATTTAACCCAAACACAATAAGAAGGAATCATCATCTAATTTCACTTTTATACCTCACGTATTTATTGCAATATGTTTCCATTTCATATATAGTATATTTTTTATAATAGTGAAAAATGGTAATGCAACATAAAAACAAAATGGATCTGAATCAATTTGGATCATTTATTATGCTGTTACGTAATTTTGGATGCTTCAAACATTAACAAAAGGCCCAAACTATTGCATCATGTCATAAGAATAAATAGAAATGAACGTGTTTCATTATAATTTATTTAGGATTCATTGAAATTCGATCTATTGTCAAATGAAAATTTTGTCCGCATTTCGATTTGTAACGAAAGGGATCGCGCATGTCCAGCATACAGGAGGTAGCTGTTTCACCTCCTAAATACCTGTTAGCCACTCCTGTACTGCTCTCTGAAAACAATCCACTGTGGTTTGCTGTTCAGAGACTACTATAACTGAGCCCTTCAAACTGAATTCCAGACAGGAAGGAATGACTATTATATACAAGATACTTACGGTACTTAGCTTGTCCAAAAATGCAATTTTTCTTTATTAAGTGTTGTAAAACTTTTTGTTGTGATACGTTTCAAGGGGCAAACCGCGTATGCTCAATATTTTCCCTATCAGAAGAGGGCTGCATTGGTGAAGCATTTCTGTTCATGATAAGAATTCTAATAATATGTATTTACACAAATCTCAGCCTCAGCATTACCTTAGCGTTATGATGTCAACATCATGGATTCATATGTCCCTTCTTAAGCCTGTGCAGTGCAGCTTCCATTTTGTGAGACTGGGCACCACTATTATTTCTCTATAGAGATAAAACTCCAGGTTGTGTTTCCTCTTTAGTATGGTGCTTTGGATAAATTAGAGATAGCATGCTTATGTCATGCTTCCTTCTGTAAGCTGGAATGATCTGCACGGAACCCAGTTGTGACCCACCCACAAGCATTAATAGCTGCTTTCAGATGCACAGGACTGTTTTCTAGAAAGCAAATTAAAGTGGAGTTCCACCGATTTTTTTAGTTTATTAAAGTCAGCAGCTACAAAAAGCATAGCTGCTGACTTTTAATAAACCGACACTTACCTGCCCCATGGTCTCCTATTGGCCATCCAATCTTCTGGCACCTGAATTGTGTCCTAGAAAATTGCTGTCAAGGAGGGGCCGCCTATGGCGAGAGGAGGAGTCGCCTAGGCGCCGAAGGTAGGAAGCAGGAAGTGGGACAGGAAGTCCCACAAAAAAAGGGTACACACTCCCCCCCAAAAAAATGAGATGCCAAATGTGGCATGTCAGGGGGCAAGGAGTGCTTAAAGCGGAAGTTCCACTTTTGGGTGGAACTCTGCTTTAATGAGAGTTGCAGTTGTTGATTCCCCCAAGTAAAGACATCAGATGTGACATGCAATGTCTATATAGATCTTCCCCCTGGTTCCCGGATATAGTACAGTTATTTGAAGAAAATGATGATGTCACAAGGCAAAAAATGCAAGATAAGTTAAAGAGTATGACATTTACTTTAAAAATATTAAAGTGCCCCCAGGGCCCTCAGCTATAAAAGGAGAGTCTGGAGGCCCTGCTGGATTCAAGGAAAAAGAGCCTAGGCTGAGGGAGAGCACGGGCCCTAAAGGGTGAGCCTGGAGTTGTTAAGTTGAAAACATAAGTGACACTTATCAATTGTCAAACAATGCACAACCAAGTAATACCAAACAGAAACAGAGCAGTGGTGTACTAGGGGATAAGTGTGGTCAACGTTTAATTTATATGTTGCATGGCGCTGCTCTGCATCTGTGCTAGGGCGATCTGTCTATGCTGCAGGGTCTGTGCTGGAGAGGGAAAGTCAATCTTTGTTGAGGAGTCTGTGCTGGAGGGGGAAAGTCAGTCTTTGTTGAGGGGTCTGTGCTGGGGGGGTTCAGCCTTTGCTGGGGAAGTTGGTCTGTGCTGGGGGAGTCTATGCTTGGGAGGTCAGTCTGTGCTGAGGAGCTGAAGGGTCTGTACTATGGGGGTTTGTGCCAGAGGGGTGAATCTGTGCTGAGGGGGTCTGTGTTGGGGGAGTTGGTCTCTGCTGAAAGAGGAGTCTATATTGAGAGGATAGCCTGGGAGTGGGGATTCAGGGATGATAAGGGAAATCTGTACTGTGGGGTATATGGGCTTGTGGGGAGATGATTTGCACTGGGTAGAGGGACTCATTTTGGTTGTACTGTGTAAAGTGGCCTGTTTGTAACACACTCCTGACCCCTGTACTATAGGCACTATAGGGGATTTTATCAAAACTGGAAGAGCTGTGCATGCAGGGCCGGTGCTACCACTAGGCAAACTAGGCAGCCGCCTAGAGCGCACTGCTGCCTAGGGCGCCCGGCCACTAGTGTTCCTACTCTCTTCTCTCTGCAGCAAGCAACTAAGTCTCTGCATCAGCAGGCAGCCGCCGCTCCGTTTGCACATAGTGTCGAAGGTGCAGCGTTGACGGAGGACTGTGTCTGTGTCCTAACTTCCGAATGAATGGAAGCAAGCAAACATTCCTTGATGGGCGCTGGTAGGCTGCATTTGATGGCCACTGGTAGGCTGCATTGATGGGCGCTGGTGAGGCTGCATTTAATGGGTGCTGGTAGGCTGCATTTGATGGGTGCTGGTAGGCTGCATTTGATGGGCGCTGGTAGGCTGCATTTCATGGGTGCTTTATTATAAAGGTGGGGTATACATGGGCAGGACAAAGGGGGTGGAGTCAGGGTTGGAGCCAAGGGGGGCAGCAAAATGAGAATTCGCCTAGGGTGTCAAAAATCCTTGCACCAGCCCTGTGTGCATGGCAAGCAATCATCTGCTATTTTCCAATTTCAATGCTTAACTGAACAAGCTGAAGATAGAAGCTAACTGGGTGCAATGCACAGCTGCTTCCCCTCACTGTGTTTTACATTTCATACTCCTGACTACTGCACTCTAAGTACATTACTCCTGAAATCCTTCTTTATGGTAGGCTGTGTATAAAAAAAGCAAATGTAATGGAACAGTTTTATTTCATGAAAATGAGTGTGTGTCACGCTTACCCCTAACGCAGGTGGTCAGACACTATAGCTAGCTTCTGTGTTCTTCACCTACAGCAGCCCCCTTTCCCATAAAGCAAGCAGGCCTGCCGGTACTTGGTTGCTCCCAGGTCTTATACACAATGCTGACAGGCACAGTGGTTCAATGACAGTCCAGGTACAAGGCAGGCAAGGTTCAGGGTAGTCAGGGTCCTATCCATAGTCAAAAGGTAGGCAGAGTCAGAGCATAGTCGATATCCAATCCGAGGTTTTAACCACTTGCTTACTGGGTAGTTAAACCCCCCTCCTATCCAGACTCATTTTCAGCCTTCAGCACTGACGCACTTTGAATGACAATTGCGCGGTCATACAACACTGTACCCAAATGAAATTTTTATCATTTTTTCCCCACAAATAGAGCTTTCCTTTGATGGTATTTGATCACCTCTGCGGTTTTTATTTTTTGTTAAAAAAATGTAAAAAGACTGAATTTAAAAAAAAATATATATATTTTTTTAGATTTTGTTATAAAAAAATTAAAACAGGTAATTTTTCTCCTTCATTGATGTACGCTGATGAGGCGGCACTGATGGGCACTGATAGGTGGCAGTGATGGGCACTGATGGGTAGCAGTGATGGGCACTGATGGGGCAATAATGGGCACTGATCAGTTACACTGATAGTCAGCACTGCTAGGTGGCACTGATTGGCACTACTGGTGGGCATTGATAGCTGGCACTTGTGGGCATTGATAGGTGGCACTTGTGGGCATTGTTGGGTGGCACTTGTGGGCACTGTTAGGTGGCACTGTGGGCACTGTTAGGTGGCACTGTTAGCTGGCAAAGATGAGGCAGATGTGCCTCATCCACTTCGGGACCTTTGTCCCTCTCATCTGAGCCGGTGATCGGCTTTTCTTTCTACTCATGCTATGAGCGTGAGTAGAAAAAAAAACAATTACCAATCTTTTGTTTACATCATGTGATCAGCTGTCATTGGCTGACAGCTGATCACATGGTAAGGGGCCGGGACTGGCCCCTTACTCGGATCGGTGATCAGCCGAGTCTCCATGACTTACAACGCGCTTGGCGCGCGCCCTGCGGGGCACGCGCAGGGCGCGTGCACAGGGGAGGCCGTCATATGACGGCCTCCCGGGAATTCAGGTCCGCGCTGTGGCCATCATTTGGCCATAGCGCGGATGTCAAGTGGTTAAACAGGGAAATCTAAACAGCAGAGCAGGACAGACAGAGAGCTTGAGCACATGTTACACACGCTATCGCAAGCATAAGACTGCAGACTTGGCTGGCTTAAATCAGGTTTAGTCTCCATCCATAAACTGGCAACATCAATCACCTTGCAGGTGGACAGACAGACAGGGATGCATCATAGCCAAAACCTGGATTCTGGAATGAGACCAGCAGCTGTCAAAGAATGGGAGCATTTACACACTCCTGACAGTGTGCTGAGGTTTGTACATGTCTGGTACACTTTTGCTTGTGATACAATCATTAAAGCATATTTTATGGGTAAAAGAACTGTGGCATGTGTGTACTGAGTATAGGCGAGTAGGCTCAGGCTTTATTTAACTATACCGCTTTAGGTCCATCCCACTATCAGTGCAATTTGGCCACTCTCACAATTTAGCACAGAGTCACAGCTTTGTGTCTTCCTACCATATTTTTATTTGGGGGGAATGATCAGCCCCAGGTGCCAGATGTGCTGGGTACTACACTATAGCTATTTGTCCAATAAAGCTCCAGATAAAATGCAGAGCTTTTGCAGGTATTATTATTTTTTTTTAATAGGTAGACCTCTAAGTGTCCCTTCACTTTTGGTCATTGCAATGCATTGCATCAAGGTTGGTAAAGAATCACAATTGGAAGTCCAAGGTCAATGCGGTTTTACAAACTCACTTACCTGGGTCGCAACTGCCCCAAAAAGTTTATGAAGAGTTGGGCAGCGTGGGTAGAGGCGGGAAATATAGCACTGTAAACTGTGACAATCTGCTATGATTCTATTTATACCTCGTGCTCTTTTAGTTGAATTTTCTATTTTTGGTCCCCCCCCCCCAGCCCCTAGAGATACTGGTCATCATTCAGTTCTTTATATCTTTCATTGTGCCTCCCTCTATTCCATCCTTCTATTTTGGATGGCTCCACTAACATTAATCTGCAAATGTGACTGGCAATCCAGATTAAGGACTTACTACTATTGTACATATTCTCAACGTGTGACGTGCTATCATGGAATCTGATGTGGCATGTCTTTGGATTTTTCATTCTGCTAAGAGGATGTGTCATTGTTGTTTGTTGTGTTATCTTTAAAACTCAATAAACACTAATTGGAAATAAAAAGGTTTAACTGAATGGGTAACAGGTTCATATGACCAGATCAAGAGTAACTATGACTTGCAGTTTACTAAACAGGCGCAAAGTTATAAAAGATAATGCAAAATTAGTTCAAGATGGCAAAACAGTGTATACAATGAAGAATAATGAAAGCTGTGTGAACATATGAATGCTGCACAAACATGGACTCGGTCTCATGTCTCGGTGACTTAATCATGGTAACAGGTGGCTCCATTACATAGTCTCTATAAAGCCGCGTACACACGGTCGGACTTTTCGTCTACAAAAGTCCAACGGACGCTGACGGACTAAAGCTGGCTGGTAATCCGATCGTGTGTGGGCTTCTCCGGACTTTCAACTGACTTTTTTAGCCTCAAATCCGACGTACTTTAGATTTGAAACATGCTTCAAATCTTTCCGACGGACTCGAGTCCGGTCGAAAAATCCGCTCGTCTGTATGCTAGTCCGACGGACAAAAACCCACGCTAGGGCAGCTATTGGCTACTGGCTATGAACTTCCTTATTTTAGTCCGGTGTACGTCATCACGTAAGAATTCGACGGACTTTTGTGTGATCGTGTGTAGGCAAGTCTGTTCGTTAGAAAGTCCGCCGCAAGTCCGTCGAAAGTCCGCCAAAAGTCCGTCGAAAGTCTGTCGGACAGGCTGTCGGACTTTTGTAGCTGAAAAGTCCGACCGTGTGTACGCGGCATAAGGCTTTATAATATATCTAACAGACAGTGTCCTTCACAGTGAAATCTAATGCCGCGTACACATGACCGTACTTTACGGCATACTTGGTTCGGCGGACCGGAGTCCGTCGGACAATTCGTCCGTGGGCTCCTGCGTCGGACAATTCGTCTGTGGGCTCCAGCGGACTTTTTTTCCCCAAAAGTTCGACGGACCTAGAAATGAAACATGTTTCAAATCTTTTCGACGGACTCGAGTCTGGTCGAAAAATCTGCTTGTCTGTATGCCAGAACAACGGACAAAAACCGATGCTAGGGCAGCTATTGGCTACTGCCTATGAACTTCCTTGTTGTAGTCCGGTCGTACGTCATAACGTACGAATCCGTCGGACTTTGGTTGATCGCGTGTAGGCAAGTCCGTTCATTCAGAAAGTCCGTCATAAAGTCCGTTGAAAAGTCCGCAGGACAAAGTCTGACGTAAAGTCCGCTCGTGTGTACACGGCATAAGGAAACTCTGGTATCACAGGTGAACAGCCAAAAGAATCTGGGCCCAATTAGGCTGTGCCAGGCCTTGCTACCCACACACTGATTCTGACAGTGAAGGGCCTCTCACCTGCCTGCAGAAAACTTGTCCAGCTACCTCTGCCTTATCAGGTGTGACTTCTCTGAGCTACTGAGGGTTGGAAGGTTGGAAGCAGAGAAAATTTTCTTCCCTGAACATGTCCAGGAATCCAGAGAGTTGTATAAAAAGCAGTAGAAAAAGGCCTGCACATGCAGCTGAATATGGTGAGTAAATGGGCACTCCACTCCATCTGTAGACTGTGCCCCCTAATATTTAGTGCCTCCAGGTGCTGTATATAAGTTTACTATTATAAAGTCTGTTCTCTTTGATTGACACAAGATCAGTACTGATACATATTAGAGTACTGATACACTGTGGATACCACATGTTCTGTCTGGCTGTTAGCAAACCATCAACAAATGTGACTACTACGCAGAATAACTAACTGCATGGCTGACGGCAATGATTAAAAAATTGGTATGTCAAAACCGATCAAATGTAAAATTTAGTACTGTGACATTTTATTAAGCCATAAACTAATGAATAAGCTATCATTTTCATATTCAGACAATGACATAGTATAGGGTGGAGGATCTTATTCAATAAAAGTCAGCTTGTGGTTGGGTCCCACTCCAAACAGAATTTACCCCATGAAGGGAATCTCAGCCTCTGGTCAACTGAATAGGCCTTGATGTAGAATTTCTGACATTCACTCAATGCTTCTGATAGTTTTACAGACTGCACTTGCAAACTGTACTCACTAGACTCATTATTATATCTGTGGGAGCAGCTATACATCACAATCCTGTATTAATACAACAACCATCTGTCCCACTACTGAGTCCAGGTAATAACCTATACCATATACTATACAAATAATCTCCGCGCTTTAGAAAAAATTGATCATAAATGTGTAATTTCCTATAATTTGTTGTGTGCTTAGAAACAATTAATATAACTGCTGCCATTTTAAAATCATGTCAATATATCAAAAATTAGTCAAAATGCAAATATTCCACTCAACTGGTAGCTCTGTGTTTTCTCAATATCATAAAGTTAAAATAAAATAAGATCAATATAATAACTTCAAAAAATCTTCAAGCAATAAAACATTTTATATATATATAGTAACTCACGAAAGTGAGTACACTCCTCACATTTTTGAAAATATTTTATTCATGTGACAACACTGAAGAAATGACACTTTACTACAATGTAAAGTAGTGAGTGTACAGCTTGAATAACAATGTAAATATGTAAATTTGCTGTCCCCTCAAAATAACTCAACACACAGCAATTAATGTCTAACCGGCTGGCAACAAAAATGAGTACAAATTGGGCCCAAAGTGTCAATATTTTGTGTGGCCACCATTATTTTCCAGCACTGCCTTAACCCTCTTGGGCATGGAGTTCACCAGAGCTTCACAGGTTGCCACTGGAGTCCTCTTCCACTCCTCCATTACCACATCACAGAACTGGTGGATGTTAGAGACCTTGCGCTCATCCACCTTCGGTTTGAGGATGCCCCACAGATGCTCAATAGGGTTTAGGTCTGGAGACATGCTTGGCCAGTCCATCACCTTTACCCTCAGCTTCTTTAGCAAGTCAGTGGTCATCTTGGAGGTGTGTTTGGGGTCGTTATCATGTTGGAATACTGCCCTGCAGCCCAGTCTCTGAAGGGAGGGGATCATGTTCTGCTTCAGTATGTCACATGTTGGCATTCATGGTTCCCTCAATGAACTGTAGCTCCCCAGTGCCGACAGCACTCATACAGCCCCAGAACATGACACTCCCACCACCATGCTTTAATGTAGGCAAGACATGCTTGTCTTTACACTCCTCACCTGGTTACCCCAAACACACGCTTGACACCATCTGAACCAAATAAGTTTATCTTGGTCTCATCAGACCACAGGACATGGTTCCAGTAATCCATGTCCTTAGTAGGGATGAGCTGAACACCCCCCGGTTCGGTTCGCACCAGAACCTGTGAACGGACCGAAAGATCGCACAAACTTTAGAACCCCATTGAAGTCTATGGGACTTGAATGTTCGAAATCAAAAGTGCGTTACGTAACCGGGTGACCCCGCCCCCTCTGACGTCACAGGGACAGCCATAGAAAAGTCTCTGTCAAGTCTCCGTGCGTCAGAGGGGGCGGGGTCACTGGGTGGCCCCAGCCTCCATTATTTAAGAAGTGTCAGAAGACGAGAAGCGTCACACAGCGGGAGCCTCCCATGATGGATGCGGTGCGGCCCAAGAACGAAGCGGTGAATAAGACACCGCAGAGGAAGATGCCGGACGAGAACACCGGAGCAAGAAGCAGAGGATCGGAGGAAAAACCAGAGGAAGAAGAAGATGGAGGAAGAAACCGAAGGACGGAAAAAGGAAGAAGACCCGAAGAAGATGGAAAGAAGACTTTAAATAAAGGAATTGTCAAAAACTGTCTCTTGTCATTGTTAACATTTTTGATCCTTTTTTGTGAAATGGTAGGGGAACTTTTGTAACCCATTACCATTTCACACGGGGGGGCTGGGATCTGGGGGTCCTCTTGTTAAAGGGGTAATCCATATTCCGATAAGCCCCCCGCCCGCAGACCCCCACCACCACCGGCCAAGGGTTGTGGGGATGAGGCCCTTGTCCTCATCAACATGGGGACAAGGTGCTTTGGGGGTTACCTCAAAGCACCCTCCCAATGTTGAGGGCATGTGGCCTGGTACGGTTCAGGAGGGAGGGGGGCCGCTCTCTCGTCCCCCCTCTTTTCCTGCGACCAGCCAGGTTGCGTGCTCAGATAAGGGTCTGGTATGGATTTTTGGGGGGACCCCACGCCTTTTTTTAAAAAATTTTGGCGCGTGGTTCCCCTTAAAATCCATACCAGCCCTGAAGGGTCTGGTATGGATTTTGAGGGGGACCCCCACGCCATTTTTTAAAAAAAATTTGGCACGGGGTTACCCTTAATATCTATACCAGACCTGAAGGGCCTGGTATGGAATTTAGGGGGACCCCCACGCCATTTTTTTAAAAATTTTGGTTCGGGGTTCCCCTGTGGGGAAATCCCATGAAGTTTTTATCAATGTACTTTTATGTGTATTGTCGGACCGACAATTCATTAATAGCCGCGAGTAGTTTTAAATTACTTTTTTTCCTTTGAAATGTAATTTTGTTGTCAGAGTGTTCTAAACACGGGAAACATGCGCCCCTTTACAGGTATACTATAGACACCCCCCAGGTACGAAATTTAAAGGAATATTACACTTTTATTGTTTCACTTTAAGCATTATTAAAATCACTGCTCCCGAAAAAACGGACGTTTTTAAAACTGTTTTTTGCATTCATACATGTCCCCTGGGGCAGGACCCAGGTCCCCAAACACTTTTTATGACAATACCATGCATATAAGCCTTTAAAATTAGCACTTTTTATTTCTTCCATAGACTTTTAAAGGGTGTTCCGCGGCTTTCGAATTCGCCGCGAACACCGCAAATTGTTTGCTGTTCGGCGAACTGGCGAACAGCCGATGTTCGAGTCGAACATGAGTTCGACTCTAATTCGAAGCTCATCCCTAGTCCTTAGTCTGCTTGTCTTCAGCAAACTGCGAGCTTTCTTGTGCATTATCGTTAGAAAAGGCTTCCCTCTGGGACGACAGCCATGCAGACCAATTTTATGCAGTGTACGGCATATGGTCTGAGCACCGACAGGCTGACCCCCCCACCCCTTTAACCTCTGTAGTAATGCATGGTAGCACTCATACAGTGGGGGTGGAAAGTATTCAGACCCCCTTAAACTTTTCACTCTTTGTTATATTGCAACCATTTGCTAAAATCATTTAAGTTCATTTTTTTCCCTCATTAATTTACCCACAGCACCCCATATTGACAGAAAAACACAGAATTTTTGCAGATTTATTAAAAATGAAAAACTGAAATATCACATGCTCCTAAGTATTCAGACCCTTTGCTGTGACACTATGTTTAACTCAGGTGCTGTCCATTTCTTCTGATCATCCTTGAGATGGTTCTACACCTTCATTTGAGTCCAGCTGTGTTTGATTATACTGATTGGACTTGATTAGGAAAGCCACACACCTGTCTATTTAAGACTCTACAGCTCACAGTGCATGTCAGAGCAAATGAGAATCATGAGGATAAAGGAACTGCCTGAAGAGCTCAGAGACAGAATTGTGGCAAGGCACAGATCTGGCCAAGGTTACAAAAAATTTCTGCTGCGCTTAAGGTTCCTAAGAACACAATGGCCTCCATAATCCTTAAATGGAAGACTTATGGGACGACCAGAACCAAAACTGAGCTATCAGGGGAGAAGAGCCTTGGGTAGAGAGGTAAAGAAGAACCCAAAGATCACTGTGGCTGAGCTCCAGAGATGCAGTTGGGAGATGGGAGAAAGTTGTAGGAAGTCAACCATCACTGCAGCCCTACACCAATCGGGGCTTTATGGCAGAGTGGCCCGACGGAAGCCTCTCCTCAGTGCAAGACACATGAAAGCCCGCATGGAGTTAGCTAAAAAACACCTGAAGGACTCCAAGATGTTGAGAAATAAGATTCTCTTTTCTGAGGAGACCAAGATAGAACTTTTTGGCCTTAATTCTAAGCGGTATGTGTGGAGAAAACCAGGCACTGCTCATCACCTGTCCAATACAGTCCCAACAGTGAAGCATGGTGGTGGCAGCATCATGCTGTGGGGGTGTTTTTCAGCTGCAGGGACAGGACGACTGGTTGTAATCGAAGGAAAGATGAATGCGGCCAAGTACAGGGATATCCTGGACAAAACCTTCTCCAGAGTGCTCAGGACCTCAGACTGGGGCAAAGGTTTACCTTCCAACAAGACAATGACCCTAAGCACACAGCTAAAATAATGAAGGAGTGGTGTCACAACAACTCCATGACTGTTCTTGAATGGCCCAGCCAGAGCCCTGACTTAAACCCAATTGAGCATCTCTGGAGAGACCTAAAAATGGCTGTGCACCAACTTTTACCATCCAACCTGACAGAACTGGAGAGGATCTGCAAGGAGGAATGGCAGAGGATCCCCAAATCCAGGTGTGAAAAACTTGTTGCATCTTTACCAAAAAGACTCATGGCTGTATTAGATCAAAAGGGTGCTTCTACTAAATACTGAGCAAAGGGTCTGAATACTTAGGAGCATGTGATATTTCAGTTTTTCTTTTTAATAAATCTGCAAAAAAGTCAACAATTCTGTGTTTTTCTGTCAATATGGGGTACTGTGTGTACATTAATGAGAAAAAAAATGAACTTAAATGATTTTAGCAAATGGCTGCAATATAATAAAGAGTGAAAAATTTAAGGGGGTCTGAATACTTTCTGTCCCCACTATATATATATATATATATATATATATATATATATATATATATATATATATATAATAAAATCTCCACCCGGTGCTATTTGTGCTCAAACAAAAAAGTCCACCAAGTGCTATTGTCCGTAATTATTAGTGTTTCCACTCCTTCCTGTTCTTCCAAAGAAAGGACATATTCTGCGCACAAGTGATCCCTCTCCCAATAGAAAAGGACTTACCAGATTCTAATGCCTTCTATTCTGGTGGTTGGCATGACAAGCTCAACATATCAGCATATCAACATATCCTCTCATATGCTTATCATAATGTTCCTCTGCAGGATTAATTTATGGCCACATCCTCAGGCCAATAGCCCTGGCAGGATAACCTACACTAGGCAACTGCACTGCAAAGGTAAAAACAGCAAACCAAGCATTAGAGCATTAAACACAGTAATCCAAACCTGCAGAGCCAGGCATTGCTGAATTAATCAGTTATTATATTACTCTTATTTTAACTTTATGATATTGAGAATATTGATCACAGCGCTACTGGTTGAGTGGAACACTCTTACATCAGTGTCCCAGTGGAGTCCCTCTTACATCAGTGTCCCCAGAAGACCAGCTCATGGAGGCGGAAGGGAAGAACCAAGAGGCCGAGCCTGGGTTCCGCCCTTTGTTTCTTCCCCACGATTGCTGGTCTTCTGTAAAATGGCGGCTGACGGAGACAATTCAGTGCCGGCCGCGGACCTCTAGTGGCCAAAAAAATTGGGAAAACGTGAATTTCCCAGGACATTTCCCGGGAAACGGTAAGACCGGGAAACAAAGGTCTAAATCCCGGGAATGTCCCGGGAAATTCGGGACAGTTGGTGACTATGCAAATACCAAAATCACATATAAAACTATTTAGTTCATTTAATGCAATCACATAAAAAAACAACAGTGCTCCTGCTATGCTATACAGTATTTACATAAGATATCAACCCATATAACTGCACACAGACACTACTACTCAAGCTCTGTCAGATTGGATGGAGAGCGTTTGTGAACAGCAATTTTCAAGTCTTGCCATAGATTCCCAATTGGATTTAGGTCTGGACCTTGACTGGGCCATTCTAACACATGAATATGCTTTGATCCAAACCATTCCATTGTAGCTCTGGCTGTATGTTTAGGGTCGTTGTCCTGCTGGAAGGTGAAGCTCTGCCCCAGTCTCAAGTCTTTGCAGACTCTAATGGGGCATACACACGGTCAGACTTTTCGTCTACAAAAGTCCAACGGACGGCTGGTAATCCGATCGTGTGTGGGCTTCCCCGGACTTTCAGCTGACTTTTTCAGCCTTAAATCCGACGGACTTTAGATTTGAAACATGCTTCAAATCTTTACGTCGTAACTACGACGGACCCCGAAATCCGCTCGTCTGTGTGCTAGTCCGACGGACAAAAACCCACGCTAGGGCAGCTATTGGCTACTGGCTATGAACTTCCTTATTTTAGTCTGGTGTATGTCATCACGTACGAATCCGTCGGACTTTTGTGTGGTCGTGTGTAGGCAAGTCCATTCGTTAGAAAGTCTGCCACAAGTCCGCCGCAAGTCCGCCGAAAGTCTGCCGGAAGTCTGTCGGACAGGCTGTCGGACTTTTGCAAACGAAAAGTCCGACCGTGTGTATGCCCCATAACAGGTTTTCTTCTAAGATTGCCATGTATTTGGCTCCATCCATCTTCCCATCAACTCTGACCAGCTTCCCTGTCCCTGCTGAAGAAAAACTTCCCCAGAGCATGTCGCTGCCACCACCATGTTTCACGGTGAGGATGATGTGTTCAGGGTGATGTGCAGTGTTAGTTTTCCACCACACATAGCATTTTGCTTTTAGGCAAGTTAAATTTTGGTCTCATCTGACCAGAACACCTTCTTCCACATGTTTTCTGTGTCCCCCACATGGCTTCTTACAAAATGAAAATGGGACTTCTTATGGCTTTCCTTCAATAATGGCTTTCTTCTTGTCACTCTTCCTTAAAGGCCAGATTTGTGGAGTGAATGACTAATAGTTGTCCTGTGGACAGATTCTCCTACCTGAGCTGTGGATCTCTGCAGCTCCTCCAGAATTACCGTGGGCCTCTTGGCTGCTACTCTGATTAATGCTCTCCTTGCCAGCCTGTCAGTTTAGGTGGAGGGCCATGTTTTCGTAGGTTTGCAGTTGTGCCATACTCTTTCCATTTTCAGATGGTGGATTGAACAGTTCTCCGTCAGATGTTCAAAGCTTAGGATATTTTTTTATAACCTAACTCTGCTTTAAACTTCTTCACAACTTTATCCCTGACCTGTCTGATGTGTTCCTTGGCCTTCATGATGCTGTTTGTTCACAGGTTATCTAAAAACCTCTGAGGGCTTCACAGAACAGCTGTATTTATACTGAGAATAAATGAGACACAGGTGGACTCTATTTAATAATTAGGTCAGTGGTTCTCAACCTCAGCCCTCAAGTACTCCCAACAGGCCAAGTTTGCAGGTTTTCCTTTATCTTGCACAGAGTATGGCTTGGTATTTTGCACAGCTATTTTATCTAAGAGAAATTCTCTACTTGAGGACTGAGGTTGAGAACCACTGAATTAGATGACTTCTGAAGGCAATTGGTTCCACTAGATTTCAGTTAGGGGTATCAGAGTAAAGGGGGCTGAATACAAATGCACGCCACACTTTTCGGATATTTATTTGTAAAAAAAATTAAAAAACATTTATTATTTTCCTTCCACTTTACATTTATATGCCACTGTGTGTTGGTCTATCACAAAAAATCCCAATAAAATACATTTACGTTTTTGGTTGTAACATGACAAAATGTGGAAAATTTCAAGGGGTATGAATACTTTTTCAAGGCACTGTACAGTAATACATTGATCTCCATTAGTTGTTGTGGGTGGGGGGAGAGTAAACAAGTTCTCTCTGCCATCATTGATGGTAAAATGACACTACATTTTGGTTCAAAAGAAAAAAAAATGTATTCAGTTATATATTCTTAAGTCAAAAAAGTACTTTCTTTTGGTCTCAGCCTCCCCTAAATTCCTTTTTTTTTTTTTTTTTTTTTGCTACTGTGACCTGACTTCCTGTCTTCCTGTTAAAGGGTGGCTTGTCTCCATGGTCTCACTCTATGTAGGAATGTAGCCACCCTGTCTTGCTCACTACCAAGATGGACTAGGGCAGGGGTAGGCAACCTAAAGAGGTGGAAATCTGCCTGAACAACATGGGAGAAGTCAAAGATCACAGAGCACAGTGTTGCCTCCTCACACCTGATTTAAACCTTTAATTGCCATACTACCGTGTCACAAACATGTGCAATCATGGGTTTAAATCAGGTGGTGAGGAGGCAACATATTGTCTCCTCACAACCTGTAAAAACACACTTGGACAGCAGTGCCTGCTGCACTTGTGAATGAGCCCTTAGTTGAGTTGGGCAGCGGCACCCTTAGGGCTCGTTGGTTAAATCCTATAGTTGTGTCATGGTTTTACAGTCCCCAATCCCTACCCTCTTTAGCTGCTGAGGCAGTAGCCAATAATGTACACATGCCGCAGCAGGAATTAAGCCCCCTGATGCTTTTGGTGGTGTCTACCGGCTGCCCATTCAAGTAAATGGGACCACTATGCAAGTTCCCTGTCAGCATGCTTCTGTGGGATCCAAGGAGTTAAAGCAGGTGGTTAGAAAGCAACACAATGCTGCCTGCTTTAACCCCTTGTTTGGGTACTGCACAAGGTTGCAGGGCACTTGCAGAGTGGAATCATTCACTTTTAATGGATCAAGCTTGGCAGGTGCTACACCCACCAGCTATGACAGGGCATATAACTCCGGCTGTGGCTGCTACATGTGTAAACCCAAGGCCACTGCAGCTAAAGGGGGTGCAGTTGGGGCACAGGTGGTAAAAACATGTCTTAACTATGGTTTTTTACCATCCCCCAAACTGCAAATGTAAATTAACCCCTTCTATTCTGAGCCCCCTATAAGGCTGCTTTCACGTTAATGTGCTGCAGTTTACCTGCAGGTGCAGCACAGTGAATCTACAACTTTCCTGGGTTTGCTGCGCTTAGCCATAGACTTCTATTATATCTGCAGGTGTGGTGCACTTTCTAAAAGCACACCAAAACTCAGGAGTTTTGGTGCGCTTTCAGAAAGTGCACCAAACTCGCAGTATATAAAGAAGTCTATGGCTAAGCGCAGCAAACCCACAGAAAAGCTGCAGGTACATTGAACTGCACCCACAGTGTGGGTAAGCCACAGCACATCAGTGTGAAAGCAGCCCTATACAATTATGCCTGGTGTATTGCTTCACACTAACCTGAAGATCTCCTATTTTCTGCTTCTGCCACCACTCTGGAGACCGCTAGCTGGGATAAGAGGTAGAGTGAAGTTGGTATCAATCCGCATGGGACAGGAACCAACACTACAGAGGAGAAATTGGCTTATGCAGCTTTTGCTCTCTATTACAGCTCCAACACGTAGTCCCGTTGCATTGCACTCTGTTTGATGCTCTAGAATGGTGGTTCAGCAAGCCCAGACTGCGATCTACCTGTCACCTGTCTGCAATCTACTGGCTGCTGATCTCCGGACTAGGGACTATGGGATCTGTAATGTGCATAGAGCAGTGCACATGAGCGCAGCTAACATGCACTGCTCGTTCCAAACAGACGTGAAGAGCAAACAGAGTAGTGTAAGAAAAGGAAAATACAGCACAGTGTATAGGATGAAGCAGTGTGGAAAAGGGGAAGTTCAGCACAGAGAGTAGAATGAGGTAGTGTGAGATAAGGAAAGTCCAGCAAAGTGTATAGAATGAGGCAATGTGGAAAAGGAAAAATACAGCACAGCGTACAGGAAGGGTCAAACTTAAACCTATGCAGTTTAACATTTCAAAATGGGCCAAACTCAGTTCTATTTCTGTAGATCTGAGATTCATGTATAAAGTATTCTTATTATATTTGTTATATTTTGCATTTCAGTTTTTAATTTTTGTTAAACATAATAACACAGCCCCCTTGAATAACTTTGTTAGGGCTTCTTTACAAACAACATACAGTAATGCCCTGTGTATAGAGTAAGTTTACTGCACATATACAGTAAACTAAGGTGCACCACAATGTTCAGAAGCAAATATTCTGTGAGTCATGGTGTAATTTTGAGAACCAATATTTTAATGGATTGAAGAACGTTGACAGCCTATTTAACAGAGTAGCATGGCCAAAGTATTTTTGGCCATACTTCTTATTTGGGTCACAGGAGTACACTTATTTCTGCACTCCTGTGACCCAGATTCAGCTTTAGCCCCCTGTCCAGGCTCTGCAAGGATCCCGACAAAAATGTTGGTATCCGCCCAGATGCCTGACCTCCACCTGTCTCAGCCTCTCAATGTGCCGTCTGAGTGCTAGAGGGGCAAAGCGGAGAGAGGTGATGGACAGCATCTCCTCTTGCCATCCTATACGTCACTGCACATCACACTAAGTGGTGGGAGGAACCTCTGTGCTGCTGCTAAAGTATGAAGACACAGGCCAGCAGAAAGGCAAGTATTACCGCTTTTTCTTTACAGGGTGCACTTAGCTGACAAATGACCTTGTGTTGACTGGGTCATTTTAAGATTACACCCAGCAACATATAATTATTTTTTTTTACATAAGCAGTTTTTTGTGTTTAGAAAGTGCATCCACTGACTTGCTGGGAATCGCTGCTCTGCTCCCTCCATCACATCCAGAAGAGTATTGTGTACAGCAACAGCTAAACAAATGGAAACACTACAGGGTTCAAGAAGTGATTTCATGGATTGGTGAGAGGTCTTCTGGCACTTTCATCCAGTACAGACTTGCTGGGCTGCTCTCACCTCCTGATTAACTTGTCATTGTTGCAGCATCTGAAGTCTAACAAGTGGCTTTGGTTCAGGGGAGAGAAATCAGCAGCAGCTGCTGACAGCTACCCTAATGGGCCGTACACACGATAGGATTTTCCAACAACAAATGTTGGATAAAAAAAACTGGTGGGTGTGAGGACAGGGGATTATAACGGTGCTAGGGTCAAAGAACATAACAAAGAAAGAATAGAAAGATTTTTTTAAAAGACAAGGAATTACAAAGTTTATTGGTAATAGTACATACATAAAAAAACACATGAGAATTGATTTACACTTTAGAATAAATATATATACTGCATGTGACCCAAGGTGTTGTAGAATAGGCCAGATGGAGGTGGCCGTCGAAATAGGGGCTCGATTTCCTACATGTTTCGCCAAGACATTGGCTTCCTCAGGGAACAAGAGCTCAAAAATGTAAAAAGGGTCTGTATATGAGGATATAAAGAACATCATGTGAACAAAAACGTTTAACAATGCAGTATTTAGTATATACTCAAGAAAATAAAGTAAAATTGTGGCTAGGTAGTCATGCAACAAGGCGGCCCCACTGGTACCGGTAACGCAAACGTACCTGGAGCGCCGACTCCCAGAGAGGGGCGGCGGGGGGCGTCACCACAAGGGAATAACGGGCAGGCCGTGCCGTATGATTGTACCTGCAGGGGGCGCACAGTAAACCTGGCAGAGGAATGTGTTGAAAATATGTGAGTAGATATTGTGTTTTAGCAAAAAGGAGACTAAAGATGATGCAGTTATGCATCGCTTGCATAAGGCGAAGAAATATATATATATCTAAGTTATAAAAAAGTATAAAAACTCACAGTTTGCTTTAAAAACAATGAATTGCAGTGGACAAGAGGTGCCTGGAGATGGATGCACACAAACAGCAGAGCAATTAGCGGAATCAGCAATCAATTAGGAAAAAATTGGCCTAGATGGAAGAATGAGTTGCTATTAAGGTGGAGTTTAATAAGCATTATAAACTAGGCAAGGAAACAAAAGGCAACAGTGAACTTACATGGTAAGGTAACCTGCCGGATAGAGATTTCGGATTGATGCAATCAATGCATAAGATGTATTGGGAAAAACACCAATTAGATTGTGTCCTAGGGAAAATTGAATATGAGGGGGAGAGTGAGGACTACATCGACTGTATTAGGAGGAATAATGGAACTGCTGAGGGGATAGGAAACAGATTTACCTGGTAAGCCACAGAGCAAAGGATGTGGTTTTAAGGAAAACGATGTTATGGATTGCTCAGAAGATGGATAATAAGTCCCAAATAGCTCCTATAAGGAATGATTAAAGGCTCAATGAGTAGTGAAATAGGGACAAAATTATGCTGAATGTTTGATTACGTCGGGGATGAGGTGCTGTATCCCATGGTACCATCTAGCCACCATTACAACAAATGTTGGATGTGAGCTTGTTGTCGGAAAGTCTGACCGTGTGTATGCTCCATAGAACATTTGTTGTCGGAATTTCCACCAACAAATGTTTGAGTGCAGGTTCTCAAATTTTCCGGCAACAAGACTTGTTGTCGGAAACTCCAAACATGTGTACATAATTCCGACGCACAAAAGTCCACGCATGCTTGGAATCAAGTAGAAGAGCCACACTGGCTATTGAACTTCATTTTTCTCGGCTCGTCGTACGTGTTGTATGTCACCACGTTCTTGATGTTCAGAATTTGCGACAACATTTGTGTGACCGTGTGCATGCAAGACAAGTTTGAGCCAACATCCTTCGGAAAAAAATCCAGGGTTTTGTTTCGGAAAATCCTATCGTGTGTACATAGCAAAAGAGTTTAGCATGTTTAGAAGCATGGCCTGGTTTATAGCAAGAAAGTAACTGCTTGGGGTGCCAATACCCCTCTGCTCCCCTACCCAGTTTGCCCTGACTGGCACCTGAAGCTGAAATTTTATATTTAAACTGCAAAGCCTCCTTCAGGTGGTTAGACTCGCCACAGAATTAAAAGGGAGATTACAAGCAAAACAGTATAACGTGAAAAGTCTTAATAATTCAATCCTTTTTGTGACACTTGAGTTTGAGACACTATTATACATATGGCAGTTACACCCAACAGCAGGCCCTCTGGACTGTCCACTAGGGATGAGCTTCGAGTTCGAGTCGAACTCATGTTCGACTCGAACATTGGCTGTTCGCAAGTTCGCCGAACACAGAACAATTTGGGGTGTTCGCGGCAAATTCGAATGCCGCGGAACACCCTTTAAAAGTCTATGGGAGAAATCAAAAGTGCTAATTTTAAAGGCTTATATGCAAGTTATTGTCATAAAAAGTATTTGGGGACCCGGGTCCTGCCCCAGGGGACATGTATCAATGCAAAAAAAAGTTTTAAAAACGGACGTTTTTTCAGGAGCAGTGATTTTAATAATGCTTAAAGTCAAACAATAAAAGTGTAATATCCCTTTAAATTTCGTACCTGGGGGGTGTCTACAGTATGCCTGTAAAGGGGCGCATGTTTCCCGTGTTTAGAACAGTCTGACAGCAAAATGACATTTCGAAGGAAAAAACTCATTTAAAACTACCCGCGGCTATTAATGAATTGCCGGTCCGACAATACACATAAAAGTTCATTGATAAAAACGGCATGGGAATTCCCCACAGGGAAACCCCGAACCAAAATTAAAAAAAAAAAAAAAATGACGTGGGGGGGTCCCCCTAAATTCCATACCAGGCCCTTCAGGTCTGGTATGGATATTAAGGGGAACCCCGGCCAAAATTTTTTTAAAAAATGACGTGGGGTTCCCCCTAAATTCCATACCAGACCCTTCAGGTCTGGTATGGATTTTAAGGGGAACCCCGCGCCAAAAAAAAAACGGCGTGGGGTTCCCCCAAAAATCCATACCAGACCCTTATCCGAGCACGCAACCTGGCAGGCCGCAGGAAAAGAGGGGGGGACGAGAGTGCGGCCCCCCCCTCCTGAACCGTACCAGGCCACATGCTCTCAACATTGGGAGGGTGCTTTGGGGTAGCCCCCCAAAACACCTTGTCCCCATGTTGATAAGGACAAGGGCCTCATCCCCACAACCGTGGCCGGTGGTTGTGGGGGTCTGCGGGCGGGGGGCTTATCGGAATCTGGAAGCCCCCTTTAACAAGGGGACCCCCAGATCCCGCCCCCCCCCTGTGTGAAATGGTAAGGGGGTACTTACCCCTACCATTTCACTAAAAAAGTGTCAAAATAGTTAAAAATGACAAGAGACAGTTTTTGACAATTCCTTTATTTAAATGCTTCTTCTATCTTCCTTCATCTTCTTCTTCTTCTGGTTCTTCTGGCTCTTCTGGTTCTTCCTCCGGCGTTCTCGCTCCCGCTCTTCTCTTCATCTTCTTCTTCATCCTCTTCTCTTCTTCATCTTCTTCATCTTCTTCATCTTCATCTTCTCTTCTTAATTTTCTTCTGCGGGCCGCTCCGCATCCATGCATGGAGGGAGGCTCCCGCTGTGTGACGGCGTCTCCTCGTCTGACGGTTCTTAAATAACGGGGGGCGGGGCCACCCGGTGACCCCGCCCCCCTCTGACGCACGGGACATGACGGGACTTCCCTGTGGCATTCCCCGTGACGTCACAGGGAAGTCCCGTCATGTCCCGTGCGTCAGAGGGGGGCGGGGTCACCGGGTGGCCCCGCCCCCCGTTATTTAAGAACTGTCAGACGAGGAGCGCCGTCACACAGCGGGAGCCTCCCTCCATGCATGGATGCGGAGCGGCCCGCAGAAGAAAATTAAGAAGAGAAGATGAAGATGAAGAAGATGAAGAAGATGAAGAAGAGAAGAGGATGAAGAAGAAGATGAAGAGAAGAGCGGGAGCCTCCCCTCATGCCATGGGTGCGGAGCGGCCCGAGGAGAAGAAGATAGAAGACGCCGCGGAGGAGATGCTGGACGAGAACGCCGGAGGAAGAGCCAGAAGAACCAGAAGAAGAAGAAGATGAAGGAAGATAGATAGAAGAAGCATTTAAATAAAGGAATTGTCAAAAACTGTCTCTTGTCATTTTTAACTATTTTGACACTTTTTTAGTGAAATGGTAGGGGTAAGTACCCCCTTACCATTTCACACAGGGGGGGGCCGGGATCTGGGGGTCCCCTTGTTAAAGGGGGCTTCCAGATTCCGATAAGCCCCCCGCCCGCAGACCCCCACAACCACCGGCCACGGTTGTGGGGATGAGGCCCTTGTCCTCATCAACATGGGGACAAGGTGTTTTGGGGGGCTACCCCAAAGCACCCTCCCAATGTTGAGGGCATGTGGCCTGGTACGGTTCAGGAGGGGGGGGCCGCACTCTCGTCCCCCCCTCTTTTCCTGCGGCCTGCCAGGTTGCGTGCTCGGATAAGGGTCTGGTATGGATTTTTGGGGGAACCCCACGCCGTTTTTTTTTTTTTTTTTTTGGCGCGGGGTTCCCCTTAAAATCCATACCAGACCTGAAGGGTCTGGTATGGAATTTAGGGGGAACCCCACGTCATTTTTTTTTAAAATTTTGGCCGGGGTTCCCCTTAATATCCATACCAGACCTGAAGGGCCTGGTATGGAATTTAGGGGGACCCCCCCACGTCATTTTTTTTTTTTTTAATTTTGGTTCGGGGTTTCCCTGTGGGGAATTCCCATGCCGTTTTTATCAATGAACTTCTATGTGTATTGTCGGCAATGCAATAACCGCGGGTAGTTTTAAATGGCTTTTTTTCCTTCGAAATGTCATTTTGCTGTCAGGCTGTTCTAAACACGGGAAACATGCGCCCCTTTACAGGCATACTATAGACACCCCCCAGGTACGAAATTTAAAGGGATATTACACTTTTATTGTTTGACTTTAAGCATTATTAAAATCACTGCTCCTGAAAAAACGTCCGTTTTTAAAACTTTTTTTGGCATTGATCCATGTCCCCTGGGGCAGGACCCAGGTCCCTAAACACTTTTTATGACAATAACTTGCATATAAGCCTTTAAAATTAGCACTTTTGATTATTCATGTTCGTGTCCCATAGACTTTAACGGTGTTCGCGTGTTCGAGCGAGCTTTTTTCCTGTTCGCATGTTCTGGTGCGAACCGAACAGGGGGGTGTTCGGCTCATCCCTACTGTCCACACAAATCGATCTAACTAGAAACTGCACTTCAAAGGAACTACTTAAAATATGATTGCCAGTCTTCCCCGATTCCAGGGATAACTGGATAAATATGCATTCCCTCATTGAGACTATTAAATTACTATTGTCACAATACATGTACTGTATGTTTTAAAAAGTAGTTACATTTTATTAATACAAAATCAAAAAGTTAAAAACATATGTACAGCATACAACATTGCTTGTAAAAACAGCTGTCCTGAATGACATGGATGGTATGATGTGTCTTCCTTCACCCGATGGCACCGTGCCCAGCCAGCCTGATGTGGACGCTAATCATGGCTGCGCCAACCCCCAGACCAGCTGTTTGGGATTTGGGCAAATGCCAGGAAAGGCGGGCAGCCCGATAGGTAATGGAGCATCCTGCCCTTTAAAACCAGGTTGGGCCATTGTATACACCACTACTGTATCTATCAATCTATCTATCTGGTGTTGCCCAGAATGAAAACACACTTGATCTTGCTTAGCAATGTAAATGTTTTGATGAGGGTCATGCTATCTTTTACAAATGACCTGTGTGCAAGGTTGAATTTTTCACAGTAGGCACACATCAAAGGTAAAGAGATTACTTTTCTATGAGTAGTTAACAGCCACATATTTTTACCATCATCAGTTGAACCACAGTCACCTCTTATAAGCTTATTTACATGATATTTTAAACAAGATTATATCAAGTAAAATTATAAAATATCCTTTGTTATAGTGGTGATCTTAGCAGAAGAGGGTTTGTTGTGCATAGGGGCTCCAGTTATGGAAATGCAACCCTGCCTGCTGGAGGAGGGGAGTCCTCCATGGATGAAATAGGTAATGAAGGATTTCTATTTAAACTCTGCAGAGCTTTTTAAAGTGTAACATCAGCTTTTACATTTAGTGGCAGTGGTTGTATTACTTTGCTGGAAAACATTTAATATACATAGCAGATGTTGATTTAAATTCTCCACCAGATCACTTACTTGCCCAAATTGGCAAATTGTCCTCTATATTGTACATTTCAATATTTCAGTGGAGCCTTGAAATCTGCTCCACAGATCACGATTCTGCTATTGGGATGCAATTTTCCCTCATTACTGTAATTACTTAAAATGTTTGGCTTTTTAAGCATATTCTAAAGCTTGTTACCGAATCCTGTTATAATTACCAACGCCAGAGGTACATTTTTGAATAGCTTTACATCCACAAGATGCATTTTCTAATAGACCTGTTAGTGACTGTGCAGCAGTGGATCGCTCTAAATTAACAATCTCATGCAAATTAGGTAAGGGGGAACTAATATAAATTGGGTTAATTACTATAGCTCAAGTTTAGCTCAACAGCTCTTAATTCTAACTTTCAAAGGCTACACAAACCAATTTTGTGCTCTTAGAATATAATGAGCAGTCTTTACTGTGTAATCAGTTCTCCCAGTGTTTCCAGTAGCTGTCTAATACAGTGAGCCTTTGAAGTCTGCAAAGATCTAACATAATTGAAGGAATGTCGAACTGCTTGACTTGATGGAGGGGAGGAAAAAAAAAAATAAAAGAATGAAACATTAATCAGACGAGTGCATCTCAATTAAGCCAATTAAAATTATCACAGACAGTACTGAATATGGCAATAGGTAGGTTTAGCGATTGAATACATTATGAAGTTTCACCTGGTCTTTCCAAGATATAAATACCCAGGAAAGGTTTGAAGAATTTCACCCTGAAGGTCAAATAAAATATCTTTTAAATTAGCTGTTACCTTTCTAATATAACATGTTCCATCTCCATGAATGTAAAGTGCCATAATATGAAGAGCTTCATTAAACAGTGATACTTTACTGGGAGGGTTGTTAATGTTAATAGGGAGTATTCCTAATATCACTATCATAGATTGCATGTGATTTAATAATTTGGTCCCAAGCCTTTGCCTGCTCCTTAAACATTTTCAAAAGCAACATATGGCTCTGAGACACGCCATGGAGTTGATTTACTAAAAAGGGAGAGTACAAAATCTGGTGCACTTCTGCCTAGAAACCAATCAGCTTCCATGTTTTTTTGTCAAAGCTTAATTGATCAACCTGAATTTAGAAGTTGATTGGCTACCATGCACAGCTGCACCTGATGTTGCACTCTCCAGTTTAGGTACTGTACATCAACCCCCATGTTCAAAAAACAACAATATTAAATATTATTATAACATTAAAAAGCTTATGTAGCCTTGGTTTTTCATAGGAAGTACAAAATGCATTAGGTGTCCACATGATAAGTACTAAGTACATGTTAAGAGCTTGCCAAGAGCAGCTTCAAAGGAAGCTTACAGAGAACCCATCTGATTACTATATAAGAGCTGCCACTGATTGCTCTTTGGCTCTTATTGTTATGTTGCTTATTTGTCCAGTGAGTTATTAACCGCTTCAGCCCTGGAAGATTTTACCCCCTTCCTGACCAGAGCACTTTTTGCGATTCAGCACTGCGTCGATTTAACTGACAATTGCGCGGTCGTGCGACGTTGCACCCAAAAAAAATTGACCTCCTTTTTTCCCACAAATAGAGCTTTCTTTTGGAGGTATTTGATCACCTCTGCCGTTTTTATTTTTTGCGCTATAAACAAAAAATGTACCAATTTTAAAAAAAACGCATTATTTTTTACTTTTTGCTATAATAAATATCCCCCAAAAATATATAAAAAAACTATTTTTTTCCTCAGTTTAGACCGATATGTATTCTACATATTTTTGGTAAAACAAATCGCAATAAGCGATTGGTTTGCGCAAAAGTTATAGCGTCTACAAAATAGGGGATAGTTTTATAGCATTTTTATTATTATTTTTTTTTACTAGTAATGGTGGCGATCTGTGATTTTTATCATGACTGCGACATTATGGCGGACACAGACAATTTTGACACATTTTTGGGACCATTGGCATTAATACAGCGATCAGTACGATCAAAAATGCATTGATTACTGTAAAAATGTCACTGGCAGTAAAGGGGTTAACACTAGGGGGCAGTGATGGGGTTAATTGTGTCCTATTTTGTGTTCTAACTGAAGGGGGATGGGGACTGTGCAGGGAAGATAACAGATCGTTTGTTCATACTCTGTATGAACAGACGATCTGTCTGTTCTCCCCTCAGAGAACCGAAAACTGCGTGTTTACACACACAGTTTCGTGTTCTCCGTGTCTCAGTGGCAAACGCGGGAGCCCGGCGGTGATCGAGACCGCCGGGCACTCGCATTGGCTGGGGGGGCAAGTGGGGGGGGCCCGCACACCGTGGCCACAGGGCAAAGCGACGTTACATAACATTCTGCCGCAGGGACAGTGGAAAGTATACAGTATATGTAGTTCAGGAGTCCTGACTTAAGTAGTGAAGCAAGGATCAAGATGATCGCCATGGAGGTTGTATCTTCATAAACCAAATTGCAACTCCAGTGTTTCTATACTGACTGGTAGCTCCTGAACAACTAGCTGGGGATAATAGCTCTAAATCAATAGGTAAAGAAAGACCAGTCAGTAGTCACCACCAATGTTGTTCATTGATGAAGATGCTGAATTGGAAAACCATGTGTGAGCATTTAGACATTTATACTGTGTCTGAAGACTTGGATGGACAGTCATTTTATTGATTTCTAGTGTTAAACTTTGAAAAATACACAATTCACTACTCTATGTCCATGGTCTGTCCTATTCACCTCTTCATAGAAATGGATTTAGAATGCACAAAGAAATGTAAACCGAGAGCTGTTAAAAGAAGATGAACATATTAAAACAAGTCAAGCTCTATTTTATCTTGCTTTTAGGTCTGTAGACCTTTTCATGTTTTCCTGGCTGTGTTCCTTCCTAAAAATGAGTAAAACTCTGTCTGCATTGTTTAGTAGGGTCTATTGACAAAGCGGAGCAGTTAGTGGAAAATGATAGCAAACATACTATAGGTGACAAAAACAGTCAGCTGGGTTGCCAGATCCCGGTTAATAAACAAATACCAGGAAAAGCCCAAATACTCATATAATGGGGTTGGCTAGGGGGAAGACTAAAAAGCTTTGGCCTTTGGTGCTACTATATTCAAGTGACCCTTTCATGGTGGATTTTCCTGGGCTAAAGAAAGCATACACAGCAATTATGGTTATTGTGGCATTCTGTCACATGACATTTCAGAGTCACAAAGGAAGTTGGTAATGGAAACATTACCTCAGCTGGAAGCTGTGTTCATGAGTCTGAATAGAGGGTGGGTTCTGCTTTGATGGATATTTAAATGATGAATTATTTTTCCTCAGGGCCACTAGCCCGACATATCATACAAGCATTGGCTCATGAGCTAAATGTCCTTAGCCCAGTCTTCCCCTGGGTTTATTCACTTTGTTAGTTAAACAGCTCTGTTTCTTAAAGACAAAGTCCAGACATAGTATATTTCACATTGATTCAGCTTGGAACAATATAACTGTGCATATACCATACCTGGTCGATGTCCCTGGAAGCTGGAATATAATGAAGTAGACTCCGCTATTCCAATGATCTCCACTTGCTTCCTGGTCCTGTGCTGAGTGGTCAGCCTGATGCATTGTGAATGTATTTATGAATGAATGTCCACAAACATCAAGGAGAACCATCAGTGATGTGAAAATCTTCTAAAAAACAGTAAAGTCCAGGAACAAGTGAAAACATTCAGCTATCCACCTACTCCGGGAATGTATCTTGAAGAAACAACCAAGACACTTGTACCCTTCACCACAAATAAGGTTGTCCTCCTACCAAGAGGTTGTGTAGATGCGCACTCATTGTATGTGTATATTGTAGATCCTGACATCCAATATTCCTATGCTTAGTAGGTGCTGCTCCGTGTACACGTTTTCACACTAAGAGCAAAATAATATTTTTGTATCTATTTATGAGTGAATGCATCGTTCTCTGATTGGACGAGGGGGACAACATGACGTCACCACCCTGCCTCTCCACATCATCAAGCAGCAAACCTGGAAGCATAGTGAACTTGGTGTTAAGTTATTCACTTTAAGGTCATCACAGAGGGCACTCTTTATGTTTAAAGGAAAAGTAGTAGACTCCCTCAAGAGCTGGTTCTGGTTAGCTCAGCAGATTGCTTTAAAAAAGGCCTGGATTCTACATAATATACCTGGGTACCAACATTTATAGGTAAAGTTTATCCAGGGAATATCCGATTGCCTCTCTGTGGATCAGGAGGGAATGTTTTGCCTTGCTGTAGCAAATTGGAGCATGCTTTGCTTTGGGTTTTCACCTTCCTCTGGATCAACTGTGGGTATAGGATTGGTATATAGGATTGTGTGATTTTTTTTCTATTTTATTGGTTGAACTAGATGGACTTGTGTCTTTTTTCAACCTGACTAACTATATAACTAAGTGGTGATCATTTAAGTAGCAATGTCTACTTTAGTGATTTTCTGCTTCGAGGGGCATTGTTCAGGTATGATTTATACATTGCTACCTTGGTCCAAGTTGTAACTTGTAAAAATATACCATGCCTTAAAATAATCTTTACATAATCAACCTTGAGTATGTGGAATTACACAGTAAAGTAAAACAAAAATCACAACAACCACAATAACAGTAATTTTTTTGACTTTATTGTAAATGACACACAGGACTATGATTATGACTAAACAGATCAACCAGCCTGCAGTGCACAGATGAGTAAGATATACATTTTATCTTTTTGCTTGACATATACACCAAGTCCTTATAATTACTAATAATTTGTAACAAGTGTTAATTGATAAACAGCTCCCTGTGGTAGCTTAATTAAAGCTGTACAATTGCCAGGCGATTTACATCTGGGATTGATCTCAATTAGTCAACAAAATCTGTGTAGTCTGTTCAAAGAGGAATAAGGAAATTTAGTCTACCGAGGCTTTGGGGATTTTGTCTTGCAGCCTGTACAGCTCACTTTTGAAACAAGTTAAATAAAATTACAAGTATACCAGTTTTGTTTGCAAGCGATTACTCAACTCCACATCACGCCTTCTTTTACAGGCTTCACATTGTAGGCTTTCATTTGCAGTGTCTCTTTTTATTGTCAAGTCACAGAACAATAGAGTAGATCTCCTTTATTTTTATATATTTTTTTATTTCATTTTTGTTTATTGGAGTCAGAATGAAGCAGCGGAAATCAAATTTCATGAGGCTGTGTAGGTTTTTAAAGATAACATCTTGAAAGCCTTAAAGCACAAAAATGCAAAACAGTCGGTAAATGACACTTTTGATCTTCCAATGATCTGTTTAAAACCTGTCAGTACGCATCCCTAATTATAAAATAGCACAAGAGAGATGGCAGAAGCCGGGGTGGCAAACTGGGAAGCATACTGATCAAGACGATCATCAGGCACGCTAAAGAACAATTCACCAGCCTTTTATCAATTAGACAGATAGTAAGGCAGAAAAGTACAGATTCCCCACTTGCCCAAGAGAAACAGAAGTGTCATTTGTGTTAAAATGAGATCACAGACTAGATACAAACAGCTGCCAAAGCAGTCATTAAGTTGTTTGCAAATAAATAATGGATTTTTGTAGCATCTGAAAATACTGTTACAAACAAGTGAGAAGGCCATTTTCTCCGTATGATTTTAAGGTTTTCACTGAATTGGTAAAATGTCACAGCACAGGATGCCATATGAAAACCTACGGTTGGAACACAACCGTTTGAAAGTCTGTTTTGTGTATGTGTTGTGCTTTTGCTTGTTACAAAGATAAAAGAGCATCAGTGGCTATGTACTATTTTTACGATTTTCTCTTGCAAGCTGCGTGTAACGCCTTAGGAACAGGAGAAGCAGAGGCAGCAGTTGCTAGTGTATCCAAAGGGGTTGGTTTACTAAAGCAAAAAGGCTGTTCAATTTGCAAAGGAATTTTCATTTAGCAAGTAATGCCGCGTACGCACGAGCGGACTTTACGGCAGACTTTGACAGGATTTCGTCGGACAATTCGATCATGTGTGGGCTCCAGCAGACTTTGTTTTCTCAAAAGTTGGACGGACTTAGATTTGAAACATGTTTCAAATCTATCCGACGGACTCGAGTCCGGTCGAAGAGTCCGCTCGTCTGTATGCTAGTTCGACGGACAAAAAGCCACGCTAGGGCAGCTATTGACTACTGGCTATGAACTTCCTTATTTTAGTCCGGTCGTTCGTCATCACGTACGAATTCGAAGGACTTTGGTTGATTGTGTGTAGGCAAGTCCGTTCATTCAGAAAGTCCGTCAAAGTCCGCCGGGCAAAGTCTGCCGTAAAGTCCGCTCATGTGTACGCGGCATTAGTCTTCCCTTTGCTTAGAAAATGATGTGAAGCTCTGTTGACTTCAGCCATCCAATCAGCAGCAATCAGCGATTTATAGTGGGACTGTAACATTGCGGCTGAAAATTGGACTTTAACTGACACTTTTTTGGGAACCAGTGACACCAATACAGTGATCAGTGTTAAAAATATGCACTGTTACTGTACTACTGACACTGGCTGGGAAGGGGTTAACATCAGGGGCGATCAAAGGGTTAACTGTGTGCCTAGCCTGTGTTTAATTACAGTGTGGGAGGTGCTTTTACTAGTGGAAGACATGAATCCTTGTCCCTTTTTTGCAGAGACACAGGATCCATGCCTTCCCTTCTGTCACAACAGCAATCTGCCTTGTTTACATGTTTATAGACTGCCATTCTTCCTCTCTGTAGGATGATTGGCAGGTGCCGGTGGACATCGAGTCCGCAGGACCTGCGGATCGGCTCCTGCTGTTTATAAATAGCAAAACTGCATTCACTTCAAGTTAAAGGAAAAATTCTCTTGCAAAATGAACAACCTATTTACTTTTGGTAAATCAAACTGCCTTTTCAGGCCTAGCCATGGGTGTCATGCTAGGATACTTCTGTTATAGCACCAGTGATGACATCATCAATAGATCTTTATTATAGCAGGCTACAAGGTTCTCAAGTTTGGTATACTATATACGCCATTTGTTAGGATGGCCATACACTGTTCAAATCTCAGCTGGTTCAGCAGGAACCGACCGAGATTCGAACCGTATGGGCAGGCTGAATGTACCAAGTTGATCGATCCATAGCATCATTGTGGTTTTCAGACTTGAGTCTACTTCCTCAGGATGGAACAGTAATGCCCCGTACACACGGTCGGATTTTCCGATGGAAAATGTCCGATCGGAGCGTGTTGTCGGAAATTCCGACCGTGTGTGGGCTCCATCGGACATTTTCCATCGGATTTTCCAACACACCAAGTTTGAGAGCAGGATATAAAATTTTCAGACAACAAAATCCGTTGTCGGAATTTCCGATCGTGTGTACACAAATCCGACGCACAAAGTGCCACGCATGCTCAGAATAAATAAAGAGATGAAAGCTATTGGCTACTGCCCCGTTTATAGTCCTGACGTACTTGTTTTATGTCACCGCGTTCAGAATGATCGGATTTGTGTGACCGTGTGTATGCAAGACAAGTTTGAGCCAACATCCGTCGGAAAAAATCCATGGATTTTGTTGTCGGAATGTCCGAACAAAGTCCGACCGTGTGTACGGGGCATTACACAGTAATTACATGTCATATAATGTGTGTGCACAGCAACCAGCACAGGTATAAGGAACTTCTTGGGCGGACACAGGGGTAGGGAGGAGACAGCCAGGACCGGGGGGAAATGAAAAGCAGAAAATCACACCCGCAGGTCTTGTATAGTGCCCTTTAATAGGGTGTAGATCAACCCAATTCAAGGTTGAATGGACATCAGTAGATCATTAAATTAGTAGAATGCAAGCAAGCAGATCCTTGTATATACGGAAGAGGATTATTGCAAAGGCCCAAAGACCTTCTAAAAAACAAACTGCCCAATCATGAGAAATAATAGCCTGCTGACTTCAGTTAGAGGAGTGCTTCTCAACCTCTCTAGTGCCGTGACCCCTTGATAAAATTTCCCAAGTTGTGGGGACCCCTAACAGTAAAATTATTTTCGTTGGTCCTTGATTGCTGTAATTTTGCGACTGTTATGAATCGAAATATAAATATCTGATATGCAGGATGTATTTTCATTCTTACAAATTTAACATTTTAAAGCGTAGTGATTAATCACAAAAACAATTTGTAATATATAGTGCGCAATATTTATAATTAACATATAAGTTACAAATAAATAAAATGTTTACGACTTGCGTTTATTTATTTTTTTTTCATTGTGATGGGCACAGTGGCTGCGTTTGGCACAGTGGCAACAATTGATGGGCACAGTGGCTGCGTTTGATAGCACAGTGGCGGAAATTGATGGGCACAGTGGCGGCGTTTGCTGGCACAGTGGCGATAATTGATGGGCACAGTGGCTGCGTTTGCTGGCACAGTGGCGCCAATTGATGGGCACAGTGGCCGTGTTTGATGGCACAGTGGCGGCGTTTGCTGGCACAGTGGCAGCAATTGATGGGCACAGTGGCTGCGTATGATGGCACAGTGGTTGGGTTTTTAATGTTTTTTTTTCAGATTTTTTAAGTTTGTTTGCGCCCCCGCCACTGATTTATATATAAACGTCCCGGTTGGTTCCTCAAAAGTGGTTATTCCGTGCCAGTGCTAGATATACAAAGTGTATAGCACCCAAACGTGTATCTAGCACTGACACGGAATAACCACTTTTGAGGAACCAACTGGGACGTTTATATATTAATGATATGTATTGTTCCATAATAAAAAAAAATTGTCATGTCAGCATTTATTTATAAAAAATCTATGTCTTGATTGCCCTGGTGACACAGAGTACAAAATGTTTTTATTACTGTCTCTGACTTACCAAAAGTCACAGGTGTTCTGTCAGATTCAGCAAGTGACGTTTGATCGCCGCCCTCTTGGTACACTCGTCTGCAGCAAGCGGACTTCGGTGGGTGTAAAAAGATGTCCGCTTGCTGACTTCTAGGTGTAGCCTTACTGCGGATGAGAGTACCAAGATGGCAGCGACGGAACGTCACTTCAGTGCGGGGTCTCCTCTCCCGGAAGTGACATCTCGCTGGCCAGCATTCGCGACCCCCTGGCGAATCGGCAATCGACCCCCCAGCGGGTCGCGACCCCCAGGTTGAGAACTGCTGAGTTAGAGGAAGGAGAGCCCACTCCCCATGTCTGCTAGTGGACATGGTGAACTGGCTGTACACCAGTACTTAGAGCATGCCTTCATGTAACTTATATTGCCAGGCTATTGTGATATAATAGTGAATACCCTCTGTGCTACAGATAGAGTAAAAAAACAAAAATCAAATAAAAGCCGCTGTACTTAAAATAACCCACCATAAATCAAATTATGAAGTCCCAAAGATACCTCATATACTGTAGTACAGTGCAAGAATCATAACCAAAGTGCTATTGTAATATTTCAAAATAAATATCAAATATTTGTGTATCAAAATATATCATGTAAACAACACAAGTGGTGAATCAACTCTCAAATAAAAACCACAAAACAGTAAAAATATACAGCAAATCAATAAATAGTGGTCATCTACACTATATTACCAAAAGTATTGGGACACCTACCTTTAAATACACATGTAGGGATGGGTGAACGGTTCGGCCTGAGCATAAGTTTGGGTCTTAGGCGAACAAACGTGTTGTTCGACCGTTTTTTTAGCCTCCCGAACCGACCACAATGCATTGCAGCTGAACAGTGCACTGCAAGCCCTGATTGGCCGAAGCAGTGAAATCTTCAGCCAATCAGGGCACAGAGCACTGTCAGAGTCAAGATTGGACACTGTCATCATGACTTTATCCAATCATGGCTCATTCCCACCCCACAGTGTAAAAGTACTCAAATTAAAGTGCACCAAACACCTCTTTACATTGATTAAAGTGCATCTACATACAGATTTAGACTTCTTCTTTACATTTGCTTATAAGCACCGCCCCCTCCCTCCCAATAATGTCTGGGAGGACAACAAGGAGAGGCAGACGTTCCCTTGGAACTGTAAGGGGGCCAGCAACAAATGTGTCCACAGGCAAAGGTGGACATGGTGGTCAGTCCTCAGGCAGGGCATCATTTCCTTTGTTTAGTGAGTTTGCCCGTGCTATCCAGCCACAGCATGCAGAGGTCGTGGTGTACTTGCTTACTAAACCTTTTTCATCCTCCTCATCCTCTGTCATGCAAGCAGAGACAAGTGTGCAGTCCCCTACAGTTGCCAGAGTGGATAAACCTGCCTCCTTGTCCACATCTATTCCTGCCATAGCCCCAACATCAGCCATTGAAGAGTCAGCTGAGTTATTTGACCACAGCATCCGCCACTTGCTTCTGGATGATGCCTAGCCATTACTGGATTCAGATGTTGGTTCTGAGGTTGAGGATGACAGGAACATTAGCCTAGAGAGAGGGAGGAACACTGGTAGACAAATTGGCATTCATGTTCACCAAGCAGCAGCATATTGCCAAGTTGTCTCCAGTGAAAATGATGAAGGTGGAGGAGATGGAGATGATAATGATGATGAGGTCACTGATGCGACTTGGGTGCCAGAGCAGAGGTTGAAACTAAAGGTGAGGCGGAACAACCCCAAGGAGGCCCACATCAAGAAAGTGTAGAGAGCAGCCACCCAATTCCATCACATTCTGCAGCTGTTATCTCCCATCCCACTCCCCAAAACTCAGCTGCCTGGGCCTTTTTTAGCACATCTGCAGCAGATCGCACTGTTGCTATCTGCAAACTGTGTCTCAGGCACATCAAGCGTGGCAAAAACACCAACCAATTGGGTACCACATGCTTAACAAGGCATTTAATGTCCAACCCGTTGGCAAGAGCACCTAAAATCCACACAAAAGGGGCACAAATCTGTCTCTCCTTCTCCTCCTTAACCACTTCAGTCTGCCCCTGCGATACCGAGTCATTACCTTTCAGCAGTGTCCACTGACAGGGATGATGGTATAGCACAGGGTGTCCCAGGTCCTAGCAGCATATCTGCCAGCAACACATCACCAGCTGTAGACTGTAGCCGTCAAATTTCTCTGCCCCATCTGCTGCAGCGGAAAAAAAAATACAGTCCCTGCCACCCACATGCCCAGCGTCTGAATGCAAGCTTGTCAAAGCTGTTGGCTCTCCAACTTTTGCCTTTCAGCCTGGTGGATTCTGCCCCCTTCCTTGAATTTGCACAATGTGTTGAACCACAATGGCAGGTTCCCAGTCGCTACTACTACTTTTCATCTAAGGTCGTTCCATTTCTCTACCATCACGTGGAAGGGAATGTTCTGGCAACGCTGGGCAAGGCAGTCAGGCGTAAAATCCACCTTACTGCTAACACGTGGTCCAGCAAGCATGGGCAGCGACTATATATTCGTTCACAGCACACTGGGTAACGCTGCTTGCAATTCGAAAGGATGCAGGACAGGGCTCATTGCTGCAGCTTGTTGTGCCCCCATGTCTCTATACAGCTGGTGGTGACAATGCCAGACCTGTGAGCTCTACCCCCTCCTCCTCCTCCTCCGCCACCTCCATGTCCTCCTCTGCAGAATTGTCCTATGAACATCAGGTACCCCCTAAGCGTTCAAAGGGCTATTCCCAGAGTCAGGCTAAAAGGTGCCATGCAGTGCTTCAGCTGGTGTGTTTAGGGGACAGAAACCACACTGGAGCAGAGATTCTTGCAGCTTTGCAGGGACAGGCCCAGAGGGGGTTCACACCATGCCAGTTGAAGCCAGGAATTATGGTGTCCGATAATGGCTCAAACCTCCTGTTCGCCCTTAGAC
This sequence comes from Lithobates clamitans, assembly GCA_037952925.1. NCBI lineage: Eukaryota > Metazoa > Chordata > Amphibia > Anura > Ranidae > Lithobates > Lithobates clamitans. Next base: position 1,217,039 of record JBBGZY010000398.1, read on the forward strand.
AGGGAAAGTTGACACATGTGCCATGCCTGGCACATGTCCTGAATTTGGTGGTGCATTGTTTCCTAAGTACGTACCCAGGGTTGCAAGATGTACTAAAGCAGGCCAGAAGAGTCTGTAGGCATTTTAGGCCGTCATACACAGTCAGTGCTCAGTTGACTGAAATTCAGCAGGAATTCCACCTGCCCATAAATTGCCTGATTTGTGACATGCCCACCAGGTGGAACCTAACTTTGGGAATGCTGCAGCGGCTATAGATGCAGCAGAGGGCCGTCAATGGGTACCTGTGCCAGTAAGGCACGACGACAGGCTCAGGCCGCCTCTGCTTTTTTTCCCTACACCATTGGCTGATCATTAAGGATGCATGTACTGTATTGTCACCATTTTAGGAGGCCACAAGGATGGTGAGCAGTGACAACGCAATCCCTGTTGTGTTCCTGCTGGAGCAGACTCTGCATGGTATTATGGACAGGGCACTGGAGGCAGAGCAGCAGGAGGAAGAGGAGGACTTCCTTTCCTCTCAAGGCCCACTTTATCCAGACACCATCAATCCTATGTCACAGAACACACAGGAGGAGAGAGGGGTGGAGGATGAGGAGGAGGATTTTGGCACTTTCATAGTCTTCGAAGAAGAAGAAGAAGACGTGCATCAATCTGTAAGCGATGGCTTTCCAACCCCAGGACCCTTGGGAGTGGTACGTGGCTGGGAGGAGGAAGTTCCAGATGCTGTCATCCTGAGTGACCCCGAGGAGTCTGCTTCTCAAGCCTTGGCAAATTTGAGGCGCATGGGCAACCTCATGCTTCAAAGCCTGCAAAAGGACCCAAGAATACGTGGCAAAAAAGGAGAAGGATGATTACTGGTTGGCAACCCTCCTTGACCACCGTTATAAGGGGAAGGTCTCAGATCTCATCCCATTCCCACAGAGAGTGCATAAGATAAAATCTCTTGAGGACACATTAAAGAGGATTTTATTTAATTTTTTTCCTGACTACAGTAGGTTACAGTGTCCTGAAAAAGGAGTTTTGTGTCTTCTGTTGGTCAAGAGAGGAGCGTTGGAGAAGGCGTCTGCCTAAGTGAGGCATTTCAGAATTTATTTATTCCTTGCCTGCCCAGGGCTGTCAGCTCCCACTTTCCATCGGCAGCGTCTGCATCACATGGTGGATGATTACCTCGGGGGCCAAAACAGAGATGGAGAGCTTTCCAGCTGACGATCCACTGACTTACTGGGTCATGAGAATAGACCACTAGCCAGAACTTGCCCAGTATGCTATTGAGTTGTTGGGCTGCCCTGCATAAAGCATGCTTTCAGAACGGGCGTTCAGTGCTACAGGAGTTTTCGTTACTGATCATAGAATGCATCTGTCCACAGACTCCGTGGACCGTTTAACTTTTATAAAAATGAATTCGTCCTGGATTACCAGCTATGAAGCCCTGATGCCGATGTCACTGGTTATGTTTTTTTGGGATGTGGAATCTCTACAGGGCTTCGAGGATGCCTAGCTTTGAGGGTGTTCAATCATTTCATCTGGAAGATTGTTTTTAGTATAGGTTTCATGGGCACAATTAACACCCAAAGACCAATTTAAGCACCTGTTTGACAGGTGCATATCATTGCAATTTTTTACAGCAAGGCCAATTCTTGCTTTTATCAAGAGTACCTCTATTGGGTTACGGTGGGAAGGCGCCCCCGACACCCAAAGAGTAATTTTTCTGCACCTGTTTGACAGGTGCATATCATTGCAATTTTTTACAGCAAGACCAATTCTTGCTTTCATCAAGAGTACCTTTATTGGGTTACGGTGGGAAGGCACCACCGACACCCAAAGACCAATTTTAACGCACCCGTTACTTCTATCCAAAGTCAAAGTGACACCAGAATGTATCCAAAAAATCTGTAATCTTGTTCATAGTGCACTACATTGTGGCCTCATCATACACACTGGCTCCCCAGCTGTTGCTGAGCAAAATAAAGGCAGCTTGCAGGAAAAATGTCTTTTTTTTGGCTTTATAAATGCAATTATTGCTGCAGCAGATTCTAGACATGGTACAGATCTAGCACTTTACAGGTAGACTAAGGGGCCCCCGCAGCACTATATTGGAAGGATTTTTTCATTTTTATGCTTTCACTTTAAAAATAAAAAATCACTGCTCATATAAAAATGATTTCACAAACTTTCTTTTTTATTGATACATATCCCCCAGGACAGGACCCGGACCCCTATAACCATTGTATGCCCAATTACTTGTCCGAACTTTCGCAGTGTTCAAAAGTTCTAGTGTGAACTGAACAGGGGTCCATTTGGCCCATCCCTATGCACATGAACTTTAATGGCATCCCAGTCTTAGTTCATAGGGTTCAATATTGAGTTGGCCCACCCTTTGCAACTATAACAGCTTCAACTCTTCTGGGAAGGCTGTCCACAAGGTTAAGGAGTGTGTCTATAGGAATGTTTGACCATTCTTCCAGAAGCGCATTTGTGAGGTCAGGCACTGATGTGAATGAGAAGGGCTGGCTTGCAGTCTCCGCTCTAATTCATCCCAAAGGTGTTCTATCGGGTTGAGGTCAAAACTCTGTGCAGGCCAATCAAGTTCTTCCACCCCAAACTCGCTCATCCATGTCTTTATGGACCTTGCTTTGTGACTGGTGTGCAGTCATGTTGAAACTGGAATGGCCATCCCTAAATTGTTCCCACAAAGTTGGGAGAAATAAATTGTCCAAAATGTCTTGGTATGCTGACCCTTTAAAGGATAAGTTCACCTTTTTGGGCAGAATTTCACTTTTCATAATAAATAGAAGCATTTTCCAATGCCACTCCTGACCCAGCCCTCCCAATGTGCTTTTCTTTCACTTACCTTATTCATATGATATTTAAAATCTTGTCAGTCTTGTTGTATCTTTGCAAGAATTTTAAGATTACATCACTTCCTGTAGCTTGTATCAGCATTACATCAGTTCCTGTTAGATCATCTCCTAGAAGCCATCACTTCCATGTTGCATCATAGAAGAGGGCATGATAGGGCCACACCTCTCTCATTACAATACCACCTTCCACCCACTTCCTATACAATCTGATTGTACAATCTCCTTCAGATCTCCCATCAGCTATGTAGTACAAGGGCCTGCCTGATTTGCTACAAATTGAATGAATTGTTTAGGTGTGTCCTCTATTCCATAGTTCTGGTAAATCTAAAGGAAATTGTACAGAGATTGTACAATCAGATTACATAGTGTATGGCATCTTTATACGAGTACATAGGAGGGAGTGGACGGAGACACTCAGTCCTAAATAAGGCTTCATTCACATCTACACCTAACAAAAACACACATTTCCGTATGTGTTAGTTTTGTGTGTTTTGGAGTCTTTTCATAGTCACCCATAAGGCAGCCCAATCACTTGAATAGACTGCCCTACCCACAACAATCTCCTCAGGGAAGCTCCAGAACTATTTTTGGAGCGGCACATGGTGCATTACTGCAATGTTCAGTGTGTTTGCCGCACTTGGAGAGCCTTTAACATGTGATGACAACACAAACACGATGCATATTTGCAGAATTTATGAAACACATGGCAAAGTGCACATTTTCTGTGCAGTTTGCCATGTGTTTGGAAACAAACAGATGTGAATGGAGCCTTATTGTTCTTCTGTAAATGCACCAATTTCACTTTCAGGCCCCATTCACACCTAGAGTAGTGGGAGCGCATGTTTTTTGGCTTGTTTTTCCAGTGACGCACATAGGGCAGCCAGTCGATTTCAATGGGCTGCACTCCACCTGGCAAAGTAGCTCATAGGACATTTTTGTAAATTTGTTACTGCATTTGTCACCTGTTTTTTCATGTGGCAAAATGTGTGTTTTCTTCTGTGTTTGGTGTGCTGTTATTAATTAATGACACTAAAAGCGCAACTAGGTAATTTAGGTGTATACATGTGGCCATACACTATACAATCTGATTGTACAATCTCTTTACAATCTCCTTTAGATTTACCAAAACTTTATAATAGGAGGAGACACCATCAATCCAATCACTCTGTATACAATCAGGCAGGCACTTGCACTACATCAGGGATGTTCCATGGGCTGCATGTGACCCCAGGGAATTTAGCATGCACCATGAGCCCGTCCAAAGGATGCTGGGGAAGTCAGGCAAATTCACACATGGAGAAATGCCAGGGGTACTGTGAAAACTTAATTGATGGGTGAAGGTGTGCTAATGAGGACAGCTGGTAAACTCTTTCCTGGGTCATACTGGCTGGTCCGTCCCCTGTCAACCAGGAAGTTTCTGAAGTGATCTTCAAACTACAGCCATGGATGGAGGTGAGGCCTGGTCTTCAAAACCAAAGAAAACTTGTATTTTTGTGCAACAGAGGTACATTACTGGTATATTGGTACACAAGGGAGCTGGATTTTAGAAAAAAAAAGCCTTTAAGAGTTCCCTTCACTGGAAAAAAGGGGCCAAGCCCAACCCCTGAAAAACAACCCCCCACCATAATCCCCCCTCTACCAAATGATTTGGACCAGTGCACAAAGCAAGGTCCATGAAGACATGGATGAGCGCATTTGGGGTGGAGGAACTTCACTGGCCTGCCCAGAGTCCTGACCTCAACCCAATAGAACACCTTTGGGATGAATTAGAGCAGAGACTGCGAACCAGGCTATTTCTTATCCACATCAGTGCCTGACCTCACAAATGCGCTTCTGGAAGAATGGTCAAACTTTCACATAGACACACTCCTAAACCTTGTGGACAGCCTTCCCAGAAGAGTTGAAGCTGCAAAGGGTGGGCCAACTCAATATTGAACCCTACGGACTAAGACTGGGATGCAATTAAAGTTCATGTGCGTGTAAAAGCAGGCATCCCAATAATTTTGGTAATATAGTGCATGTCCATCAACACACCCAAAGATGATAGGACTCTGGTGCTTTTCAAGAGTGTGTAAAATGTGCAGTTTGATGATGCAGTAATAAAATAATTTCTTCAACATAAATAGTTCTTGCTGGGGACGAGATAAATCACCCTGTGAATCTCCATAAGCACACCGATCCTACAATGCTCCCTTCAGCATGCAATAGGAACCACACTCACCAATGCACAGTGCCTGTTTTAACTCAAGATCGGCAAAATCAGCTTGAATCATCCCTGTATAGCTGCCCAAGGTTCTAGGGAGGATGGCTGGATGCACTTCAAAGGAGAAATCTCATATAGTGTGATATTGTTGTTATAAAAACATTTATTGAAATCACACCTATATACTCATATATATATAAAAATAATATAAATATAAATATATATATATATATATATATATATATATGTATATATATATATATATATATATATATATATATATATATACACTCACATATATTACTCACAAATTATGAGCGATGAAACACATAAGAATTCAGTAAAGCAAAGCCCTGCAGCTGCCTAGGCCCTCCGGAGTATTGAAGTAGTCACTCAGTGTAAGGGCACTCGTAGGATCAAAAACTATACTGCAGAGATCTGCCTGCACTGTATAGCTCAACCCCCAACATTTTTCATCACAACGACTTTTTGAAGAGGATAACCCGACAGCGCACACTCTAGTTTATTTATAAGTCAACTGGCCCCATACAAATAGTGATATTAAAACCAGAGGCAACATGTAAATTATGAAATCATATCTGAACCAAAACATCTCATTGGATTAAAAAAAACAGTGTACAGTGTATATTCAAAATTAAAAAATGCAATAAAAATTAGGAAATGTGATCTCGATATGTTACAGTTATTTCTCGTGTGTAAAATAAAAGTCAGCTTAAAAAACTTTCTGTGGTATGTTATAGACTATATGTTACATTTTTTTAGTTGGATAAATATGGTATATATATATATATATGTATATATATATATATATATATATATATATATATATATATATATATATATATATATATAATTTTTATACTAATATCTATAACCAAAAACGAAAAAAGGGCCTAGGTGCGGGACTTTAAATGAAGTATGCGGTGGGTCAAAATATTATGCAGAAATGTCTGTAATATATACTAATGGTTTATAACTCACTGTCACATATTCATAATTCACATTTAATAAAATTCATATATATATATATATATATATATATATATATATATATATATACACATCATTTCGTATCTGCATGATCTAGAGTTGCTCTAATCCCTAACATTAAAAATGAAAGAAATACTAATAAAAATGTTATTTTCCATATAATATATAATTCATAACAGTCCATTTAGGGATGGTAACACATGGTAAAGGTTAAAACCCAACATAGAAACAGCTATAACCAGCAGATGGAAGTCCATGTTATTTTTCATAACAAGGTAATTAAAGAAGTATTGAACCCAAACCCAAAAATTGTATATATGGTAGCTTACCAACTCTTAGATGTGGTGGTTGCATTCATTTTCTTTTTTAGGCCTTTTCCCTCCTGTTTTCACCTGGTGATCTGGCCAGTAACACACCTCTTGTATTAGAGTGCCTACACTCTGGTTGAAGTAGTACAGGGGCATCTTTGGACAGCAGCATTGTTAATCTGGGGTAGGGTAGTGTTAGATGTACTAGCAGATTTAGATACATAATGAAGCTGAACTCCAGCTCACACTTTAGGTAACTACTTATGTAAAGGAGTAATTGTCCCCCAGATAAATGATAGGACTTATCAGGCAACAAGAAAAAGGGGATCTAAGCAAAAGTTAAATAAAAGTTAAATTTTATTGGTATATAGGAGAAAATATAAAATTATTCAGGTGCAGACACCACCGAAAATAAAGTAGGTTAAAAACAACAACAAGTATACAAAAACTGTATCGTTAATGCGTGGTAATTGTAGACAAAAAAAAAAAAGGAGGGGGGAACACACACACTATATACATCATGGGCAGAGGGCAATGATGTATATAGTGTGTGTGTGCCCTCTGCCCATTTTTTTCCAATACTATTATCTTTCTATTTTTCTGTTTTACATGTTTAAAATATGCTATGGTAACTCTGCCTCACCTTGAAGTTGAACGCCCCTGATGAAGGGACCTCAAGCATCCTGAAACACGTCGGGCTGAATGTCTACAATTACTACGCATTAACGATACAGTTTTTATATACTTGTTGTTTTTAACCTACTTTATTTTCGGTGGTGTCTGCACCTGAATAATTTTATATTTTCTCCTATATACCAATAAAATTTAACTTTTATTTAACTTTTGCTTAGATCCCCTTTTTCTTGTTTCCTCAAAAGTCCTATCATTTATCTGGGGGACAATTGCTCCTTTACATATTGTATTTGGGATTGGCAACATCCAGCCCCTCTTTTTTTCGGTGGATCTCTTTAATTATTAGGTAACTACATAGAGCAACATTTTTTTCCCTTTGGGATAAAGGTTGTACATAAATAAATGAAAGCTGATCATATTAAGCACCCCTGTCAGTGGTAAATGGTTTGTCTTATCCCTGTAATTTATACATATGCTGGGGAGCTTGTTCTTTTTGAAAAACAGTCTTACTGGCTGGATCACCAGATGAAAATAGAAGGAAGAAAACCTAAAAATAAAACTAATGCAACTGCCACACCTAAGAAATGGCAAGTTGCACCATAATAAATGTTTGCTTTTGGGTTTATTACCACTTTAAAAGTGAACCTGTGACTTACCTATGGATATTCAGGTCTCAACATATTCGTACTAAGTAAAAAATTAGATTAAAGCGATAGTAAACTGCTGCAATAAAAAAAAAAAAAAAAAAAAAAACCTCTCTTCTGCAAAATAATAGCATAATGTGCTAGTATACAAGGCATATTAGCACATTATGAAATACTTACCTTAAAACAAAGCCCTTCAGTGGGGCTCTGTCACTGCTGAAAGGGCTTCCATCTTCACCCGGTCTTTCTTCTGGGTTTCGCAGACTCTGGCTGTGTGAGTGACATGGCGTCACTCCCATGCCCTCGGTTATGGCAAGGTGCTCTAAAGGTCTAGCATGGTATGCTGGACCTTCAGAGCGCATGCGCCAGTGATGTGTCACCGGCTGCATCCAGGGTCAATATCTCCTAAATGGTGCACGTTTAGGAGATATTAATTTTATCTATGAGTAAGCCTTATTATAGGCTTACCTGTAGGTAAAAATCACAAAGCGGACTATACTACCGCTTTAAAAACCCTTCCTGACCTCTGTAGCTGCTGGGACTACAAAGAAATTAATTCTCAAACATCAGAGCAAAACCATTGAGGTCATTCATGACCACAGGGTTCCATTCTATGACTCTTGAAGTTCACTTATTCATTGCCCAGGATCTAGTATGCAGCACATGGTTTGAAAAATTGCCGCTTCCATCAAAATCTGATCATGCAGTTGTTTGTTTTATATTAGCAATTGTTATACCAAATTTGGCTCATCAGAATTAGCCCCAGCAGTTAATGCACCATAGGCTGGGAAACAATGTTTTATGTTATCAACTGTATAAGAATAATTAAACCATAGAAGAGGCTGTAGGGTTGTGGTGGGGCCTGCATGTAGGATTTAAATGTAGAACTTTTTAATTACTTGAAAATATGTAGGTACACTTGTACCATATGAATGTGAGCTTTACATTCATCAGGTTCTTTTGCACAGGCTGCATTGATGGGCACTGAACAGGCTGATCTGCTGGGCATTGAACAGGCTGATCTGCTGGGCATTGAACAGGCTGCATTGATGGGCACTGAACAGGCTGCATTGATGGACACTGATCAGCCTGAGTTGATGGGCGCTGAACAGGCTGCACTGATGGGCACTGAACAGGCTGCATTGATGGGTACTGAACAGGCTGCACTGATGGGCACTGAACAAGCTGCGGTGATGGGCACTGAACAGGCTGAGCTGATGGGCACTGAGTAGGCTGAGCTGATGGGCACTGGTGAGGCTGCATTGATGGAAACTGGTGAGGCTGCATTGAGCTGATGGGCACTGGTGAGGCTGCATTGATGGACACTGGTGAGGCTGCATTGATGGGCACTGAACAGGCTGAGCTGATGGGCACTGAACAGGCTGCATTTATGGGCACTGAACAGGCTTCATTTATGGGCACTGGTGAGGCTGCATTGATGGACACTGGTGAGGCTGCATTGATGGACACTGGTGAGGCTGCATTGATGGGCACTGATCAGGCTGCATTGATGGACACTGGTGAGGCTGCACTGATGGGCACTGGTGAGGCTGCACTGATGGGCACTGGTGAGGGTGCATTGATGGGCACTGATAAGGCTGCGCTAATGGGCACTGATGAGGCTGCATTGATTGACACTGGTGAGGCTGCATTGATGGGCAGTGATCAGGCTGCACTGATGGGCACTGGTGAGGCTGCATTGATTGGCACTGATGAGGCTGAGTTGATGGGCACTGATGGGGCTGCGCTGATAAGCACTGGTGAGTATAATACAATCTTCAAATGTGCTATAAAATGCATGGTTTACCCTTTTATGAACAAGAAAATGATGACGTTATGCGGTTGGGCTGGTATAATAATGCTATGGGGCTGGTATGAAATTATTTCCAGAAATAACGTATATATATTACACAATCCTTCCATAAACACATACCACATACACTGCATATATCAATGGAGGAAAATAAGCTTATAAAATAGTTAACTATTTGCCAGTAGAAAATAAAACAAATATGTCTCTGGATTTCATTTTTAAAATCTGATCACCTTATATTAACCACTTAAGCCCCGGAACATTTGGCTGCCCAACGACGAGAGCGTTTTTTGCGATTCGGCACTTTAACTGACAATTGTGCGGTCGTGCAACGTGGCTCCCAAACAAAATTGAAATCCTTTTTTCCCCACAAATAGAGCTTTCTTTTGGTGGTATTTGATCACGTCTGCGATTTTTATTTTTTGCGTTATAAACAAAAAAAGAGCGACAATTTTGAAAAAAATGCATTTTTTTTTTAACTTTTTGCTAAAATAAATATCCCCAAAAAATATATATAAAAACATTTTTTTGCTGCTCCTCTTCCTCCTGCAGCTCTGCCTCCAGTGCCCTGTCCATAATGCCATGCAGAGTCTGCTCCAGCAGGAACACAACAGGGATTGTGTCACTGATGCATGCACTGTCACGGCTCACCATCCTTGTGGCTTCCTCAAGTGGTGACAATGCAATGCATGCATCCTTAATGATCAGCCATTGGCGTGGGGAAAAAAAGCCAAGGCGGCCTGAGCCTGTCATTGTGCTGTATTCGCACAGGTACTCATTGATGGCCCTCTGCTGCATGTATAGCCGCTGCAGCATTGCCAGAGTCGAGTTCCACCTGGTGGGCATGTCACAAATCAGGCGGTTTACGGGCAGGTGGAATTCCTGCTGAATTTCATCCAACTGAGCACTGGCTGTGTATGCTCGCCTAAAATGGCTACAAACTCTTCTGGCCAGCTTTAGCACATCTTGCAACCCTGGGTACGTATTTAGGAAACGCTGCACCACCAAATTGAGGACATGTGCCAGGTATGGCTCATGTATCAACTTTCGCTGTCTAAGGGCGAACAGGAAGTTTGAGCTATTATCGCACACCACCATTCCTGGCTCCAGCTGGCGTGGTGTGAACCACCTCTGGGCCTGTCCCTACAGAGCTGCAAGAATCTCTGCTCTAGTGTGGTTCCTGTCCCCTAAACACACCAGCTGAAGCACTGCATGGCACCTTTTAGCCTGACTCATGGAATAGCCCTTTGAACGCTTAGGGGGTACCTGATGTTCATAGAACAATTCTGCAGAGGAGGGTATAGAGGTGGCAGAGGAGGAGGAGGAGGAGGAGGGGGTAGAGATCACAGGTCAGGCATCATCACCACCAGCTGTATGGAGACGTGGGGGCACAACAAGCTGCAGCACCAAGCCCTGTCCTGCATCCTTTTGAGTTGCAAGCAGCGTTACCCAGTGTGCTGGGATCCAAATATATCGTCCCTGCCCATGCTTGCTGGACCACGTGTCAGCAGTAAGGTGGATTTTACATCTGCCTGCCTTATCCAACAATGCCAGAACATTCCCTTCCACGTGATGGTAGAAAGATGGAACGGCCTTACGCAAAAAGTAGTAGCGACTGGGAACATGCCATCGTGGTACGGCACATTGTGCGAATTCACAGAGGGGGGCAAAATCCACTATACTGAAAGGCAGAAGTTGGAGAGCCAACAGCTTTGACAAGCTTGCATTTAGACACTGGGCATGTGGTTGGCAGGGTCTGTATTTTTTTTCTGCTGCAGCAGATGGGGCAGAGAAGTTTGCCGGATACAGTCTACAGCTGGTGGTGTGTTGCTGGCAGATGTGCTGCTAGGACCTGGGACAACCTGTGCTATGCCATCATCCCTGTCAGTGGAGGCTGCTGAGAGATAATGACTCTATATAGCAGGGGCCCCCTTACAGTGCCAAGGGAACGTCTGCCTCTCCTTGTTGTCCTCCGAGACATTATTGGGAGGGAGGGGGAGGTGCTTATAAGCAAATGTAAAGAAGAAGTTGAAATCTGTACGTAGATGCACTTTAATCAATGTAAAGAGGTGTTTGGTGCACTTTAATTTGAGTACTCACACTACAAAGAAACACTCCACGGATACACTATAATATACTTCAATATAATGCACCAAATGTACAGTGACGCACAGAACTATATGGCGTTAAGCTGGCAGTAATGCACACAGAAGTAAATGGTGTTAAACTGACAGTAACGCACAAAACTATATGGCGTTAAACTGGCAGTAGCGCACACAGAACTATATGACATTAAACTTGCAATAACGCACACAGAAGTAAATGGCATTAAACTAGCAGTAACGCAATCAAATAGATGGTGTTCAACCGTCACTACACTGACGCTATCTGAACTGTCCCTACTCTAGCTATACACTAATGTCAAGATTACTGACTAGGGATGAGCTTCAAGTTCGAGTCGAACACATGTTCGACTCTAACATCGCATGTTCAACCGTTCATCAAATTGCGAACGTTATGGGCCGTTCGCACCAAATTCGAATCACGGCCCATAATTCACTGCGGCATCGCAGTGCATTGCTGGCTGATGACTGGCCAAGCATGCACTATGACCCGCATGCTTGGCCAATCACAGCGCCATCTGTACAGAGAGCCGTAATTGGCCAAAGCCAAGGTGGCTTTGGCCAATTATGGCTCAGGGGTTTAGTACATGCCCCACACTATATAAGGCCGCCTGCACATCGGCCCTGTGTAGTGTGTTCCGGCGTTGAGAGAGATAGAGAGAGAGAGAGAGAGAGAGAGAGAGAGAGACAGTGTAATTTGATTTAAGTTAGATAGAGTAGGCAGGCGAGTCAGTTAGCTGCACTTACAGTGTATTTTGTATATATATATATATATATATATGCATCTTAGGTGTTGTGTGTGTGTGTGTGTGTATATATGTATATATATATATATCTATATATATATATACATATACACACACACACTGTATTCAGTTTAGCTAGATCCATTCCTGTTATTCTCTTCCTACTGAAAGGCAGGCAGGTGTTTTTACAGTATTTACAGTTAGTGTAGTGCGTCCTCTGCACATTGTGCACCTAAAGCTACCTGAAGAAAATTGGTGGTGTTCTTCTGATCCTATTTGTACCACAGGCAGCTGCAGTATTTACAGTTAGTGTAGTGCGTCCCCTGCACAGTGTGCACCTAAAGCTACCTGAAGAAAATTGGTGGTGTTCTTTTGATCCTATTAGTACCACAGCTAGGCAGCTACACTATTTACAGTTAGTGTACTGTATCCTCTGCACAGTGTGCACCTAAAGCTACCTGAAGACAATTGCTGTTGTTCTGATCCTATTAATACCACAGGCAGGCAGCTACAGTATTTACAGTTAGTATACTGTATCTGCTGCACAGTGTGCACCTAAAGCTAAGAAAATTGGTGGTGTTCTTCTGATCCTATTAGTACCACAGGCAGGCAGCTGCAGTATTTACAGTAATGCCCCGTACACACGGTCGGACATTGATCGGACATTCCGACAACAAAATCCTGGGATATTTTCCGACGGATGTTGGCTCAAACTTGTTTTGCGTACACAGGGTCGCACAAAGTTGTCGGAATTTCCGATCGCCAACCACGCGGTTACGTACACCACGTACGACGAGACTAGAAAAGGCCAGTTCAGAACCAAGCGCGGCACCCTTTGGGCTCCTTTTGCTAATCTCATGTTAGTAAAAGTTTGGTGAGAGATGATTCGCGCTTTTTCAGACTCGTGGCTTTCAGATCGTTTTCTGCGGTTCAGTTTGTGCTTGTGGGTTTGTATCTGCTCTTCAGTGCGTGCAGTAAGTTCGTATTGGAGTTTTCTGTGCGATCTTGCCCGCTCGTTGCTGTTTTTCAGGTCGCTCTTCACAGGCCTTGCTGTTCTTTAGTGCGTTCTGTTACTTCGTTCTGAGCAGCCGACCGTTTTCTAGCCATGTTTTGTATACGTACTCCTCGTAGAGTTCGTGCTGTGCGGGGGCTTGGTGTTGGGGTCCTGACCTTGACACAAGTCCAGTCCATGAACAGGGTGGGGAGGAGTTCATGGACCAAGAATCGGTTGCTTCAGCGTGACCAGTTCTGTCATATGCCTTTGCTCCGTGAGATCCGTCAGAATAATCCTGATGATTTCAGGAACTTTCTCAAGATGACCCCGTATTTCACCGTTTGTTGGCTTCGCTGACCCCCTATATCAGCAGGCAGGATACCTGCATGAGGCAAGCCATCACTCCGGAGCAGAGGCTGGTCGCTACCCTGTGGTACTTGGCGACAGGGAGAAGCCTGCAGGACTTGAAGTTCTCAACAGGCATCTCCCCCCAGGCTCTGGGGATCATTATCCCAGAGACCTGTTCTGCCATCATCCAGGTCCTGCAGAAGGAGTATATTAAGGTAAGATTTTTATCCTTTAATGTCACATTTTATTGTATTGAATGTTTTCTAATATATTGTATTTCTTTCCTCATTCCCTAATTACCATGATTGTAATATGCTGTGAATGTCCCCTTTCTCCTCATGCATGCTGGATTTTTATGTAATTTTTTTTTGTCCTTCATACATATTTGCCTTCACTAACCTCCCCAGCATGGTCTACAGGCCCTATATTCACCTCATGTAGTCACTTAAAACAATGTATTTTATCAGCTCCATAGTAGTGCTTTACCCCAAACACCCCCTAAAATGTTTAGAAATGTGATTTGTGCTTTAAATTCAGGCAGAGTGCCAGAGGCTTTGTTTTTTTAGTGTCCCCAAATAATTTTTATTAACCCTCCCTCCCCCCAACTGCTAAGTCAGCTGATCCCAATTCTCTATCTATCCTCAATCATCTATCTGCTGACTTTGCCAAACCCATACACACTATACCCATCTCTTTTGTGCTCAGATTTATGGATGAATTCCCCAAAGCATGTAGTGCAAGGGCCTGCCTGTATACTTTCAAATGGTACTGTTTAAAGTTTTTCTATCCTATTATTATCTTGATAGGTAATAGCACAGAATGTCAAAATGTGCTCAAATGTGTACAATGTGTATTTATATCTTTGTATTATGACACTTCTTACCTGTCCAGTGGGCTGCCAATAGTGTAACTAAGGAGGGGCTGTTCCAAGTAATACCCTGTATTTAGGCATTCATCTCTCAATGAAGTGAAGAGGGTTACCTGTCCAAGATCCCCCCCCATAATGTTAGAAATGGCCCATGAGAGGGGGTGGGAGGGGGAATATGATAGGTGTACCTTTTACTTTGGTGTTGTAAAATTCCCCTTAATAAATGTGATCTGGATGTTGGCCAAGAATGTTTGTGTCTAATCTGCTTTCCATGGTTATGTGCAAAAATAATAATGTTTTTTTTTTTTCCTCAACAGTTTCCTTCCATGCCACAGTAATGGCAGACTGTGGCCTCCCACTTTGCCCAGCGGTGGGACTGCGGAGGGGCAATTGATGGGAAACACATCCACATCGTCCCACCGCCCAACTCGGGGTCGTACTATTATAATTAAAAGGGGTTCAATAGTATTGTGATGTTGGCGGTGGTGTCGGCTACTTATGAGTTCCTGTATGTGGACGTGGGGAAGAATGGCCAGATGTCCGATGGTGGAGTCATCACCCAGACGGAGTTTTACAGGTGGCTCCAGAATGGCAGTTTGGACTTGCCACCTCCAGAAGACAATGTAGAAGGACTCCCATTCGTCTTCATTGCAGATGAACCCTTTGCGCTGGGGGACCATCTTATGCGGCCATTCCCGATGAGGACCCTCACCTCGGAACAGAGGGTTTTTAATTACCGGCTGGCCAGAGCCAGAAGAGTGGTGGAGAACACATTTGAAATCATGGCCAGCCGGTTCCGCCTATTTCTGACACCCATCCATATGGCGGAGTATAAACTTAATCATATAATCCTGGCGTGCTGTGTTCTACATAACTTTTTACGCAAACATTCTGCCAACTATGCTGGCTCAGTTGGGTCTGAGGCCGGAATGATCAATGAACCAACCCTGACGGCGCTTGAAAGTGGCAGTCCTGGCTTGCCCTCCCTGAGTGCCCGTGATGTCTGGTTAAGATACCTTGAGTTCTTTGCGGGTAGGGGGGCCATCAATATGCCAGACAATTTGTGAAGCCTTTATCAAATAAAATCCAAAAAAAAGCAAATCTTTGGTGACATTTACTGCTTGTGTTTGTTTTACCTGACCCTGACAGAAATGTGGGGAGTCGTGAAAATGACGTGATTGTGTAACCTTATACAAAGCTCTGTTGGGTGTTATTTACTAAAGGCAAAGACACTTTGCACTACAAGTGCACTTGCAACTGCACTGAAACTGCACTTGTAGTGCAAAGAGGATTTGCCCTTAGGAAATAACCCCCATTTTTACTGAAAACACCAATTACATCACCACCAAAGTGTTGTAGCGTTGACACAATAATCCACACATTCTTCATTAACAATCATTTTAATACCAGCACAATCACAGGTGCATTTAGAAAAGGTTTTTAAAACAAACCAACCTGTTTGTTGTATAACAATTTTTGGGGTGGCATTATCGCAAATAGAAATGTCCATTTAAGATAAAACAGGCATGTGTAAAACCAACAAGAAAGACACAAATCTTGAACTTACAAAGTTCACATTAAGTAGAACTTGAAGGCAATATCAGACATGAGTATTTAGGAACTGTGTTTGATATTGCGTTCAGATGGGGTGAAGTCACCCCAGGAAAAGCCACATTTGGAAGATGCACACCAATTTCAGAATGTCAACATGTGCGACCTGCCATCACGGGGGATCAAGGGACGTGTTTTGGGGGAGAAACCCCTTCCTCTCAGCTACTTTATTATTGAGGAAGGGGTTGCACCCCCAAAACGCGTCCATTGATCTCCCGTGATGGCAGATAGCACATGTTGGCACACTGTGTGCATCCTCCAAATGTAGCTTTTATAAAAATCGCTAAAACATTTTTAAATTTGTAGAACACAAAAGAAGAAAGTGATTTTGAGGTGTTTTAAACTCGCCCCAAAACATCAATGATGTTCTTATTTTTTTGGATAACATCATTGATGTTTTTCTTGAGGTTTTCCAAAGCTAAATTACACCCCATGATCTCCCCAATCAGGATCTGGGCACTTTCTGTTGTGAAAGGATCTGGATCCACAACATCACGATCACCTAAAAAGAGAGCAAAACAAAACAGGTATCAAAAATATGCCGGCATCCATCTCTTACCTGAGCCTGTGGTCGCAGACACTCACCTGTTGTGGTGACTAGTTCCACCATGTCTTCTTCCTCCTCCTGCTCTTCTTGTGTTGGGGGTATTTCCCCTTCTTCCAGAGGGGGGGGGCTCTGGTCTCCTCAGATGAGGGGTGTCCTCCGAGTCTTTTCTCCCCTATGTAAAACAAAAATGGTATACTTAGCACACAGATATTTGATGGCAGAACTATAAAGATGAAACATTGCTTGGAAGTGGGGTACAATTGTCTATTTTAGCAGAGTTCCAAGATGTAACATTTTCAGTGTCCTTTGTCAAGCTGCAATACTTTACCTGTTTTGTACAAGCTTCACAGATGGAGACCTCCTATAGTATACACTGGAGCACCTGTGTGGGTCCCCTAAGAAAAATGGGGTTCTTGTGTCCCACACTAGTGCTCCAGTGTCCAGATGTGAAAACAGCTGCTGAGTGTCCTCTCCTTACACAGAATCTAGTTTGCATTTCATTCTAGTAACAAAGCCATCTACACCACCAAATTAGTTTCATACAAGTAGGGCGTAAAAAATGTGGCCAAATGCATATGGCCAAAACAATGGTGTTTTGTAGGCCGAAAGAAAAATGTTTGATACGAACGAATAATGTGCCCATGAACATGAAAGTTGCCATTTTAAAATGTACACTTTTAAGAAAAGCACATGGGGCAGCACGAACGTAATAAACATAAAGAATAGGAACACAGCACAACTACTTACTTTTTTGCAGCACTCTCCGGATCTTTCTGTACTGCTCTTGTTCTCGTAATTTTAGGTCTGACCACTGCTTCCTGAGCTGATCTTTGGATCGACGTACCCCGACATTCCGGTGCAGACTTTTGACCACTTTCGCCATGATCTTGGCCTTTCTGACATTGGGGTTGGGGTAAGGTTCATACTTTCCATCATAGTCGGCCTTCTTCAGGATGTCGACCATCTCCAACATCTCCCCAAAAGACATATTTGAGGCCTTAAATCTCCTTCTGGATCGACGTGTCCGGATCTGGGCTTTCCTCCTCCTCGTTCCTGTAATTAGCACGCACCTGCTGTGTATCCGCCATGTGCTCTTCCCCCACTGCGGCGAATGAAAAGGGGCGGGGAATAGACTAGAAAGAACGTCAGGGGCGGGCAGAGTTACACGCATTAGCAGTGTGTATAAAGCGTAACACGGGTGCGTATTACGTACGATCTGTGAGCGGAGGAAGGAGCATTGGAGGCGCCGATCGTAAGAACGAAGGTAAGAGACATACTTGTGCCTATACTGCTTCTACATTTAGGCCTATATTGTAACAAGATTAGAAGAGTTTTGCCTGACATTAGGGTTTGTCTTGTGTTGTGTCTTGCAGTGAAAATGGATATCTTGAATGATACAGACTTCATGGCAATATTCATTGACATGTTCAGGAAGCTGCCTTGTCTGTGGGAGATAACCCACCAACATTATAAGAACCAAGCAAAGAGGAAGGCAGTGCTGGATCAATTGTTGGAAATTGTGAAGCAGGTGATCCCCATGGCAGACATCACATATTTGAAGATCCTAATTGGTGGCCTGAGGAGCACATATGTAAGGGAGCACAAGAAAGTCAGGGATTCGCAGAGATCCGGAGCAGCAGATGACATCTATGTCCCCAGGATGTGGTACTATGACAGGCTGCATTTTCTGGCAGGCCAGACTGAACCCACGTCATCACTCTCCAGTCTTCCTTCCACGCTTCCTTCCCCCCCGGCTGAGGCTTCTGACGCCCAACCTGGGCCTTCCAGGCAGCAACATGTGGAGGAGCCCAGATTGAGCCAGGTATAGCATTCCTCTAAATATTTCTGCTTGTCCAATCAATGATGTTAACTAGATGTTAGTTTGGAGTACTAATTTATGATTGTGATTGATGATGCAAAACATTACAATCATATCCCTTTTTCATACACAGGGAAGTCTCAGCCAGGAGGTGGCTGGGCCGAGCAGGCTGGCTGATATGCAGGTCCCTCCCCTACACCTGCAAAGAGAAAGTGGCAGGAAGAGGAGTACCCTAGAGGAGGCTGCCATAGGCCTCTTTTGGAAGGCTACAGAGGCCCTGGGAGCACCACACACCGTAGAGGAGGACTTTGCTGCCATAATTGCCTGTAAAATGCAGCGGATGAAGGAGGGCCAACAACTCATGTGTGAGTCCTTAATTTTGGAGGCTCTCAATAAGGGGTTGAGGGCCCAAATAACATCTAATACCCACCTTTGTGACCTCACACATGGTCCTCCTCCTCCTCCTCCAGGTCCTCCTCCTCCTCCTTCTCCTCCAGGTCCTACTAGTCCTCCTCCTCCCCCAGGTCCTACTCCTCCTCCTGCCACATCTCCAACAGCAGAGCCACAGCCAGGAAGGAAGCGTGGAAGGAAGACCAGAAAGTGAGGACCCTGGATCCAGTCTGGTCTGGCAAAAGATGCAGCCTCTTGTGGTACCACAGCCCGGGAACATACATGTCATCTGCTGCTTTCCGGATCTCTGTGACTTCTGGACCAGACTGCCTTACATATGGAGTCCTCAGGCCACCAATTTTGATGTTCAAGAATTGATGTCTGCCCTGGGGGTCAAAGGCTTTGCTAATTTCAACTGTTTATCCAGCGTTGCCTCCCTCTTTGTTTGGTTCTGAGCTCTTAATAAAGGATTTTTGGTTTCAATTGTACTCGCCTATGTGTGTTTTCCTTCAAAAAGGACAGTTTGTTGGTGAGGATTCAGGTACATTTCAAATATACAATGTGAAATTAACACCAAACAATCTCCTTGAGATTAAATAATAAAAGATATCAATGGTGTTGTGGTAACTTGACACACAAAACACACACAAAAATATTCTGGAGTAAAACTAAAAATAAAATAAAACAAAGATCAGCCTTTGAAAAAATACAAACATAAAATAAAAAAAAAATCTGGCTTTAAAAAAACAAAAAAAAACCCACAAATATTTTTGTCAGATGTGACAAATCAAAATATATTAAGGGAATCCCGATAAATAATAAAGAAAGAAGTTTGTGAGAAGTCTGTGTGAATATGAGCAGCAAAACTACTTCATTCTTCTCACATTATAAAGAAGAAGAGAGTGCGCTGTATTAAACCATTTTTAACATTGCCGCGTGACGAAAGTGCTGTATCCATTGCGAACGCTAAGTTTACCAGACCGAGTTGTTCCATGTCGGAATTTCTTCTGAGCATGCGTGGCACTTTGTGCGTCGGAACAGGCCACACGCGATCGGATTTTGTTTATTAGAAAATTTTATAGCCTGCTCTCAAACTTTGTGTGTCGGAAAATCCGATGGAAAATGTCCGATGGAGCCCACGCGGTCGGAATTTCTGACAACACGCTCCGATCTGACATTTTCCATCGGAAAATCCGACCGTGTGTACGGGGCATTAGTGTACTGCATCCTCTGCACAGTGTGCACCTAAAGCTGCCTGAAGACAATTGCTGTTGTTCTGATCCTATTAATACCACAGGCAGGCAGCTGCAGTAATTACAGTTAGTGTACTGCGTCATCTGCACAGTGAGCACCTAAAGCTACCTGAAGACAATTGCTGGTGTTCTCATACTAATAATACTACAGGCAGGCAGTTGATTCTGCTAGCTGCAGTATCAGTATATATATATATATACATCCCAGCTTTACGCGGCTACATCTCACTGCAGGTTCTCCTCATCCTCTCTCACCCAGGCTCAGGGTACTTTTTCTGGCAAGGCAGCTGCCAACGTAACCTCTTCCCTCGGCTCAATGGCATCAGTCACTCCTTCCCTAGCCCCACCATGTCCTCCTGAGTAGTCCCACGAACTGTTTGACCACAGTGTTGGGTACATGCTCCAGGAGGATGCCCAACGTTTTGAAGGCTCGGATGATATTACCCAGCTAGAGGAAGGCAGTAATGTGAGCTCAGAGAGAGGGGGTGCCCAAGAAGGACAGCAATCTGGCAGTCATGTTCCCCCAGCTGCAGCATATTGCCAGCTTTGCTCCAGTGATGAGGAG
This sequence comes from Lithobates clamitans, assembly GCA_037952925.1. Classification (NCBI taxonomy): domain Eukaryota; kingdom Metazoa; phylum Chordata; class Amphibia; order Anura; family Ranidae; genus Lithobates; species Lithobates clamitans. The sequence continues at coordinate 1,237,776 of JBBGZY010000398.1, forward strand.
GGAAGGGATGATGAGGTCACTGACTCCATATGGGTGCCTGATAGGAGAGAGGGGGAGGAGGAGGCACATCTCCAATGGGGCAGGATGCCCTCCAGGGGCCAGCTTAAGGGCAGCACACCGACTGTATAACGCTGCAGAGCTCTGCATGTGCAGGGCGCTGCTGGCTTTGCACGTTATTTCAAAAGCTCTTTGGTGTGGGCCTTTTTTGAAACAAGGGCATCAGATCCCACTGCTGCTATTTGCATCATATGTCTCAAGCGTATCTCACGTGACCAAAACATCACCCACTTGGGCACCACATGCTTGACCAGACATATGTCGACCTGCCATGCAGTTCATTGGCAACCGTACATAAAAGACCCACACCAAAGAACAAAGCAGACCTCTCCTTGCTCCTCTTCAGCTTGAATCTCCAACCCCACTATACCTTCAGTCCTCTCTGAAACCTGCACTGAGAGGAATGAAGGTGTAGAATTAGGTGTGTCACAGCCAAGTACTTGCGGGCAATCTGCTATTGGTACACCGACGTTAGATTGTACCAGGCAAATTTCCCTGCCCCAGCTGCTGCACCGCCGAAAGAAGTTCGCTCCCAGCCATCCACATGCCCAGCGGTTGAATGCTAGCTTGGCTAAATTGCTAGCACTTCAACTGCTGCCTTTTCAGTTGGTAGACTCTGCCCCCTTCCGTGAGTTTGTGGAATGTGCGGTTCCTCAGTGGCAGGTTCCCAAACGCCACTTTTTCTCACGGAAGGCGATTCCGGCTCTCTACCGGCATGTGAAAGGCAATGTCTTGGCCTTGCTGGAGAGGGCGGTCAGTGGTAAGGTGCATATTACCGCTGACTCAAGTACCAGCAGGCATGGACAGGGACATTACCTATCTTTCACTGTGTACTGGGTGACTCTTCTGGCAGCTGAGAAGGATGCAGGACAGGGTGCAGTAGTGTTGGAGGTTGTTCCGCCACCACGCCTCCAAAATTCTACTAGTGGTGATTCTGCCACACCTCTCTCCTCCACCCCCTCCCATTCTTCTTCCCCCATAGCGTCTTCCTGTGCTGATTTGTCCTTGGAACCAGCGGTGCTCCATAGGCGTTCAAGGGGCTACACAAGCTCACAGGCAAAAAGATGCCATGTGGTGCTTGAGCTGGTGTGCTTGGGGGACCACACTGGGGCAGAGATTCTGTCAGCTCTGCAGGGGCAGGTTCAGAGGTGGTTGATACCATGCCAGCTTAAGCCAGGTATGGTGGTTTGCGACAATGGCACCCACCCACTCTCCGCCCTCCGACAGGGACAACTGACCCATGTGCCCTGTTTGGCTCATGTCCTTAACTTGGTGGTGCAGCGGTTCTTGGGCAGGTACCTGGGCTTACAGGATGACCTGAGGCAGGCCAGAAAAGTCTGTGTGCATTTCCACAGGTCATATAATGCCAGTGCTCGGCTGGCTGACCTCCAAAAGGAATTTAACCTGCCCAAGAACCGCCTAATCTGTGACATGCCCACCAGGTGGAACTCAATGTTAGCCATGCTGCAGCAGCTGCACAAGCAGCAGAGGGCCATCAATGAGTACCTATGCGACTATGGCACCAGGACAGGGTCAGGGGACCTTGTTTTTTTTCCCCACGCCAGTGGGCTATGATCAGGGATGCATGCACTGTCCTGTCACCATTTGAGGAGGCCACGAGGATGGTGAGCAGTGACAGTGCATGCATCAGTGACACTGTCCCTCTTGTCCACCTGTTGGAGCACACGCTGCGTGGAATAATGGACAGGGCACTTGAGGCAGAACAGAGGGAGGAAGAGGAGGACTTCCTTACCTCTCAAGGCCCCCTTTATCCAGACAGTGTTCCTGCATGTCCGCTGATCAAACAGGAAGAGGAGGAGGAGGAGGAGGAGGAGGAGGAGGATTGTGTCAGCATGGAGGTGGAGCCTGGCACTTAGCATCAGCAGCACTCTTCAAGGAATCATTTACAGTCCGAAGAAACCCATGGACTTGTACGTGGCTGAGAGGAAGTGGCTGCGGATCATGTCTTTCTTAGTGACCCAGAGGACTCTGGACCGAATGCCTCAGCAAACCTACGCTGCATGGCCTCCCTGATCCTGCAAAGCCTGCGAAAGGATCCTCCTATTCGTGGTATCAAGGGGAGGGATGATTACTGGCTGGCAACCCTTCTTTGATCCACGTTACAAGGGTAAGGTTGCGGACCTTATCTTGCCGTCGCAGAGGGAGCAGAGGATGAAACATCTTCGGGAGGCCTTGCAGAAAGGTTTGTGCAATGCGTTTCCAGAGCCTGGAAGGTTACAATTTCCTGGTCCTCCTGGACAACGTGTTGCTGAGGCTTCGGTCAGTCACAGAAGGAGCGGTGGAGAAGGTGGCCGTCTGACCGATGCGTTCAGACAATTTTTTAGTCCTCAGCCCCAAGGGCTGATCGGTTCCAGCAACCATCACCAGCGTCTGATTCACATGGTGCAGAATTACCTAGGGGCAAGATCAGACTTGGACACCTTTCCCACCGAAAATCCTCTGGGTTACTGGGTCATGAGGATGGATCACTGGCCAGAGCTTGCACAGTATGCAATTCAGCTACTGGCCTGTCCTGCCTCCAGCTTTCTTTCGGAACGCACATTCAGTGCTGCTGGAGGCTTTGTAACCGATCACAGGGTGCGCCTGTCCACCGAATCGGTCGATCGGCTGACCTTCATAAAAACGAATTAGTCTTGGATCACCAGCTACCAAGCACCTGATGTAACCGATTGATTTTTTTTAAAATGTGAGATCCCTTCAAGACTGCCTATGCTGATGCTGAGTGACTATTCTGTTATGCTGAGTCACAATCCTCTTCCTCCTCAATTTTCATGCTGATTTTTTGTAAGAATATTTTTGGTTCTGGGCACCGCCACCAGCGGCCAAGGCACAATTTTTCTGCCCCTATTTAACAGGGGCGTGTAAATACAATTTTTGATGCAATACTTTGCAGCAGGGCTCATTCCTGCGCTCCAACTAGAGTATCTGTGAGGGGTTGCAGTGTTGTGGTACCAGTGCCCAAGGCCCAATTTTTTCAGCCCCTGTTAAACAGGGGCATGTAATTACAATTTTTGATGCAATACTTTGCAGCAGGGCTCATTCCTGCACTCCAACTAGAGTATCTGTGAGGGGTTGCAGTGTTGTGGCACCAGCACCAGTGCCCAAGGCCCACATTTTCTGCCCCTGTTTAACAGGGGGGTATAATTACAATTTCCGATGCAATACTTTGCAGCAGGACTCATTCCTGTGCTCCAACTATAGCATCTGTGAGGGGTTGCAGTGTTGTGGCACCAGTGCCTAAGGCCCAATTTTTCTGCCCCTGTTCAACAGGGACATGTAATTACAATTCTTGATATAATATTTCACAGCAGGGCCAATTCCTCCACCCACAAAGAGTAACTGTGAGGGTTGACAGTGTTGTGGCAACACCACCACCACCACCAAAGGCCCAATTTTTCTGCCCCTGTTCAACAGGTGCATGTAATTACAATTCTTGATATAATATTTCACAGCAGGGCCCGTTCCAGCGCCCACCAAGAGTAACTGTGAGGACTTACAGTGTTGTGGCACCAGCACCACTACCACCACCAAAGGCCCAATTTTTCTGCCCCTGTTCAACAATGGCATGTAATTACAATTCTTGATCTAATATTTCACAGCAGGGCTTGTTCCTGAGAGTAACTGTGAGGGCTTACAGTGTTGTGGCAACACCAACACCTAAGGCCCCAATTTCTGCAGAGTATATAGGGCAGGCCCCTACTTTGAAACATCCAACTTACAAACGACTCCTACTTGCAAATGGAAGGAGCCAACAGGAAGTGAGATGGAATCTACCCCTAGGAAGGGAAATTCTCTCCTGTAAGAGTTCATATGGGAAAAACGTGTCTTCTCTTCACTGATGCTTTATCACCAATCCTTGTTTCACTAAAAACTCCCAAATTTTCAAAAAACATTTGTCATTGGGACAGAAAGTGAGGTGGAATCTTCTGAAGAGGTGCACAGACAGCAAAACAAATGTTACAGGGGTGATAACCCTTCCCAATGTTTTCAAAAAAGCTTAAAAATACATTTTTTGGCTGGAGCTCCACTTTAAATATGTACCAGTTCAAAATTAAAAACAGATTCTACTTAACAACAAACCTACATTCCCTGGCTTGTTTGCACCGCCTGTATACTGCTGTTCAGAGTATATAGGGCCTGGGGGCCCCACGCCTTTCCTTTTTTTAATTTGGGTGTGGGGTTCCCCTTAATATCCATACAAGACCCAAAGGGCCTGGTAATGAACTGTGGCGGGGGGGGGGTACCCATGCCGTTTGTCTCACTGATTTTCATCCATATTGCCGGGACCCGATATTACAATAAAGCCGCAAGCAGTTTTATATTGCCTTTTATTCCTTTAAAAATGTCATTTTGTGCAGGGACTGTTCTAAGCACGAGTCACTTTACAGGCATACTATAGACACCTCCCAGGTACAATATTTAAAGGAATATTTCATTTTTTCACTTTAAGCATCATTAAAATCACTGCTCCTGAAAAACCGGCCGTTTTTAAAACTTTTTTTTGCATTGATACATGTCCCCTGGGGCAGGACCCGTATCCCCAAACCCTTTTTAGGACAATACCATGCATCTTATCCTTTAAAATTAGCACTTTTGATTTTGAACGTTCGAATCTCATAGACTTTAATGGGGTTCTAAAGTTAGCGCAAACTTTCGGTCCGTTCGCAGGTTCTGGTGCGAACTGAACCGGGGGGGGGGGGGGGGCGTTCGGCTCATCCCTATTACTGACACGGTCTCACTACACTACACTGAAACTAAATGAGCTGTCCCTACTCTACACTAATGTATGTATGAATGACACGGTCTCACTACACTACAGTGAAACTATCTGAGCTGTCCCTACTCTAGCTGCAAACTATGCAAAGCTAAATGATGGTCCTCCTCACTACACTCACACTATCCCTAGACTGACACTAAACTAATATTCTACACTGACAATTGAAGCAAAATAGCACAGTATAGCACACTAACTAACAGTACTGAACAGAGCCCTGTTCTATCTCTCTCCACGCCGAAATCACACTGAAAATGGCTGCCATTGAAAGAATACTTTTATAATGAGCCATGATTGGATAAAGTCATGATGACAGTGTTCAATCATGACTCTGGCAGTGCTCTGTGCCCTGATTGGCTGAAGCTTTCACTGCTTCAGCCACTCAGGGCTTGCAATGCACTGTTCAGCGCCGCAATGCATTGGCACCCTGTGATCCTATTGGCCTATGCAATTAGGCCATTGAGCTCCTGATTCAAACCCCCTCTCACTGTCTTTAAATGTCAAATGCCATTCAAACTCTGGGCTTGGACTTTTTAATGATAAGGGTTGAACTGTTTGGTGAGGCTTAAAATACACCTGTCAAGTATAGCGGCTGCCACTACAAACTTCCATGGGAAAATGCTAGTCTGACCTTAACACCATTGAATCAAAGATTTGGTGTAAGCATGCTGTTATTGAGTCTCCGAAATACATGAGAATTTCTTATCACTATATATCTTCCAGGTTGGTAACACAGAAAGCAAAGCAACACCATGATATACAGTGAATGAACATTCTCAAAACAATAGGTCTGCAGTGGCAGCCTAGATCATTTTTTCATGCCAGGTCTACTTTAATTTCAGCTATGGTGGTCTCAGCCCTTTGTATGCAGTTAAGATTTAGAGGTCAGAAATTGAACTGAAGGCAAATGCAAGTGCTTGCAGGCACTAGTAATATTAATGTTATTGTATCAAAACCTTTGATGGAGATTACAAATTCATTTTATTTGCTTATCATAGTTATGGTAGTTTTTTACTTGGCAGGTTTTTATTGCTGGAACAGCCTTGAACAACACACATAGGGAACTCGAAAACCTTTGGAACTGCTCTAAATACACTGCTCAAAAAAAATTAATGGAACACTTTTGTAATCAGAGTAGAGCATCAAGTCAATTAAACTCCTGGGATATTGATCTGGTCAGTTAAGTAGCAGAGGGGGTTGTTAATCAGTTTCAGCTGCTTTGGTGTTAATGAAATTAACAAGTGCAAACGATGGGCAACAATGAGACAACCTCCAAAACAGGAATGGTTTTACAGGTGGAGGCCACTGACATTTTTTTCCCTAGTCATCTTTTCTAACTGTTTTTCACTCATTTTACATTTGGCTAGGGTCAGTGTCACTACTGGTAGCATGAGGTGATACTTGGACCCTATAGAGGTTTCACAGGCAGTCCAACTCCTCCAGGATGGCACATCCATATGTACCATTGCCAGAAGGTTTGCTGTGTCTCCCAGCACAGTCTCAAGAGCATGGAGGAGATTTAAGGAGACAGGCAGTTACTCTAGGAGAGCTGGGCAGGGCCGTAGAGGTCCTTAACCCATCAGCAGGACCAGTATCTACTCCTATGTGCAAGGAGTAACAGGATGAGCGCTGCCAGTGCCCTACAAAATGCCCTCCAGCAGGCCACTGATGTGAATGTCTCTGAGCAAACAATCAGAAACGGACTTCATGAGGGTGGCCTGAGATGTCCTCTAGTGCCCTGTGCTCACTGCCCGACACCACGGTGCTCGATTGCCATTTGCCATTAAACGCCAGAATTGGCAGGTCCGCCACTGGCACCCTATGCTTTTCACTGATGAGAGCAGGTTCTCCCTGAGAACATGTGACAGACGTGAAAGGGTCTGGAGAAGTCATGGAGAATTTTGTGCTGCCTGTAACATCGTTCCGCATGACCAGTTTGGAGGTGGGTCAGTGATGGTCTGTGGAGGCATATCGCAGGAAGGACGCACAGACCTCTACAGGCTAGACAATAGCACCCTGACTGCCATTAGGTATCGGGATGAAATCCTTGGACCCATTATCAGACCCTACACTAGTGCAGTGGGTCCTGGGTTCCTCCTGGTGCACGACAATGCTGGGCCTCATGTGGCCTCATGTGGCCTCATGTGGTGATAGTATGCAGCCAATTCCTGGGGGATGAAGGAATTGAAACCATTGCATGACCCCCACGCTCGCCTGATCTAAATCCAAAAGAACACCTCTGGGACAATATGTTTCGGTCCATCCGACGCTGCCATGTTGTACCTCAGTCTGTTCAGGAGCTCAGTAATACCTTGGTCCAGATCCGAAATACTCAAGGACATCCTCCGTCGTCTCATTAGGAGCATGCCCTGATGTTGTCAGGCATGCATACAAGCACGTGGGGGGCAAACAAACTACTGAGTACCATTTTGAGTTGCTGCAATTAAATTTCAGCAAAATGGACTAGCCTGCTGCATAATTTTTTCGCTTTGATTTTTGGGGTGTCTTTGAATTCAGCCCTCTGTAGGTTGATAATTTTCATTTCCATCAAACTATGTGGCAACCTTTCATTCCTAACACATTACCCAGTCCATATTGGTATAGATATCCAGCATGCTATTTTCCTCCATTGAGATCTGATGTGTTTTCAAAGTGTTCCTTTCATTTTTTTTGAGCAGTGTAGTATGTCATGCAACTGCTGATTGAAGCTGACTTGTGAGAATCCAAGGTGGTGACATAAAAATAAAGAGAATGCCTACTTTCTTTTCAAAATTATAACAGCCAACTTAATTTTTGTTTTGTTTATTCACCCCAAACAATGTAAGAATACTAGTTGTATATTCAATATCCTGATGGAATGTAACTGTGCAAGACATGGAAGTGGACCACATAAAAAACTGACATTGTGTGTTAGGGACAAACCTGTCATTATTGTACATAAATCACTATAGACAAAAGGCATTACACCAAAGCCATAATAACAAAAATAATACTTCAAAAAGATGGTGAACTCATATCAAACAAACCTGATTGTCAGGGATGATTTACTAACCATTCGAATTATACCTAAATAGGCACAGATGACTGACCTCCAAGGGCATACTATTATGGAAAAGTTGTTTTGATTAATGTGCAGTTGATTCTCAGATCTTCAATGATAAATGTATAAGGGAGTCAAATCAAATTGAATGAACCCAATAAGGCCTATTAGGCAGCGATTAAAACATGCCAGTTTGAGGATCATTGAGGGATCAGTGAATGATACAGAATGTAATATAAACTAACCCAAATTGAATTTAACGGATAACATAGGTACCATTCTATATTAGCTATTGGTGAAAATGAAAAAGGAAATTACACTCATGCACTTTAGTTATGTTAAGTAGAAATTGACCCGAGTGGGTGCTATTTTTATATGGCTTTATATTTATTCAGATAAACATCGGAGGTCTTTAGCTATTAGCTAAGGAGTAATGGGTTACACCTGCAAGGGATAGCTGTGCTTAGTGTTTTCTTTGATAATGCTTTAAATATCCCAAGATTGGAGCTCTGTAATGCCGCGTACACACGGTCGGACTTTCCGACGGGAAATGTTGGATGTGAGCTTGTTGTCGGAAAGTCCGACCGTGTGTATGCTCTATCGAACATTTGCTGTCGGACTTTCTGCCAACAAATGTTTGAGAGCAGGTTCTCAAATTTTCCGCCAACAACACTTTGTTGTCGGAAAGTCCAAGCATGTGTACACAAGTCCGCGCACAAAAGTTCACGCATGCTCGGAATCAAGTATGAGACGAAGCGCTTAGTCTTGTAAAACTAGCGTTCGGAATGGAGATAGCACATTCGTCACTCGGCAAATTTTGAAATCTCTCAATGCAGGGCATTCTCTTCTTCTTTATAATGCTATAATAATGAAGTTGCTTTGCTTCTGATATGCACACAGAGTTCTGACAAACTGATTTTTTATTATTTCTCGTGATCTCCTGAATAATCTTTGTTTTTGTTGTTTTTTTTTCTCATGATCTCCAGAATATTTTTATTTTTGTCAAGATCTCCAGAATAATCTGTTTTTTTTTCTAGTGGTCTCCTTTTTATTTTCCTTTTTTTTATAGTGATCTCCATAATATTTTTTGTCGTTTTGTGCGTCAAGTTACCACAACACCATTATTATCTTGTATTTTTAACCTCAAAGAGATACAACTATGTTGGTGCCCCTTGTTAATTTGACATTGTATTTTTGAAATGTATCTGCCTAATCACAAACAAATTGTCCTTTTTAAAATAAAACACATAGCCAAGAATTTGTCAAAACAAAATTTTGAAATTTAATAGGGGTAACAAAATAAAGAGGAAGGCAACACTGGAGAAACAGTTGGATTGGTGAAGCCTTTGTACCCCAGGGTAGACATCAATTATTGGACAGGCAAAATTGGTAACCTGAGGAGTCTTTTTAATAGGGAACACAACCCGGTCCAGGACTCCAAGAGATCGGGAGCAGCAGCAGATGACATATATGTTCCGAGGCTGTGGACTTACAACAGCCTGCATCTTTTGCCAGACCACACCAAACCCAGGCCATCACTCTCAACACTTCCTTCCACGCTTACTTCCATGCTGCTGTGGTGGGTTGGGTGGCTGCGGTGTTGGTGGTGTTGCTGGAGGTGGTGGAGGAGTAGTATGGTCCAACTCACACATGTGGCTTTTAGTTGTGAGTTGGCCCCTCATCCCTTTGTTAAGGGCCATAAGAATGATCTCCTCACAGATGAGGCATTGGCCCTCCTCCATGCGTTCCAGTTTACTGAAGGGAAAGATGATTAATGGGATACCCAAAAAAACAAAAAACAAAAAACAGCTGCTACAAACCATGTGACAAAAAGGAAAACAAGTGTGAAATAAATTGTAGCGCTAAAAACACATATATTGGTAGTATATGTAAAGTTCAAAGTGCATATATGCGCAGTGTCCCAAGAAATAAAAGCAAATATGTAATCAAAGGGAACAAAAGTCCACAGTGGAAGAAATAATCCGTGTGAATAATCTTGTCTGCTTCCCAACTGTCAGCTTGTATATCATCAACTTAAGCGAATAGATAAAATACGCTTACCAGAGAAGTTGGATTCTACTGCCGTAACATAGAATCAATGGAGCTTAGTGCCACCCAGGGCGAAGTAGTGGAGTGTTGGAGGCAGGGGTAGAGCCTCTGCAGGACTGGGACATCCCCTCTTTATCCGCCAAAGCAGAGCCAAAGATGAATTCCAAAAGAACGAAGTGGTTCCTCAGTTCCCCAGTATATGTGGAAAAAAGAAGGGATGCTCCCACATAGTGTAATTCTGGGTATTTTTATTCATAAAAAAACCACAATACATATAAAAAAGTGATCACAGAATAAAATAAAAAGCAGTGTATAGGGTCTGTAAAAAGCCTCCCTACGCGTTTCGGTCCAATGACCTTCAACAGGTGCATATGGGGACCCTCATGACACTGCCCAAATTTATAAAATACTATATACCATAAAAAATAATCAAGACCAATGGGCTGTTAGCAGACGAATAACAATGGATATCATTGGACCTAGGGAACATCACCTGTTAGGGTATACCACACCCCCTGAATATATCCAATCAATTGAACTTATGGTGTAAAATTTATGTCATTATAGCCAATGTGCATATAAGATTTCTCCATATCTATATCATGTACTTATAGCTGCCAAATGGGCATCCTCGTGTGGAAAGCCCGGGAACGTAGCCAAACAAGAGCGTGTGACATCAATGATCAACGGTGTGCAGATCGTGCAGAGGGGTTGCCTGGCAACCATGCACGCTATTGCCCAAAAAGCCCGCGAGTCTAAGGGGCGTGCCCGAGTGGCCGACACATGACGTTGAAGAGCCGGAAGCTTGTGGACCAAGCAGGAGGGTTGCCTGACAACCCTACATGCTACCGCCCGAAAGACCGTGAACACACAAAGCGTGTCCGCGCGTCCGTCACGTGATCTCAAATTGTCCCCCATGTGATGACTGACGTCATCCACACCTGGACAATCGAGATAGATTGCCGGTGTCTTGCCAAACAAGTTCCCTCGGCGGATAAGTTCCCCCCCCTGTACTGCGCAGGCGCAGCGCCTGCGCAGTACGACCTACTAACACCCGCCAGAGATAGCCGAAGCTCGAGATCGACAATCAGCTGTGCACGGCGCCTGCACTCTGGGTCCAGGTTCCTTCCCTACCACCCAAGTGGACCTAGAGGGGGAATCTAAAAGAGCCGAGCGAAGCGAGGCCATGCCCAAAGCGTGGCGAGCGAAGCGAGCCCGCGAGGGGCCCTCTTACAGGCGCCGTGTACAGCTGATTTGGACCTATTCCCCTTCGGCTATTTCCACCTGCGCAGTAGAGGGGGGTCCATATCCGCCGAGTGGAACTTTTTCGGCAGAACACCGGGCAGCGGCGTCACAGGGCCAGGAGGGGCTGCGAACCAGAGGGGTGTGTCAGCACGGTCGTCTCGTCACATGACCTTAAAGTGATGACAGACGTAGACATTTAAAACTGGATGCCAGGCAACAAAGACGCTATGTCGGGAGGGTTTGCAGTAATGCAAACAAACCCGCACTGCAATCACCCCATCTGAAGGGGATCTCTCCTGTAACCCCTGGCGTAAATCAATATTAGAAAGTACGTCAGTGGGCTGGGAAAGATGGATGGCATTATGAAATGGGCACCCTGACAAACTAATCATAATAATTGGAGATACAAAAAAGGATCATGTAAAATAGAAATCAACAACTAAAAATGTAAAATGAAACCTTATTTGCTAAATATATGAAATAAACTCTCAAGTGGTGATGGAGGGAAAAGACGAAAATATAGATAAATAAAATAAGGGTGCTTAGGGCCGGACCTATACCAAGCCCAACTCACTGACCCCAAATGCGTATCGTAGCTCTAAGGTCAAGAGTGAAAAATGTGTGAGGGTTTGAAAGTCATGAGATTACTGATAATGCACGGATGCACGTGTGAAAAAAATATATGATGTATAAAAATATGTGAAGTGTATATACGTGAAAAAAAAAAAAAATTAAAAAATATATGTAAAATAAAATAAATGAAAAGTGGGATAAACAAAAATGAATTGAAGTAATATTAGGATGAATTAATAAACGAGTTCAGATCCCATTCCACATTAAGCCCATACGGTAAATAAGATCTGAGCTGGTCTATCCAGTACGTCTCAAGTCTGGATACCCCCCGTAAGTGGGACTCACCTCGCCAATGGGGGACAAATTTGTCAATAACCTGGAACATACTTCCCATGGGATCCTTATTATGGTGGAGTAAATAGTGTCGGGGTACCGAGTGTTTATCCTTGCCACCTTTTATACCCGCAATGTGTTCATTTACACGTATGGTAAACGTTCTAACAGTCCTGCCCACGTATTGTTTTTTGCATGGGCAGGTGATCAAATAAACCACATATTGGGTAGTACAGGTGGCAAACTCTTTCATGTGGTAAATACGTGAGGTGATGGTAGAGCCAAAGGTATCCATTTTTCGTCCCTTCAGCACATTATGTGCACATACATTGCACCTACGACACGGGTAATAGCCATGGCATTGTTGGAAGAAGGGGATTTCTTTGGGGGATCTATGATGTTAGGGGCAATTTGTCCCTGTATAGAACGGGCCCCTCTGAAAATAACCCCAGCATTCTCCGGTAACACAGGCCCTAGAAATCTATCGCTCTTGAGTACTTTCCAGTGTTTTCTAAAGATGGCCCTTATTTCTTTAAATTGGGTAAAATATGTGGTGAAAAAAGACCATTTAGCTCTGGAATCAGAAGTATTAGAGGGTCGTTCTGTGAGTGTCGAGTTTCTATCAATCTGTGACACTCAATAGATTTCTGCATCCAGTTCTCCTGCATTGTACCCTTTTGCTATAAATCTGTCCTTTAATATCTGGGATTGGGCATAATAGTCTCTGATTTGGGAACAATTGCGGCGCAATCGTAGAAACTGGCTGCGTGGAACAGACCGTAACCATTGGGTGTAATGGCAACTGTCAGCCGGGATATACCTGTTACGATCTGTGCATTTGAAGTAAGTTTTAAACTCCAAATGTTGGTCTACCACCATGATTTCCAAGTCTAAAAAATGTATAGATTGTAAACTGGCCTCATAGCTCAGGGAAATACCACGGTCGTTGGCATTCAAAAATGCCATGAAAGCATCCAACGACACACGGTCTCCCTGCCATAGGAGGAGGATGTCGTCAATATACCTGACCCAGAGAGCCAACTCTGGCCTCTGGCAGGCATAGACGACATCCTCCTCCCACTGGGCCATAAAAAGATTGGCCAAACTGGGGGCAAACTTGGCCCCCATGGCCACACCCTTTTGTTGTATGTAAAATTGGTTCTGAAACCAGAAGTAGTTGTGACCAGTGGCGAACCATAAAAGCTGCATGATGAAATTGCGCTGCAATATTGGTAAAGTGTGGTTTCTAGATAAATGTTTTTCAATCGCACTAAATCCCAGCAGGTGTGGTATGCACGTATATAGCGCAGCCACGTCGGCTGTGACCAAGTACGTTCCCTCCTTAAGCCTGACCTTTTCCAGACGTTGAATAACGTCCCTAGTGTCCTTGAGGTAGGACGGAGTGGATTGAACCAATGGTTGAAGGAAAACCAGTCAATCCCGCTGACAATGGGTCTGCCAGGGGGATTGACTGGGTCCTTGTGGACTTTAGGGAGATAATATATTGCGGGGATCCGTAGGAACAAGGGGCACCAAATAATTTTTCTCTTTTTTATTGAGGATCCCCAAGGCATAACCCTCATTAACCAATTCTACCAAGGCTCGTTTGTATTTATGGGTGGGATTATAATTTAGAGGAGTGTAAGTGTCTCGATCCCGGAGGATCTTTGACATTTCTCCAATGTAGTCATTCTTATTAAGAACTACAATGCCCCCACCCTTGTCGGCCGGTCTTATAATGAGATCTTTCCTCTCGCAAAGTTCTTTGAGCCCTATTTTGATTTGCGGATCAATGTGAGTCTTTCTTTTAGGTTTAGGAAGCTGATCCAAATCTTGCAAGACCAGGTTCTTAAAGACCTGAAGGGATGGGGCTAGATTTCCCGGAGGGTTGAATAATGAGGGATTAGCTAATCCCGAATGTGTATATTCGTGGTTGCTGGAAATGTGGTTAGTTGTAAGAGAGACTGAGGGTTGACTCAAAAAGTGTCTCTGTATGCTTAATTTTCTAGTGAATTTCAACACATCAATAAATGTACAAAATTTGTTTAGGGGTCTTGGAGGTACAAATTTGAGTCCTTTGTCTAAAACCGATTTTTCAGCTTCAGTCAAATGGACAGTGCTGAGATTAAAAATCCCCACTCCTCTCAGACTCTTTTTCTTTTTGCTTCTAGCCTTCCACCCCCCTCTGGTCCCTCTTTTCCTTCTTGGTAGCTTGGATGGTTTTCTATGGGTCTCTGAGAACCCGATGTGTTCGAAATTTAGACCTCTTTGGTTGTAATTATAGGGTGACCTATTATAAACATCTTCCTCTCTATCGTATTGAGGGTAGGGCTGGTGATATACATCTGATATTGGATGTTCCTGTAAGGGTAAATAACGGTTTTGAGTGTGTATCGGGGTCTCATAAGGGTAGTCACGACTATATGATCTAGGTCTTTGATTACCTCCCCAGTGTTGCTCTCTATAAGGTATAAACCCAGAGATTCCTCTGTGAGGAGGATTCACTGGATGTCCCTGTGAATGACCTCTACCTCGATTTTTTGGTCCACCTCCCCTATGGCTAGGAGGAGGGTAGACCGGGGGTGGTGGACGGGGGTAGATGTTTCGGGGACCAGAATTTCTAGGATTGTTGGATTTGGGATCTAGAGGGCGTCTAGGAGTTCGGTATGTTTGTCCTGAAGTTCCCCCAGAGTTTTGGGGGGGTTCATACACTAATTTCCTATCTACTTTAAGCTTTGTTGTCTGTTGAGTCTCCATGGGAAGAGACCCATTCTCTACTGTGACAGCAGAGGCCATCTTTTTTTGCCAATTAAAAACCATGTTTGTACTATAACCTGAAAAAATCACGATTATATTTCTTTTGTTTTTTATTCCTCTGGTCTTTTTCCTCCTTCTCTAAGTTGTTTTTCAGAGTGGAGGAAAGAGAAATATATTCAGCCGTGGTCTTGTGTACTAAAAGTTTATCCTTGAGATCTTTAATTTCTTGATCTATCAAGGATAACTTGGTGCGTTTTCTTTGTATTAAAAAGTCTAAAAGTTGAATCCTGACATCGTTAAAATATTTGAACCATGACTCTACGTCGGATTCATCTTGTTGTGGAAAAACGTCCCAGTGGAGGCCTCTGGGTACCATCCGTTCTCTGATATATTGTTCGAGAAAGGCGGTATCCCATTGAAGATGAATTTCACTTATCAAATTTTTTAATCTCATAAAGAGGCCGCCTACTTCTGAATCTGGGTTGGTAACCACAAAACACCTTCAGTTCGCAGCCCCTCCTGGCCCTGTGACGCCGCTGCCCGGCAATCTATCTCGATTGTCCAGGTGTGGATGACGTCAGTCATCACATGGGGACAATTTGAGATCACGTGATGGACGCGCGGACACGCTTTGTGTGTTCGCGGTCTTTCGGGCGGCAGCATGTAGGGTTGCCAGGCAACCCTCCTGCTTGGACCACAAGCTTCCAGCTCTTCAACATCATGTGACGGCCGCTCGGACACGCCCCTTAGACTCGCGGGCTTTTTGGGCAATAGCGTGCATGGTTGCCAGGCAACCCCTCTGCACGATCCGCACACCGTTGATCATTGACGTCACACGCTCTTGTTTGGCTACGTTCCCGGGCTTTCCACACGAGGACGCCCATTTGGCAGCTATAAGTACATGATATAGATATGGAGAAATCTTATATGCACATTGGCTATAATGACATAAATTTTACACCATAAGTTCAATTGATTGGATATATTCAGGAGGTGTGGTATACCCTAACAGGTGATGTTCCCTAGGTCCAATGATATCCATTGTTATTCGTCTGCTAACAGCCCATTGGTCTTGATTATTTTATATGGTATATAGTATTTTATAAATTTGGGCAGTGTCATGAGGGTCCCCATACGCCCCTGTTGAAGGTCATTGGACCGAAACGCGTAGGGCGGCTTTTTACAGACCCTATACACTGCTTTTTATTTTATTATGTGATCACTTTTTTTATATGTATTGTGTTTTTTTTATGAATAAAAATACCCAGAATTACACTATGTGGGAGCATCCCTTCTTTTTTCCACATATACTGGGGAACTGAGGAACCACTTAGTTTTTTTGGAATTCATCTTTGGCTCTGCTTTGGCGGATAAAGAGGGGATGTCCCAGTCCTGCAGAGGCTCTACCCCTGCCTCCAACACTCCACTACTTCGCCCTGGGTGGCACTAAGCTCCATTGATTCTATGTTACGGCAGTAGAATCCAACTTCTCTGGTAAGCGTATTTCATCTATTCGCTTAAGTTGATGATATACAAGCTGACGGTTGGGAAGCAGACAAGATTATTCACACGGATTATTTCTTCCACTGTGGACTTTTGTTCCCTTTGATTACATATTTGCTTTTATTTCTTGGGACACTACGCATATATGCACTTTGAACTTTACATATACTACCAATATATGTGTTTTTAGCGCTACAATTTATTTCACACTTGTGTTCCAGTTTACTAGCTGTCACACAGCCAAATGACTCGTGGGCACCAGGGGTCGCTGTAAGTGCCGCAGTAGCCTGGCAAACCAGTCGCTGACTCCTCCAGGTTCCTCGCCTTCCTGGTCCTTTTGATTGGAAGATGGAAGGGAGGAGCCTGGGATTCCGTCAGGCTGCTTTCCACGGCCACCTCCTGGCTGAGACTTTCCTGTGTATGAAAATGGTACATAGTTTTAGTTTTTTTGGTCATCCATCACACACAATTTTGAGCTCATGACTGTTGCAAATTGAATGTTAACAAATAGAAAAGACTATCATTCTGACCCCAGCATTTTTTATTCTTGTCCCAATCATTTTTGGTTACTATTGTCTATTGATATGTAAACCACTTTGTTAAATCAGAAATTAGTGATCAATAATAGCATCTAGTTAGCGTCATTCACTTTTTTAAAAGAAATATGTTGAACAATGCTATACCTGGCTCAAGCTGGGCCCCTCCACATCTTCTTGGGTGGAAGGCCCAGGTTGGACTTCAGAAGCCTCAGCTGATGTTGAAGGAAGTGTGGAAGGAAGTGTGGAAGGAAGGGTTGAGAGCGATGGCCTGAGTTTGCTCTGGTCTGACAAAAAACGCAGTCTGTCGTAGTACCAGAGCCTGGGTACATATATGTCATCTGCTGCTGCTGCTGATCTCATGGAATCCTTGACCTTTTTGTGCTCCCTATTATATGTGCTCCTCAGGCTATCAATTTTGGCCTTCAAATAGTTGATGTCTGCCGTGGGAGTCACTGGCTTCCCCAATTCCAACAGTTTCTCCAGCACTGCCTTCTTCTTTTGCTTGTTGGAGTAATCTCTGCATGCCACCTGCCAGAGACATGGCAGCTCCCTGTACATGTCAATGATGTTTGGTAGGATGTCTGGGTCAGTAAATTTATCAACTATTTTCTCTGCAAGACACAACACAAGACAAACCCTAATGTCCGAATAAACTCTCCTAATCTTGTTCCAATATAGGCCTCAATCTGTAAGCAGCATGGGCCACTAACCACTGATGCCCCAAGTTAAAATTGT
Source organism: Lithobates clamitans (assembly GCA_037952925.1). Lineage (NCBI taxonomy): Eukaryota > Metazoa > Chordata > Amphibia > Anura > Ranidae > Lithobates > Lithobates clamitans. Next base: position 1,255,402 of record JBBGZY010000398.1, read on the forward strand.
ACCTTTGTTTGCACAATCGGCTTTACTGTTGTACAGTTAAAAAAGCCAAGTTTGAGGTTCGTGGGCACAGTAATCGTTCGTAGTAAACATCGTTCGATCATTAATACGACATTTTTGGCAGATGCAGGTTAACTACATTTGTTCATGCCTATTTGTATTAAAAGAAGTTTATTACATTGTTGTCTAGATGTGTTTGTAACTATAATAAAATGCAAACTTGATTCAGTGTAAGGAGAGGACAATCAGCAGCTGTTTACACATCTGGATGCAGGAGCACTAGTGTGGGACACCAGAACAACCTTTTTATGGTGTCTCACGCTGGTGCTCCAGTGGATACTAGGGGTCTCTCCATGTGTGAATCTTGCACAAAACAGGTAAGTATTCCAGCTTTTGAAAGTGAAAAAATCATGTCTTCAGTTTGGAACTCTGCCAAAACAGACAATTTTACGACATTTCCAAGCAATGTTTCATATTCCTATTTCTCACCTCAAATATCTGTCTGCTAATTATACCTTTTTTGTATTCACATAGGGGAGAAAAGAATCGGGACATCTGAGGACACCAGGAACCCCACACCTCCTGAAGAAGTGGAACAACTCACCACACAACCTGATGATGCGGATTCTGAGGTTCAGGAAGTGGTGGGTGAAGTAGTCGAAATGGTGACCACAACAGGTCAGTGTCTGAGACCACAGCTTCAGGTAATAGATGTATGCCTGCATATTTATAATACATGGTGTGTTTTTTTATTTTTAGGTGATGTGGATGTTGTGGAAGAAGAAACTCACTTCAACAGTGCAAGTGCACAAGTCCTCATCATAATGGTGTGCAATCGGGATTTAAAGAAGGTCAAGCAAAACATCAATGATGCTCAAAAAAGACTGACCAACATCATTGATGTTTTAGCCAAAATCTAAAAACACCAAAAAATGTAAATGTTGTCGTTATTGTTTTTCATGTTTTAAAAGTTTTAAAGTAATTGCAAAGCCAAATTTTGAAGATGCACACAGTGTGTCAACATGTGCTATCTGCCATCATAGGATATCAATGTACGCGTTTTGTGGGTGCAACCCCTTCCTCGCAACTAAAGTAGATGAGAGGAAGGGGTTGCACCCCTGAAACATGTCCATTGATCCCCCACGATGGGATCTAACACATTTTGACATACTGTTGCTTATTTCAAAAAAGCAAAACCACTTTGCCCTACAAGTCCAATGCAAGTGCACTTGTAGGGCAAAGTGGATTGTCCCTTCTTAAATAAGGCCCAGTGTGTCAACATGTGCTAGCTCCCATCATGGGGGATCAATGGACGTGTTTCGGGGGGGAGCAACCCCTTCCTCTCATCTACTTTAGTTGCGAGGAAGGGGTTGCACCCACAAAACGCGTACATTGATATCCCTTGATGGCAGATGGCACATGTTGACACACTGTGTGTTTTGTGGCTTTATCAAAATAGATGTAGGGAAAAGACACACATTTTAGACATGGGATCATGATGGAAATCCACATTTTGAGTCCCGAATTGTGTGCATCTTCAAAATTTGGCTTTTACAGGGGTAAGATCACCCCACCTGATGAAGGCAAAATCAACACAGTTTTAACATACTAATGTCTCATATGGCCTTCACTTTATCAAAGTTGAACTTTGTAAGTTCCTGAGTTGGGGATGTGGATGTTATGTTTTGAAACATGCCTGTTTAGCCACAAAAAAGGCTATATCTACTGTCAAACATACATGTTATACTCCAAAGATGTTGGTTTGTTTAAAAACCCTTTCATAACGCACATGTGAATGTGCTGGGAGTAAAATGTTTTATACTCAACAATGTGTGGCTTCTTCTTTAAATGATCAATACCATTTTTTGGAGTAAGTAGTTGTAGTTACAGGGGCAATGGGGGGGCGGCTTACTAAAGGCAAATCCACTTTGCACTACACATGCACTTTCAGTGCACTTTCAAATGCACTTGCAGTGCACTTGTAGTACAAGGGGGATTTAACTTTACTAAATAACCCCCACTGTACTGTTAAATTTACCAAAACCAGGCCATTTTAGGGACTGCAAGTAATTAATTCAGTTTAAAAGGATGATTATTTTTATCAATAATGCATTACATACATTAACAACAAAAACATTGTGTGTGTGTGTAGGAGACCCATAGCACAACAGAACATAATAGTTAGCTGAAGAAGAGATTGTCACCTCATGTATCAAATAAGTTATGTTTGCACTATTGAAGAAAATGGCCAAAAATAAAAGGCCATTGGAGAACCTAGGAGACAGATAAGAAACACAAGCAGTAAAGCAAATGCAATATGAGTTTAGTTTTTCTCAAAAAAATTATTATAAACAGATTACTGATTACCTGGCATACCAATTGCCCCCCTACCCACAAAATAATCAAGATATCTTTGCCGTACTTCACGGGCGCTTTGGGGGGGGCAAGCCAGGACGGTCAGCTTCAAGAGCCGTCGGGTTTTCATCCAGTGAGCCAGCCTCAGTCGCAACTGAGGCCAGATAGTTGGCTGCATTTCTTCTCAAAAAATGATGCAAAATGCAGTAGCACAGAATAATATGGTTCTGGCCAGCCGGTAGTTAAAAACCCTCTGGTCCGGGGTGAGGGTCCTCATCGGGAACAGCCGCATCAGATAGTCCCCCAATGCAAATGCTTCATCTGCCACAAACACAAATGGGAGGCCCGCCACATTGTCTGCTGGAGGTGGCAAGCCCAAGCTTCCAGTCTGGAGATGCCTGTAGAATTCCATCTGGGTGATGACTCTTCCATCCGACATATGGCCATTCTTCCCCACGTCCACATACAAAAACTCATAAGTCGCCGACACCACCGCCAACAACACAATACTACTATACCCCTTATAGTTATAATAGTACTACCCTGAGTTGGAAGTTGGGACGACGCGGACATGTTTCCCATCTATTGCACCACCACAGTTGGGAAGGTCCCACTGCTGTGCGAACTGGGAGGCCACAGTCTGCCATTCCTGTGGGTTGGAAGGAAACTGTGGAGTCAAACAAAAAAAAAATTAGTACTTTTGCACATAATATTGCAAGCAGATTAGACACAAACATTCTTTCCCAACATAAGTATAACATTTATTTAAATGAGTATTTAAAGACAAAAGTATAAGGTACACTTATCATATTCCTCACCTCCTCTGATGGCCCATTGTAAAAATTTTAGGGTGGGGGGAGATGTTTTGGACAGGTAACCCTCTCCAGTTCATTGAGAGCTGAATGCCTAAATAATGTTACTTTGGCCAACCAATCCTTACTTACACTATTGGTAGCCCACTGGAAAGGTAAGAAGTGTCATAATCCAAAAATATGAATACACACTGTCCAAATTGAAGCAAATCTTTACATTCTGCAATTACCTATCAAGATAATAGGAGAACAAAACTTTAAACAGTACAATTTGAAAGTATTCTGGCAGGCCCTTGCACTACATGCTTTGGTGAATTCATCCATAAATCTGTCCACAAAAGAGGTAGGTATAGTGTATATGGGTTTGGCAAAGTCAGCAGATAGAGGATTGGTATCGGCTGACTTAGCGGTTGGGGGGAGGGAGGGTTCCAAATACGTTTGTGCCCCCCAAAAAAAGACTCTTGCACTCTGCCTGAATTTAAGGATAACAATAACATTTGTACACATTTTAGGGGGTGTTTAGGGTAAGCACTACAGTGGAGCTGACAAAATACATTGTTAATGGACTAGACTAGGTGTGTATGGGCCCAGGATAGCATGCTGGGGAGGTTAGTGAAGGCAAATATGTATGAAGGGCAAAAAAGGAGCATTAAAAGCTTACAGCATGCATGAGGACAAAGAGGACATTCACAGCATATTACAATCATGGTAATTATGGAATGATGAAATAAATACAATAAATTAGCAAACATTAAATACATAGAATGTGATGTTAAAGGATAAAACTTACCTTAATATAGTCCTTCTGCAGGACCTGAATAATGGCAAAACAGGTCTCTGGAATAATGATTCCCAGAGCCTGGGGGGAGATCCCAGTCGTAAACTTAATATCCTGGAGACTTCTTCCCGTCGCCAAGTACCGCAAGGTGGCGACGAGCCTTTGCTCAGGAGTGATAGCTTGCTGCATGCAGGTGTCCTGTTTTGTAATACAAGGGGACAGCAAAGCCAACAGATGGTGAAAAATGGGGTCCGTCATCCGGAGATAATTCCTGAAATAGTCAGGATTATTCTCCTGGATCTCCTGCAAGAAAGGCATGTGAGAGAATTGGTCATGACAGAGTAACTAATTATTGGTCCATGAACTCCTCCTCACCCTGTTTATGGACCGGACTTGGGTCAAAGCATGAACTCCAACGCCAAGCCCAAGAACAGCATGAACTCTATGATGAGTACATACCCGAATCATCTCTCATCAAACTTCTACTAACATGCGATAAACACGAGATTAGCAGAAGGAGCCCAAAGGGTGGCACACTGGCCATTGAACTTCCTCTTTATAGTCCCGTCGTACGTGTTGTACATCACCGCATTCTCAAGTTTGGAATTGTTGGCCAACATTTGTTTGACAGTGTGTATGCCATACAAGTTTGAGCCAACATCCTTTGAACAAAAATCCACGGTTTTGTTGGCAGAAAGTCCGATCGTGTGTATGCGGTATTAGATTGAAGATAGAGACCAAATTTTACAATTGCATGGGCTTGGCAGTGGAGCTTTACAAATATTTTCAAATGTATGAAACAAAAAAACCTCCTGTGTAAACGCAAATTGTTAAAGCAGTTTTGGCTTTATTTTTCTTGCTGATTGCCTGGTAAGTAAGTGAGCAAGTTGCAGCATGGTGTGGCAGGCAGTAAACACACAAAGTTAAAGATAGACAAGAGCAGTATATTGTAGAAAGTTCCAACAAGATAAAACTAGGCCTGACAAGTTGTGACAGCCATCTGGAGCCACTTATGAACAGTAACAGTGGTCTTTAGTCTTGAATGATGCCAACAGTGTAGGCATCACACAATGAGGCCAGGAGATGCTACCTGGCAGGTCCACAATCAAAGAGGAGGCTTCCTGAAGTGGAGATAGATGTAGTCCCTGCACTGTCCCTACTCCTCTGGAACCTATCCCTACTTTGACCACCTGCAAAATGCATGCCAAACTCAGGAGCCAGTATCTTAAATAGAAACTGCTCTGACCCAAGATGGCCGCTGAGGTCACGGGGCACCAGTGTCCAATCGGACAGTTATTCCCCCCCCCTACTGCGGGAAGTCATAGAGGAACTGAATTCCCCATGGCTTCTTTCCCCTCCTGCATTGCCACTTCAGTTGAGTGCCAATTACAGTGTGCAGTCCAAACTGTACCTGCCTACAAGTGTGCTAGAGTTCTTTTTGTTTTGTACAGTTCTTTGAAACAACAACACTTGAGAAAACTCTTTTCTGAACACCAGATAGGATTAATCACCCTCTGTATTTTTAGATTCCTGTTGGCTTCAGAGTTTACATTTTTATGGGGTAACACAGCACTGCCAATACAACTGGGTCTATGACTTCCTGTTTGATGCTTTATTTAATATACATTATAGAGTATACAGAAAATGCAATTATACTCTTCCTGCCTCAACAGGAGAAGTTAGACTGAATTAAGGTTTTTGTAAAATTAGAATTGTGGCTTTAGATCATGTTACTAGTTTCTCTAACAGCTATAAGAAATCAGTAGGCAAATGGGATTCACAATATAAGCACTCCTGATTTTTGAGCTAAAGGTATGTGAGTTATGTAAAAGAAATCCTAGCTAAAAAAAAAGATCTGCTTTTCAGTCTGAGAAATTACCTTTCCTGAAGTCAGTATTATAAATTTGGGGATAGGGGTCTTGCAAATAATGTCTCCAGTCACAAAAAGACCATTGTGCCCCTGGTCTGATGGAGGCTTGACCACTGCATTTATTGTGTCTTAACTAACTTTGTACAGGTAGCTAACTATGATGGACTAAGAGTAAAGCAGCAAAGTTTGCCTAGCAGGAGCCTTCCTCTCACATTATACTATTAATGGCATTTTGAAAGCATTTTGGAGATTTTTGATGTATCTAGTTCAATTTGACACTCAAAACTAGCATTTTGCTTTACCATTTGTGTATAGATCCACATGATCTATGATTTTCATAATCTGGTCCTAGTAATCTGCTCCAAAGGAGCAGGCTAGGCCATAGTTCATATTAGCTTATGCATATATGCAGACAAGGTAAAAATAAAAACTATAAGCTCTCAATCTGAGATGTAATTGAAAGGTAACTGTTTACAACACAGCACCTGCTTTAAATTTTAGTAACTAAAAAACACATGGGGAGACCTTATGTGTCTAGAATCGACCTTTAACTGTGATAGGTCATACACGGTGCAAATTTCTTACCCCGGTGCAGTGTTGCAGGGATGCAGTGTTGTGCAGTGAGCAGAAAACACAGAGAGTCTGAGTTTGGCAGTAACAGTATATTGTCGAACAGTTCAGCAAGAGCAATTGGCCCAGCGGGGTGCACACCCGATGAAGCCACTTACAACTGAGATAGCAGATGACCCATGAGATGCAGAATGGAGGATGCCGACAGCATCTGCCACGGAGAAGCAGAATGATGCCTGGTAGGTCCACCCCCAAAAGGGAAGGCTTCCTGGAAGGTAGACATAGTCCTTGCACTTTCCCTTCGCCTCTGGAACCTTTCCCTATCTCTAATACTGTCTCTGACAGACAAGGTCCCTTTCCCTATGCTAGCCACTCACAAAAAGTATGCCAGGCATGGGAGCTGGAGTCTTAAATAGACTCTGCCTGACCCAAGATGGCCACCAGAATCACATGGGGTGGCAGAATCTAGTCAGATAACTGCCTCTGTGTGCCCGAGGAAAACATAGAAGAACCAAGTTTCTCTCAACTTGCCCAAAGAGCGCCACCTGCAATAGAGAATACAGACTGCACCTACCTACTAACGAGCTGTGAAAATTTATCTCAGAGCACACATAGCAGCAAAGAAAATGTCATCAAAAGGCAGAATCAAACATTTCAGTGGCTGCTAGTGAACTTAATCAGCAGAAAATCTTATGTGGGGATGCTGGACATTGGATTCCTTCACCACAGATATCCCTAGGTCCACAGTCCATACTCCCATCGCACATGTTCTTGGAATAAGCTATTATAATACTGGGTGCTGTAGTGACAGCCAGCTGGATACTGGAACCTATATGATATGAAGATATTCGCCAGCACATCAAGGATCATCAATTTCATCAGGCATGTGACGAAAGAGTCCTGCTTGGCTCCGAAACGTTGCACTACACTGTTTTGTGATGCGATCCTTCTTTGAATAAAAAAACTTTTGGATGAAATTGATGATCCTTGGTGTACTGCCAAATATCTACATATAGCTGTTGAGAGAGCAGATTTTAATGTATAAATACTCTTTGGGATTGATCCAAGAAATTTTTAGGAAGCCAACAGGTTTATAGATTACACAAGCATTCAGCTAAAACTGTGAAATCAATGGACAATTATATAAAATAGATGCAGAGAGGGGCTATGTGGTTTGTACAATTGCTTTTTAACTCTCTTTATAAATTAGAAAAAGAATGCTGTTTTCATAGAGTTTGTATGGGCTTCCCACGTGCACGAGGGTTTCTTCCCATAGTCCAAAAACATACTGGTGTCTAACTGCTTCCTCGCAAGAGGAGTGTGTATTAGTGTGGGAGGGTCATCACACTTTCTGCTCCTTTGGGGGCAGGGCCGGATGTGAATGGCTCTATGTTCTCTGTAAAACATGTGGGTCCTAAAAAGGGAAATTAATGAAATAATATGTATCAATTCATAACAAACAATACTAGAAAGTTATCTGATTTCTCCACAAGGGTTATAAATATATATAGAGTGGTAGTGTTATGTACCTGACTGTGGAGCCTGAGATGATGAGAGTGGCCTCTTTCACAATTCCTATCCAAGCACCCCTGGTGGTGAAGACAGGGACTGCTATTGCAGTGGAAGGGTGCAGATGTCTGGCAGCTGTAGGAGTGAGCTGTTGCTTTAAGACACAGGTGTCCTTTCAGTGGTGGTGTGGAATCTGGTCATAAGCCATTTTCAGCGGGAGCCAGGCAGAAAGGTGCAGAATCAGGATCAGTTTCAAGGTCGGGAACAGGCAGAAGTCGGTAACGTGCTGGTGGTGGGGTACCAAATCAGGAGGCAGAGACGTGGTCATAAATCCAAGCCGGGATTGGTAACATAAGCAAGAAGCAGATATAGCAGGTAGGGGTAATCCAAGAGAGGTGAATGCGTGCGGCACACCTACGTGTTGGGCTTCTATGCTTGTGACTCTGCACATGCCCATTAGAATTAGCATTTGCTGAACGGGAATTAGCAGCTGCTGAACTTGAATGAGCACTTACTGCACGGGAATGAGCACTTGCTGCACGAGATCCCTGACAAGTGGCATGAACCGTTTCATATTTATATATTTATATGCCTGCTAGGACCAAGTCCACCTGCTGGTTGCACTATGGTGCTCTGGGTGGAAATCTGAAGTTTTAGGCTACTTTCACACTGGTGTGGCGTTGACAGTAAAAACGTCATTTTAGCGGCGCTATTCAGCCCCTAGCGGGGTGCTTTTAACCCCCGCTAGCAGCCGAATAAAGGGTTAAATGCGCCCGTTTTGCAGGCGCTTCGGCAGCGGTGCCCATTCATTTCAATGGGCAGGAGCGGTGGAGGAGCGGTGTATACTTTTTTAAAGTCCTGCCAGCGCAGCTCCCCAGCATGAAAGCACTCTGGCTTTCACACTGGGACTGCAGGGGAGGCGTTTTTCAGGCACTTTACAGGCGCTATTTTTAGCCCAAAAGTGCCCGAATAAAGGGTTAAATGTGCCCCTTTTGCAGGCACTTCGGCAGCGGTGCCCATTCATTTCAATGGGCAGGAGCCGTGGAGGAGCGGTGTATACACTGCTCCTCCACTGCCCCATAGACTCTTTTTAAAGTCCTGCCAGCGCAGCTCCCCAGTGTGAAAGCACTCTGGCTTTCACACTGGGACTGCAGGGGAGGCGTTTTTCAGGCACTTTACAGGCGCTATTTTTAGCCAAAAAGTGCCTGAAAAACGCCTCAGTGTTAAAGAGGTCTAAAGCTGGCCATACACCATACAATTTTCTTATTCAATTTTCTTTAGATTTACCTTCAACTGGGTAGTACAAGGGCCTGCCTGATTGCATACAAATTAGAAGTGTTTAGGTTTGACCTCCTATTTATCTGAAGGAAAGTTGTACAAGAAAATGTATAATGTATGGCCAGCCTTAGTGTCCACCAGTAGATGTCTCCCAGCAGCCAGCAGGTTTCAGTGATCAGGTCCACCTGGCCACACCTGCTGGGAGGGTACTTAAGTCCCACCCTTGCTACTGCTCCATGCCTCAGTGTTTCGGCTTCTCCTGTCTTGTATGCTGTTAGCTGTGCTGCTGCCAGACTCTGTTGTCATTCAATCTTGATCTTGATCTTCCCCTGAACCCAGTACCCTGCTGTTTTGTTCCCTTCTGTTCCTTTCCCAAATTTAGTTTGTCCCTTCCAGGGCCGATCCTGGACGGGGTGCACAGGGTGCCACAGAAGTGGGGGCGCTGAAGCGCCAGAGTGCTCCCCTCCCTCCTCCTCTCCTTGTCCGTTGTCATCTCTCTCTGCCGGCCGCCGCCGCTGTGTCTCTTGCTGAAGCCCATCCTGTAAGAGGAGGGGAGCGGAAACAGCTGGAGATCGGAGCGGCTGTGTCTGTGTGCAGAGAGACCAGCCGCACAGTGACGTCACAGGGGGGGGCGGTCTGTGCCCCACCTGTTCCAGTTCTCCTCCTCCTGTGTATCTCCCTCCTGCTGCCCAAGCCTGGCACGCTTTGTTCTCCACCCGGGCGGCGAGGCTGCACACTGTCCTCTCCAGCTGCCGCCCTGGTGTTTTTTAATTAGCTTAATGGAGGGGTGGGGGTGATTTGTCGGGGGTCTATACTAATTGAAGGGGGGGTTGTCCTGGGGGGGTCTTTACACCTGGGGGGGTTTCTTCTGGGGGTGTCTATACTAATGTAGGGGGGTGGTTTGTTCTGGGGGGTCTATACTAATATAGGGGGGTGGTTTGTCCTGGGGGGTCTGTACTAATTGAGGGTGGGTGGTTTGTCCTGGGGGTCTGCACTAATGGAGGGGGATGGTTTGTTCTGGGGGTCTGTACTAATGTGGGGGGTTTGTTCTGGGGGTCTGTACTAATCTGGGGGGTGGTTTATTCTGGGGGGTCTGTACTATTGTGGGGGGTGGTTTGTTCTGGGGGGGTCTTTACTAATGAAGGGGGGATGGTTTGTTCTGGGGGGATCTGTACTAATGGAGGGGGGGTAGTTTGTTCTGGGGGATCTGTACTAATGGAGGGGGTGGTTTGTTCTGGGGGGGGTCTGTACTAATGTGGGGGGGTGGTTTGTTTTGGGGGGGGTCTGTACTAATGTAGGGGGGGTGGTTTGTTCTGGGGGGTCTGTACTAATGGAGGGGGGATGGTTTGTTCTGGGGGGGTCTGTACTAATGTAGGGGGGTGGTTTGTTCTGGTGGGTCTGTACTAATGAAGGGGGTGGTTTGTCCTGGGGGGTCTGTACTAATGGAGGGGGGGTGGTTTGTCCTGGGGGTCTGTACTAATGGAGGGGGGTCTTTACTATTGGAAGGGGGGTGGTTTGTTCTGGGGGGTCTGTACTAATGGAGGGGGGGTCTTATACTAATGGAGGGGGGTGGTTTGTCCCTGGGGCTGTACTAATGGAGGGGAGTGGTTTGTTCTGGGGGTCTCTACTAATGGAGGGGGTTGGTTTGTTTTGGCGGGGTCTGTACTAATGGAGGGGGTGGTTTGTATTGGCGGGGTCTGTACTAATGGAGGGGGTGGTTTGTTTCCACTAGTGGAGGGGGGTCTGTACTGAGGGGCGACTATAGTTGGTGGAGGGGGGTGATACCATGTTTTACAGCACCGGGTGACACTCCTCTCCCTCTCCTCTGCGCGCACGCTGCTGTACTAGTGAGCGACGCACTATGTTTCTTCCCCCGCCTTCATATCGGCCAGGGAAGAAAAAAAAAGGAGAAGAGGATTGTGGGACATGTAATCCCGAGGACTGGCAGCCCCACTGTAACACAGAAACTGCAGCCCACACAGCATGCTCAGCTGAATGGGAGAGAGAGAGAGACAGGAGCCCGGGAAAGCTTTCAGGGAAGTGCACCCAGGACTCCAGAGGGAGAGGACAGTGCTGAGGGAACACCATCAGAGAGAGAACCCTGCTGCCCTGCGCCACCAAAGGGAAAGCCACACAGCCTAGCGCCATCCCTGGTGGAGAAAGGAATGGAGTCATTGCCAGAATGCAGATCTGGGTGCTACCCAGGGGAGTCACCATGGGCAATTTAGAGTGAGCTGACTCCTGATCAGAGGAACCGTTGTTGCTGGGTCAGGTGAGAGGGTCGATCGGCCATTATCTACTAACGTCCATAGGAACTGCAGTCTCTGACCATCTCCTGTATTATGTCTGCCATCTCTTGTATCATCTCTGCAGTCTCTGACCATCTTGTGTACTATGTCTGCAGTCTCTGACCATCTCCTGTATTATATCTCCAGTCTCTGACCGTCTCCTGTAGTATGTCTGCAATCTCTGACCATCTCCTGTAATATGTCCGCAGTCTCTGACCATCTCTTGTAACATGTCTGCAGTCTCTGACCATCTCTTGTATTATGTCTGCAGTCTCTGACCATCTTCTGTATTATGTCTGCCGTCTCTGACCTTCTCCTGTAGTATGTCTGCAGTCCCTGACCATCTCCTCTAATATGTCTGCATTCTCTGACCATCTCCTGTACTATGTCTGCAGTCTCTGACCATCTCTTGTAACATGTCTGCAGTCTCTGACCATCTCTTGTAACATGTCTGCAGTCTCTGACCATCTCTTGTAACATGTCTGCAGTCTCTGACCATCTCTTGTAACATGTCTGCAGTCTCTGACCATCTCTTGTAACATGTCTGCAGTCTCTGACCATCTCTTGTATTATGTCTGCAGTCTCTGACCATCTCCTGTATCATGTCTGCAGTCTCTGACCATCTCCTGTATTATGTCTGCAGTCTCTGACGATGTCTTGTATCATGTCTGCAGTCTCTGACCATCTGCTATAATATGTCCGTATTCTCTGACCATCTCCTGTATCATGTCTGCAGTCTCTGACCATCTCTTGTATCATGTCTGCAGTCTCTGACCATCTCCTGTACTATGAGTGCAGTCTCTGACCATCTCTTGTAGCATGTCTACAGTCTTTGACCATCTCCTGTGCTATGTCGGGGGGCTCTTTCTAACAGAAGCCCTCTCTGTGTGCATCAGAGAGACTCCCCTCCAGGTCTCATTAGTGTACGTTCTTCCTGTATTATCTTTATTGTTAAAAGATCATAGGAGGATCCCAGGGTAATGAAGACTTCTTAGGGGAGCATCTCTGTGTTTGAGTCATTGCCATAGTAACATTTGTAAAGGGGAGGAGTTGGTAAGATGACCACGCCTACATGGGGGCGCCAGAAATATTTCTGCACCCAGGTGTCTGTGACCCTAGGATCGGCCCTGGTCCCTTCCCTTCTGCTCCCTGCTCTTCCAGTTTTCCCCTGCCATGTTTGTATTTTATTTGTGTATATACTGTGTGTGTGTGTGTGTGTATATATATATATATATATATAATTTAGGTTGCTGGTTATGCATTTGTTATTTAGCTTTAATTCACATTTATTGTTTGCTGGTGTGTGGTTATCTTTCATTGACTGTAGATAAATCTCACTTTAAAGATATGCATACATGGTCTGTTCCCAGTTTTCTTGGTGTAGCTACATATATCTGGTCTCCCAGCTACTAAATTCTGACGATGTGTCTTTGTTACACAAAAAAAGTGTTTTTTCTATTAATCTGTGTGTGTGTGTGTGTTTTTTTTTTTTTACACCGCACTATTTTAAGCTTTAGCACTAAAAGCACTTTGTACTCAGTAAGAAACACAGAAACAAAGATAAAATATAACCAGCCCAAGAAGCCTGAAAAAGAATAACATTAACAGATTTCCCAACTGGTATGTTTAACATGCAGGTCAAAAAAATAATATGGGAATAAGATCCGCTATCGCAGTTTAAATTTATTTTTATCCTTAAACAAAATTACTTCTGAGCAAAGAATGACTTAAGAACTCCAACAATGCCTTGATTCATTTAAAAATTGTACTAAACAAATCCTTTCCCTCAAATCATATTTGTACAACACACAATGATTATTAAATAAATTGACATTTAAACCTATTACAGCCTAAACCCATCTTTTGCAGAGTTATGCAAAGCATTAAGTTAACATTTACCAGGGCGTTTATTCACACATGGTAAAGAGATCAAAACTAAATCCTTTATTTTATATTCAGATCTTGTTGGGTCAGCACAGAAAAAACGGCAGTTTTTTCAGATTAAAAAAAAAATCCTTGCTGAAATCTAAAAAATAATAATTAAATGATAGGGTCTTTTTTTATCAGCTCAATGTTAAAGCTGATCCAGTGATCTTTTATTAAATACATGCACCTTTGCCCTGAAGGTCAGCTGTGTGTGTGTAATAAGGGGAGGTCACAGTTCATATCAAAGTACAGACATGAAACCTTCATGTGTAATTCCCTGGTAACCAATGTCCAGCCAAGCTCATGGAGGTGTTTGATACTTTGTTGTTTTATGCAGGTGTGTTATTATGTATACTGTATGTACAGTATTTGTGAATTAACCTGGGGATTGCAAGCCACAAATAATAAATAATAGATACAGAAAATTAATAAATAATTAGTAATAGAAAAATATGAAGTATCAAATCCGTGAATGTATTAATTTACCTGTTTTTTTCCTGCTTTAAAATATATTATTTGTTTGTTAAAATTAGATGTAAACTGTTATTTTCTATGTTATGAATTTATGCCATAGTTTTTAAAATAAACATTTTTCTAAATTGTATTTGTTATTTTCATATTTTATAGATATGTAATAAAATTGTAGCTACAGTACATCAGGGGTGTTTTATGAAATCAGTGGGCCTGTGTGCAAAATTATAAGCTGGGCCAGAACAAACTGATGAGCCAATGGCTGTGTGCACTGATTGGATGCTGGTTTTCCAGTATGTCCCTTCTACAAAAGCCGATCATTAGACCGACTTCTTTTGGAAAAACAGATGTTGATATTCAGACTGTGTGTACCCAGTCTTACCCCATTTACTAAGCTCTAGAGCAGGGGTCTCCAAACTTTCTAAACGAAGGGCCAGTTTAGTGTCCTTTTAGCTTTAGGGGGGGCCGGACTGTGGCCAGTGGGAGTAGAAACATTCCCGGTGTCAGTGTCAGTAAATTATTTCCCATCTTTGATTTTAGAGGGAGGAAAAGCGCTCCATTATTGGTGTCAGTTGGAGGAATATTGCCCCATCGATGGCCACAGTTTGGAGACCACTGCTCTATAGCAACTCCACTTGAAAGTGCATAGTCTATTTGCCTTTAGTAAATCAACCCCTTTGTCTGAGCCTACCTTACAGAACAATTTAACTAGAATAGTCAGGAATTGCTTAATTACCAGCAACTGTTAAGACAATGAAAACTTTAGTTGAACATACAGTATGTATTGTACAATATAGTGTATATAATGCAGCAGTGTGAAATGCACAATATAGTGTATAAAGTGCAGGAGTGTGTAATGTACAATATAGTGTATGTAGTGCAGGAATGTGTCTTGTACAATATAGTGTATATAGTGCAGGGGTGTGTAATGTACAATATAGTGTATATAGTGCAGCAGGATATGGAGTATATGGTGCAGGTGTCTGTAATGTACAATATAGTGTATAAAAAGCAGGAGTGTGTAAAGTACAATATATAATGTACCGTATATACTCGAGTATAAGTCGTTCCGAGTATAAGTCGAGGCCCTAATTTACCACAAAAAAAATGGGAAAAACTTATTGACCCGAGTATAAGACGAGGGTGAGAAATGCACAGCTACTGTAAGTGGAAAAGAGGGTCAACAATGCCCATTTGCAGCATCACTGTGCCCATTTGCATGCCTCACTGTGCCCATTTGCAGCCATAGGTCCCCTGAACTTCAAACTCGGTAGTTAAGGGTCCCTAGATGCCCCCTAGCTGCAGCCAAAATTTGGGGTCTCTGAACCCAAAGGGTCCTGAAATGACATTGCTGCAGATGGACACAGTTGACCGAATTTGGGGCCCCGTATCTTGGGGCCACTTAGTGCTAGGAACCCCAAATTTGGTGTGCAAACCCAGTGGAACTAGCACCATAAAATTTCCAAAGCTGGGGTTTCTAGCACCAAGTGGCCCCAAGATACAGGGCCCCAAAAATCAGTTCAGAAAATGTCAAGCACTTTTCTGCAGCAGAGAATGACATTTTCTGAACCGGTTTTGGGGCCCTGTATCTCAGGGCCACTTGGTGCTAGGAACCCCAGCTTTGGATATGTTATGGTACCAGTTCCCCTGGGTTTGCACACCAAATTTGGGGTTCCTAGCACCAAGTGGCTCTGAGATATGGGGCCCCAAAATCGGTTCAGAAAATGTCAAGCAATTTTCTTCAGCAGAGAATGACATTTTCCAAACCGATTTTGGGGCCCCGTATCTCGGGGCTCCTTAGAGCTAGGAACTTCATCTTTGGATATGTTGTGAAACCAGTGCCACTGAGTTTGCACACCAAGTGGCCCTGAGATACGGGGCCCCAAAGTCGGGTCGGAAAATGAAATTTTTTGCTGCAGAAAAGTGCTTGACTCAAGTATAAGTCGAGGGGGGCACTTTCAGCACAAAAAAATGTGCTGAAAAATTCGACTTATACTCGAGTATATACGGTATATCGTGAAGCACGGTACGGTGCATATGGTGCTGAGTCTGTAATGTACAATATAGGGCAGTGTACAGGAGTTACATAGGACATAGTAAGAAGGGGCAGGAGGGCATACAATGTGGGGGCACAGGAGGGTACATTACATGGGGGCACAGCAAGGTGCATTACATGGGGAGTTTAGCAGGGTACATTACATGGGGGGGTTGAGCAGGGCACATTACATGGTGGGCACAGGAGGGTACATTATATAAAGACAAGGCAGGGAACATTATGTGAGTGGCAGCAGTCTGTCCCCCAGCACAATCATTACACACACACTCCTCAACTCGTCAGTCTGTCACAGTGTGCACAATCCCCCTCCCCCTCCTTGCTAAATTCACAGACCTCAGATAGCTCTCAGCTGCATGGGAGTTTTCCTTTCTCCTGGGCTCTTGGTTGTTAGGATGACATCATTGCCCGCCCCCAGTGATGCCAAACCCATCCCCAGACAGCTTCATGCAGCTCCAAGGGCACAAGAGTATCTGTGAGTGTAAGTCACACAGAATACTATGATAGGAGCAAGGCACTGGCAGTAATAGGACTCAGTTGCAGCACTTCCTCCATGTGTGCATTGTGGGTCCCGCATACACTGCACACATAAATGCTAAAACACTGAGCTACATATAAGGTAAACATGTGGCCTCCCATTAGCTTTAAAGAGGAATTAAATGCTGCCTTTTTTTTCATTTAGCTGACCTGCAAAGTAAAGGCATAATGGGCTAGTATGCATCGCATACTAGCCCATTATGTGAAACCTACCTGCAAACAAAGCCCTCGTTGTCACCGCTGGGGGCCGCATCAATCTTCGCCCGTCTTCCTTTCAGGTCCGTGGACTCCAGCTGTGTGACTGGCTGGAGCCGTGGGATGTCATTCCCACACTCGAGCACTGGAGCCGCCCGTTATGGCACAGGGCTCTGAAGCAATGGCACGGGTGGCCGTTCCTTCAGAACACATGCGCCAATGACGTCATTGGTGGCGAATACAGTAATTATCTCCTAAACGGTGCAAATTTAGGAGATATTTTCAATACCTATTTAAGGCAGCCCCATGTAGTTAGAGCAGTTACGTCAAGGTGCCTGTTTACAAGTTCATTAAAAAGCATAGTACACTTTTAAATGTTTGTGTTGTTTTAACTAGGTTTTAGTGCAGTTACAGTATATTCCCTGTATCATTTGACTCACCTTCTAATGATGGGCTCATATGTTGTGGCTGCAGTTTGTGGTGTCATTACTGATTGATTCCTCTATGTCAGGGATATGCAATTAGCGGACCTCCAGCTGTTGCAAAACTACAAGTCCTATCATGCCTCTGCCTCTGGGTGTCATGCTTGTGGCTGTCAGAGTCTTGCTATGCCTCATGGGATTTGTAGTTCTGCAGGAACAGCTGGAGGTCTACTAATTGCATATCCCTGCTCTATGTTCATGTATTCATTCACCCAGCTTGTTCCTATTCACAAAAGGGAAATGCTAAATCTTGTTCCAGGCCACACAATGTCCAGTTCATGACTCGCCATTTCCTCTTTATTTCATAACAAATGTGGGAGTGCACTGGACTGAGAGAATTATGGATATATGTCGTTTCACCACAGGAAGTGTCAGTTCTTGGAATACAGACAGAAGTCATGTATTGTCCTGTACCGTGCCATGCCACATACCTTATGTTTGAAAACAAGCTGAAACGTTTGACACAGGAACATGAAATTACATGATCGATGGACAGCTAATGCAGGTGAAAAACACAAGATGCAGGTAGGAAAGTTTATAATAACTTTATTCTTCACAGTTGAATTTGGGGCTAAATAGGGAGTTATAGGGATTGCAGGAGGGCATGGAATTGACTACTGAGGTTGTGGTAGATATTTACATAACAGAAATCCTGGGTTTTGAGTACACCCAATCACTCCGAATATGAACAAAGTGTGTAAGCAGACACAGGGAGGTGCCTCCTCTATGGACCCAGAGTTACCTTTGATGGTAGAAGAGCCCACAGGTTCACTTTAATTAAATACACTAATAAATAAATATAAATACTAATAGCTGATAGAGAAATGTCATGCAGAAATAAATTGGAGATTGTAGAAAATTTTGTGCAAAAGCATATGGTGCATATGGCAGTTTAATTCAAGTGTACCTGAACTTAAAAAGTAAAGATTTGCATTCTGTAGGGAACTTTAAGAAGTGTTAATTGTGCCCAAGGAGTTGCCACCACATCTAATGATTGGTAAGATGCAATATATACATTTTTTGTCTTTGGGTTTAATACCACTTTAACCATCATCATTGCAATTTATAAAAAAGGATTAATCCTACTTTTTGGGATATGTGTTGGAAAGAGACATGTGAATATTTTAAGAAAGATCTACATGTACTACTTCAGTGGAGTTTTTTAAATTAATTTTATCACTTCTCACCATAATCTTTCTCTATGTCTGACAAGCCAATCCATTATTTTTGAAGGGTAGTGACTAAAAGCAGGTCAGAATCTAAAGAGGGGGTTTAATTGATAGTCATAGCCATTTTAACAGGAGACATACAAGATAAAAAGATTATTGTTCCAAAAAAATCCTTGGGCACAATTACCTTTTTATCTTGAACGTCTCTTGTTAAAATGACAGTGCACTTCCTGGTCTGTAAGGGTGCCTAGACAGTATCTGCTTCTGGACTCTATTGTCCCCATTTAAAAATGTACAAGTACACAGGATTACAGTATTTAATCAGGCAATATACAACGTAGAGTCAATCAGTATTCATTTTCAATGGTCTGACTTAAGACTTAATTTTGTAAAATGGCAGGGAATGTCGGAGAATATAATATTTTCATGCACTAAATGCAGTTGTGCAAGGGATTGCAGAAGGCTAATATCATACATAAAAAAATAAAAGGGACTTTTTGCATTGACTGGATTTTCTCTACTAAATGGCATAACATTCAGTAAAAATAAGAATGGGACAGAAAACTAGAAGCACTAATTAATGCTCATCTAATATGCGCCGTGTAAAACAACACAGGGGTCCTCCGGCATCAATTATATCACTTAACACTGAGTTTTCAGTTTAAGGTGTTAGATGCCATTAAACTATGAACTCAAAAATTAAACCCCCTCTTTAGGTTTTGACTTGCTTTTAGTCACTACCCTTCAAAAAGAATGGATTGGTTTGTCAGACATAGAGAAGGATTATGGTGAGAAGAGCTAAAATTAATTAAAAAAAAAAACTCCACTGAAGTAGTACATGTAGATCTTTCTTAAAATATTCACATGTCTCTTTCCAACACATATCCCAAAAAGTAGGATTAATCCTTCTTTTTTATACATTGCAATGATGATGGTTAAAGTGGTAATAAACCCAAAGACAAAAAAATGTATATATTTCATCTTACTAATCAATAGATGTGGTGGCTGCATTGGTTTTCTATTTTTTTTTTTTAAGCCTAGTGCACAGTTTCAGGTTTTTTTCGTTCAGCCCAGTGGGTTGAACAAAAAAAATACTGACATCTCAGGTCTGAGCGGCTCTACTAACAATCTAATTTTAGTACAGCGATCTCCCCCTGCTGAGCTATTGTGTTTTGACAGGAGGACGGCCCCTATGCAAGAACACTCTGGTCAGCGCTCTCAGCCATTGGCCGAAAGAGCTGATTGGTCAGCTGCTGATTTTCCAGCATGCTTGTCTGACAGAAGCCAGTTGAACGGCCAGCTTCTTTTGGACCGACTGCCATACACATGGGCCAAATGTCGGCTGGTCTTTATTAAAGTGAGCGATGTTGCCCGGCATTCGGCCTGTGTGTACTAGGCTTGAAGTGTATGTAAACCCTCACCTTGTAAAACAACCCATTCAGTTTAAAATAGAAATGAAAGGCAAACGATTTTTGTATAGATATAAAAAAACATTATAAATACCCTTTTCCCCTTTTTTAATAAGTGATCACATTCCCTCTGTTCTTAGCTGCGTAAGAGCTGGGGGGAGGAGAAGCAGCAGCACACTGAGCTTCCCAGTGAATGGTTGTGCAGCGGGGGCATATCAGGTCATGTCTTTGCATTGGAGGAGAGCAAGCATAGCTAGGGAACTGACCACGGTGTGTTCTCCTGCTTAATGTGGTCACTTTTTAATAGGAAAGCAGAAAGACTAGCAGAAACCCTAGAGATTTCACATAAAGGAAGCAATACAACGAGAACTGGATATGTTTTTTTTTATACAAGTACATGGTACAGCAGGCACATATCAGGAACGTGAAATGTCGGGGTAACAAACTCTTTAAGGCTCTTTCCCCTCTGTTTTCACCTATTGATCTGGCCAGTAACACGCCACCTGTAGTAGACTGCTCCTACCCAGGATGAATGAGCAGTGACACCTTTGGACAGTAGTATTGTCAGTCTGGGGGGAGGGGAGTGTTAGGTGTATTAGCAGATTTAGATACATTACCAAATTAAAGCCAAACCCCAGCTCACACTGCAGTTACACAAGCAGCTACAGAAATTGTTTTTTTTGGGGGGTATAAAGGTTATACAGCCATCACATCTAAGAATTAATAAACTGCAATATAATAAATGTTTGCTTTTTGGTTTAATCCCATTTTAACAAGCTTGAAACATCTGTATACAATTAGGAATAGATGGCTGCATTTGTCCTAAAGTCCAGTACAGTGGTCCTTTATGTGCAGTTGGCAGTTGGGGCAAAAAGGAATTATTTGCATGACTCTGCCCACTCTCTTGAAATATAATATAATATCCTTATTTTTGGTATAAGTAATGGATCAAAATGTATTTCGTTATAAGAATGCTCTACTGTTCTTTGCAGACATGTAAATGTGTTCAGTAAGGCAATGTGATTAGCAAATATCAAATTGTCAGTGTAGCAACTGATTGCAACCAATGTACTGTGGTCCAGGTCATGTTAGAGATGATTTCTCATGGGTTGCCATGAGTTGCTACACCTTACATCCTCTACAATTTAAAGTGTTTTAAATTATTAATGTATTAAATTATTGATGTATTAAAAATCATGTTATATTGAAGAAAAATGTATGTTGAGTTTCTATTCTCTTTATTACTGTACAGTTTTATTGTACACAATGCTATGGTATTGTAGATACAATGCAAAAAATTTATATATATATATATATATATATATTTTTTTTTTTTTAAATCAGGTAAATACTGTAAAAAATATTGCATATAATCATTTCACAACCATTTCAGCTATCAGGTGGGCGCACACAATGATCTTTTTTTTCCAATTTCTGGGCTAATATGAATGTCGTGAAAAGAAAATGCTTGTTGTTTACTGAGCTGAACAGCTCAAGCTTAACTTACTCACACAGCTGAATAATCAAAGGATTGAGGCTCATTACCACGTTCTCTCTCTTTCTGATTGCTCCCTACCGACCTTTAGTTAAAAGTTATAGTGTTGATTTACTAAAGGCAAATAGGCTGTTCATTTTGCAAGAGAGTTTTTCCTTTAACTTGGTGAAAATTTCCCTTGCAAAGGTCAACAGAGCCTTACCTCATTCACTAAGCTAAGGGGAAATTTCCTTGCAAAGTGAAAATTCACTTGCAAAATGAACAGCCTATTTGCCTTTAGCAAATCAACCCCAGTCTGAAAGTAAAGAGCTTCTGCTAGTATTCTATTTGAAAAACCCATAATGATAGTTAACACCAGTGTCATGAGTGCCCACTGTATTAAATGTTTACAAAAATAAGATTTTATATAAAATGTAAAAAACAAAACAAAAAACATTTGTTTAAAAACATATAAATCTTAAAGAAATAAGTCAAGTGACCCAAAACAACTATAGCTTCCCATTCAAGGTACATTAAAGCAATGAGTTATTGTATTTCATGGGGGAGATACAGTTTACCTACACAGGACATCTTTTTTTAATCCAGACATTTCTGTCATGCACTTAACAACACACCTGCTGAAATCTTTTTATGGGAACTAGTCTTTTGCTGTTTTACCTTGTTTACAGCCAAAGTATTTTTTTGTTTGTTTTTGCACACGTTTAAAAATAATCTTAGGCCAGATGATTAGTTAATATAAAGTATTTTTTTTCTGAAAGCAGAGACCATGGAGAATAAAAAAAGCAGTTCCAATTTTTTATGTCACAACATATTTGTGCAGTGGTTTATCAAGGTCAAAAATTCTTTTGTAGGCACCCCCAATATGTGTGCTTGCTTGTGCATATGCACATGGTTGGGATGGCCTAAACATTTTTAGGGGGGTTTGAAGTACTTTATTGAAGAGCTTTTTACACTTTTTAAAACTAAAGCTTTACTTATATCACGTTGGGGACCAAATATCCACTGGAAATGATATAATGCACATGGCTTCTGGATTCTCACTATATAGGGAAGATCAATGAACACACATTCATCGGTCTCCCTCTACCAGGCGGCACCCACCATGCAGTTTCCGAGCCTGAATGTTGCAGAATGAAGCCTGAAAAACATGAAGGGAGTGGATCACACAAGGGTATTTTGGAGGTGGGTGTACCAGGAGTGTATGGAAATGATTGGGTGACTGTAAAACCACTGGATTGCTTCCTCCTGACAGATAACAGTTGGTTTGTGAACTATACATGCATTTCTGGCTACTGTAGCAGACATACAATGGTGGTAGCGGAAGGGTTAAAGACCCTTGGTAATTTTGATGTTTTCCTTTTGCTGTCCAAGCTATAGAGTTTGTATAGCCTAGGTTCATATGAATAGATGCTGTAGCTCTGCCTAAAAATTTTGAGTTATTTATTTGCATTTAGGTTTTACAAAGCTGACATGCTCTTTAACACTTCCATGACCAGAGTTTCTTGAAGCTTAGATGCTCAGACCAAGTCTAAAAATCAATAAAAAAAAAAACTAACAGTAACATTTTTTTCTCTCTTCACTGACCTTTAGGTCCCAAAAATATTTTGAATACTCTGGATAACATTTGCGCTGTCTGCTTTAGCATCATTTAAATTTTTGTCTCATTTCTGTCTACACAGACCCAGCTTAATGTAATCTTAATGTTACACAATTTACACAAATGCGTTATTTTCTCTTGTGTGTGTTCAAAGTAATGTTGAACAATGTAAATAAGTTCTCTTACACTGCAAAGTGAACATTTAATGTTTAACGTTACCATTCTGCTACATTATATATGGCTCCGGTTCACACTATTGGTTGCGGGAATCGCACCTGTTCCCATACTCGCAACCACCCACTGCCCTAATGAGCTGCTCTTTAAAAACACACAGGGCTGCCATAAATTATTTGTGGCATCCCCACGCATCTAAAAATCAGCGAGTTGTGGGTGCAGGAACAGCCGAGAAATCACATGGGGCAAACGCACTGTAAGATTTTCCCTGCCTCTCCACTTTAAAAATGGTGCAAAAACCTTTTTCGTGCATGAAACGCAGGCACAGGAACCCATTGTAATGAATGGGCTGCTGTGCCCACGCAAACGTGGTTCGGAGAGCCACAATAGTGTAAACTAGGCCTAAAAGTTGCATTTACAAATGATATGCTTTAGTTAAAAGCTTTGCCAATAATATATTATTGTAAATATGTGGAAAGAATCACATAGAAGCTGTGTTTTAAAAACATACCAGAAAGTATATTTTTTCTAACTATTCCCTATATTAATCTAAATAAATCCTAGGAAATAAAAATATAGATATCCAAATCTGCTATTGAATTAAAGTCCTATCTGTAACCCCCTTGCCCCCCCCCCCCCCAAAAAAAGAGGTTTTTTGTCATTGTCTCTATTTGTCATAGTGACCATTGTCACCTGAGCAGAAAGTGATGGTAAATCCAAACTTTTACAGTTATTAATGGGATAGGAGATGAGAATTTTTCCAATGCGGGCACCTATTCAGATAAAAACTGTCTAAGAGGAGATTTCACCCTGACTTTGAAGAAATTGTCTCTCCCTTACTGTTATCTCTAAAACATAAATGAAAGTAAATTTTCCCAACGGGATCCAGACTACAAAAACATATAAGATAAAAAAATATGTAAACAAATCTTATGGGGATTTTAAACATTTCCTACTCTATCAAAGACTAAGAAATACAAATGTTTCACTTTGAAAACACCCTAATTTAAAGGGGTTGTAAAGGTAAAAATGTTTTCACCTTAATGCATTCTATGCATTAAGGTGAAAAAACTTCTGACAATACCGCCGCCCCCAGCCCCCCCGTTTTACTTACCTGACGCCTCGAAAGTCAGCTTCGCGTTCCCGACATCTATTCCTACGCTCACCCTGGCCGCTGATTGGCTACAGTGGATGGATTGGAAGCAGCGCAGCCATTGGCTCGCGCTGCTGTCAATCACATCCAATGACGCGGCGCGCTGGGGGGCGGGGCCGAGTGATACAGTGAGCGGCTATAGCCGCCGGCAAGCACTAACCACCATGCGAGGGAGCTCGCATTAAGGTGGTTAATGCTTGCGGGGAGGAGCTGAAACAGCCGCCGAGGGACCCCAGAAGACCAGGTTCGGGGCCACTCTGTGCAGAACGAGCTGCACAGTGAAGGTAAGTATAACATGTTTGTTATTAAAAAAAAAAAAAAAAATTACCTTTACAACCCCTTTAATGGTGTCACCACCAGTTAATGCTGCTGGATTGTAAGGAAATGCCACTCAGGCCGGTCCTCAGGAAGATTCATGCGAATTATGCAAAAACTCTCTTTTGTGGCCTTGTGGAACTCAAGATGTCTATACATATGCTAATGTAGCAGGTGAGTTTTCAGGTATTTATTGGCCATAGTTCCATAGTTACATAGTGGCAGAACCAGGGAAGCAGACCACAAATACTGATAGTTACAGTCACAATATCATAGAACTTAACTGACCATTGGACATTTACAGAGATATTAATTGGCAGCTGGAGTAGCTTTTTGGCAATACATTATTAATAGATTAGGTCTTCAATGGCCCAATCTATCATTAGACAACAAAGGTATATAGGAAGCTGCAAAGGGGCAATAGCAGATGTGATGTGCCATTTGGCAGGGCTAGCTGGTATGGCAGAACTGTATGAACAACTGGAGATAAGATATAATTACAAACGCAATACAAATTACAGTTCACAAACATTTCAAATGTGTATATATTTATTTGGCTGGTGTTCTAATTTAGAGGCCTCTAAATGGATAATGACAGTTTGGTAGATATGACATACCACCATTCTTTAATACAATGCAGTGATCAGAAATACATTTAAATATTATGATATGTATACAATAAGATGTGCAAGCATCTGCATTATATGACCCCTAGAAATCAGATTCTACCTCCTACCATAAATACTATTTCGACTTTTTATAAGTTGTACCCTGTATGGGCTTTCTATAGCTGCAGAAATCTTAGTCTCCTGGGCTTTGTCTTATTGCATCCTTTGTTCATTTTTCACTGCATTGCACCTGGTTACTATATGTCCTCTTCACTTAAGGATAGAAGAAAAAACATTTCAAGATATATGTGCTTAAATGTGGACCTTCCCTTGAGAGGTCAGAGTCATAACAATACAACTAAAAATAGAGGACCCAGAGGAAGCCATTTGAAGCACATTTTTGTTACATGGATTTTCCATTCATGAGTTTTGATAATGGCAAAGCCATTGTCCTGTGCTGAACAGACATCTAGGCAAAGACAAGGATACATAATCTGGCAGACAGCTCATCATTCTTGAAAGGAACTTCTATTAGCATATGAGGGACACATTAATTTTGTGAATGATACACAAGAAGCTAAGCAGAGAGAAAGACTAATGGAGTCACATGGATGTCATGGCTGTTTGTGTCTCATATGGTATGTTGCTCATATTTACGTATACTGTAAGGTACCAGAGAGAAAAAAGAAAGTTTATGTGAAAGAAAAAATCTTTGCTAGTAAAATGTAATTTACTCTGTTAGGTGTCATGTTTTTTTTAATTTTTCAGTTAGTAAAATCTTATTGCAATTTATTCCTATCAATAGTCTGTAACTGTGGACCTGAAGCATTTTTTGTAACTGAACTTCAGGCAAACAGCTAAATACACAGTTGAAATACAGCTAAATAAGCTGTTTTAACTATAAAAGGATTCGTTTTTTGTCCTTAAATTTATACAGCTATACCAGAGAGGACATTTGGGTTGGTGACCACACTTTTTTCATGACTGTAGTTAATCAAATACAAAATGATCACCTCCCTGCTCCTAGCCTGTGAATGGATAATAAAAGAGCAGCAATACACTGTTAGGCCCCTTTCACACGGGCGATTCGATCGAGCCTATCTGTCAGTTTTACAGGCAGACCTTATCGGACCCTTCAGTCTCTTCTATGAAGCAGCGGATGTCAGCAAACACATGTCCGCTGACACCCACCACTATCCAATCCAATCCTGTCCACCAAAAACAGACAGATAGGGGACCTAGTCTCCATCCGTCTGGTGGATCGGATTGCATCAGATGAAAACGGACAGGCGGTCCTTTTTTCCATATGATTGCCCCATAGATGAGAGCAGGCTGTGTCCGTGTCCACTCTGCATAGCACAATGGACATAGACCTGTCATAGCTACATAGTTTGTAAGGTTGAATAAAGGCGATAGTCCATCCAGTTCTACCTGCATGGGTGTGTGTTTGTGTAGATAATCATTTCCCATATCCCTGTATATTGTGTTCACTAAGATGCACATCCAAGAGTCTTTTAAAACTATCAATACTTCCTGCTGCCACCACCGATTGTGGAAAAGAGCTCCACATTCTTACCACCCTGACAGTAAAAAACCTCCTACTCAGCTTAAGATTAAACTTCCTCTCTCCCAATCTCATTGTTTGGCCCCATGTCCTCTTACACTCTCTGAGACTGAATAGTTTCCTACCTACACTGCGATTACCATTGGGATATTTGTATATCGCTATCATATCTCCTCTCAAGCATCTCTTCCGCCTGCTTAGCAGGAGGATCACCGGAGAAATCCCCGGCTGAGCAAGCAGATGCTGCTTTACGGAGGCACCCGTGTGAAAGGGGCCCTAGGGTTATCATTTTCCTATCAGCATATTAGGCTGGCCATGGATGGATCAGATCCTGCAGAACTGGCCAAATTTCAATCCATCTAATGATTGACTTATCATGAACAGGAATATTAGAAAATGTTTATATGATCAGCGCTCCAGCCAAACGGCTACAGCAGCAATCAGCGTATTCTGACAGTGGAGTCCCTGCTGTCAGAATACAATAGTGCAGTAGGGAGGAATCCTCTCTCCACCTCAAATGTGTGGATGGGGGAATCCACTTTTTTTTTTAATCAGCTAGCTGATCAAAAAAAATAAAAAAATAAAAATGATCCATCTATGGACAGCTTAACTTTGTAGCAAATATGCATGCATATTAACAGATTTGGACTTCCTAAGTGGTATTATTACAAGTGATAATATTGTTGGATTCAGCGAAGACAGAAAGGTCTCAGGTGTTATTAACACATAGAAATGGAAAGCCTTATTTAATGCACAGGAATTATTGGCATGCCATTTTACCGCCTGATTCACAAAACTTTTTTTTTCTATTAGAAAACTCTGGTGTTATGGGTTAGCTGTTTACCTGCCAGAATCATGTAAATAGCTAGTTATTACATGGTTTAACATGAATTATTTTACAAAATAAAATAAACCAAAATACATTAATAATATATAGTAATTAAAGGGCTTGTTTGATTTTAACATATATTGTAGTTAAAAAAAGTGAGAATATGTAGCTGCTTTGTTTATATTTTCTTCATTTTTCTATGGTTAGAAATATAAAAAAACACCTTTACAATGTGTATTTATTTAGGCAGGCAGATGCAAAATATTACATATAAATTGTATTATTTTCCCACTGCTAATGTTTCTAAGACCTTAGTTACTGTTTATAGAGCTGAAGAGCTCAAACAGAAATGAATACATAAATGTGAAGGATTCAGAACATAGATTTAGCCCCTCACTCCCACTTCCTAAATACTTTTTTAAGGCGGCTTCATCCACAGTTTCAATATGATAGAGGGTCTGCGAATAAAACTCATAGTGAATCTAGTGTTATGGTGCCCCTTGTACAAAATGTTTATTTGTAAAACACAGATTTGTTGTATATATATTCAAAAAAACGATATAATCTTAACAAATATTAAATTCACCCCAAACCATTAGGCTTATTCTTTAATTATGTAAAATTAGCCTTTACCTCCACCAAGTCCTGATCCAAGAGGGGAACGCGTGTGTTGGATTCATTAAAATTAACAACTCTTTTTGTTTTTTTTTTCATGTGCATTTAATAGTAATACAAATTGTAATTAACTGTGTAAATAATTTTAACCTCTACTAGTTTTTATCCCTGGTGGAGGTATATAGTTGGTGATTACTTAAAATCTGTTACTTTTACAAAGAATTTTTTTACCGTATGTAAAATATTTTATTGAATGTGCTTTTGTGCATACTGTAAAACCAAGTGAAAGATAGCAGTAATGAAGTCTCCACATCCAAAGACCAAAAGCTGAAATATATTACACTTGCAAAATCTTTGTAGGCAAACAATTTCATTTTAATCAGTAAAAGTTTGATTGAACCACAGGAAAGGACCAATAGGCAATTAAATTGTATAGTATACGCATGTCACAAAATGGGTACAGACAATTTCTCATAGTTGAAAAAGGTCAAGAAAATATAAGGAAATGAATTAAAAAAACGGTTACAGTAACATTGCATAGCAAAGAAAACCATCAGCTCCACAGAAGGAGAGTACAAATCTCAAGATTCCATAAGGCGATGATGTATCATATAGAATACATATAGAATACAGCTTATCCACTGTCTTATTAGTGCACAGTACAACACTCAATAAATACATACCGATTCCTCAGGCATGTGACCTGTTACACCTGCAGGAGTCTATGCAGAACCAACTGGAGAGGAACAAACCTCAGTATATCAAGCCAAGGTTGCCAGATAAAGAAAAATGTTCAGCATAGAAATGCTTTAAGCATTTCTATGCTGGTATGTCAATTTTTCTCACACCAAAATAAAATGAACTTGTTCAGTCCAGTGTTTTTTTGGTAGGAGTGTGTGGTGACATCCAAAATCTGGCAATTTGCTTGCAGGCCAAATATAAAAGCCTGCGTTGGTGGAATTGGTGGGGTAAATGTTTCCCCGTCTACAGCACCCAAAAAACAAACAATAGGATTTTGAGAAACAGTAACCATATATACTGAGGCTATGGTATCAATCACATCTTTCGAAGGCAGCAAGATTAACAGGCATATTCTGCCTTCTTCCTTGGCTTTCTCTCCATACAGTGTTATTTTTATATTTCTAATTCTATGGCTGCCCATGGTATATTCTTTAGCAAACATTTTCTCTCACTTTTTTCTTTATTACCGTATATATATATATTACCTCGAGTATAAGTCGACCCAAATATAAGCTGAAGCACCTAATTTTAGGCCAAAGGGACTGGGATAGCCTAAACTGGAACAGGAGTACATTATACATGATACTGCGTACATGTATTTCCCTGACCGTACTTCAACGATTGCAAATGAACAAATGCAGAGCTTTTAACAAAAAGTTGTGGTCGTTTTGGAAGGGTTAATGCTTTAGCACAGCATTATTTAAAGTACTGTAACCAGCGTTGGAATGTGGGACCTGGTTCATACAAGAAAAAATAAACAGTAAAGGGCCTACTCGGAAGTACTATATAATGTGAAAGTGGGAGTGGCTTGTTATGAGCTAGTTCACCACTTTGGATGTTCAAGCTTTTTTTTTACTTTTATCAACAGGTTTTAGGGTTTAATGTAAAAGTGATCTGGATGGCTGTAAAGCTGTCCAATCACTTAAGCCTAAAATATTGCTCAAGATGGTATAGCAATCCCCTCTACCTAGCTGATATAGTGCTATATAAATAAATAGCCCAAA
This sequence comes from Lithobates clamitans, assembly GCA_037952925.1. NCBI lineage: Eukaryota > Metazoa > Chordata > Amphibia > Anura > Ranidae > Lithobates > Lithobates clamitans. Next base: position 1,285,196 of record JBBGZY010000398.1, read on the forward strand.
ACATAAACAGTGACACAATAAACAATATAAAATAACACAATAACAGTAAAAATTAATATAAGTGTATATACATACAGAGGTAGATAGCAAAAAAAACAAAAACAAATATAAACGTGAGTGTCACTATAAACCAAAACTGTGGTTGTGCATACCAGTGTCCCACCACTATATGACAAATGTCAAAAAAATACATAAAATGCTTGTGCATATAGTGTTAAATACACTGGTATAGCATAGAAAAGACAATAAAGTTCAATTTTTATTTTGCAAACAAATAATACCTTCTGTGTCCCTCCATCTTCACATCTATGCGCTCACCTCCATAAAGGACCAACAACTGGTCACCATACGCCTTCCCCTTTAAGGGGTATATAGCGTTTCATCACTCACCACGTGACTTTTTCAAGGAATATTGTCAGGGATGGGGCCTAGTGACATCAGCACGCCCAACCAGGAAGTTTTCATACCCTGTGTGTTGCCTGCTGCCATGAACATCCAAGCGATCCTTAAAGGGGGGCTGCACACCCCTAATGTTTGAGGTGATTTGAGCTTTGTGACATGGAAAATTATCCTGCTGGAAGTAGCCTTTAGAAGATGGGCACACTGTAGCCATAAAGGGATGGACATGGTCAGCAATAATACTCAGGTAGGCCTTGGCGTTTAAACAATGCTCAATTGGTACTAAGGGGCCCAAAGTTTGCCAAAAAAATCCCCCACACCATTACACCACCAGCAGCCTAAACATACAAAGTAGGATGGATCCATGCTTTCATGTTGTTTATGCCAAATTCTGACCTACCATCCTAATGTCACAGCTGAAATCGAGACTCATCAGACCAGGCAATGTTTTTCCAAACTTCTTTTGTCCAATTTTGGTGAGCCTGTGCAAATTGTAGCCTCAGATTCCTGTTCTTAGCTTACAGGAGTGGCACCTGGTGTGGTCTACTGAAGCCCATCTGCTTCAAGGTTCAAAGTCTTGTGCATTCAAAGATGGTATTCAAAGATGTTATTCTGCATACCTTGGTTGTAACAAGTGGTTATTTGAGTTACTATTGCCTTTCCATCTTCTCAAACCAGTCTGCCCATTCTCCTCTGACCTTTACATCCTCAAGTCATTTTTCTTCCACACAGCTGCCGCTCACTGGCTATTTTCCCTTTATCGGACAGTTTTCTGTAAACCCTAGAAATGGTTGTATGAGAAAATTCCAGTAGATCAGCAGTTTTTGAAATACTCAGACCAGCCCCTCTGGCACCAACAACCATGCCACGTTCAAAGTCACTTATATCCCTTTTCTTCCCCATTCTGATGCTAATTCTATAACCATCATTTACAGGTTACTCTAAACTGGTGAGCTGTGAAGACATTTAAAATGCTGCCTATTGATAATTTTTTATACCGTAATTTTGCCATTTTACCATTTTACAGACACATGACTTCTGAGGCTTGACACACTTGGTATCTATTTATTCTACACTAACTCATCTTTTATTATATGTAAAAAATGTGGATTACATTGTGTTTGTGTGCACTAACATTTATTCTAGTGTACTTTTCCCTGAAAAATAGATTAGATCAACAGTCGCCCAAAACAGTATGACATAAATGATTGCAACAACCATCTTTACATTCTACAAGGTTTCTGCTTTCAGATAATACATGTGGTTCTGGGGGTTTTTAGGTAATTTTTATAGCAAAAAGTGCAATGTGAATGTTAAATAAGCATGGTTTATCTGGTGGCTTTTGCTAGTCCGATTCATTGGAATTGGGATGTAGCTTCTAAGCAGGGGAACTAGATCTATTTAGATAGGGAGGACTAAAAGGCAGACAGTAGAACTTTTTTTGCTGGGGGAAAGGGGAGGTGGGAGGTGGGAGTTAAGGGTGGCACAGAACATTTGGGAGAGAAGTAATGATAGAAAACTGTGAGAACCCATGTATGACCACTTTGAGGTCAGACACTTACTGACAAGGCTCTTGTTTATGGACCTTTAGTTGGGAACACAGATTTTGGGTAGTCATTTTGGGGAGTCTGTAATCTGTGTTCCTGCACACAAGGTTCTGAATCTTGGCTTTTGCTGGTTAGAATGGAAGTGTAGTTAATACTACAAGATGACCCATCTCAACATTTACATTGCTGATTTAAAGAAGGATTCCCTGGCACTCTGCTTGCAGTGGTATGGTAAGGAGTTGGCAAAAGAGACATTTTTTAACTACCGGTAAATAGTTTTTTTAAAATTAAAATTAAACTTATATAACTAGCTGGATGAGAGAGCAAAAAGCTAATTTTCATATTTCTTCCTAGAACCATATCACACAAGGTTTTTTGCGCACACATTAAAAGATGTTCTGCTTATTTCAGTGCTATTAATTCTGAATGGCATACCCACACCCTATGGCAGTGCAGTTTTAACACACATGCATTAAAATACAACACAATGCACATTAATGCAATAGTGTACATTTTGGTGCATTGGGTCTGAAATATTCTGCACGTTCCTTTCTTTGCTTTTCGGATGTGTTCAATTGAATAGGCTGCTTCAGTGCAATACATGTGGGTGCGCAAAATACCACTCATTAATACAGCGCAGCAAAACAGCAAAGTGCGAGTGGCCCCTTACAGTTTCCATGTACATAAGTGGACGGAAAGTATTCAGACCCCCTTACATTTTTCACTCTTTGTTATATTGCAGCCATTTGCTAAAATCATTTAAGTTCATTTTTTTCCTCATTAATGTACACACAGCACCCCATATTGACAGAAAAATACTGAATTGTTGACATTTTTGCAGATTTATTAAAAAGGAAAAACGGAAATATCACATGGCCCTAAGTATTCAGACCCTTTGCTGTGACACTCATATATTTAACTCAGGTGCTGTCCATTTCTTCTGATGATCCTTGAGATGGTTCTACACCTTCATTTGAGTCCAGCTGTGTTTGATTATACTGATTGGACTTGATTAGGAAATCCACACACCTGTCTATATAAGACCTTACAGCTCAAAGTGCATGTCAGAGCAAATGAGAATCATGAGGTCAAAGGAGCTGCCTGAAGAGCTCAAAGACAATATTGTGGCAAGGCACATATCTGGCCAAGGTTACAAAAAATTTCTGCTGTACTTAAGGTTCCTAAGAGCACAGTGGCCTCCATAATCCTTAAATTGAAGAGGTTTGGGATGACCAGAACCCTTCCTAGAGCTGGCCGTCCGGCCAAACTGAGCTATTGGGGGAGAAGAGCCTTGGTGAGAGAGATAAAGAAGAACCCAAAGATCACTGTGGCTGAGCTCCAGAGATGCAGTCGGGAGATGGGAGAAAGTTGTAGAAAGTCAACAATCACTGCAGCCCTCCACCAGTCGGGGCTTTATGGCATAGTGGCCCGATGGAAGCCTCTCCTCAGTGCAAGACACATGAAAGCCCACATGAAATTTGCTAAAAAGCACCAAGGACTCCAAGATGGTGAGAAATAAGATTCTCTGGTCTGATGAGACCAAGATAGAACTTTTTGGCCTTAATTCTAAGCAGTATGTGTGGAGAAAACCAGGCACTGCTCATCACCTGTCCAATACAGTCCCAACAGTGAAGCATGGTGATGGCAGCATCATTCTGTGGGGGTGTTTTTCAGCTCCAGGGACATGACGACTGGTTGCAATCGAGGGAAAGATGAATGCGGCCAAGTATAGGGATATCCTGGAGGAAAACCTTCTCCAGAGTGCTCCGGACCTCAGACTGGGCCGAAGGTTTACCTTCCAACAAGACAATGACACTAAGCACACAGCTAAAATAAGGAAGGAGTGGCTTCACAACAACTCCGTGACTGTTCTTGAATGGCCCAGCCAGAGCCCTGACTTAAACCCAATTGAGCATCTCTGGAGAGACCTAAAAATGGCTGTCCACCAACGTTTACCATCCAACCTGACAGAGCTGGAGAGGATCTGCAAGGAGGAATGGCAGAGGATCCCCAAGTCCAGGTGTGAAAAACTTGTTTCCCAAAAAGACTTATGGCTGTATTAGATCAAAAGGGTGCTTCTACTAAATACTGAGCAAAGGGTCTGAATACTTAGGACCATGTGATATTTCAGTTTTTCTTTTTTAATAAATCTGCAAAAATGTCAACAATTCTGTGTTTTTCTGTCAATATGGGTGCTGTGTATACATTAAGGAGGGAAAAAATGAACCTAAATGATTTTAGCAAATGGCTGCAATATTACAGAGTAAAAAATATAAGGGGGTCTGAATACTTTCCGTCCCCACTGTATGTGACGATTAATTTTCTAAGTCCAGGAGCCATAGCAAAAATCCAAGAACCATGGCAAACCATGTAATTTCATCTTTACTGATCTAGTGTCAGTAAACTAAACTCAGATTAAGATTTTTCAAATGAACTGTCACGTAAACAAGATTTACATTTAAATGGCAGCTGGTTGATGTATAACAATGGAACGATCTCGGGACCCTAAAGCCGTGTACACACGAGCGGACTTTTCAGCATCAAACGTCCGATGGTCTTTCCAACGGACTTTCGTCTGACTTTCGGATGACCGGACTTGCCCACACACGAACGGACTAAAGTCCGCTCGAAAGTCCGTTGGTATGAACGTGATGACATACGAAAGGACTAGAATAAGGAAGTTCATAGCCAGTAGCCAATAGCTGCCCTAGCGTTCTTTTTTGCCCGTTGGACTAGCATAAAGACGAACGGATTTTTCGACCGGACTCGAGTCCATCGGAAAGATTTGAAACATGTTCCAAATCTAAAGTCTGTCTGATTTTCGACTGAAAAAGTCCGCTGAAGGTCCAATGAAACCCGCACACGGTCGTATTGTCTGACGGATTTGTTCCGTCAGACCAGTCCAGTCGAAAAGTCCGCCCGCGTGTACGCGGCATAAGTTTGCCTAATTTTCTCTGTCCCAATCAAAACACTCCTGTTACTCTAATGTTCAACTTCATTGAGATATAACTTTCTGCTGTTGAACATTCCAAAAAAAAATAATACTGAAAGGAAAAATCTGTTGGGGAATGAACTAAGTATACATCACTAAATTAAAGAATAACCGTCTGTTCACATGCACAAAGTAGTTGGATGTTTTGCAACAAAACTAATTACAGTATCTTATGCTTATTGTAATTAGTATGTAAAATATGACAACCATCTGATATTAAAAATGGTTAAATTATTCAAAAGCATTCATTAAAAGAAAAAAAAAAAACAAGCCATAGGCTGAGTTTAAACTACTGTCAGGAAATAACTAACATTGACAATATTGTAGAGTGTGTCCCATGCTGGTGATTTAACGAAGCCGCGCAGTTAAATGGTTTTCTGAATTTTAAAGCATCTTGCTGTCCCATTGTACAAGTTCTGCCTCTCAGCAAGACCTGTCCCCTCTTTTACCCTGGCTTTTATCAGACTTTGCTTAAAGTCTACAGTAAAGCTGAGATTTTTTTTCCACCTGTCCCTGTCTTACTGTGACAGTGAAAGATGATTGCCTTCTGGTGAAGCCCTTTTCCCCTTCCTCTGCACCCAAGTTCCATGTTCATTGCACATCAAACAGCCGTACCATACCCTGATGGTTTAAATCTTTAAACAGAGAATAAGAGCCTAAGTACATCCAGTGAGACCCCTCACATCCTATACTCTTGTCACTGTATGTTCATGGCACAATTACCAGGAGAGGGGGGCTGAACCGTGAATCAAGTACTGTGTGTCGTCTCTGTGGACTGCATGCTGATGCTCTGATCAGGACTCCAGCAAAATTCTGTTTGAAATGAGAATAGACTAATTTTCATCACACTCGTTTCTCAGCTATCCCAAGTGGGTGAACATGCCAAGGGTCATCATTAAAAAAAAAAAAGCCGCCTTCAAAAGAGCCCATGTCTTTTTTTTTATAGAAAGCACACTATTGTTGTTGCCATTTAGGCAAGGAAAATATGACGTGCAGTTAATTGTTAAACTCTTTCAAAGAGCAAAAATATCTTTATTGAAGAGAAAGAACATTGTAAAAAAATCAGAAGAACTGGAGGATCAAAGGACAATAGTGTTGTCTTTCAAGTTGCTCAAAATTCCATACACTGAAAAGAGAAAATGTGGTCATGAATGAAAAAGAGTTTAAACATTCTGTATAGTTTACATGAGTTTGGGTGGAAGATTAAAATACATCTAAGGGTAAATAAATTATGATTTTTTTCTGTTCTGTTTTTTTTTTAAATAGATTGTACAGTTGAACAATGGACAGGTACAATTTTTTTTGTAATATTAAAGAAGCTTAAAACATACACTTTTATTTTATAATGGTTATTTTTGACAATCCAATATAGGCATACTTGAAAAAACTCCATTCATGTAGTAAGTGCTGCTTGTCTCCTGGCCATCTGTTTCCTGGATTTCTTGTATACATTGTATCTTCTCCTCTGCTGTTTATTTTCAATTTATAAGGACTACATATCCCATGGTACCTTGCTGCCTGCAAGCAGTGATTCCTGTACTGACTCCGCCTCCTTAAGCCCCTTCTCTTAGCACCTCTGTAGTTCAGAAGACAGGCTCTGTGAAATATGTGACACAGCAGTGCCTACACACAGGACATAATGACCATGTGTCACGGCATTCAAGTCAAGGAAGTAAATGTGTGGGGATCTTCACAAAGTGAGTTTACAAACTTCAAGATCGTTCAGATTAATAGGAATAGACTACATATAATTAAAATTGAATGTGGAAATAAATATATATGTCAGTCACCGCTGCCTGCTCTGCCCCCCCCCCCGCTCACTGGAACACTGGCCTGTGGAGTGGGTGGGAGCAGGTGGTTCAGGCTGTCAGTGGCTCATTGGGCCAGGGTTGTGAGTGGATCCCGACCAGTTTGTCAATATTTTTCCCCAGCCTGGACCAGCTCTGTGACGACAGCCAACAGCAGGCTTCAGCCCGCTGTCAGCTGAAAACGGGTCACAGGAGTGCAGAACGAACTGCACTCATGTGATCCACAGGAGAAGTACAGCCAAGTAAGCTTTGGCTGTACTTCTCCTTAATGCATTACCTGCATTAAGGTAAACCGTGTCTCTGTAGTAGTATCGCCCCCTCACCTGCCTAAATACTTACCTTACAGAGTCCTTACCTGATATAGTACTGTGCCAGTCTGTACCAGTCTGTAGTGCCTCTCTTCTTTTCTCTCTTCACTCCCTGTGGTCACAGAGTGGCACCATTGGCTCCTGCTGCTGTCAATCAACTCCAGAAGGGAGCAAGGAGCAGGGCTGAGGTGCACTGTGTGTGTCTATGGATGCACACAGCCTGGCTCGGGAGAGACCGCACGTCTGCTCCCAGAGCAAGCAGCTTGCAAAGGGATGGGCCAAGAGAGCCAACAGGGGATCCCATAAGAGGAGGTTAAGAGCGTGTTTGTTATTAATATATATATATATATATATATATATATATATATATATATATATATTAGCCTTTACAACCACTTTAAGAATTGATCAATTTAGTCATCATTATTTTTTAAAGGCAAAAAATCTGTATCCAGTGTATACAAAATCCTGTACTGGACATTATTTGGTAAAGGTTATTTCTGAGCTCACTGTGCCTGAAAATATAGTGACATTCTATTTTAAATTGAAAATGTGACCTTTTAATGAATAATATAGAATTCTGAAATTCAAAAATAGCATACTAGTATGAGTAATAACATTTTCTGAATAATACTGAGATAAGTGGTGGTGTGAAAGTATTTACAGCGCTTCACTTTTTCCACATTTTGTTATGCTATAGCCTTATTCCAAAATAGATTAAATTAATTATTTTCCTCAAATTCTATAAACCATACCCCATAATGGCAACATGAAAGAAGTTTGTTTGAAATCTTTGCAAATTTATTAAAAATAAAAAATGAAAATAAATCACATGTTCTTAGGTATTCACAGCCATGATGATCGTTGATATGTTTCTACAACTTGATTGGAGTCCACCTGTGGTAAATTCAGGTGATTGGACATGATGTAGAAAGGCACACACCACATTCCACAGTTAACAGTGCCAATGTCAGAGCACAAACCAAGCCATGAAGGAATTGTCTGTAGACCTCTGAGACAGGATTATATTGAGGCACAGATCTGGGCAAGGGTACAGAAAAATGTCTGCAGCATTGAAGGTCCCAGTGAGCACAGTGGCCTCCATCACCCATAAATGGAAGAAGTTCGGAATCACCAGGACTCTTCCTAGAGGGGGCCGTCTGGCCAAACTGAGCAATCGGGGGAGAAGGGCATTAGTGAGGGAGGTGACCAGGAACCTGATGGTCACTGACTGAGCTCCAGCATTTCTCTGTGGAGAGAGGATAACCTTCCAGAAGAACAACCATCTCTGCAGCACTCCACCAATCAGGCCTGTATGGTAGAGTGACCAGATGGAAGCCACTCCTCAGTAAAAGACACATGACAGCCCACCTGGAGTTTGCGAAAAGGCACCTGAAGAACTCTCAGACCATGAGAAAAAAATTCTCTGATCTATTGAAACAAAGATTGAACTCTTTGACCAGAATGGCAAGCATCATGTCTGGAGGAAACCAGACACCACTCATCACCTGGCCAAGACCATCCCTAAAGTGAAGCATGGTGGTAGCAGCATCTTGCTGTGGGGATGTTTTTCAGCAGCAGGAACTGGAAGACTAGTCAGGATCAAGGGAAAGATGAATGCAGCAATGTACAGAGACATCCTTGCTAATAACTTGCCCCAGAGCACTCTGGACCTCAGACTGGGGCGAAGGTTCATCTTCCAACAAGACAACAACCCTAAGCACACAGCCAAGATAACAAAGGAGTGGCTATGGGACAACTCTATGAATGTCATTGAGTGGCCCAGCCAGAGCCCATACTTGAACCCGATTGAACATCTCTGGAGAGATCTGAAAATAGCTGTGCACCGACGCTCCCCATCCAACCTGATGGAGCTTAAAAGGTCCTGCAAAGAAGAATGGGAAAAACTGCCCAAAAATAGGTGTGCCAAGCTGGTAGCATTATACTCAGAAAGACTTGAGGCTGTAATTGGTGCCAAAGGTGCTTCAACAAAGTATTGAGCAAAGGCTGTAAATAGTTATGTACATGTGATTTTTTTTTTTGCTTTCTATTTCTAATAAATTTGCAAAGATTTCAAATAAACACCTTTCACATTGTCATTATGGGGTATTGTTTGTAGAATTTTGAGTAAAATAATGTATTGCATCCATTTTGGATTCAATACATAACAAAATGTATAAAAAGTGAAACGTGTGGATACTTTCCGGATGCATTGTATATAATGTACACCAAAATGTACAGAATAAAGTTGTTCTGAGTTTTTAATGTACAGCACAGCATTGAGAGTGAGGTGGTCTAGGGTATAAAACACAGCAAACATAGATTAAAATAGTATGTAAGGAACAAAGCACTGTACAAAGCACAATGGCTGGGGCATATAATATACACCACAGCATAAAGAGTGAAGTAGATTGGAGTATGTAACGTGTAGCATATGACATTGAGTGTAAAGCTGGGTATACACTAGTAGAATTAAATTTGACATTTTTTGTTTTAAGAATGTTGTAAGAACATTTGTTAATTTATCTAATCATTAATGGGGTCAAATCAACGTTCGTTTTTGACCACAGTGATAAGAAAATTCAAAGGGGCAGGATGGAAAATGTTTCTCAGATTATGAATTTCAAACAGTGTATGTGGTTTTCGTTCAGTAAAGTCCATTCATTCTAAAATTGAATGTTAAAAGCAGGCAAACTATTTTGAATGACATTCGAATATATTGAGAATTTCCGCATAAAATTTTGTACGAATTTTCGTTCAAAATGTTACTAGTATATACTTAGCTTTACTTTCAGCACAGCATACAGCGCAAAGTAGACCAGTCTATAAGGGAAACCTCATGCTTGGTTATATATACAGTAGGTTGGAACTGCTGCACTCAATTACAACTGAATACCAGGTCTAAGGTAATAGCCAACAAGTAGATAAAAGTGCACTGTCTCTGTAAAAAGTAGTAAATTACTAAAGTGAACACATCTGCATGTGAAAGGAAAGTTTATTTCACGATGAAATAACTAATCAAAAATTTGCAAATGAAGCAAAATAACTCAATAAAAAAATACATTTCAAAGCTAACTTATTGCAAATAAAAAAGATAAAATAAAATCAATGTGTGAACAATAAATTATAAAAGCAATTCATTAATCACTCATAATAGAAAGTCCATCCATGTGCATGACAAAGTGCTCTGTGCTCCAATGTAGAAAGTTCCCCGGTGCTTAAGGTGCTCGTAAGATAATAAGGCCTCTTACCAGACCGCAATTATCTCAAATTATAGAGATCACTTGCGCTAGCATAGCTTAGAAGAGCTAATGCTCTCAACCTCAGATCTACACGTTTCTCCGTACAAGGTGTATTGTATGGAGAAATGCATCGGAGGGAGCTGGTTCTGTGACGTCATCACGCCACGGCTGATTGGATGGTACGGCGGCTGAGGTTTTTAAAGTTTCTACCAAATGCTTGTTGTTTTTGAATTCATTTAAGTGCAATACTCTATTGAATAAATCGGATATTTTAAATAGACTTACGTTATGAGACTTATCCCCGTTTTGTATTTGATATATATACGTGTGTCAGAGCTTGATTAATGAGTGCTGGCTGAGGTAATAGTATGTGTTAGAGAGTTAATTCTGGCCACTGGGGTCACTGGTTTGGGTGGAGATCTGAGGTTGAGAGCATTGGCTATTCTAAGTTACACTAGTGCAAGTAATTTGAGACCATTGTGGTCTGGTAAGACGTCCTATTATCTTACAAGCACCTTGTTAATTTGCTAAAACTGGAAAATCTGGTGCAGCTCTGCATAGAAAACAATCAGCTTCCAGTTTTTTGTTTTGTCAAAGCTTAATTGAACAAGCTAAAGTTAGAAGCTGACCATGCACAGCTGCACCAGATTTTGCACTCTCCAGTTTTAGCAAGTCATCTCCTAAGTGTTATTGTCACTCATCAATGTTAGTGAGTGCATGTATCATTATTTGATGAATGCAACAATGAAATTGGTTGTTTTGAGAACTTTTGTTGATTTATAATGGTGGTACTATATTTACTTAGAGCAGGATGGCCTAAGGTAGTATGGAGAAGTGAGTAGCCACTGCTTCCTTCCTTTCTTTATAGAGGACCTCCAACTCTGCTTCTGCTTTGACCTGCATTACCTTTATTCCTGAGCCTTTGCCTCAGCGACTTGTGGCTTAATGGCTTCTTCCTTCTTTATTGAGTGAGTTTGCACTTTTGCTGCCTCTGCATTAAAAGAGGTTTACTGAGCATGGAACACATTTTGCTGGAGGATCTTGAAGATCTCTTGTTTGTTGTGTTTGGTCGATGTTAAATGATGAGATGTAGTTTCATGTAAGTGGGTTCCTTTCATAAAACAGCATCTACTGCTTTGAGAAATGCGGTAAAATACTGCATCACGTTTTTAAAGATGTTTTTTGGCACTCACAAAAAAGAATTTGTCTAAAATACCGTATGCTGTATTTTTCCGAAATATGCGGTATTTATCTCATAAAGCCATGTGGTATTTTATCTCATGCGATATCTATCCACTGGGATCAATACAGTGGAGAAGAATTAGAACCCCTGTCAATTTTTATTGCAAATAATTATTTAAACAGTTTCAGGATCGCAATTAAATATTTAGGGAAAATGTGTCCGGACACCATACTGCATCAATCTGTTTTTGTGAATGGAGCCCATTGTGAGATATTGTGATCAACCCATGAGATAGCATCAGAGAATTAATATATCTTTCTCTGTTAAGAGCAGTAAAGTCATTTAACTGTTGCAGAAACTCTTCTGTATTGATACCCAATAGAAGAGAAGAGTACTTTCCTGACAGTCTGTTATGCCTTTCATAAGCTATAAAGCTAATTTTATAGGTGAATGGGGTAAGCCCTATTTGCTAATTACTTAAGCAAGCTCTACTAAGGTAGGTCATACACGCAACGCTGTATCCTGGCCTAGGCCAACAAGGCCCAGGCCTAGGGCAGCACTTTGCAGGAGAGCAGCGCGGAAAGAGTCCCTGCCGACTTGCGTTACACTGTAAGTGTAGCGCCAGTCTTATGGGGTGGACTGGGCTGACAGGCAAATTAGTCTAGCACCCCCATAAAGCGGCCGCACTTTTTCCGGTATGCAGGCGGCTGGCATTCTGCAACTGTGGGGGAGGGGGGCCTTACTTCTAATTTTGACTGTCCTATCATCCTGGACCACAAACCTTGCTCAATGTACTGTGTTTTCTGCTGCACCATTGGCATGGTTATATCGTCTTAGTCCTCTCCATAAAATTATCAGAAATTTGTGCTTAAAGTAGAACTATAGGGAACACTTTTTTTTTCATTTTGGATAGAATAAGGGAGGGTTATAACCCCTGTCAGTTTATTTTTTGCCATCCCTGTCCCATTGCAGAGATTTTCCTTCACTTCCTGCCCCATAGCCAACCAGAAAGAGAGAAGAAATCTATGCAAATTAAGGGAATCCATTGCCCCTCCCCCGGCCCTCAAAACTAGTGTCCCCACTCGAAAATTTCAGGGCGGATCTTACACCGCAAGAGGTGTGGCCTTGACAGGAAGGGGTGGGTCATATTTAAATTAGGGGGTGCACGAGTTTAGTCAGGCCTAGGGCAGCACAAAACCTAAATACACTACTGCATACACGGTTTGATTTGAACCATGTATGGGCAGGCTGAATGTGCCAAGCTGATTGATCGATCAACTTGGGTGCAACCAGAATGCAGGGTTTTACCTTCGATTATGGTTGCAATAATCACTTCTCCCAGCAGGGAAGGCTTCCCCTGACCTTCCCCGCTGTCTTCTCCCGGAAGGGGGGATACCCGTATCAACACTATCTGTGTAGATGGGGGAATCAAGCAAATTTCTTTCCTGCAATCCATGGTTGCAGGAAAGAAACTCACTCCGTGTATGGCCAGCCTTAGTGTTTTGCAATACAACACAATAGTTAGTGTTTACAGTTTCTTCTCACAATGCAAGTCTGAGTCCCTTTACTCAGGCTCGCTGCGAACAATGCTCTCCCTATGTGGCTGATATCTCAATAGTTGTTAAGCAGGAAACACACTTATTGTAGTGATCCATGGGAAATTCTTCTAGTGGCTGTCTAGTCTATCAAACTCTGAAAGAGCAGGGCTCAGGAGGCATTGGAGTTGAACATTTCTGTAAGAGAGTTAGTAACTGACACAGCTAATGACATTGACTACTAGCTGCAATGCATACTTTATATTATTGGATATTCCCATGGGATTAATTTGAATGCAAGATATAGTGTATTTTCAGCAGGTACATATTTTAACCACATGCCGACCAGCCGCCGCAGTTGTACTGCGGCAGAATGGCATGGCTGGGCCAAATTACATTATGTAACATCGCTTCGCCCTGTGGCCACTAGGGGGCACATGCGTGCCGCCGGGGGCGTGCGCGCGCACCCCGCGCATTCCCAGAGCCGATATGAGTGCCCGGCGGTCTCGTTCACTGCTGGGTTCCTGCGATCGCTCAGGGCACACGGAGAAACCGGACTGTTTCCGGTTCTCTAAGCAGAGAACTGATAGATTGTCTGTTCATACAGAGTGTGAACAGCGATCTGTTAGTTTCCCTGCACAGCCCTCATCCCCCTTCAGCTAAAAATCGCTGATCGCCGCCATTACTAGTAAAAAAAAAAATTATTAATAAAAATGCCATAAAACTATCCCCTATTTTGTAGACGCTATAACTTTTGCGCAAACCAATCAATATACGCTTATTGCGATTTTTTTCTTACCAAAAATATGTAGAAGACTACGTATCGGCCTAAACTGAGGAAAAAAAATGTTTTTTATATATTTTTTTGGGGATATTTATTATAGCAAAAAGTAAAAAATAATGCGTTTTTTTCAAAATTGTCGCTCTTTTTTTGTTTATCGCGCAAAAAATAAAAACCACAGAGGTGATAAAATACCACCAAAAGAAAGCTCTATTTGTGGGAAAAAAAGGACGTCAATTTTGTTTGGGAGCCACGTCACACGACCGCGCAATCGTCAGTTAAAGGGACGCAGTGCCGAATCGCAAAAAGTGTTTTTTTCATTGGCCAGCCAAATGGTCTGGGGCTGAAGCGGTTTAATTATTATTGCAGTGATTGACTGCAAGTAATTTTTAAGTGGCTTTCACATTTTGCATACTTATTCTTTCATGTTATTTGCTACTGTATTTAATATAGACGTTTGTAGATTAGCAATAGGAGGTTCCGTATTCCATTGCAATGTGTGTTTATGACAGTGCTCTACCAGTGTACACTCTGGGTATCACTGGGGTGTGATCTGGGCTGTGTTGTTTTTCAAGGGGGTTTGTAGCCAATGAAGGTATGGTGTAGGTTAGCCCCATCCAGGTCTTAGCTGCTGCCTCTTTGGTAACGACGGAAAGGTTTGTCACAATTAGCCAATGCATTTTGGGGGGAAGTGCCCCCCCTTTTATCAGAGCTGTGGTGGTGGATGTAGTTGGGATTGACCTGGAATGGAGATTGCACTAAGAAAGGGCCCTTTAGGTGCTGTCGAATGGTGGAGAACCAGGATGTCAAGCTGACATGTCAGTTCTCCTCCATCCAACAGCATCTAAAGGGCCCTATCATAGTTGACTTTCAGTTCCAGGTCAGTCCTGACCACATCCACAATCCCAGCTCTGATGAAGGGCGAGGCACTTCCTTAGAAAAACAAAAAGTGATAGGTTCGCTTTGCAGGGGGCACTATAAGTATCTATTGCTGTATCTTCTCTGTACTTCCCTACTGTCCTGATCTTCTTCCAGAGACCACCAAAGACATACCTGCTACTTTCATTAGAGGGGGGAATAAATAATGTCTCTCTTGTTTTACCCTACCCACAGTCATTATGAGTGGGGGGGGGGTGTTTATAGCATAGTAAAGTGTGAGTTTCTCAGAAAGTTGAAACTTACAAAGTATTCAAGGGTTGTCTGGCAGTGGATCAGGGGTAGCATGGTGAGGGAGAATATTGATTGCTTATGGTCTCTCATGAACTGCAAATAGTACAGGTTCACTTTAAATTATGTAGTGTCACGGTATATGTATTTTACATGTGGCTTAATAGTTTTGTCAATCAATTTGGGTTAGAATTTTGTTACAGAGGAATCAAAGTTGTGGATTCGCTTGCATAGGAGCTACATGGTTGTACAGTTAGAATCTTGAAGGTGAGCGTGAAATAATTACATCAGTTAAAGCAGAAATAAACCCAAAACCAAAAACGTAATACTGTATATTGCAGCTTACCAATCCTTAGATGTGGTTACTGCATTTGTTTTCTTTTTTTAGCCTTTTTCCCTCTGTTTTCACCTGGTGATCTGACCAGTAACATACCTCCTGTTATAGAGTGCCCCCACTCTGGATGAAGGAGTACAGGAATACTTCTGTACAGCAGCACTCTCAGTCTGGTAGGAGGGGAATGTTAGATGTGCCAGCAAGTTTAGATATGCTAACAAACTGAAGCCAAACTCCAGCTAAAACTTTATAAGCAGTTACAGAAAACAGTTTTTTTTTTCTTTTGGGATAAAGGTTTTATATTAATAAATAAAAGCTGATTATAAACACCCATTTCAGTGGTAAATGGTATGCCTCAACCCTCCAACTCACAGGTGTCAAACACAAGGCCCGCGGGCCGAATCCGGCCGCCAGGCCTTGCTAAGTGGCCCGCACAGTGGCCTCCGGTTGACACCTAAACATCCTCCCCCTCAGTCCCGCGAGCAGTGCCGACTTGTGACAGCGCATGCGCTACCCGTTGGTCTCCAAGGAGACAAGGATAAACAAATCCCATGCACTCTCCTCCTCAGTCCCTTCAGCGGCGCCAGCTTTTTTTGTGAGCTGAGCGCATGCGCAGTCGGCCCCACATAGCTGTTAGGAAACTCCACCACTGACAGCTATGCCGGGCCAGCCAGCTATGTGTTTTGTTTTTTTTTCTCCCATCCAGCTGAGGGCAGGCTTTTTGAGGACTTGATGAAGAGATGCAGTGCTGTGCTGACGATCAAAATACAGTGCTGGTCCCAAATATCGATCTGTGACAATTCTTGAATACAGGTAAGGAATCTATTACATTTACTATCAGTGAGGGCACCACATCATGATCATCACTTAGTTACACTTAGGAAGGACTTGCGTTTGTCCGTCCAAATTGCCCAAGACTTAGAGAAGGTAGCACATTTTAATGCGTTAATAGCTAGCAGGCGTTCAAAAGCAAAGCTGCGATTCACTTTGTGCTGACGATTTTGAAGTGATGGTGAAATAAGACATATAGGGCCAGAACCCAGGAGGGGGGGGGGGGGCAATGAGATGTTGCACACTGTGCATAGCATACTGCTGAACCCGGCACTCTGTATGTAACTCACTCCTGAATCCGGCACTCTGTACGTAACGCACTCCTGAACCCAGCACTCTGTACGTAGCCCGCTCCTGAACCTGGCACTCTGTACGTAGCGTGCTCCTGAACCTGGCACTCTGTATGTAGTGCGCTCCTGAACCCGGCACTCTGTATGTAACGCACTCCTGAATCCAGCACTCTGTACGTAGCGTGCTCCTGAACCCGGCACTCTGTATGTAGTGCGCTCCTGAACCCGACACTCTGTATGTAGCCCGCTCCTGAACCTGGCACTCTGTATGTAGCGTGCTCCTGAACCCGGCACTCTGTACGTAGCGTGCTCCTGAACCCGGCACTCTGTACGTAGCCCGCTCCTAAACCTGGCACTCTGTACGTAGCGCACTCCTGAACCCGGGAATTCTGTACTTAGCGAGCTCCTGAACCCGGCACTCTGTATGTAACGCACTCCTGAACACGGCACTCTGTACGTAAGGCTTCCTGAACCTGGCACTCTGTACGTAGCGTGCTCCTGAACCTGGCACTCTGTACGTAGCGTGCTCCTGAACCCGGCACTCTGTACGTAGCCCGTTCCTGAACCTGGCACTCTGTACGTAGCCCGTTCCTGAACCTGGCACTCTGTACGTAGCTCACTCCTGAACCTGGCACTCTGTATGTAACGCACTCCTGAACCCGGCACTCCGTACATAGAGCGCTCCTGAAACCGGCACTCTGTACATAGCCCGCTCCTGAACCCGGCACTCTGTACGTAGCACGCTCCTAAACCCGGCACTCTACATAGCACGCCCCTAGAGTGGATACATAGTCCTACAGATACAACCGGCCCTTTGAGGGCAACCATACTGCTAAAGTGGCCCCCGATAAATTTGAGTTTGACACCCCTGCTCTAACTGCTACATTTGTAGAAGAGCTTGTTCAGTTGAAAAACACCAAACTTACTGGCTGGATCATCAGGTAAAAGTAAAAAAAAACTAAAAAGTAAAACTAATGTAGCCAACAAATCTAATAGATGGTAAGCTGCAATAAATAATTGTTTGCTTTTTGGTTTAATGCAGCTTTAAATACAAATGTGTGCAGTCTATTCATACTAGGAAGACGGTTAAAGAGGAGGTCCGCCGTTTTTTTTTTTTTTTTAAAGTCAGCAGCTACAAATACTGCAGCTGCTCACTTTTAAAATAAGGACACTTACCTGTCCAGGTCGCCCGTGATGTCGGCACCCGAAGCCGATCTCTCCCTCGGCTCTCGGGTGCTGCCGCCGCCATCTTCGGTAAGGGAATCGGGAAGTGAAGCCTTGCGGCTTCACTTCTTGGTTCCCTACTGCGCATGCGCGAGTCACGCTACGCAATCCGAATGGTCCCTGCTGTCTTTGGCACCCGTGTGTGTCCCAGCAGACAGCGCTGGGGGGATGGGAAGAGGCGCAGACTCCCGCAGGAGTCTATTCCCGGAAGTGGGTGTTAATACCTGTCTTAGACAGGTATCTGCACCTCCCTCCCTCCTGAAAGGTGCCAAATGTGAAACTGGAGGGGGGGAGGGTTCCGAAAAGTGGAAGTTCCATTTTTGTGTGGAACTCCACTTTAAGTGTTTTGACTGCCTTTTGGAACCAGAGATTTAAACTCATCAAGTAGAGTTATAGGAAAAACTTTTTTTTTTCATTTTGGATAAAGTAAGGGGGGGTTATAACGCGTGTCCCATAGCCAAAACAGGAAGTGAGAGGAAATTAAGGGAATCCTTTGGGGCCCCAGACTACTAGAACTAGTCACCCCATTATAATATTTCTCCTTTATTACTTTTCTGGGGACAACCCAAAAATTGGGATTTTCCTGAATATTCACATTCAATGACAGGACAAATATATAGGGGCACAGACAGCAAAAAAAACGACTGGCCTTCTAATCCATCTCCACTCTATCCAAAACTAAAAAAAAGTTTTTCCCTTACTTACGCTTTGAGTGTATTACATTATTTTTGTGGTTAATTGCATCACCATAGGCATTAAAAGTGTATTTCCATTCTGAATACAGTGGCTTGGCTGCATAATGTCAACAGAAGTATAATATTTTTTTTTTGGTTATGAAGGTATGTGCTGGTATCTAATGAATACCACATTAGGCTTATCAGGCACATTGCTGAATTGTTTCTGTTATGTCAGTAGACTTTCGTTGAGATGAACAGCATCTCGAAGCAAGTAAGTGTCTTTTTAAAAACAAAATCATACCTACAGTATATAATTCAGAGAAACCAGAGAGCAGGGCTTTTTTTTCAACAGTAACGTGGGGAACGCAGTTACGGCACCTCCAGCACTGAATGTATATAATAGCATGGGGTGTGCTGGAGGGTCTATTAATGCTGGCTGCTGGGGGATCTATTGTTGCTGGGGGGATCTATTTTTGTATGGTAGTCTATTGTTGCTGGAGAGGTCTGTTGTTGTTGGTGGGGGATCTATTGTTGCCGGGGTGGCAATTGTTGCTGCAAGAGATCTACTGTTAATGGAGGGGGTCTATTGTTGCTAGCTGCTGAAGAGTCTATTGAGGCTGGTTGCTGGGAAATCTGTTGTTGCTGCTGGGGTGGTATTTTGTTGTGGGGGTCCATTGTTGCTGGGGGGGTTCTGTTGTTTCTAGGTGAACCTTTTGTTGCTGGTGGGGGTCTATTGCTGCTGGCTGTTTGGGAGCTATTTTACTACTTTTCTTGCTATAATTAACAAGTTTAATACAAATTACTTAGCATCACAAAATGATACTTGGTTCGGTATTCTCTTAAAGGGGCACTACTGGGAGGTGGGTAGGAAATGGAACCAAGGAAAGGTGGATAGGGGGCAGAGACAAGAAGTCACTCAGAAGAGTTGAGTTCCTGACCTATTCCCTGAGAAAAAAAGCCCTGCCAGAGAGGATCCAGAGACAAATAGTATGAAGCCCTCTTCCCACAAATTTTGGGCAGGTGATCCCACTCTGTATAATTATATATACACTGTACATAATGGAAACAGTGATAATGGGAACCAATCAGAGAATTCCTTCTCAGTTATGACAAAACACACATAATTAAAGCGGGGGTCCACCTATCTATCGTTTTTTTTTTTTTTAGTTCATTCACAAACTTTTCTTCTCAGCATTACATACTCACATATTGTGTGTAATATGTCCGCCTGTGTCAGATTTCGTCGGAAAGAATAACTTATATTATTCACTGCCGGCGGTTTCCATCTTCATTGTGGGCATTTGAAGCCCACAAGCATTTATTTCCTGGATGTGGTGAATGCTGTGCTCCCAGCATTCACCGCTCGTTCCCGCACATGCTCAGTGGCATCCTGGGAAGCCTGAGACTAGCTCCCAGGAGTCTGGGAGAGGCTAGAAACACGCCTACTCCCACGGGAGGAGAACCAGGAAGTGCAAAGAAGAATAGAAAAATAAAAGGTAATTACGGCGATTTAAATTTTTTTAAACAGCGTGTCAGAATCTAGACAAGGAAGAGAATACATACAGATATTGTTCAAAATTTGGGTGGAACTCCGCTTTAAGTACAGAATAGTGTATATAAATGTAGTGCTGGTAGATTTACAATCTACCGCAGATTAGGTAAATTTAGTAAATTGGGTGTTAGGAAGGTTAAAAGTTTGCCTCTGTTCCAGCTTAGCTGACATTGTGTGTGTTTCCGTGCTGACCGGTGGGTGTCGCTGTTATCATTAGTCAGTGTTGGAAAGGCAACGTGTCGAAGTGTATAGATGCTACTCTGTCTCGGAGACAAGCTCGGTGGAGGTGGTCCTCCGAGTTGCATTCTGGGAAGGGGGTATTTATGGGATAGACGCCATGTTTTAGGGTCGTTTTACAGCCACCTGCTGGCCCTCCTGGCCGACAGGTATGCATTAAGGAGCTACCTTGTGGTCCTCCGATCGGGAGGCCCACGATGCTGCAGCGCAGGGGTGGGTCCAGAGCCTTGTCTGGGGCCTACCATCACGGCCGAGGAATGGTCCTGAGCTGTCGGTCCTGTGTGACGAAGCTGGACAGCCGAGGAGATCCCAGGGGAGGACCCGTCTTGGAGAGATCATGCAGCGTGCTGGTCTATAGAGGGGCCTGGTGACTCGGTTGCAGGACCTATCCAAGAAAGAAGTAGCCATACAGCATAGTGTCGCCGGTTCGGCTTAAAGGTTCAGGCACTGTGACTGACTGTTCATTGCAGAAGATCTGATACATCCTGTGGCAGAGGATTGTGCAGATTTACCCACCCAAGTAAGTCTGTGGCAGAGACTTTAGATTCGTGCTGTGTACTGGCTGCTAGACCGGTGAGAGAGGCCTATCCAGACGAGCAAAAGAGTGTGTCCCTCAAGGGGAGCTCATTCCACCTAATTATCTGAAATCTACCGGGACATTTGTCGCTTAGATATTAGAAGAAGATATTTGAGTTTCACCTGAAGGTTTCCTTTTCCACCTCTTTCCTGCTACTTCCTAAAGTTTGACTGTTTAATAAAGCATTGAAAACGTACTCCAGTGTTGGTGCGTGTGTCGTCTAGCAGTAAACTCAACGGAACCTCTAGACCGGTGCCGGTAAAACAGAGGGAAGCAAAGTGAAGGTAACAGACCCATTTAAACCAGCAGCTCCACCGTGAGTTATTGCTACATAAATATTAAAACACACCTTTCCCCACGTCAAAAAATCAAGACAAAATTGTGTATATACAGTATAGGCATACATGCCACACCCTCACTACCAAGCATTGTCTCTTGCTTAATAACCTGGCAACTGTAACTAAGTAGATGCACTACCTGACTGGAAGGAGTCCATAACCAGTGATATCATTCCATACGATCTTCAGCTGCAAATGGAAAAGGCTTTAAATGGTGCAACAGAATAAAGAACTACATCATTTCACATCCATTGGTTGGACTTCCACTGTAAATATCAGTCCTTGATTAGTTATCACACTTCCAAATGAGGAACATCTATGTGTAAGATTTATTCTCCACCCACAGGTAATCTAGGTAAGTTAAAGTTAATTCATGACATAGCAAAAGGATCATACACAAGTAAGCTGTAACAAGCACAGGGACTGACAGCAACTTACATACACATTTATTTCCAAGTCAGTTTATTCTCTTTTGATTCCTGTGTGGGTTGTAGACAAATATATACATCATGTATCACTAAGGAGTCATGAATCAGACCTACTATTTGTAAACATTGCACTGAGACACTTCTGCAGATCACTGCTTGTTTCCACCCATGACTGCACCTGGGAGTATAGAAGCCAATACCTGGGGCCATTTAGGGCACATCAGGTAACTTTGATGAGTTTTGTGCAGTGCAGAACTTTGTCAAGATGTAAAGCTACACCCAAAAGTATGCACATATATCTCTATGTAGGACATGTGGGAGGCTCCTACTTGACTACATGAAGGCTAGGTTTAAAGTAGCATCAGAGCTTTCCACTTGTTGTGTTTGACATGCGGTGAGGATGTATGCCTCCATACTTGCCTGTTTTAACCTTGTAAATGCAGCACCACCATGCCCCAACTGCATGCATTTCACACGGTTGGTTGCAGCTTGGCCCCATTTACTTGAATAGGTCATGTTTGACTGCGGTACTGCTTACCAAATGTGACAGGGGGATATTTTTTGCCACAAAGCATCAAAGCCATGGCATGTGTAACCGCCGTTGTTCTAACTGGATGCACCAGTGTTCCCTCCCACTTTTGGCATTCATGCATGGCCTCGGGGCCGCGCAAATGTCAGCAGGAAAAAGCTCTGACAGTTCCAAACTGCCAGGAGACACCTGCTGGTGGACCTCAGTACTGCACGCCAAATAATAGATATTACTAGTGGAGGGAACCTTTCCTGACAGTACCCCCCTTGAAGGAGCGACCTCCAGACGCTCCAACTAGCCATTGCTGGGGAAAGTCCATGGTGTCAAGCCGGGCAGTGGGCAAAGTCACATCAGGTTGGGCAATAAGTACGTCAAGCTGGGTAGCAGGCACAGGAACCTCAAGCTGAGTATCAGGCACATCAAGCTGGGCGGCAGGCACATCGAACTGGGCAACAGGCACAATGAACTGGGCAACAGGCATGGGCACATCAAGCTGGGCAGCAGGCATGGGCATATCAAGCGGGGCAGCAGGCATGGGCACATCAAGCAGGGCAGCAGGCACGGGCACATCAAGCGGGGCAGCAGACATGGGCACATCAAACGGGGCAGCAGGTACGGGCACATCAAGCAGGGCAGCAGGCACATCAAGCAGGGCAGCAGGCACATCAGGCTTGGCAGCAGATAGGGACACATTAGGCTGGGCAGCAGACAGAGGCTCATCAGACTGGGCAGCAGACAGGAACACATCAGGCTGGGCAGCAGACAGAGGCTCGTCAGGCTGGGCAGCAGACAGGGGCACATCAGGCTGGGCAGCAGATAGGGACACATCAGGCTTGGCAGCAGATAGGGACACATCAGGCTGGGCAGCAAATAGGGACACATCAGACTGGGCAGCAGACAGGAACTCATCAGGCTGGGCAGCAGACAGAGGCTCATCATGCTGTGCAGCAGACAGAGGCCCATCAGGCTGGGCAGCAGACGGAGGCTCATCAGGCTGGGCAGCAGACAGAGGCTCATCAGACTGGGCAGCAGACAGAGGCTCATCAGGCTGGACAGCAGACAGGAACACATCAGGCTGGGCAGCGGACAGGAACACATCAGGCTGGGCAGTAGACAGAGGCTTGTCAGGCTGTGGAGCAGACAGAGGCACATCAGGCTGGGCAGCAGATAGGGACACATCAGGCTGGGCAGCAGACAGAGGCTCATCAGGCTGGGAAATGGGCAACGCACCCTCAGACCGGGAAACAGACACCGGGACTTCAGACTGGAATGCTGGCTCTGGTTCTTTGGGCTGGAATGCTGGCTCTGTCTCTTCAGGCTGGAACGTTGGCTCTTCGGACTGGAATGCTGGCTCTGGCTCTTCAGACTGGAACGCTGGCTCTGGCTCTTCAGGCAGGAACGCTGGCTCTGGCTCTTCAGGCTGGAACACTGGCACCTCCGGCTGGAACTCTGGCACCTCTGACTGGAACTCTGGCACTTCCGGCTGGAACTCTGGCACTTCCGGCTGGAACTCTGGCACTTCGGGCTGGGATACTGGCACCGAAACTTCAAGATGGGACAGATTGGTGGGTGTGGAGGCAGGTTGGGTTAATGGCAGGATCGTTTTGGTTGGGAAAAACTTTAGTTTTTTCTTTGGCTTAGCCACTGAAGCTCTATAGGTGACAGCGGGACTGTAGGCAAGGGGTGCAGCAGTCTGGAAAGGAGGATTGGGATATGGCAGAGAAGAGGTAACAGTAGCTGGGGGAAGATCTTGGGGGTTTGTAGGCAGCGGGGAAGAGGCAGGTGGGTTGAATGCAGGATAGGTAAAGGGAGCAGAGACCTGGATATGAGTATTTGGTTGGGAGCAGCCTATACTGGGCTGCAACTGAGGTTGACATGGCTGATGGGGAAAAATACATTTGAGTAGGCTGGTGTCTGATGGCAGAGGTGGTTTGTTTGGCTGGGGCTGATAGCACCATGTCAGACCATGCCCAAAGTATCGGTTGTACAAACTGTAGTTTTAAATCTCCCTGTCTAACAAAAGACTGAGCAGACACAATGCACTCAGCAATCACCTGTGGGGAACATGCTCACAATAATCGTCGGGATCATCTTCAAAAAGCCACACTAGGGATACAACCTGATTCACATTAAAAGGAGGAGTGAAATCATCATGACCCTCTGGAATACAGGGCAGGGCCAGCTCAGTACAGATCTTGATCAAAGGCTGCACCTCCCCAAATAATATATAACCCTGATCGACCAGGGATTGAGCCAAGCGGATAGCTGCAAACAACTGATCACTAGACCATCCTTTCAAAGCCTGGTGGCAATAATCACTACTTTCAGATGCCAGCAGAGAAAAATAAATAACCTCATCGGTATTCATGTTTGCAACCAAACTCAATCAAAATGGTTCCCCTGTGCAGCCACTTCTGGTCAGGGATGGCCTTGGTATTCTGTCATAAACCAGATGTGAACAGAATTGTGTGACTGCGACAGAGTGAACCAGACATAAACAGGTGAAAGTAAATAAGTTTATTTAAGTAAATGCATATAAATGTGAACACACCACCAATACAAACAACGTGAACAAACTGAACAACCAAACAGTGATAATAAACCAACAAGTATATATATATATAGCAAAAGGGAGTACCAGAATTGTAGTCAAGCCAGGCCAGGGTCATAAACAGGAGATCAGCAGATACAAACAGGTTTAGGGTTCAGGATACAGGAATCAGGGTTCAGGTTCAGGTCCAGGATCAGGATCAGGATCAGGATCACAGATAAACAGGCTGCAGGTCAGGGCACAAGGACAATACCAAGGCAAGGTGTGTTTGCACTTGCCGGGTATTTATACTATAGCTGCTTATCAAAGTCAGGTGATGCCTAATTGCAGAAGGTAATGCCTGCTCCACACTGCCAGGATCCATCCGCTGGATACTGCGGCCCAAAGATGACAAAATACCAGCAGGAAAAAGCTCTGACAGTTCCAAACTGCCAGGAGACACCTGCTGGTGGACCTCAGTACTGCACCCCAAATGATACATATTACCAGCAGAGAGAACCTTTCCTGACAGTAACATTGTGCTTCTATGGCGACTGTCTGCTCTGATATCATTGTATGTCAGTGCTACCAGCCATTGTTTCTGATCACCTCCACAGCAGTACAGTGTCACCAGACCAGTGCTGCCAGTCTCCCTACTCAATATCGCACCTGTCAGTGTCTCTAATCACTGCCATCCACTTACAGTGTTTCTAATCACCAATGCACCACTCAGTGTTCCTGATCACCACCACACTAGTCATATTGTCCCTGATCACTGCCACACCAGTTACAGTGTCCCCAATCACAACTACACCAGTTACAGTGTCCCCAATCACCGCCACACCTGTACCTTTGCATGTTTGCTTACCATGTGTCTATTTGCGTCTGAACTGACCCATCTGCACTTTCCGCTGACTACGTTCCTGTCACTTCAATCCCAGCCATCCCAATGCGGACGACTGCACTCCTGGAACCACAGGAACTCTTTTGTTCTTCCTTTCTTCAGCCTCCTGTACTTTCTGGCCAATCTACATGGCATTCCTGGGGACAGCCACATACCATTATGCTAGGCTTGCTTACCTTATATCAGTAATAAGTCCAGACACTGAAAAGGTCTCACACATGTGATAAAGCCATACTCAGGAGAAGTAGTAGCTTGTGTTTTGGGTTGTAATTCTAAGTATGCCTATGCTGTGTGTGAGAAATATCTTATTAAATTGCCAACTTTGTGTAAAAAAAATGCAAATTTTCTTTTCGTGTTTTTCAAAAACTTGTGTCAAAAAAGAAAGTCTTCTAAAGACTTTCTATGCCTCAAAAAATATCTTGGGGTTTTTACTCTATAAAATTTGGTCCCTTTGATGGTGTTTCCACTGACCTATTGTTCCAGCATGTCCAAAAATGTGATAAGTAGTCAGGAAATTGGATGTATAATTTATGCCTCTGGAACCTCTGCAGGTGCTCATTGGACTTTGGGCCCCTCTGTGTGGCTGGGCTGTGAAAAAGTCTCACACGTGTGGTATCTCCAGACTAGGAGGAGTAGCAGAGTGTTATGGGGTGTAATTCTAAATATGCCTATGATGTGTGTTAGAAATATCTTATTATCAAAATTTTCAAAAGACTCACTATGCCTTTCAGAAAATACCTTGGAGTATTGCATTTTGAAAATGGGGTCATTTTATGGGTGTTTCCACTGTCCTGGTGCTTCAGGGCCTCCAAAAATGGGATAGGTAGCGTAATTTACAGTATGTTTCTTGGAAACCCAAATGTGCTCCTTGGATTTTGGGCCCCTCTATGCATCTAAGCTATGAACAAGTCTCACACATGTGCTATTCCCATACTCGGAGGCGTAACAAAATGTGTTTTGGGGTGTTATTATAAGCCTATGCTTTATGTGTCTAATAACTTGTTAAAATGACACAAATAACTAATTTAATTTCTTCATTTTCCATGAAATTGGGACAAAAAAAATATTTTTTTTACTCACCATGCCTCTTATTAAATACCTTGGACTGTCTACTTTCCAAAAAGGGGTCATTTGTAGACTCTATACTAGTTTTTTTCAACCTTTTAACCCTAGAGGAATCCCAAAAATAATAGTCATGGCTTGAGAAACCCTTAGGAAGAATGTCCCCTTTAAAGTGGTGCTCAGAATGCCACCCTTAAAGACAGCTAAAAAGATATTTGGTGTCATGCTGCTGGCTTTGCTAAGTGGTGCTGAACCTTGAACTCTGTAGGCATCATCAAATAGGTGGTTTATCAGCCACAGCTCAAGGAACCCTCAGCAACCCCTGGAGGAACCCCAACATTCCACTGAACCCTGGTTGAGAATGGCTGCTCTATACCTTTTACACAGACTAAATAATATACACTGATTTACGGTATTTTTTACCAAAGAAATGTAGCAGAATACTTTTGGCCTAAATTTATCAATAATTAATTTTTATTTGCAGAATTTTAGAATTTTTGTTTTTTTTTGTTTATTTAGCAAAAAAAAAAAAACAAAAAAAACCCCAGCAGTGATTAAATATCACCAAAAGAAAGCTCTATCTGTCTCAAACAATGATACAAATTTAATGTGGGTATAGTGTTGCATGCCTGCATAATTGACATTCAAAATGTGACAGCACTGAAAACTGGCCTGGATAGGAAGGGGTTGAAAGTGTTTGGTCTTGAGGTGGTTAAGGAGGGATGGTTGGGGAGAAGGGTGTAAAATTGTGTTTCTTTTCACCCTTCAACTGCAAATTAAATAAATTAAATTAAAAGGAAATGCACACTTGGATTGGACATATTGCACTATACTGATAGCGGATCAAGTAAATTCCTCACATGTTGCCTACTTCCAACATTTCAAGCATCCATGAACATTGTGGAGCAGGTATATTCGACAGATAGAAAAAAGTTTGTTGTCTGTATATTAGCAGGCGATATTCACCATCTAAATTCATTCCAACTCATTTGGAGAGAAAGGGCTGGGATACCAAAATTGTATACAAAAACAAGGAAGAGTGGGATCAAGGGGACAGTGGCTGATGTTGGCCCAATCATGCTCCCACCCTGGAAAAGACTGGACTATATCGGTACAGATAAATAACAATGAACAGTTGAGTAAAAGGATTTATTACAAAGAGAGGAATTACATAGTGTACTTGTTAAAATTGCAAAAACAGAGGCTCGGAATTGCCCAAGAGGCATCTGTTGTTACAGGGTATAGAATGGTCTGGTTCTCGACTAGTTTCGCGGTATTACCGCTTCCTCAGGAGGACCAATCTATGAAAAAGATAGTACATAATAATGCAGACAATATGCAAACAAAAATCATAATACAACATGTAGAAGAAACAACATAAGAGGTAAATAAAGAAGTGGCTTACCCTATATCTAGGTGAATATGTGCGGCACCCAGCTGCCCAAACATAACTCCCCCACGGCGGACAAGGGGGATTGTGCGAAATTCCCTGAATAGATAACAAAATGGCAATTGAGGGGTCTAATATGTTAGCTGGTGGGGGCAAAAAGGGGGAGGAAGGATAGTCATTAGTATAAAGGAGGGAGATGATTGGGGGCAAAAGGGAAAGAAGGAAAAGGATAGGAAAGAGGAGGGGGGTAAGATGGGGGAAGGAAAATAGGGAAGGAAATGGGATGGGGGGGGGGAAAGGGGTGGGGGGGGAAGGGAGGGGGGGAAGGGAGGGGGGGAGGGGAACTACAGGGAAGGAGGGGAGAGGGGAAGGGACAAGAGGGTAGTAGGGGGGGAGAATAGAGGGGGGGGCAAGGGGGGGAAAGGAAGAGGGGGAGGAGGGGAAGGGAGGGAGACCAGGGGAGGGGGGGGGAAGGGGAAGGGAAGGACGGGGAGGATCAGGAAAAAGGAAACGGGAAGGGGGGAGAAAAGGGAGGGGAGGAAAGGGAACAAGATGGGACAGACAGGGCATAGAACCAGGGAAGGAAAGGAGGGGTAAAATTACCCGCACACCCGCTATGACATTAAGGCATACGTTGTAGCTTACCATGGTAAGGGGTGATAAAGTACAAAGCCACATAAAGGCTTCTTGATAGCGCAGGGGTCGGATGGCCCGTAGGGAGCAGGAGCACCCACTATGTCCACCAGGTGGGGCATAAAAGAGGGTACACGGGTGTGGGAGCCCAACAGTGTAAGGGGATATCCACAGGGTAATATGGAAGTCTGTCAATAAAAACGTATCACATATAACATGAGATACAGGGTAGTATCCGTGAGACGGTATCAATAATAGATAACGTGGGGTAAAGGATAGTATCCGAGGGTAAAATTAAGGACAACCATACCCGAAAGAATCCCCGGTAGGACAACGGAGGCGTCCCTTCCATCCAAACCCACCTGTGCAACTTTTAGTGGGGAGAGCCGCACTGCTCACCCAGAAGGCCCGAGGGCCCATTAAGTGAGCTCCCCAACCCGGAAACGCCCATGATGCCGCCGTTCGGCGGCGTCTGATGTCACCATCTGGCGGTGCCCGACGTTGCCGGGTCAGTTTCTCCACACTGCGCAGGTGCGCGACCAGCGCTACTGCGCAAGCGCGTTCAAGGCGAGCCAATGGGCGGAGGGCCCTGGGCTCGACGAGAGCAAGCGGGGAATGAACGATAGACGTCATCCCTGCCAGGAGAGACACAAGTCCGCTGCTAAGGGAGGCATAGGCAGCCGGGAACCGCACCAGACACCCAGGGAACGCCACAAAAGTAAAACAACAATAAAATAATAATAAAGAAGAACATAAATAATGTAAACAATTACAGATAAAATTGGGTATAAGTGGCAGTGTGAATGCCACAATAACAATTACGGTGTTTGGTAAACACTGAGGAAATTGACACTCCATAAACGGCACAGATAACAAGGGGAATCCATTAACGGGGGCCATTGTGTAAGGTGAAGGGGATAGTGCACTAGGAATGGTTATTGGTAGGTAAAAGAGTGAGGAGCCGCAGCCAAGGATGATCACTGGACTGCGGACACATTCTGGATGATGGGAAATATGTGAACGAAACAGTTGGGAAGGTAATAAGGTGAATGGAATAGTGGGGAGTGAAGGACAGTAATTATAGAACGGGTGCATTAGGGGTGAAAGGGTGTGCCGTGAACGTGAGCGATAATAAGGGTGATGTAGTGTAGTGATGACCCACAAAGGGGAGGCCATGTGATTTGATTGGTGAAGGGT
Source organism: Lithobates clamitans (assembly GCA_037952925.1). Classification (NCBI taxonomy): domain Eukaryota; kingdom Metazoa; phylum Chordata; class Amphibia; order Anura; family Ranidae; genus Lithobates; species Lithobates clamitans. The sequence goes on from JBBGZY010000398.1 coordinate 1,314,891, forward strand.
ATCTCAAAGAGATTGAATTGGGGATGCAATGACACAGGGGGCAGGTATCACCATACAGTGCTACATTCAAGTTGGTATACAAATATAGTTGCAAATGATGCCATGATATAATAATATAATGAGTTGAATTTAAAGGAAGAGTGGTTACCGTGGGTAAAATACAGCTAAGGATTATAAATGTGGGTAACATAAACAATCACAGTTGGGCCGGGAAGTTTCCGGTCCATAAAACACATACTCTTGGGTAAAGGTAGTGAGTTAAAGCTGAATGACCCAAATAATGAAACATAGTAAGTTGAGACCTAGAGTCCAACCTTGATATAATAATATGGCTAGAAGAATGGCTGTATGGAGATGTTAGGTCCACCTGAACCGTAATGGGAAGGTCCACATGTCTGAACCGTGTAAGAGGGGCAACTACCAACGTAATCGATAATGGATACACATAAAGAGTAGTAAACCTAAAATTAGAGGCACTCAGGGGAAAGAAAAAGGGGTGTGTTATCCACCCAATGAATATGCACAAATTTTGAGTATAGCCTCATATAATCGAAAGTAATAATTTGTTAAAAACGTACCATCATCCAAATTAATATACAAAAACAAGGAAGAGTGGGATCAAGGGGACAGTGGCTGATGTTGGCCCAATCATGCTCCCACCCTGGAAAAGACTGGACTATATCGGTACAGATAAATAACAATGAACAGTTGAGTAAAAGGATTTATTACAAAGAGAGGAATTACATAGTGTACTTGTTAAAATTGCAAAAACAGAGGCTCGGAATTGCCCAAGAGGCATCTGTTGTTACAGGGTATAGAATGGTCTGGTTCTCGACTAGTTTCGCGGTATTACCGCTTCCTCAGGAGGACCAATCTATGAAAAAGATAGTACATAATAATGCAGACAATATGCAAACAAAAATCATAATACAGCATGTAGAAGAAACAACATAAGAGGTAAATAAAGAAGTGGCTTACCCTATATCTAGGTGAATATGTGCGGCACCCAGCTGCCCAAACATAACTCCCCCGCGGCAGACAAGGGGGATTGTGCGAAATTCCCTGAATAGATAACAAAATGGCAATTGAGGGGTCTAATATGTTAGCTGGTGGGGGCAAAAAGGGGGAGGAAGGATAGTCATTAGTATAAAGGAGGGAGATGATTAGGGGCAAAAGGGAAAGAAGGAAAAGGATAGGAAAGAGGAGGGGGGTAAGATGGGGGAAGGAAAATAGGGAAGGAAATGGGATGGGGGGGGAAAGGGATGGGGGGGGAAGGGATGGGGGGGAAGGGAGGGGGGGAGGGGAACTACAGGGATGGAGGGGAGAGGGGAAGGGACAAGAGGGTAGTAGGGGGGGAGAATAGAGGGGGGGGCAAGGGGGGAAAGGAAGAGGGGGGGTAAGGGGAAGGGAGGGAGACCAGGGGAGGGGGGGAAGGGAAGGACGGGGAGGATCAGGAAAAAGGAAACGGGAAGGGGGGAGAAAAGGAAGGGGAGGAAAGGGAACAAGATGGGACAGACAGGGCATAGAACCAGGGAAGGAAAGGAGGGGTAAAATTACCCGCACACCCGCTATAACATTAAGGCATACGTTGTAGCTTACCATGGTAAGGGGTGATAAAGTACAAAGCCACATAAAGGCTTCTTGATAGCGCAGGGGTCGGATGGCCCGTAGGGAGCAGGAGCACCCACTATGTCCACCAGGTGGGGCATCAAAGGGGGTACACGGGTGTGGGAGCCCAACAGTGTAAGGGGATATCCACAGGGTAATATGGAAGTCTGTCAATAAAAACGTATCACATATAACATGAGATACAGGGTAGTATCCGTGAGACGGTATCAATAATAGATAACGTGGGGTAAAGGATAGTATCCGAGGGTAAAATTAAGGACAACCATACCCGAAAGGATCCCCGGTAGGACAACGGAGGCGTCCCTTCCATCCAAACCCACGTGTGCAACTTTTAGTGGGGAGAGCCGCACTGCTCACCCAGAAGGCCCGAGGGCCCATTAAGTGAGCTCCCCAACCCGGAAACGCCCATGATGCTGCCATCCGGCGGCATCTGACGTCACCATCTGGCGGTGCCCGACGTTGCCGGGTCAGTTTCTCCGCACTGCGCAGGTGCGCGACCAGCGCTGCTGCGCAAGCGCGTTCAAGGCGAGCCAATGGGCGGAGGGCCCTGGGCTCGATGAGAGCAAGCAGGGAATGAACGATAGACGTCATCCCTGCCAGGAGAGACACAAGTCCGCCGCTAAGGGAGGCATAGGCAGCCAGGAACCGCACCAGACACCCAGGGAACGCCACAAAAGTAAAACAACAATAAAATAATAATAAAGAAGAACATAAATAATGTAAACAATTACAGATAAAATTGGGTATAAGTGGCAGTGTGAATGCCACAATAACAATTACGGTGTTTGGTAAACACTGAGGAAATTGACACTCCATAAACGGCACAGATAACAAGGGGAATCCATTAACGGGGGCCATTGTGTATGGTGAAGGGGATAGTGCACTAGGAATGGTTATTGGTAGGTAAAAGAGTGAGGAGCCGCAGCCAAGGATGATCACTGGACTGCGGACACATTCTGGATGATGGGAAATATGTGAACGAAACAGTTGGGAAGGTAATAAGGTGAATGGAATAGTGGGGAGTGAAGGACAGTAATTATAGAACGGGTGCACGGGTTGTCACTGGAACAAGAGATTAAGTTAGGGGATCATCCCCCTCATTTCCTTTTTTTGTCCCCAGGACTAGGGATGAGCCGAACAACCCCCGGGCAGAACATGCAAACAGGCAAAAAATTTGTTCGAACACGTGAACACCGTTAATGTCAATGGGACACGAACGTGAAAAATCAAAAGTCCCCGTTTTAAAGGCTTATATGCAAGTTATTGCCATAAAAAGTGTTTGGGGACCCGGGGGCCTGACCCAGGGGACATGTATCAATGCAAAAAAAGTTTTAAAAACGGCAGTTTTTTCAGGAGCAGTGATCTTAATAATGCTTAAAGTGAAACAATAAAAATGAAATATTCCTTTAAATATCATACCTGGGGGGTGTCCTTAGTATGCCTGTAAAGTAGTGCATCTTTCCCATGTTATAACAGTGCCACAGCAAGATGACATTTTTAAAGAAAAAAATGTCATTTAAAACTGCTTGCGGCTGTACTGTATTGTCGGATCCCGACAATATAGATAAAAATGCAAAAAAAATGGCATGAATGTTCCCCCCAAAATCCGCACCCAAATTTAAAAAAAAATGGCGTGGGGGTCCCCAGGCACTATGTACTCTGAACAGCAGTATATATACAGTATCTCACAAAAGTGAGTATACCCCTCACATTTTTGTAAATATTTTATTATATCTTTTCATGTGACAACACTGAAGAAATTACACCTTGCTACAATGTAAAGTAGTTAGTGTACAGCTTGTATAACAGTGTAAATTTGCTGTCCCCTCAAAATAACTTAGCACACAGCCATTCATGTCTAAACCACTGGCAACAAAAGTGAGTACACCCCTAAGTGAAAATATCATAATTGGGCCCAGTTAGCCATTTTCCCTCCCGTCATGTGACTCGTTAGTGTTACAAGGTCTCAGGTATGAATGGGGAGCAGGTGTGTTAAATTTGGTGTTGTCGCTCTCACTCTCTTATACTGGTCACTGGAAGATCAACATGGCACCTCATGGCAAAGAACTCTGAGGATCTGAAAAAAATTATTTTTGCTCTACATAAAGATGGCCTAGACCATGCTCCAGCATGGTGGCCAAGACCATACAGCAGTTTAACAGGACAGGTTCTACTCAGAGCAGGCCTCACCATGGTCAGCCAAAGAAGTTGAGTGCACATGCTCAGGTTGTCTTTGGGAAATAGACGTATGAGTGCTGCCAGCATTGCTGCAGAGGTTGAAGGGGTGGTGTGTGGGGGGGGGTCAGCCTGTCAGTGCTCAGACCATTCGCCGCACATTGCATCAAATTGGTCTGCATGCCTGTCGGCCCAGAAGGAAGCCTCTTCTAAAGATAATTGCACAAGAAAGCCTGCAAACAGTTTGCTGAAGACAAGCAGACTATGGACATGGATTACTGAAACCATGTCCTGTGGTCTGATGAGACAAAGATAAACTTATTTGGTTCAGATGGTGTCAAGCATGTGTGGCGGCAACCAGGTGAGGAGTACAAAGACAAGTGTGTATTGCCTACAGTCAAGCATGGTGGTGGGAGTGTCATGGTCTGGGGCTGCATGAGTGCTTTCGGAACTGGGGAGCTACAGTTCATTGAGGGAACCATGAATGCCAACATGTACTGTGACATACTGAAGCAGAGCACGATCCCTTCTCTTCGGAGACTGGGCCGTATTCCAACATGATAACTACCCCAAACACACCTCCAAGATGACCACTGCCTTGCTAAAGAACCTGAGGGTAAAGGTGATGGACTGGCCAAGCATGTCTCCAGACCTAAACCCTATTGAGCATCTGTGGGGCATCCTCAAAAGGAAGGTGGAAGAGTGCAAAGTCTCTAACAGCTCTGTGATGTCATCATGGAGGAGTGGAAGAGGACTCCAATGGCAACCTGTGAAGCTCTGGTGAACTCCATGCCCAAGAGGGTTAAGGCAGTGCTGGAAAATAATGTTGACCACACAAAATATTGACACTTTGGGCCCAATTTGGATATTTTCACTTAGGGGTGTACTCACTTTTGTTGCCAGCGGTTTAGACATTAATGGCTGTGTATTGAGTTATTTTGAGGGGACAGAAAATTTACACTGTTATACAAGTTGTGCACTCACTACTTTACATTGTAGCAAAGTGTCATTTCTTCAGTGTTGTCACATGAAAAGATATAATAAAATATTTACATAAATGTAAGGGGTGTACTCACTTTTGGGAGATATTGTACTATACGGCCTGTCCTATATACTTTGCAGAAAATCGGACCTTAGGTGTTGGTGGTACCAGAACACTTAGCCCTCAGTTACTCCTGTTTGGTGCAGGAACGGGCCCTGCTGTGAAATAATATATCAAGAATTGAAATGACATGCCCCTGTTAAAAAGGGGCAGAAAAATTGGGCCATGGGTGGTGGTGGTGCCACAACACTGTAGCCCCTCACAGATACTCTTGTTGGGCGCAGGAATGGGCCCTGCTGTGAAACATGACTGCCAGTTTCTTGTCCTTCTGTGGCACCCCCTCTCTCTAGGCTCATGTTACTCCCTTCCTCAACCTGGGAACCAACATCAGAGCCTTCAAATCGCTGCGCATCCTCCAGCAGCATATAACCAACACTGTGTATGAATAATTCTGGGGACTCCTCTGTGCATGATGGTGGGGCTATGGAAGAAGTGATTGTGGACAAGGAGCTAGTGGAATAGGCCACTTTGGCAGCTGTGTTGGAAGGCAAACTACTCTGAGCCTTGGTGAAAGAGGATAAGGAGGATGAGGACGGCTTTGTTATCCACTCCACCAACTCTTCTTCATGTTGTGGCTTAATAACACATCCAGCAGCAGGAAAAAAAGGACAAGCGTGCTCCACGGCCACATGCAGAGGTTGCACCATGTCCACGACCACCACTGTTGACTGTAGACACAGAGACTGCTTGCCCTCTTTTAGTGGCCTGTGAGCATCTGCCTCTCCTTGGTGGCCTTCCGGACATGATGTATTTTTTGTTTTGCAACACCACACTACACTGTATTAGATACTGTGTTCACCGCCTGAAGTGTATTAGAAAATGTACAAGGGCTGCACTGTATTGTATACTGCGTACACCACCAGAAGTGTAGTAGAAACTGTACACAGTATATTTGATACTATGTACACCGCCTGCACTGTATTAGCAACTGTACAAAGGCTGCACTGTATTGTATACTGTGTACACCACCAGAAGTGTAGTAGAAACTGAACACTGTATTAGATACTGTGTAAACTGCTTGAAGTGTATTAGAAACAGTACACCATGGAATGCACTGTAGGTATAGGCTACACTGAATGCGGAGTATATATATATCTATATCCATAGATATATATATATCTATAGATATAGATATATAAATATATATATATATATATACATGAGACTGTATATATATATATATATATATATATATATACACTGCCTGCATTGGCTGAATATTGAGTAAACACAGAATATATAGTCTATGCTAAATGCAGAGTATATATATATATATATATATATATATATATACTAGACTGACTGTATATATATATATATATATATATATATATATATATATATATATATATATATATAATACACTGCCAGTAACTGTAAAAATCTGCCTGCCTAATCTAACTCAACTCAACTCTCTGTCCACACCAACAACACTACACACGGTGGCTCTGTAAGCAGCCTTATATAGTGTGGGGCATGGACTTAGTCCCCCTGAGCCATGATTGGGTGCCTTTGGCCAATTATGGCTCTCTCAGCAGAGCGAGCTGTGATTGGCCAAAGCATGCAGATCAGGTACCTGCTTTGGCCAATCATCATACAGCAATGCACTGCAATCGCAGTGCATTATGGGGCGTTCCGTGGCACTCTAATTTTCCGCGAACGCCCCATTTTAGAACAAACGAACACCCGATATTTGAGTCGAACTTACGTTCAACTCGAACCATGGGCTCATACCTATTTAGGACTGAAGTGAAGAGAAATCTATCCAATGGGATATAGATAGCAAAAAAGTAGAAGCAAAAAAAACTGAAAGGAGTTTTAACCATTCTGTACTGTTTGTGTTAAAAAAAACATTTGACTTGAGACATTCATTTCCTAAAGGCAAATAGACTGTTCATTTTGCAAGGGATTTTGCTTTTTACTTACTTACTGAATGAAGTGAAGGTCTGCTGACATTCATCATCCAATTAAGTGCAAGTAAAATGTTTCTTTTTTTTATCTTCTTTGCACATGATTGGATACTCTTTGCAAAGTAAACTTTCACCAAATTCACTAAGCTCTGGAGCAAATTACCTTGCAAAGTGCAACTTCCCTTGCAAAGTGAACAGCCTATTTGCCTTTAGTAAATCAACCCCTAGGTATACTTTATCAGATATATTGTATACACTTTCAGCCTGCTGTATTTTTCATTAAGCTGCAGCCACTGTTTGACAAACGTTTTCCAACATTTCAATTCATCTATGGCCAGCTTAACAGCCATGTAAACAATTAAAAAAAAGGTTGGCCTGTGAATGTGGGCCAATTTTATTCCTCAGCATATCATAGCTAAGCACCAGGAAGCTGTGCCGCCATGATGTAACAGTTAATTTCTTTACTGTATGTTAGCAGGGTTGGCAGTTAGCATGATATAACAAATGGCTTAAGGGCAGACAAAAATAGATCAAGATTTCAGATCTTAGGCTGTAAACCGAATGCTTCCCCACTGTAAATAACACCTATAAAAGTGTAATTTTCTCAGTTATTTTTTAGACGTAAATGCGAAAGAGATCAGCTTAGGTATGTTATCAATATATGTTGTGCATTAAAAAAAGTTTTTGTTTATAGTTCATAATTAAATATGATTATGATGGAAGCTGCATTTGCTTAAAACCTATGCAGGCTCTTCTTCCCACTTCACAGTTCCACACAATGCGTGTGCTTTCCTTGCTCAGGAGACTGATTGAAAACAGTGCATTGATTGTCTGCCAGATTTCTTATCTCCTTCTGGGGGTCCCAGGAACACTTATCATAATGAATAAGGCAGACCATAGATGGTGCCATTTCTCTATCAACACAGTCAATGTTGATGGGGGAATCCCTCCCATTAAGCTATTTTGTTCTCCCGGCGCGGGGAACCATCCCCGCCGGGAGAACACAATCGCTATTGCTATCAGCTATAGCAATAATCGCAAGCCGAAAATCTGACAAGCTGGTTGTACCCAAGTTGATTGATGGATCGTCTTGGGTACATTCAGGCTGCCCAAAGATGGTTTGAATTTCGGCCAGTCCCTGCTGAACTGGCCGAGATTTAAACCAATTATGGCTGGCTTTAGTATGTGACGGATCTGCCTGTCTTGTCCCTTGTCCTGCTTCCTCACTACCACTAGGGCCTTTCCTTTCAGTGACACAGGGACATTTTGTCCTTTCAGTGACACTACCAACCTAAGGAAATTTTTTCCTTTGTCTCCGTTAGCACCATATTTGTGAGCCAGTTTTAAACTTTTCAGTTTGCTGCAATGCAACTTTTTGGTGTGCTGTTATTGGCTCCATCCTTTCTCCACCTAATGGGGCTGGGGAGTTAGTGATGGGGGGGGGGGTGGCTTGTGAGGTGGTGGGGTGCCAGGGGGAGTATTTTCCCATTTTCGCCCTGGGCACTGAATGACCTTGTCCCGACACTGGACACCACTCATATCTTCTGGGATTCTTCCAGGGATCTTCTGGGAGGTCTTCTTTCTTCAGCCATTAGGCAGCCATCAAAGGTGTTACACTCAGTACAAACAAATGGCTACTGCCCCCACCTATAACTGGCCTTTGCAGCAAGGAGCACATGGAAGAGCGACGCATGTCAAACAAAACCCAGCTCAACTTGCCGACCAGTCTGCAATAATCAAATTATCCTGTCTAACAGTATGTGTTATAAATATATAAATATATATATATATAAATATAAATTTAGTTTGCACACATTTGCAAATACATGTATAAGCTGCAGCACCACTACATGGCACAGCAGTATTATCTGCAGTCCTAACGCTAAATTTTGGGAGCCTCCATAGTGGAAGCACATGCATTATAATAGATAGGCAGAGGGCAGGTGATCCTAGAGGGAGTACACCCTGCCTGCATGCAGTAATAACATTGCCCAGTAACTGTTGAAACTCTAGGCATCTTACAGATGTACTATGTACTGTGCATGCATCACAGGCAGTGTAAAATGTCAAATGAAAAAAATGAAATTGCTAAACTGTTAAATGGGTTTTTTGGCAGAAGATACTGTACATAGTAAGTAATTTCTAGCAAAAAACTTTTACCTACTAGCATATTCTTTTAGATTTCAGGAATAGAAATAACAAGATATGAGGAACTTCACATCTCATAAACACAAAACCAAGAATCAATAATTTACGAAAAAACTTTATTCCCATGATTGTATCCAAAAACCTAACCCACAAATAAAAACAATTAAAATTATTTTAACCACAGTCTTCCACTTCTTCTTTAAGAATGGAAGTGGGGTGTTTGGGAGTTATTTGTTTCCTCTATATGGTTTGTTCCAGTGCCAGATTACCAAATAGGCAGAGTAGGCACTGGCCTATGGGCCCCACACTGTTTAACCGCTTGCCGATCGCCTCACGCAGATATACTGCGGCAGAAGGGCTCGTATAGGCAGAATCACGTACCTGTATGTTTCCCTTTAGGAGGCAAGCTCTGTGAGTCGGGTCGCGGGTCCCGCAGACTTGATCGCCGCGGGGATACCCGCGATCACCTCATGGTGAGGAAGAACGCGGAGTTGCTAATGTACACAAGCATCTCCCTGTTCTGCCTAGTGACAGTGTCGCTGATCTCTGCTCCCTGTCATCGGAGCAGAGATCAGTGATGTGATACACACAGCCATGCCCCTCACAGTTAGAAACACGCCCCTAGGACACACATAACCCCTACACTGCCACATAGTGGTTAACCCCTTCACTGCCAGTGTCATTTACACAGGAATCAGTGCATTTGTATAGCACTGATTGCTGTATAAATGACAATGGTCCCAAAAATGTGTCAAAAATGTCCGATGTGTGTGCCATAATGTCGCAGTCACAATAAATATCGCTGATCGCTGCCATTTAAAAAAAAAAATTATTAATAAAAATGCCATAAAACTATCCCCTATTTTGTAAAAGCTATAACTTCTGCGCAAACCGATCAATAATCGCTTATTGTGATTTTTTTTTACCAAAAATATGTAGAAGAATACGTATCAGCATAAACTGAGGAAAAAAAAAATTTTTTATATATTTTTGGGGGATATTTATTATTGCAAAAAGTAAAAAATAATGCGTTTTTTTCAAAATTGTCGCTCTTTTTTTGTTTATAGCGCAAAAAATAAAAAGCGCAGGGGTGATCAAATACAACCAAAAGGAAGCTCTATTTGTGGGAAAAAAAGGACGTCAATTTTGTTTGGGAGCCACGTCGCATGACCGCGCAATTGTCAGTTAAACGACGCAGTGCCGAATCGCAAAAAGTGCTCTGGTCAGGAAGGGGGTGGAGGACACAGTGGGAGGACATTGCATGATCCTGGGGACAAGGTAAGTAACCTGTACCAGGATACTGCGATACAATCCCAAGTGTGGCTCTGGGTTAACGCTTTTGGTAATGAAAATTAACCCAGAGGCACACTCAGAAATATCGCTAGGGAGGTTAAAGACTATAGAGAAATGACTGTATATAATGTACCCAATAACAAGTTAAAGTACATAAACCATAGACATCAGGTTCACATTACAGTTTGTTTTTTAAAAGCTAATCTTATTTCAGCTGTCACTTTGTAAAAACTTTTGTTGCAACCTAAATAGGTGTAATGTACAGTAGTGATGGTCATCTTAATTTAGCGGCCGATATGTACACTACTTAGTTCAATGTAATCCCACTAAAGCATGCACACGAGAAACCTCCAGAAACCTGCAGGGGGGGGGGGTGGCAAGGTTTTGACTACCTAGTGACCTTCACAGAGTTTAATCTGGCACTGGTTTGTTTGCATACCAGCTTCAAAAACATATTTAATCATGTAAGCGTCTCAGATGCTAGGATTGTCGGATTATGGTCGGATTATGGTATAGGATTCTGCATCCCAGCTATGAGTGCTTTTGTACCACACACCCCAATGATTAATGCTGTGGAGGAGCACAGGTGTGACTTTTTAAAACATTTTTATAACTGTTTATTGAGATGGAAAATAGCATAGGACATTACAGAGAAAGCTGAAATGGCAAAACACTTACGTATTCCAGTAAAGTATACATGTATGCAAGGTACAATCAAACATCCCAAGTATTTTCATTCTGTATCAGGGTAGAGAGTGTAGAGGGAGGGAAAGAATAGGAAAGTAGAAGAGGAAAACAGAGTTAAGGTAGGAAGGGGGGAGAAGAGGAGGGAAAGAAGAAGAAGAGGGAGAGTGCAGAGATGAACTGATTAATGGGAACTCTATTTGTTACAATATGTATCTTCTTTTTTTTTCAATCCTTTATTTTTTTTAATGAAAAATTCCATACATTATTCACATCACTCATTCATATTATTTAGTAATACAAAAACATATAAAATGTGTAGTTTATACAAGCCCATTCTTTTATTCCTACCCTCTTTCAATACAAAGTTATATTTCTACTAATTCATATCCCCCTTTTTTCATTTCTTTCCTCCCTTCCTCCCCTCCCCTCCTACACCAGCTATTGCATTTTTCTTTCTGTCTAGAGAGCAATGGCTCCAAGTTCAACCGAAGATACTCGGCTGGATTCGGGGACACCATTACTCCCAGATACTTAAAGCTATTAGCTATTACTATTTGTTCCGCCCCCACTGGTAGTCGGTCCCTCGGCTGGTCTATAGGCATTAAGGTTGATTTTGACCAGTTAATAGCAAAGCCTGAAAAGCTGCCATATTCTCCCACTATCTCCATCACTACCCGCAAAGATGAGGTCATGTCACCTAAATATATAAGTGCATCGTCTGCGTATAAAGATATTTTTTCTTCTCTCTGGTACCTACGGAACCCCACCACCTTCGTTGAATTCCGGTTTATTATTACTAAAGGCTCTATTGCCAAGGCGAACAGTAATGGAGACAGTGGGCAACCCTGTCTAGTACCTCTATACAATTCAAATGGAGACGAAAGGTTATTATTAATACGTATCCTGGCTCTGGGTTTGCAATAAAGTACCTTTACCCATGATATGAATTTACTTCCTAATCCAAATCTTTCCAATATTTCCATGAGGTAGGGCCACTCCACATTATCAAATGTCTTTGAGGCGTCCAGTGACAGAATGGCCCTACCCCCCGGATTATCCACTGGCATCTGTAGGTTCATGTAAAGTCTCCTTATGTTATCTGACGTAGAGCGGGTGGGTATAAAGCCAGACTGTTTACAATGGACCAACTTGCCAATCACTTGAGATAACCTCTTAGCCAAAACACTGGCAAACAGCTTGACATCCGCATTTAATAGCGAAATTGGACGATATAAATCCAATAGGAGTTTGTCTTTTCCAGGCTTTAAAATTGCTGTTATTATTGCCTCTTGCATACTATCTGGTAAGTGACCCACTTCCTCAGCCTCCGTTATGGCCTGTAGTAATGATGGTAAAAGGTCCTCCCTATAGTGGGTGTATACCTCTGCCGGGATCCCATCCGGGCCTGGTGATTTATGGTGCTTTGTCCCCTCCAGGGCTTCTGTTAATTCAGCTAGTGTAATTGGACGGTTTAACATTTCCCTGTCCGCCTCCAATAACCGCGGGAAAAGACAGGTTTGTAAAAACTGTAATAAAATCAGATGGGATATAACTAGTTTTACTAGAATACAAATCCCTGTAAAACTGCTGAAAGCTGTTTAAAATGTCTGAGCTAAGGGTCTGCCTCTCCCCAGATTCAGCCCTCACGGCCAGGTTATTGGTAGAGTCTCGTTGCTCTCTGGCTATAAGGGCTAAAAGGCGGCCAGTATTTTCCCCTTCTTCAAAATAACTCTGTTGCTAAAAGTATCTTCTCTTCTCTGCTGCCGAGAACCAAACCGAGTTGCATACCACTTGGGCCTCCTTCCAGGACTCTTGATTGGATTTTGATGGATCTCTTATTAAGGCCTGTTCCCTTTCTTTCAATTCTTCCCGTACCCTGTTCTCCCATTCCCTGGAACGAGTTTTAATTCCCCCAATTTCTTTAATGAGACATCCCCTCAAAAATGCCTTGAGTGTATCCCATACTACCACAGCACTAGCGGATCCCCTGTTAAATTGCAGGAACTCCCGTAGTGCCTCTCTTGTTCTATCTCCCTGCGGAAACAAAGTTAACCAGTAGGGGTTCACCTTCCATAAGGGGCACCCCAGCATTCCAGTGGTGTCTAACCGCACCCAAAATGGAGAATGGTTGGATAGTAAGCGTGGTTCATATGCTGAGTCCTCTACCCGCTGCAAGAGTGCCTCATTCCCCAAACCCAGGTCGATACGGGAGAGGCCATCGTGTGTTGCAGAGTAACACGAGTAGTTTCTGGCCTTTTCATGTCTCTCTCTCCATACATCCCGGAGTCCTATTTCCGTAAGCAGGGCAGCAAAAGCCGTCTTGCCAACTGTCTGTCTCACTCTTCTAGGTGTCAAGGACATTCTATCTTGGGAATTATCTAGGATATTGTTATAATCTCCCAATGCTAATACCGGGACATCTGGGTGTAAGGCCATAAATTGTGATAGACACCCAAGTGGAACTGATGAGAATGGTGGGAGTATGTATATAGATGTGATTATGCATATTAATCCGTTGATTTTACATAGCAAAAAAACAAATTTTCCCTCCTTGTCCACCCTCTGTTCTATGCATTCAAAGGAGACATCCGAGGAGACCATTATACTAACACCCCTTGAGTATAAAGTGTGCATGGAATGGAACTGTGTCGGGTATCTCCTAGAATGCAATAAATGAACAGAGTCTGGACACAAATGCGTTTCTTGCAAACACATTATCAGAGGTTTCATTTTATCGAAGTATCTGAACATTGCACTTCTCTTATCTCTGTCCCTCAGCCCTCTCACATTCCATGTCATTAGAAGTAAACCTTTTTTTCCCCCTTCTCCTTACTCATATAGGGAATCATACCAGTTCAAGTAATTATAAAACCAAAAACAACAACATAGACAAAAAGTCAAAATACAATTATCCTTCTGAGTTTTACCTACCCCTTGGGCCCCCTCAGTGTTCAATACATATCTACGTATCTTCCTCTTAATCCCCCCACCTTCAGTGGTGAAGCATAAAAGACATTTGTGGCTAAACTTATATTTGTGATATTTTCCACTGTTTGTTTGTGTTATACCTCTCCCACCCACCCCTCCCTTACCTCCCTCCCCTCCCCTCCCTCTTTCCCACCCCTACCCTCCTGCCTCACCCACCCCCTCTCCCTCCCACCCCCTACCCTCCCTCCCTGCCCATCTGGGCCTACCCCAGGGGCTTTGTTCCTGACCTCCCACTTACACTCATTCCCCAAACTGCACCGGCATACCTTGCCCGTGCCATACATTTCTATACCCCCTTTCTCCAGGGATCCCTATCTCGCCCCCTCCCCCCCTCTCTGACCTTTTTAGTGCTATTCATGTGTTTTAATTTTTGTGCTCATAAACTAAATACTTTGTCGTGTCGGCTCAATGTATTCTAATAAGTGTATATCTAACCTTTACTATCTTATATTCTATTCCCACTTCACTCCCTAGTTCGTATTTTACTTATTGTGATTTATTTATAACTTATTTCTTATTTCTTAGTATATTGCTTGTTATCTCTGTTTTCCCTCTCCCTTCCTTCCTCCCCAATACCTCAAGTAGCAAAAAAAAAAAAAAAAAAACAAGATCTAGTTAGTCTCTAGTCTTTCTTCTCCTATATTCCGTGCTGTTCTCTCATTGTTCTCCAACCATTCTTCCACACTTCGAGGGGAATCAAAAAAGAGTGTCCCATTCCTTGTAGTTATTCGCATACGGGCGGGGTACAATAATGCATAGTCCATCTTTTTTTGCTGTAGCATACGTTTAATCGGCGTATTTGCCGCTCTGAGTTTTTGCAGATCCGGAGAAAAGTCCTGATATAGTGAAATTCTTACCCCCTATAGAGGATCTCTCCCATTTCTCTCGTCTTCCGCAGCAAAAATACTTTGTCTCTGAAGTTAAACAGTTTCATGATTATGGGTCTTGAATACTCCTTACCCTGACGGGGTTTAAAGGGGACTTGATGGGCACGCTCAATGCCAAAGAAAGGAGAAAAGGATGTAGTCCCAAATGTCTCCTTGACCCATCCCTCCAGAAATTCTATAGGGTCAGATCCCTCACTCCGTTCGGGCATGCCTATTACTCTTATATTGTTTCTCCGGTTCCTATTTTCTAATTCATCTATTTTAGCTGACTGATTTTTTATATATTTCTTCATATCAGTTATATCTTGTTTAAGCGGGAGTAGCACATCTTCCACATCGCTTAATCTATCCTCTAGGGCTGTTGTTCTTCCCTCCGTTTCTTTCAGTCTGCCTCCCAACACTGCAAGTTCCTCCTTTATGCTTTTCAGCTGAGTATCCAGACCAGAGATTGATTCCTTACATGCAGTTATCGCGTACAGGAGGTCCCTCATTGTAGGTTCTTCCGCTCCTCCACTTTGGTCTCCCTCCATATTTGCCTCAGCTATATTAGGTAACTTTTTAATTTCTGTGTCACCACTTATAATATCGACTTTTCCCGCCCCTTGGCCTTTTGTGGGTGGTACTGCGATTGGGCTTGTTACAGCTGATAATAACCCCCTGCTTTGGTTTTTCCTAACCACCGAGGTACCTGTTTGAATTGATTGTTAGGATTTTACTGGTGAGAGGGAGGTCCTAGCGAACCACTCTAACTTTGTTGCTGCCGCCGCTGCAACTGCTGCTGCGGCTTTCACTTGGTTAGTCTGATTTTTTGCAGAGCGTGTAACCTGACCTCCTACTTGCTGTGGCTGATTTTGTAACTGGTGTTGATTTAATTTTTCCTCTGCTGCCCGCTTCCCAGCCATACTGTTATATCATGGGGACAAAAAAGTGGGAGGAGGGAAAAAAGAAAAAAAAAAATTCTCAGCTTTCCTTTTGTTGGTTTGGGATATAATAAATGCTGTCCCAGTCTGTTGATTTTGCTTGAGAATAGTACCAAAAGGGTGACCCTCTACACACCTCTAATACCACAACATCAGCCTAATAGTACATGGGGCAGTGAGTAGACATATAGGCAATACAGTTCCATTAGAGCTGATGTTATAGTAATCAACTTGCAATCACCGTTCCACTGGTTCTATTTATGTTGTAAAAAAAAAAAAAAAAGCCTCACACACCAGCTCCCTGTCTGTCTCCCACCTCGGACTGGGGCTGCTATTTTCTTTATTTCAGGTACTGTCTCTTTATCACCAATATATATTGAGGCAACAAGGTCTATTTAACCAGGGTTTCACATTGCAAGCTCGGTTAAGTTTCTTCAATCATGAACCATGGATAGAAGCCATTGATAGCACATATGGTATATGAGGGAAAAAAAAGGGAAGTTTTCACCTATGTCTGGTGTCTTCTTAGTCCCTCTCCGGTTTCATAGCGTTACCTTGCTGATTTTGTTGGCCACGTGTTGCTTCATTCACTGCTTCTGCTGCTACTAAATTCAGCCTGTTCATTGGCTACTAACAGCCAAAGGGGGGCCTCTCACGCCACCCCTATGACTCCGTCCTCCAGGCTCTCTCACCGTCGCACACGCTGACACCGCTGCTGCTGAAGCTGCTACTGAAGCCGGTCTCCTTGTTTGGCCGCTGGCCAGCTGGAAGGGTCTCTCACACCCCCCTCTGCCCCGTCCTCCAAGCCTGCACCGGGATCAGGTATGCTTAGTGGCTCTACAGCGCAGTTTAACCCGATTCCGCTGTTTACTTCTACCGCCGACAGACCGGCAGTCTTCTCATCCTGTAGCTTAGCTGGTCAGATCGGAGGGAGAGGAGATCTCACACACCCTCTCACTCCCGCATCCGGTCACGCCCCTTCCGGGCTATCTGATAAGAATGACAATATGTATCTTAAAGTGGAAGGCCATCCTGAAAAAAAAATTACACCAAAAATCCTAAAAAAAATTTGAAAAAAAAAAACATTTTAAACTTACCTAAACCCTTGTTGATAGACAGTCTTCCTAATCTGCCTCGTCCTTTTCTGCTGTGTCTTCTGCTCCTCGGTGGGCGGCTCCGTTGTCTTCTGGGAACTGTGTGTGTTCCCAAAACACCACGGGGCCATTCACAGAGCACCGGGCTGCTCGCGCGTGCGCAGTAGGAAATTGGCAGTGAAGCCGCAACGCTCCACTGCCTGTTTCCCTTACCTAGGATGGCGGTGCTGGGACCCGAGAGCCGAGGGACGGGTCGACCTTGGGCGGCCGACATCGAGGGCACCCAGGACAGGTAAGTACTTATTTAAAGTCAGCAGCTACAGTGTTTGTAGCTGCTGACTTTTATTATTTTTTTTTACGGCCGAAATCCTGCTTTAATATCAAATTTCAGAATGGTAAACGACAAAGAGGGAGTAAATAATGGCAATGACCGAAGTACAAGTATGACAACTAAGCAAGGCTGGCTCTAAGTTGAGGACATAATCTCTGCGTATTGGGGGGAGGATCTGAACACCAGCCAATATGCCCACTTTTTAGTGAAAGGTGATTGGGCGTTGTGGAGCGCTGAGGTAAGATCTTCCATGGTGTAGGTATGATCAATCGTTGTAACCATAATTTCAGGGTAGGTATTTTTTGCTTTTTCCAAAATAGAGGAATCGTAGACTTAGCAGCATCTAACAAGTGTGGTATGATGGAGCGTTTATCATTTTAATGGATTCAGGGGAGCAATGAAAGAGCGTGAACCAGGGATCGTCAGGTATAATAATTCCAGTGAGATAAGAGCTCTAATGTCTGACCACTATTGTCATATAATGGGACATGTCCACCAAATGTGAGCATGCCCTGCCAGCATGTGAGAGGGTAGTCAGGTGACATTTGATGCAATTGTGGTGGAGAGTAATGCCATCTTGTCAGTAATTTAAAGCTCCTCTCTGCCATTTTGGAAGAAATTGAGAAAATGCGAGCCAGCTGTAGAATTTTGTCTCGTTGGTCCCTTGAGAGAATACATTTTAAGTCTTGCTCCCAGGCTGCCAGATAGGGAGGATATTTGGTGTAATCCAAAGCTTAAAGGGCAGCATAAAATTGGGAGATATTAGAGAGTGTTTTTTCGAAGCCAAGATATGTTCAATGGGGGTGAGGTCTTTAAATGACCTTAATAGTTTTGGCAGGAAGTGTATGAACGGAGACAGTTGCATGTAGTGCCATTCATCAAGTTTTGTGATTTGTTTTAAGCTGGGAGAGTGGATTGAGATCCCCAGATGAAATAGTTGGTGGAGGAGTAGATTAGGAGTGTTGACCCATTAAAAAGGCAGCATCAATGTGTCCTGGGGAAAAATATGAATGACCCAGGACAGGCAGTAAAAGTGACTTATTTTTATTTATTTTTTTATTTCTTCATGACAGAGTCTCTAATTGCAAGGGTCGAGTAAGTTAGTGGAGATGAGGGATGAGAGATCTCTGTATTGTTTTGGAATCCATGGCAGTATATGTAACGAGGTTTTAGATAGTTCGTATTTCAGGTTGATCCAACATTTGCTGGAGTGGTGGAAACTCCATTCAGCTATTCTATTAACACAACTGCTTGAAAGTAACATTTGAAGTCAGGATAAGCAATACCCTCTTTCGATTTAGATCTACATAGAACTGATCTTGACAACCGGGGCCTAGCTCGTTTCCAGACATATTTACCAATAATACACTGAAGTAGGAAGAAATATCCAGGTGCGACCCCAAAGAGGATAATTTGGAACAAAAATAGCAACTGAGGCAACACATTCATTTTAACTATGTTTATCCTCCCTAACCAAGTATGAACAAGTGAATTCCAGCAATTCAGATCATGCTTGATGGCATTAAGCAATGGCATTTAATTACCTTGGAACAGTTTGTGAGGGGAGGGGGTAAGCATAATACCGAGGTATTTTAAGAGCAGCTCTGCCATGCAAACGGAAATGTAGACTTCAGAGTGTTAGCTTCTGAATGTGGAATATTGAGGTCAAGTATCTCTGATTTAGTGAGGTTAATTTTAAAGTTGGAAATCAGACCAAAAGCTGAAAACATGGACATTAAGTTGGGTAAGGAAACTTAATTTCCATAATTAGCATTTAGAACTGATATACAAATAACAAACAGCATATCATCAAATCCAATATCATATAACAATAATCCTAAATCTGGGATAATATATTTAATACATATCAATTCAACCTTCAAATTGCTATACGATTTTGGTCATGAGGGAACGCATACCCCAGATCCCAGACCCAGCGCAATATAACCCACCAGAATATTCCCAGTATAAAGAAAAGTATCAGACTGTTCCCTTCCTTTCCTTCGCATATGCAGCATATTTGTGTTCTTTTGAACTTACAGTGATACCATGAATGTTTGGGTTATGTCTGATACTGGATAAGAAGGGTTCAAGGGATAGTGCAAAGAGAAGGGGGGACAGAGGACAGCCCTGACATGTGCCATTATGTAGGTTGAAAGGGCCTCTAATTGACTCTAATTTGGGCATTGGTTTGTTTGTAAAGGGCAGTCACTTGGTTAAGCATTCTAGGGCCAAAGCCTATGTGCGAAAGAACAGCCAGTAGGTAGTCCCAGTCCACTCTGTTAGCTCTTTTTAGCGTCTGTGGAGAGTAACAAGGTGGGCTGAGAAAAATGTTGGGTATGGGCTATCAGCATCACCATCCTAAGAGAATTGTCCTTAGCCTCCCTGCTGGGAATAAATCCTGTCTGATCTAGAGGTACCCATCTCAGAAGTAAGGGGTGCAATCTATTCGCCAATACTTTCGCATAGATCTTAGCATCAAATGGGACTGTAGCTGCCACAGCAGGTCAGATCCTTACCTGGTTTTGGAATAACGATAATATGTGCGTGGAGTGTGTCAGGCCTAAAGAAGCCTTCTCCAGATACATAATTGGTATAGTGTGTTAAGGGGCAAACAGAAAACTTTTGAAGGTCTTGTAGTACATGGCCGTATAGCCATCTGATCCAGAGGCTTTGCCAGATGTCAAATCAATAATAGCAGTGTTCACGACATCTTCCGAAATGGGTAACTCTAATGCCCCATACACACGAGTGGACTTTTCGACCGGACTGGTCCGACGGTCTATCCGACGGACTTTTGGTGGACTTCCGACGGACTTCCCGAACAAACGGACTTGCCTACACACGATCACACCAAAGTCCGACGGATTCGTACGTGATGACGCACGACCGGACTAAAATAAGAAAGTTGATAGCCAGTAACCAATAGCTGCCCTAGCGTCGGTTTTCATCCGTCGGACTAGCATACAGACAAGCAGACTTTTCAATAGGAACTGGGTCCAGCGGAGTTCCGATGCAAAGATTTGAAACGTGTTCCAAATCTAAAGTCCGTCAGATTTTCGACCGAAAAAGTCAGCTGCAGGTCTGATGAAGTCCACACACAGTCAAATTGTCCGCCGGACTCGGTCCGGTCGAAAAGTCTGCGCGTTTGTACGCGGCATAAGTGGTCTAAAGTCTCAGCGGTGAGTTTAGGTGGGTCAGCTTTGGATAAAAAGTCAGCTAACAATGGCTTATGTATAGCAGGGTCGGAAACAGGGTGTTCTTTTTGGACGTCATATAGGTGTTGGTAAAAATCTCTGAATACTTTGGCAATAGCCATAGAGGTATGAACCATGGAATCTGTTTCCGATTTGATTTTGGAGATAAAGAGCGCTGATTTTTTTGATCAGAGTGCATGAGTGCAATCGACACAATTCGCAAGGAGATATTCAGCATTCAACTTCCTCCCCTACCCAACACATCAGGTCCAACACCACACTTAATACTCTCCTCCTTTTGCCCAGTTATCACCGATGAAGTTGATAAACTCCTCTCTATGGCCCACCTCACCACCTGTACCCTGGACCCTGGCCCCTCACAATTACTGCGACCACCTTCCCACTCTATCCTAAACTCCCTAACCCACATCTTCAACCTCCCCCTCTCCTCCGGCACCTTTCCTTCCCCGCTCAAACATGCACTGGCTACCCCTATACTTAAAAAACCCTCACTAGACCCCACCTGTTTGAATAACTTAAGACCCATCTCCCTGCTCCCATTTGCCTCCAAGCTCATTGAACGCCTTGTCAATGACCGAATGAGTCGCTACCTCATGGACAACAACCTTCTCGACCCCCTACAGTCCGGCTTCCGACCACAACATTCCACTGAAACTGCCCTACTAAAACTCACTAATGACCTAGACCTACTAACTGCTAAAACCAATGGCCGTTACTCCATAATCACACTCTTAGACCTCTCTGCTGCCTTTGACACAGTTGACCACCTGCTCCTCACTCAGCAAACTACACTCCCTTGGCCTCTCTGATTCTGCTTTATCCTGGATCTCAGCGCACTTTCAATGTCACTTACAACTCCATCTCCTCCGCTCCTCTTCCTCTCTCTGTTGGGGTACCCTAAGGCTCCGTTCTTGGGCCCCTCCTAATCTCGCTCTATACCTCTTCCCTGGGCCAGTTGATAACCTCCCATAGCTTCCAATACCACCTCTACGCCGATGACACCCAGATCTATCTCTCCACTCCTCAACTCACCCCCTCAATCTGCTCACAGATTTCAAACTTACTGAATGACATATCGGTATGGATGTCACACCACTTTCTCAAACTCAATCTTTCTAAAACTGAGCTTGTAATCTTTCCTCCTTCTCGGTCCCCCCCATGACTTTACCATTAGGATCAACAGCACAACCATTGATCCCTCCACACATGCCAGGGTGCTTAGTGTAATCTTTGACTCTGACCTCTCCTTCAGCCCCCACATCCAATCACTGGCTAAATCCTGCTGCCCTAACCTCCGCAACATCTCCAGAATTCAACCCTTCCTGACTAATAACACCACAAAGCAACTTATTCACTCCTTGATTATTTCCTGTCTTAACTACTGCAACTCTCTCCTTAATGGCCTACCCTTATGCAGGCTATCCCCTTCAGTCTATTATGAATGCTGCTGCTAGACTAATACACCTCACTAATCGATCAGTGACTGCTGTCCCTCTCTGTCAGTCCCTTCACTGGCTTCCCCTACCCCACCATATAAAATTCAAAATGCTAACCACAACATACAAGGCCATCCACAACATCGCCCCCAGCTACATCACCAACCTCATCTGCAGATATCACCCAAATTGTCCCCTCTGCTCCTCCCAGGCCCTCCTGCTCTCTAGCTCCCTTGTTACCTCCTCTCATGCTTGCCTTCAGGACTTCTCCAGAGCCTCTCCCATCCCCTGGAACTCCCTGCCCTGGTATATCCAATCAGCCCCTAACCTGTCCACCTTTAGGAGATCCCTGAAAAGTCACTTATTCAGGGAAGCCTATCCCACACCCACCTGACAACTGTCTCCGAGCCACCCCCATCAAATCATTCCCCGCATCTATTACCTTTTTTACCACCACCCCCTCCCTTTAGAATGTAAGCTCTACGAGCAGGGCCCTCCTGTCCCTTCTGTATTGAACTGTACTGTAATTGTGCTGTCCCTCCCTCTACATTGTAAAGCGATGCATAAACTGTTGGCGCTATATAAATCATGTATAATAATAATAATAATGAGCCAGTAATTTACTGGGCTTATTTTCCCATTCGTAAATATCTCTGTGTACTTGTTGGAAAACTCTCTTATGCTCTACATGAAGGAATGCTTTCAAGTCCTCCCACTTTCTCGTTAACTGTATAAAGATAGAGGGATCAGTAGTGGACTTGTGGAGGCTTTCTAGTTCGACCACCTGTCTTAGCAGCTCTTGAAAGTGAGCCAGTGTTCCTTTTTTTTATGAGAACCAATTTCTATCAGCTTGCCTCTTAGAAAGGCCTTAGGTGCCTCCCATCTGAGTGAAAGAGAGATATCCTTACTGGCATTATCGGCAAAGTATTGTTGGAGATGCGTTGAGAGGGCGGCTACGTCAGTCAGGTTAAAGAGGAGGGAGTCAATAAACTTCCAGTTGGTCAATCTAGGCAGGATCGTTGGTATGGAAAATAATGCAGAGATGGGGAGCATGATCAGAAAGTGTAGTCACTTTAATATCAGCAGCTTTAATCAATTCTAGGTGGTAATGGTCAACAAAAATGTAGTCAATTCGTGAATAGGAGGAATGGAGTGGGGAGTAATAAGAGTAGTCTTGGTCGGTGGGATGTATCGTTTGCCATGTGTCAGTTAACTGGTGTTCATGTAACACAGGTGTGACTTAGGGCAGCACTATTTCAAGCAGAGCAGGGAGGCATTGCAGAAGGAGAAGAAGCACTGGAAAATTAGGTCTCCCTTATAGGACTTATAGGCAATGCTGCTCCTGCTATGAGACCTCAGGGGCAAGTGTTGTCACTCGAATGTACGAAGTCCTAGAACAGGCTATTTTTTTTTAAACAATGAAGTGCACAATTAAGGAAAAAGGCACCCCGTATGTTCCATATCAAAAAGGCATGTATATTTTAGATTTTTAATTTCCAGTTTATACATTATAATGTGGTAACGATAATATGGAATACCAATCATGTAAAAACTTGAAAATAATAATAAACATTACTTTAAGGTGAACAATGCAAGGGCAATACAGTGGTTTAGTGGCTAGCTCTTCTGCATGTCAGCAACAGGGTCCTCAGTAGACATGTGCAATTCGTTTTGTTCCAAATTCGTTTTTTAACAAATTTTGACAAATTCATTAATTCCGAAATTTACAAATTTCTGAAATTTCCAAATTCCTCAAATTTCTGAATTTCCCAAATTCGGAATTTCCGAATTTTCAATTTTCGGGTTTGCGAATTTCCGAATTTCGAACTTTCGGATTTCCGAATTTTCGACTTCTAATTTTTGGATTTTCGGATTTCCGAGTTTCCGCATTTCCGAATTTTCGGATTTCAGAATTTTCGGATTTCCGAATCTTGGATTTTCGGAATTCCGAATTTTCGGATTTTTGGAATTCGGAAGTTCAAAAATTCGAAAATTCGAGAATTTGAAAAAAAGAAAGAAAACCAATTGAATTTGAAATAATAACTAACTATTAAATTATAGGTATTGGAATTTCCTTTCAAATTTGGCTGTTAGTTAATGTAACGAGTCCGAATCTATCTGAAGTTAAGAATTATCTGAAATAATGAATACCGCATCCAAACAAGTGGAACGGAACAAATTAATAATAAATAATTAATAATAATAAAAAGGTTTTATTATTATTATTGTTATTTATTATTATAAGATTGTTACTTTCCATTTGTTTAGATGCGGCATTCGTTATTTCACATAATTCGTAACTTCAGATAAATTCATACTCGTTACGTTCAACAGCCAAATTTGAAAGGAAATTCCAATACCTATAATTTAATAGTTAGTTATTATTTCGAATTAAACTGATTTTCTTTCTTTTTTTCAGATTTTCGAATTTTCGGATTTTCGAATTTTTGAATTTCCGAATGTTTGAAATCTGAAAATTCAGAATTCTGAAAATCCAAAATTCGGAAATCCTAAAATTTGAAAATTCGGAAATCCAAAAATTAGGAAAATCAGAAATCCAAAAATTAGAAACTCAGAAATTCCCAAAATTTTCAAATTCCAAATTTTAGAATTTCCGAATTTCCAAAAAGGGCAAAAAAACAAATGATTTTCAAATTTTCAGATTTTCGAATTTTTGAATTTCCAAATTTTCGAATTCCGAAAATCCGAAAATTCAGAATTCTGAGAATCTGAAATTCGGAAATCCTAAGATTAAAAAATTTGGAAACTTGAAAATTTGGTAATTCGGAAATCCAAAAATTCAAAATTCAGAAATTCCGAAAATTTTAGAATTCCGAATTTTCAAATTTCCGAATTTCTGAAAAAAGCAAAAAAAAGATTGAAACAAAAATGAAAATGAACAGATTTTTTGTCAGTGCACCTGTCTAGTCCCCAGTTTGAATTCCAGCCAATACACAATCTGTATTGGGTTTTCATATTCTCCCTGAGTTTGCATGGGTTTCCTCCCAAATTCCAAAAATATGCTGGTAAATTAATTCTCTAAACAGACCCTAGTATGTGTGCGTTTTTGTATGTGAGATAGGAACCTTAGACTCCTTGAGAACAGGGACTGATGTGAACGTACAATATGTAAAGTGTTGTGTAAAATAAGTGCAAAGTAAAAATACAGTATACATTCCTTTTAAATGGTTATAGTGATTCATTCCAGCAGCTTCCTATTCTGCGTTTTTATAATACCGGATATTTCTAAGCATCTGTTGTTACAGGGCACGATATCTGAACATTGTGTTGTCATCAGCATACCATAGACAGCCCTGTTGTCTGAACTTGTCAGTATCACATATAACAGATGATGTCAATTAGTACTTTAAATGTCTAGCCATCATGTTAAATTGCAGGTGTATTAAAAAAACTGCAAATACAGCAAACAGCAAATACATCTGTTTACCAACCAAGAGCCTCAGTGAATTTGCTTAAAGTCATCAAACATTCTGCAGCCTCGAGGTATCCATGATTCAAGGCTATATAACATGAAAAAAGAAAGGTTATTGACATGTGATCATGTGGACAGCAAACTAAATAGACATAAAATACTAAGGAGATCATGCACAGTTTTGTTCTTAAAGCACACTGCCTTCCCGACAAGACAGAAAAAAACATTAACTTTGTAAATAGTCTATTCCCTCTTTTGGATCCTAATTCTGTTGCAAGCCTTTGGAATGATTGATTTAAAGAAAAAATGTTCATATTTTGCTAGCAGTTTGTGGATCTGCATATAGCTATCTACAACTAAAATTCGAGGCTTCGCATATACTCAGAATTTTGCATTTTGGATTCAACAAAAATTTTGCAAACCAAGGTGGTCATCACTGAGTATAGAATTCATTTATTGAACTCCTATTGTGTAAGAATGCATGCTTTCTAATAATTCATGGCTTAAAGCTCAACTCCTGGGAAAATGTAAAATTGTCCTTTGCAGAGGGGCTGCACTGCAAGGGTTAATTGCTTGTTTAGTCTAGGGGAGAGGACAAACACTTTTAGTTACTTATTCAATAGCTTTCCCATGCATTTTGAAGGCTTCCAGAATATAGAGGGCTGGTAAGGTCAAATGGGCAGCTTGAATATTTATTGTGCTGCAGCCAATCCCTGTGGGTGGGGGGGCGGACATAAATAGTTGGGGGTCTGGAGCAGCTGGGTTCTTGTGCTGCTGTAGAAATTCCAGTCTCAGGGGCTGCTGCCCCTTTGGGGAAGTTCTGCTGAAATCTGTTGATGCTTAGTGAGGTCCCAGCTACAGCAGAGCTTGGGGGGGCTATTCCTATTTATCATTGGAGCTAAATCAGCAGTTTCACCTAAGGATCTGGAACTGGAGAAATTACAGAAGAGTGCCTGGTGGAGGCTGGAAGGTGTGTAGGTGACTTGGGACATTGTGAGTACTGGCCTGAGATCGGGATCCTAATGATTGTGTGCTGTTCTACTTTTGGGGTGCCAGCAGTAGCTCTCTTTGGGACAGCTTCTACAGGGTCTCAGTTCTGGAATTCCTTTTTGTTTCTGGCTTAAGGACTGTTCAAAGAAGTTTCACCTAGTGAAGTGTGCCGCCTAGTTTTTTTTGGACTATCCCATACCCCCCCAAGCCCTCTCTTGTTACAAGTTCTACAAGCAATAATTCATAAAAAGACTTCCCCTAGACTGTTTGTATGATCCTAAATGAATGAACCATTGTCTGTGTAATTGGTAGCCTCTGTACTGTTTAGGGAGGAACCAGTTAAGAATAGTGGCTCCTATGGGGTAGCGCTACACGTGGCTTTTGGATAGCAGGGGATTTACAAAACAAAGCAATTACACGATTCATATTCAAGAAATAAAAATAAACTAATACAAAATTTAAATACAACCTTACACCTATAAATCCTCAAATGTGATAAAAACTTATACATTTTTAATTATCTATAAAAAAATAATTGTATCATAAACAAAAAAAGTTCATTAAGGCCTGGTTCATGTAAAAAAAATGGTGCAGGAAAGGCAGGTTCCGTGTACATTTGCCACACTGCGGGTGAACACGCTGGCCCTGTGAGAGTGTAATGGGTGTTAATAATTTGTTATTGGCATCCCAAATGCATCTCACAAATGCAGCATGTTTGTGGACAGCAAATTGCCTGGTATTGCATCACCAAGTGGTTTGGTGCAGTGCGTTCTGAAAAAGTAGTGCTTGCACTACTTTTTCCACATTCCAGCACATTTTGCAGCCCATTTCACTGGATAGGCTACCAAACTGGACTGCGCGGGAATGCGTATGTTCTGGTTTTAACTGAAACTAAAGTGGAGCACACATAAAAATATACAACTCTGTCACAAAAGTAATGTTCATGTATTCATGGAAAATTCAGTATATACTGTAGATGATACTTTAATCATAAAACGCAGTGCATCCCGCTCAAACTTTAAACCCAGAAGTCTTCTTTTTCCCAGTGTAAATATTAGGAATATTTCTTATCTATTTAGACATATCTACATTGATATTTTATACATTTTCAAACTAATCCTCTCTTACTATTAGGATTGGAGGTGGATTTCCCGTTAGTGGGTTGTTTATTTTGAATAAGATGATTCATCATAATTTTTTGTCTTGCTCTTTCCCTTCACCCTACAGTGCAAAGTTTTCCTGTGCCGTCTCGAGCAGTTTACATGTGGCAACCAATGGATGTTGACACTTTGGTGTCCTTTTGGGGGGTCTTTAATGGCCAATGTATAGTATCTTTACCATTTGGAGGAGTTCTGCTAAACACATTTTTTGTAAGTGCATGTGAATGACTATTTGCATGTATATATTCGTACAATCATGTACCAATGTTTTACAAATTTAAGCTGTTTTTTCAAAAGAGGTATAATTCCCTGAAGAAGATTTATAACAGTACATTTTGAAACGCGTTGGATATCCCCCTCTGCTGTATTCCCCGGCACAATCAATGATGAAGGGAACAGAAAGTAGATGGGGACTACCACTTTATGACTAACAGTCAAATGTGCAATGTTGATGATATTATTGATGTAATGTTTTGTATTTTCAATACAGGACTTTTTATGCAATTGTTCTATAATAAATAATAATTTTCCATACATGAAGATTTATATTTTTTCCAATTGCCCACAAAATCCCAATTTTTTGAGGTTTATTCCGTCATAGACGGTCTATTTGACCACATTGCCACATTGTGCAGTGTACTTTTATACTATGATCTATTTCTAGGACAATAATGTTTAATATAAATTGTTTGTATGTTTATCAATTGCTGTATTCAATATGAGACTGCTTTTTTTACCGTCCAGATAATAAATACTGTACATATATATTTTTATTATTGATTCATTTGCTGGTCACATTGACCATGCTTCATTTTAGGTACCAATGTGTTGCATATTTACATTCCATTAGGGATGGCGTCTCATTTAAAGTCCCACATTTTCCCACCCCCCTTTTTCCCCCCTCTTTTATATAACTAAAAATATATATTTTATTAGCAGTAGTTAATGGGAAATAGAAATTGTTTGGAGTCCATGTTTACATTTTTATCATTGCTATCAGAATTAAATAATATGAAGCTGCCACGATCCACAATAATTTTATATTTAATATTTCCATTGCCAGAAAGCAAAGTGGTACAGTTCTAGTTTTTTGTTAATTCAAAATTGAATACTACAAATAAATATGTACTAATAGGTTCATACATGATGTTCATTTTCCATGGCATTCTGAAATTTCAAAAGAGATAGCACCACTGTAGCTTTAACTATGCCTCTTCAATTCAATGTACACATAGCCTAGTCTGAGCAGAGCAACAAACTGAGTCACTCAATATTTATTTAGTTGTGTGTTTGATTTGAGCTTCATCTATTTAGCTCTGTAAATATCAGGTAAGCACAGTTAAATCCAGGCTTTAGCTTCACCTATTGATTGAAAAGAATAAATGATAAATAATCATATGCTATAACTTATATTTACCTAACAAAATGAAAAAAAATATTTTATTTTTAAACTCAGAAAATGGTAATTATAGAAAATAAGTATAAAGTCATGAAACATTATTGAAATTCAGCAAAGCAGAATGTTACCTCTGATATGTCAAGGTTGATGGATTGAGTGATTTTCTCTTCAAGGACTTAAATACCGTACAGAAAATGGTAAAAACAGAAAGTATATAAGAACAGTATTGGAATAGGCAATGGCTTATAAATGCCATAGGCTTGAATAAATGAGTAGGCATTTAGTATGTTTTTAAATATGTCCAGGGATGTAGTTTACAAGAATGAAATGGATTTCTACAGTGTTAGAGCTAAATGTGAGAAAGCCTGTACACTAAGGAATTTCAAGTGGGTTCTGAATTTCTTGATGGGGTAAGGTTTCCTCTCTGTTGAAGAATAACGATTAACAAGACTCTTTATTTTGCATAGAAATGGGTATAGTACTACTAGCCTAAACATTGGGGCTGTGGATCTCATTTTTAAAAGAAAAGTAGTGTTTTCAGTGGGCAAAGATTGTAAGTTTTGACTGAGAAGTAATAATGAGGTACAACTATCAGGCTATTTCAAAGTTTTGTGATTCTACAAAGCAGGGAGCAAAGCCTGCATATGTAACGAACAAATATGCCTGCCTTCATGTACGTTACAAACCAAAACTATACATAGAAACAATGTTCTAAAAGTAAAGCACACCTGTCATTGGAGAAGTATGGGGCCTACCATTTCGAAACTCTCCTTTTAAGAATTGTAATTGCCTGGCTGCCATGCTGATGCTGCAACTTTAGTTCTTCAATTCTTTGAGTCACTGACCAGAACAAGTATGACACATGCTGACACATTTCTGACACTGATTTACACCATTCTTGTACCACATCTGACTTGAAAGCAGGCACAGCCAGGCCAAACATTTTTTTTAGAAGGATGCCAGCAAATTACAGATTTCCTACTTTAAAAACAGCTTTCTTATGGTATTTCCCAGCTATAGTCAAAATCCTTTCCCAAAACAGAGCTGTGTTTACAGTGTTGGCACCAAGAAAACAGGCGGAACAAATAAGTTAAAATGATTGTAAAGACAGAAGGTCTTTTATCTTAATGCATTCCCACTAATACTTACCTGAGCCCATCTCGATCCAGCGATGTTGCACGAGAGACTCGGCTGTCTGGGACTCACCCTCCTCATTGGCTGAGACAGCAGTGAAGTGCCATTGACTCCTGCTGCTGTCAATCAAAGTAACTGAGCCCATGAGGAGAGAGAGGAGGCAGGGCCAGGCCACGGCTCCATGTCTGAATGGACACAGGAAGCTGCGGCTCGGCACGGGTGCTCCCCTAGCAGGCTGCTTGCTGTAGGGGCACTCAACATGAGGGAGGGGCCAGGAGCGCGGAAGAGGGACCCGAGAAGAGGAGGATCTGGGCTGCTCTGTTGAAAATCACTGCACAGAGCAGGGGAGTATGACATACTTGTTATTTATGACAAAAAACTAAAATAAAACAAGACTTTAGTATCACTTTAACATTCAGATTTTGTGTGCAGTTCAGTTTTCGTATTTACAAGCGTCACGTTATGTTTTGCATAGGGAGAACACCTGATTTGTAGACATGTTAGGGGCATGCATCTGGGATTCTTGATATGGTAAGGCTGATTTACTAAGGGCTCAATTATACTTTCTTTGGTTTTAACACACATGAATGCCCCTACTGTTTCGACATGCATTTTTTATGTGTTTTTGATGCTTCTATGATGCTTTTTTGAAGCTTGGCATATGCTCTGTGTGTGTTGATTTTCTACTTGTTTTTTAACGGAGCTCAATAAAACCCCAGCTCAGCATTACCCCCAACTCAGTAATATCCTTAGCTCATTAGTACCACCATTCAGCAGATTCCCAGCTTATTAGTACCTTTGTTCAGAAAATTACTGGATCAGTAGTATCCCCAGTTCTTCTGATGCCCCACTCAGTAGTATCCCTCAGCTCTGCTAAACCCCCGCTAATTAATAAACCCCAACTCTGCTGATCCTCCACTTTGGATAAAACCCCCAGCTCTGCTGATCTCCCACTCAGTAGTATCCCCCAGCTCTGCTGATCCTCCTCTCTCTCCAGTCCCTGCTCACCTCCTGCTATATTGCGCCCATTCTGCTCACCACGTGTGCCGTCTGTGTTCCCACGTTGTGCATCATGTTTACCTACTGCTAGTTGCTCTGGTCCAGTCCGCACCCCGCTCACCTTGCTTCATGCTGTACACCAAATGTGACATTTGCACCAGACACTCCCAGAATATATACACACAAACAAGATGCGATGGCTACTGATGTCTTTCTGGTTTGCTTTTTTGTTTCCCAGTGCATCCTGGGATATCCCATACCACCAATAACTCCAAAACAAAGCAAAGCTAACTCTGAATAAATGCCCCCCAAATGCTGCAAGTGCTGTAACTGGTCATTATGAAAGACTTCTATGGAGGCTTAAGAGACACTTTGAAGCACCAAGAAAGTGACAATGTAACAGTGTCAACAAGACTGTAAGGTAACCATTTTATTTAGTGAGAGGTGCTTTCATTGGAATCCAGAGTGCTTTAAAAAAGAATTTCAAAATCCACATTTTGAAGTGCAAATGAGCCACTAAAGGTGTTGCGAATCTCTCAATAATCCCTGATCACATCTGAGTATTCTAGAATAGGCAGCAGAATCACATAAATCTGCCTGCTATTCTGGAATGTGGTAAAATTGCAACAAAATGCGTGCAGTGTGTTTGGGTGTCATTCATTGTTAATGGCTTTCCAAATTTGCAAAAGAAACTGGCATTTTGTTGCATGACAAAATGCAAACAAAACACTTAAAACCACACTTTCCAAAGTCAGCTCCAAGAAAAAAGGCAGAAGAGCTACTTTGGTGCATTTATTTGGAGCAGAACGTAGCTCATTCAAATGAATAGGGCTGCTCTAAAAATGTGGCAAAAAACACGCATTTAAAAACGCTTGCTGTTGCTTGAACGGGGCCTAAGAGCTGGGCAGGTCACTGATAGGAATGGGAGGTAGAAAGTGTTTTAGCTCTAAAAAAAATGACAATGGTAAAATCACAAATATGTGTTTTGCTGCTGTGTGCTTTATGAATTTTGGATAGATTTTCTTTTAAACAATGGTGAGACATCAGTAAGGCCATAACACTTCTTTATAAATTGACCCCTTAGTGTGTGAAAATATTATGTCTCATTAGCAATAGTCATTTTAAAAATGAAATACTATTTATCTGTGAGACATACCAACTCAATGTGTATTGAAACAGCAACTTGTAACCCTTCATTGGAAGCCAATGTGACAGAGTGACAATGCAGACACACAACTGGAAGTGGCTTAACAAGGATTTCTGACAGATCAGTAGGTATTATTTTAATAAAAGTTGCAGATTTTAAAATACCTAAAAATTACTACTGGGTTTACATATACTCATTCTACAACTTCCGCTTGGTTTTGTACAGAAGGGCAAGTTAAAAAAAAACATAAGATATGTGGACAGAACTCTGAAAGGATATCATTAATTTGCAAACCCCTCTTTTTCTGCATCATGTTTCATTTTTAAAGGGTATGTCTAGCCAAAACAGTTTTAATTATTAAAATAGTTTGTATTGTTATTTTATTTCTTTTGGGTAGAGTCAGAAAGGATTAGGACCCGTCAGGTTTTACTGCTATTCTGTGCTCCATCTAAGAGATTTTCTCTTACATACTGTTGCAGTGACAAAGGTTTCATCAGAAAAGAAGTGAGAGAAAATCTCCTACAGCAGGGATATGCAATTAGCATCTGTTGCAAAACTACAAGTCCCATCATGCCTCTGCCTCTGGGTGTCATGCTTGTGGCTGTCAGAGTCTTGCTATGCCTCATAAGACTTGTAGTTCTGTAACAGCTGGAGGTCCCTTAATTGGATATCCTTGCCCTACGGGAACGCAGACAGGCAAAAAAAAAAATGACAAAGGGGCTCTAACCTTCCCCTACTTTACCTAAAAAAAAAAATCACTTTTGTCTGTGTTTTGTTGTTGAAGATTTTTTCTAATTTTCTCTCTAGTGAAATCATTGTCACCAGGACAGTATGAGAATGGAAAATCTTTTTAATGGATCCCTGGATTGCAGTAAAACTTGACAGGGGTTCTAATCCTTCCTAACTTTATCCAAATCAAACAATTAAAAAATAAAAAAGGTTTTAGCCAGGCGCACACTCTAAAGTGTATAGCCAAAGCTTTTATTTTCAGCTATTTTGGGTCTCCTTGGAGAGATTTTTCTTTGCTTACTGTCCCAGAAAGGAAAAGGGAGGGAGTACGGTGTGATGGAAATTTCCCTCTTAGATAATTGTCACCAGAATAAGTGTCCCCCAACTGAAGATTTCCCATCACCCCTGGTCCTGGTGACCGCTCTAAAACTTTGGATTTACAATTCTTTTTCTTTCACAGTAACAAGGGTCACCAGAACAAATAGAGAGTGTAAATCTACCTAATGGAGACAAACAGCAAACCTTTGTCACTTTATCCAAAACAAAAACAAGAAAAAATGCCTACTCATATATTCTAAAGTGGATCTTGCAATAAAAGGATTTTTAGATCCAGGCCCCCTTCCCCTGCACCTAATAGTACTTGAAAAATTTACCTGTAAGGAAAAAAGATGGATTATATACTTACCTAAAACTCATCCTTACACTCATCTCTTGAGAGCAGCGCCTAGGCAAGGATAACGTCACACTCCTTTCAGTGGGGAATGCAGAGCAGCCCAAATCACACAAGAAGACACACTTGCACTAGATTGGAGTTTCTTCTTGTGATTTTTGGGTTACTCACCCTTCCCCTTCCCCATAAATATTGTCGGAAGGACGATGGTGTCAAGCCCTGCAATGCAGAAGATGGGGCTAAGGAAGGTATATAATCTAACTTCTTTTCTGTACAGGTACATTTTTCAAGTACTATTACTTTTGCAGAAGGAGGGGGGCCCAGATCTCATAAGTGGACCTTGCATTTTTGTGCAAGGTCTGCTTTAAGTAAATCTGTTACTTGAAATAATTTTCAAGGAATTGACTAAAATAGAACTGGCACTGAACATAAACCCATTACTTTAGTTTTCCAGTATATAGCTTTTTTCTTTTGAACTGATCACCATATTGCAGGCCACCTACCAATCATCAAAAATCTAGCCATAAACTACCTGTCTTCAGAAAGAAAAAATATGCACACAAGACACACGGCAAGGGAGAAATGAAGACATTATTTCGCTGCTTGTTTCATGCACACCACAAAAAGAATTATTGAAAATAGTTGTCATGCATCAATCTCCTCTAGAGTAAAGTTGACAGTTCTAGTGAGTTGGAATAAAGAAAAGCAAAATATATGAAGGAACCCAGGCATAAGATAAAACACAAAACACAACAGTGTTGTGCCTTTTTTTTTCTGTCTTCTTGTCTTTGGAGATTTTCAGTTACAATATGTGACACTGATGGCTCTAAGAGCACTTTCTATCATATATCAAATTTTTTTAAGCTGTATATGTTTGTAAAGGACAAAACAAACTAATAATGCCATTAAGTTGTTTAGACCTTGTTATTTTCCCTAGGCAAAAAGCAGATTCTTTGCAGGATCTAGCATCTGACCTTCACAGTAGTGCTCACTCTACAGTAGTAGCCAACTCCTTATTTCTTAAGTGCTGGTGGATTCATGAAAAATTCAGACACCAGGTTTCCTTGAGACCAATCTGGTGACTTATCTTTGTGCTAACTGCTTTTCTATATGCATCATTCAAAAGGTACATTCTGTTGTCAGCCCAAGAACTGCTACCTTGGTGTTAAACATGAATATTTGTAGCTTAGCAAGGGACTATATTTAAAAATATTAATATTTCACGACCTTTGAGAAGATTTTGTGCATTTAGCCAAGAGTGAAGAGGTCTGATTAATCTGGAGACAGACTAAAATAACAGAAAGAAAATAAAAGGTTTGGTGAGCTTCAGTTACCTAGAAGAAGGTCACATGTGTGATAGCTTTGATTGTTACCACTCATGATAAAAAAAAGACCAACAAATGAATAAAAATAGTGATTACGGTTTCATTATTTCGCCTCCGGGGAAATGCATTCAAGTGTATGAGCCTCTAATCTCATCAGTGCACAGCGACCAGGGAACATTATATGACTTGGCTCAGAAAGATACACAAATGATATATACTTAGACCCACATGTATATGTCTTGTGGCAAAATTACCTTTTTCTTTCTGCACTTAATTAGAATTGGAATCAGTGTTGAGCTAATAGAATATCTTATTAGCAACAAAAGGCATTCCTGGTTCTTCAGTTTGAGTGGTAGAACTGCATAAATTATAGTTGTAGGAGCTTATGGAGTCACTCACTCCTGCCAGAATGCCTTTTACACTGTCATATTAATGAGTTGTTCTAAATTTAGTAGACTGTGACAAACTAATATTAATACAGTATTTTATGGCCCTGAGCTCTGTTAATGCATAGAAATGAAACCTTGTATCTGGGGGAGGGAAAAAAGGATTACTTTCCCTGATTGTCAAGATGGGGAATAATCCACGCATGTAGATATTAAGACTGAAACATAATGCACTTCTTATAGATTTGTATGATGTGAAACATTTTCTATTATTTTAAATCCTTGCTGTATTGCTTTGCTCCTACAGTGCTAGGGTATCTTAGCAGTCTATAAAAATTGTAATTCTTAAATTCCCTGAGTGTCACGGAAATACTGTTTGTAATTATTTAATGTAAAATGCAACTTACTGCCAGAGATAAAACCTGGGCATTCTATTTGGCTGGGGATTGCTAGGATAAATGTCAAGTTTAATGTTTTTCGTAATATCAAACAGTACCCGCTTTATATTGCATGGGCAATAAAGTCAGTTAAGTCTGTGGAATGAATGCATGTGTTGCTGTGTAATAGCTATCACCTACTAAAGTTTTTCAAAGAGCAGCGCGGCACTGTGACTGCAATAGTTAATTGGATATTTTGAATCTGGAATCCATCGGCTTTTTTTGGATTCATGTTTTCTTTGTAGAAACATATTTCAAGGACATTAGTTATTCACAAAGAAGTGCATAGCACACCTCCATAGCCTCGAAATAGGCCAGTGACATTAAAATACACAGAGCAATTACAATTTCAAGAACGCCACGAAAGAAAGGAGTAATTTTCTTTATTTTTGATGTATTCCTTTTGTAGATGATTGGATTTCTGATTTCTGATCCTCTCAACAAACATTTTGTGATACAGTTGAGGCAGCGCCTCCATGAGAGATGAGCATCAGTCTTTTGTGTTCCTAAAAGTGGGGGAAATGCATAGCCAGGAAGTATCATGTGATCAGTAGATTATTCTACATTTACATTTGAGACAATGCTTTTCGAATTATGTCTTGCTGATGGAGCTTCTCAACTTTGAGGTTGTGTTTTGTTTAGCCTTTTCATTTTGAATTGCTACTGAGAACAGGCCTGACATAAGGTGAAATGAACACCTAACCTCAAGAGATAAGCGACAAGGACAGGATCTTGGTAACTCTTTGACAGGCAGATAGAGCATGAGTGAATGACCACAGTTCTTTCTACTCGTGTGACAGAAGGTGGTTCTCTAGACTTCTTTGATTACTCCCCCAGTGTTTGCATTAGAGAACTTTAATGGTGGAGTTTTGGAGAAGGGTATTGTGTGAGTAAGCATTGACACTGTACAGGATATAAATATAAATAGTGTAGCGCTAAAAAAAATAAAACAATTTCTATTGTATAGTATATATATATTTTTTTTGATTGGCGCGGTATTTTCCACTTTCTTTGTACTGTACAGGATACACCACTGATTATAATTGCTCATCTGTGGTCCCTTTTTTTTCGAAACACTGGTTTTTATGTACACAATAAGATTTTCTGTTATAATTTTAGTGTGATAACAACACTGAAAAAAAGCTAAGCTAGTTTTTTGGTAAAACTGTATGTAGCACAGTGTTATGGGGGTGGTGGGGTTGGGTACGGCACCTTTCAGCGCAGCCTGCCTCCCCAGAGTTCGCTTTTGAGGGACACCAGCAGGGCTATGTCCTGGCATCTGCTTGATATGCAGTGGACACATGATTGCTGCTGTATTCTGGGCACTAGAGGGAACCCCACAGAAGACTGATCTCCGCAGTAGGCTCCAGGCAGCCATCTTTGGGAAGCCCTTGCACTTAATAAAGACACAGGAATATTGTGAGATTTGGCGTCTGCTCGATATGCAAGGGACACATGACTGCTGCTGTATTCTGGGCACTAGAATGAATCCCACAGAAGACTGATCTCTGCAGTAGGCTCCAGGCAGCCATCTTCGGGGAACCATTGCACTTAATAAAGACTCAGGTGTCCCCAAGGTGCCTTTTGAGGGACACCAGCAGGACTACTTCCTGGTGTCTGCTTGATATGCAATGGACACATGACTGCTGCTGTATTCTGGGCACTAGATTTCCACAGAAGACTGATCTTTGCAGTAGGCTCCAGGCAGCCATCTTTGGGAAGCCCTTGCACATAATAAAGACACAGGAATCTTGTGAGATTTGGCATCTGCTTGATATGCAACGGATACATGAATGCTACTGTATTCTGGGCACTAGAGGGAATCCCACAGAAGACTGATCTCTGCAGTAGGCTCCAGGCAGCCGTCTTAGGGAAGCCCTTGCACTTAATAAAGACACAGGAATGTTGTGAGATTTGGCAGCCATTTTAGTGCAGATGTGATATATAAATATCACATTCTGCTTCGCAAAGAGGGCTTTTCATGGGAGAGAAGAGAGAGGACAGCAGTGCCATGTAGGCAGAGAAAGACATGTACACATGGCCTCCCTTCTAGGCAGCAGGGTTTTTTTCCCTACAAACTGGGGCTTCTTTAGGCAAGAAGAGTACAGAATTTTTATTAGCACTGGCAACCCCTTCATGTGGGCTTTCCCTTTTGGGGGAATATAGGAGAGCCCTGGCTGGACCAGGATAGAGACTTCAAAGAATGCAGAGTGCTGTGAGTACAACCAATGCTGGAAAGGGCTTTTTCCACCAGACATGGCTTAAGCCACCATGTTGAAATACTTCCTTCTCACTAGGGATGAGCTGAACATAATCAGGTTTGGTTCGGGGCAAGTTTTCCAACATTATTAAACCTTACTGATGTCACTAGGAGCCGAAAGTATAAAAAAAAACAGTATTGTAACTTTTCCAGGCTAGTAGGATTGATTTGTCAAACAAATGGCATGGAAGGGCTGGGCATTGCCCTGGGGAACATGTGCCAAAGGAAACATTTTTTAAAAAATAATTGATTTGCCAGGGAGCAGTGATTTTATAATATAGTGAACATTCCTTTAAATAGCATGCCTGGTGGACAGGCCTGGATTGGGGCGAAAAATAGGCCTGGGCATTTTAGACTGAGCAGACAAATTTTCCAGGGACCAGGGATGGGGGCGTTCGCCGGGGAGGTTGGTGAAAGGATATTCATGGAGACAGTCCTCTGCTCTGTAATGTAAAGGGCCACTGTGATGTTTTATGTATGCATTTGGTTGTTATTATTATTATCAGGATGATATGAGAACACATGGCAAAGTGTCCAGCCTATCTGTCACTATTACAGCTGATGTGGAGCCCTTCATCCCTGACAGTGTCACTGTGGATGATGATCAGCACACCCCTGGCACAGGAGGAGATCACTGCCTGCTGACACCTGGGTGACCCTGGGCTCACCTGTCATAAATCATGTCGATTGGGGTCACCCGACCCCTGGCAGTGGAGGCACACCACTACAGGGACACTTACCTCTTCCTCGGCAGTGCTGACCAGCACCAGGATCCCCCTCTGAGGCCAGACACTCTCCTTCAATATGTCACGATAGTGTTGCACTCCCTGCACCTCCCAAGGCATTATAACATGCCATAGCCAGGCCTGCCCCAGACACCAGATGTACAGCGGGGGAGCCCCGGGGGGAACCGAGGGCCCGGAGGAGGCTGCGGAGAGCTGACATGACCAGGACGATGGAAGACCAAGGAAGAGGTGGAGGGGGGGGGAAATTGTGAGAAGAAACCAGGAGACCTTGTCACTGCCATATCACACCTTCCATCCTGTGTGTGTCCCTGTTCAGAATTTCCCATATCCTGCTCTGCTGATAGGATAACATAGTTGGTGGGGCAGGAGAGCCGGGAGGGAGACAAAGGCATGGCCGCAGAGCGGGAGGTGAGCAGCGACTGTGTTAAAAATGTAAACAGTAAATAATGATACCACACTTTTTCCCAAGTTCCTTCATAAAAATTAAAAAAACAAAAAAATCCCAGGATGTAGATCAATTATCAGTAATGTTGGCCAGCGATTCAGAGCCACATCAATCACAATAAATTATGCCTGCCAACCCGCTGAAAGAAAAAATCTTCACATTTGCTCCAGCCACTCACTCATGCTAAAAGAAACTCATGCTGAAAGACATCTCCCGGTCCATGCTGCTAATAAGACACAAAGGGGCAGGGTCTTCCAGGTGATTTAATTGATCAAATATGGCCATGGCCATATTTGGTCAGTGATGTTAGCGCTATCCCTGTTTCTTTGTTTACATGGCTTGGATACCAGTAACTGACTAAGGCCAGGTGATGTAACTGGCTGCTAAGGAAGTGGTAGGGATGAAGCTTGTATAGCAGCGGTGGAAATACCGCTACTATATATGGTGTTCAGCTCCCGCTAAACAAGCAATAAGTATAGTTTGGACTATCGCACAAACAGCCAAAGTGCGGTCTGAACTTGTGTTCAGAATGAACCGCGAGCTTCTCCCTACTATTGAAAACATGATTTTTTCCTGACAGATTATGTTTGACAAAAGTTGTTAAATTGCGACATAAACCCCATTGGACATTCTGCATCTGGAATGTGCTGGGATAAAGTTTGAGTGAGCCTCCTATTAGCTGAAGTAGACCGACCACTCAGGGCTGCAGCATCTGGCTGTCCTGGTGAAGCATTGGTCCCTTGTTCCCTTGTACAGTCCCTGGAGCTACTGGAAATAGAAAGGCCTCCCAAGTCAAGGATTTCCCCTTGATGTTGATCTGTGCAGTGGTGAGCCCTAGATATGGCCTAGGTTACCAATATAACTCCTATAGCTGAACTTTCTGGAAGGCCCTGGAAGGATTCTGATGAACCTATGTATTGTAATCACTAGGTGGAGCCAGGCCTTAACCATGTTGGGCGTAGGCTCCATGTTGGGTGTAGGCCACCCCTGTACTGTATGTGTAATAATGCATATAAAAAATTTTCTTTCTTTAAAAATCATAGATTACCATGGATATCTATCAAACCTATATGTGCATACATGCCAACTGTCCCATATTTGCTGGGACAATCCCATTTTGGAGGTAATTGTCCTGTCTCTGCTGTGTCCTGGGCTTTGTCCAGGAGTGGGAGCAAAAGGATTACAAAGCTGCCTGTTGCAAATGTACCGGCTTTGTACACTGCCCCAGACCTTCCTCTCCACCTCTGTGTGAAGTGTCATCTGTGCATGCTGGGGAGTGGGACGGGGGAGCTTTATCAGGCAGGCAGCAGCTTCAGAGTGCAAGCCACAAGTTCTCCAGGGCATCCATAATAGAGACAATAGGGTGGAGTAAAATCAAATCATCAAGAATGGCAGTAAGTAGATTGGAGAGAATATAGCATACAGAATATATAACAGTATATATCCAGTAGCTCAGAACCGAATTTACTGTTCTATTGTTATCTAAAATGGTTGTCAACACTTACATACTGTATACCCGATGAAGAGACTAGCTTCAGGTGATACATAGAGATGAAACAACCTACATAAGTTGTACCTGTTTGTCTGCAGTCTTCTCTTGTTTACAATCATTCAAAGTGCAGAATTTATAAAGATTGTCTGAGCTTCCAGAAAGCAGGGGATGGGGACTCAAGTTACACTCTTCAGAGCTCAGTGAAGAGATCGGTTTGGAGGGGAGGGAGGGACCCACCCCACCCCTGTTCAGGGACCCACCCCACCCCTGTTCACACAAATCACAGGAACAGAGCTGAAGTTGTTGATTACAGGCTGTGTGCTGGAGCTCCCTCCCTGTCTCCTTTTCACCTCCTGGTGTCAGGAAAACTTGCCAGAAGTGACTAATGCAGATAGCAGAAGAATGAGGCAGCAGACAGAAATGACATGTAGTGCTCTGGATCGAGACAAGTAAACCCTATATATATATATATATATATATATATATATATATATATATATATATAAAAGCTTTGTTCATATTTAATGCCTGAAGTTTACAACCACTTTAATAATAATAAAACAATTACTACAGTGGTGCACCATTAAAAACATAATGTGCAGCACAATGTGAAGTATAATGGAATTGTTGAGTTAAAAATATACAGCATTGTCTACAGTGTGGGGTATATAACAAACAGCATTGTGCATAGAGTGGATATGGAAAGAATATAACAAGTACAGGGAGCCTTTTAGAATACATGACTGTGTAAACAGTGCTGCAGTGTGGCATGCAGGGCAGAGGGTACAGACAGTCCTCCCCTATTGGGCCTGGGCTCCATTGGGCCACCAGTGGGGCCTGGCACCTGCTGCCTTTGGCTCTTTCCCCCCAGGTGCAATGTGTCTCTTATATTCCTCCACTCTAGTGCTCTTCACAGAGTTGGCCACAAGCATGGACTTTTTTTACAACTCAGCAGCTTCTCCCTGTGCAGAAGAAGGTGGTGGGTGGGGTAGGGATGTTGCAGACTTCTCTCCCAGGCACGGGTAGCTGCTCTGACTGATACAGATGCTAAAAATTAAACAGAAGAGGGAGCAGAGATGGCATCCCAGCAGGTCTTCAACTTTCAGCCATGTGGTAAGTGGCTGATGGGAAAGGGTTTGTCCTGCAGGAATTCCCTCTGTCTGTGCTGCTTCGGGGACCCTACTCTGACAGCTACACTGCACACAAATAACTGAGGGGCTGCTTCCTGCCCCGAAAATACATACTGCTCACTGATTGCCCCACCACTACATACTGTTCACTGATTGCCCCACCACTGCATACTGCTCACTGAATGCCCCACCACTACATACTGCTCACTGATTGCCCTGCCACTACCTACTGCTCACTGACTGCCCCACCACTACATTGACTGCCCTGTCACTACACACTGCTCACTGACTGCCCCACCACTACATACTGCTCACTGACTGTCCAGCCATTACATACTGTTCACTGATTTCCCTGCCTCTACATAGTGCTCACTGAATGCCCTGCCACTACACACTGCTCACCGACTGCCCTGCCACTACATACTGCACACTAACTACCCTACCCGTACATACTGCTCACTAACTGCCTTACCATTGCATACTGCACGCTGACTGCCCTGCCACTACATATTGCTCACTGACCACCCTACAACTACATACTACTCACTGATTGCCCTTCCACCGCACACTGCTCACTGGCCACCCTGTCATTACATATTGCTCACTGACCACCCTGCTGTTGTTTACGTAACTACAGCTCTAATATTTGAATAAATAAAGTATAGCATTAGGTTAATGATATGCCTCTTGTAAAACAACATCCATTTTAAATGTATGGCCCGCCCCTAATTAAAGTACATTCTCCTTTTGCAATGTCCTGGACACACAGCAAAAAAGGTGTCCCTGCAATTTTTTCTTAAATGTTTCACATTTTCACAGGGGGTATGAAGGCTCAGAAATGTTGACATACATAGCCTTCATTCATCAATGAAGGGATACCTGTTTAGAACAATATCTATAGATACTAAGCAATAGCTGTGTTTCACATAACACAGACAGAAGTGATATGGTAGCTCTCTTTATGCCACATTATAGAAAAAAAACACTGGAAGTAACCATAGGTACACTATATTTATTTAACTAATTATTTAACTGTGAGATAGAAAGTCCTGTAAAATGTTTTTTTTTTCTGCCACACTAATAGCAATAACATCCTATACAGACTTATGCCCTGTACACATGGTCAGACTTTCCAATGGAATATGTGCGATCGGAGCTTGTTGTCAGAAATTCCGACCATGTGTGGGCTCCATCGGACTTTTTCCATCGGAATTTCCGACACACAAAGTTTGAGAGCAGGCTATAAAATTTTCCCACAACAAAATCTGTTTGCGTAAATTCTGACCGTGTGTGGACAATTCTGACACACAAAGTGCCACGCATGCTCAGAATAAATTCTGAGACGGAACTGCTCGGTCTGGTAAAATTAGCGTTCGTAATGGATATAGCACTTTCGTCACGCTGCAATGTTTTAAATTGTTGAATGCAGCGCACTCTCTTCTTCTTTATAATGCTGGAAGAATGAAGTTGTTTTACTACTCATATTCACACAGAGTTCTCACAAACTTCTTTCTTTCTTATTTCTCGTGATTTCATGAATATAATTTTTATTTGTCACATTTACCAAAATTTTTTTTTTTATATATATTTTTTTGTATTATTTGTGTATTTTTTTAAATCCAGATGTCCTGTTTTTTTTTTTTTTTTTGTGATCTCCAGAATTGTTTTGGGTGTGTTTTGTGGAGTTACCACAACACCATTATTATCTTGTCTTTTTTAATCTCAAGGAGATTGGTTGGTGTTGGTGTCCCTTGTTAATTTCACATTGTATTTTGGAAATGTACCTTCCTCCTCACAAACAAACTGTCCTTTTTGAAGGAAAACACACATAGGCAAGTATTAGTTCCAAAAAATACCTTTATTAAAGGGTCTTAACCAAATAAGTAAGGAGGAGGCAACGCTGGAGAAACAGCAGAAATTGCTGAAGCCTTTGGCCCCCAGGCCAATTGGTGGCCCGAGGAGTCTTTATCTAAGGGAGTACAATCTGGTCCAGAAGTCCAAGAGATCATGAACAGCAGCAGATGACATGTATGTCCCCAGGCTGTGGTCATACAAGAGCCTGCATCTTTTGTCAGACCAGACTGAACCCAGGGCCATCACTTTCTTGTCTTCCTTCCACTCTTCCTTGCAGGCTGTGTCTGTGGTGTTGGAGTTGTGGCAGGAGGAGCAGGAGGAGGATGATGATGCAACTCACACAGGTGCGTATTGGGTGTGATTTGGGCCCTCAACCCCTTATTTAATGTTTTATAAATGATTTCCTCACACATGAGGCGTTGGCCCTCTTGCATGTCCTGCAGTTTGGTGGCAGCCATGGAGGCAAAGGCCTCTTCACGAGTGGGGGTGGCTCTGAGGGACGCAGAAGCCTCCTAAATCAGCTTGAGTGCTGACTCCTCCACGTTACTCCCCTTCCTGGGTCTTTTGTTTGGAAGGCGGAGGGGAGGAACCTGTGATTCTGTGAGGCTCCTACTGGGCCCTGCCACCTCCTGGCTGCCACTTACCCCGGCCACCTCCTTGCTGACACTAACCTCCACCTCCTCCTGGCTGCCACATTCCACAGCCTCCTCCTGTGTGCCACATTCCACAGCCTCCTCCTGGCTGAGGTCTTCCTGTGTATGAAAAAGGGACATAGTTTTAGTTTTTCTTCATCAATCACACACAATTTTCATCTCATGACTGTTGCAAATTGAA
Organism: Lithobates clamitans; assembly: GCA_037952925.1. Classification (NCBI taxonomy): domain Eukaryota; kingdom Metazoa; phylum Chordata; class Amphibia; order Anura; family Ranidae; genus Lithobates; species Lithobates clamitans. Next base: position 1,359,279 of record JBBGZY010000398.1, read on the forward strand.
TGTTAATAAATAGAAAAGACTATCGTTCTGAGCCCAGCATTTTTCATTCTTGTCCCAACTATTTTTGCCCACTACTGTCTATTGATATGTAAACGCCTTTATTAAATCAGCTATTAGTGATCAATAATAACATCTAGTAAACATCATTTATGTTTTGCCAAGAAATCTGTAGAACAATTCTATACCTGACTCAAGCTGGGCTCCTCCACTTCTTCCTGGCTGGAAGTCCCAGGTTGGACATCGGAAGCCTCAGCTGGGGTGGAAGATAGAGTGGAAGGAAGAGTGGAAGGGAGAGTTGAGAGGGATTCCCTGACTTCAGTCTGGTCTGACAAAAAACAAAGTTTCTCATAGTACCACAGCCTGGGGACATAAATGTCATCTGCTGCAGCTCCTGATCTCTGGGAATCCTTGACCTTCTTGCGCTCCCTAAGATAAGTGCTTCTCATGGCAACTTTCATGTTCATGGGCACATTCATTCGGCCACTAAAATACGATGTTTTGGCCAGATTTAGTTCAATACGGTTTTTCTGGCCTACATCTATTAAAAAAAGTTTGTTGTCTAGATGGGTTTGTAACTAGAATGAAATGCAAACTAGATTCTGTGTAAGGAGAGGACACTCAGCAGCTGTTTACAAATCTGGACGCTGGAGCACTAGTGTGGGACAAAAGAACACCCTTTTTATTAGGGGGCCCACACAGGTACTCCAGTGTCTCCATCTGTGAAGCTTGCACAAAACAGGTAAGTATTCCAGCTTTACAAAGGACAAAAAAAATATTCAGCTTGTAACTCTGTCAAAACAGACAATTGTACAACACTTCCAAGCAATGTTTCATATTCCTATTTCTGCCATCAAATATCTGTGTGCTAAGTATACCTATTTTTGTTCACATAGAGAAGAAAAGACTCGGAGGACACGACTCATCAGAGGAGACCAGGGACCCCCCAATTCAGGAAGAGGGGGAAATCCCCCAAACCCAACCAGAGGAGGAGGAGGGAGACGTTGTAGAAATTGTCACCACAATAGGTGAGTGTCTGCAACCACAGCCTCAGGTAATAGATGGATGCTTGCATATTTATAATACATGTTGTTTTTTTTTGTTTTTTTTGTAGGTGATCGGGATGCTGTGGAAGAGGAATGTCATTTCACCAGCGAAAGTGCCCAGATCCTCAGAGATAATGGGGTGTAATAGAGATTTCGAAAACATAAAGCAAAACATCAATGATGTTCAAAACAAAATGAAGAACATCATTGATGTTTTAGGGAGAATCTAAAACACCCAGAAATCCCTAAATTTCTTCTGTTTTTTTGTTTTTTGCGACTAAAATCTTTTACGTATGTTAAAAGCTAAATTTAGAAGATGCACACACTGTGTCACCATGTGCTATCTGCCATCACGGGAGATCAATGTACGCGTTTTGTGGGTGCAATCCCTTCCTCGATAATAAAGTAGCTGAGAGGAACGGGTTGCATCCCCCAAAACAGGTCCATTGATTCCCCTTGATGGCAGCTAGCACATGTTGACATTAGGCAATTTGTGTGCATCTTCTAAATTTGGCTTTTACAGGGGTGACATCACCCCATCTGCTGAACACAATATCAAACACAGTTTGTACATGCTCTAGTCTGTTATTGCCTTCACTTTATAAAAGTTGAACTTTGTAAGTTCCAGAATTGTGTATTTTTTGATGGTTTTAAACATGCCTGTTTTTCATAAAAGGTGATTTCTACTTAATGTGACCTAAAAAAAGTTAGACAACAAACATGTTGGTTTGTTCAAGAACCCTTTTATAAACGCACATGTGATTGTGCTTTAAATTAAAAAGATTGATAATCAATACTGTGTGGCTTCTTCTTTCAATGCTCAAAAGCATTTTTTTGAGTAAGGTTGTTGTTTTCAGTGACAATGGGGGTTATTTACTAAAGGCAAATACACTTTTCACTACAAGTGCAGTTTCAGTGCAGTCTCAAGTGCACTTGTAGTGCAAAGTATAGTTTCCTTTAGTAAATAACACCCAACAGTGCTTTCTAATTTTACACAATTACACCATTTTCATGACTCCCCAATTTTCGGTCATGGTGCTGAAAATTATTAATATTTTTGTCAGTAATGAATTACATACATTAACAACAAAAACATGGTGTGTGTGTGTAGCAGACCCACAACATAATAATAATAATAGTTAGCCGAAGAAGAGATTATCACCTCATGTGTCAACAAAATTTCATTTGCACTGTTGAAGAAAAAGGCCAAAAAAATATAACATTAATAAAAGATAACTGAGGAGACAGCTAAAAGAAAGCCAAGCAGTAAATCAAAGCAAATATTTTTTCAGTTTCAAATATATTTTTATTTAAAAAATGTCTCAGACATTGTCTGGCATATCGATGCCCCCCCTACCCACAAAGTATTCCATGTATCTTATACGGACCTCGCGGGCACTCTGGGGGGGCAAGCCAGGACGGCCAGTTTCAAGCGCCTTCAGGGTTGGTTCATCAATATGAATTCCGGCCTCAGGCCCAACTGAGGCAGCATAGTTGAAAGAGTTTCTCCTTAAAAAGTTGTGGAGAACACAGCAAGACAGGATGATGTGATTGAGTTTATATTCCGCCATGTGTATCGGTATAAGAAATAGGCGGAAACTGGTGGCCATTATTCCAAACGTTTTCTCCACCACTCTTCTGGCTCTGGCCAGCCAGTAATTAAAAACCCTCTGGTCCGGGGTGAGGGTCCTTATAGGGAATGGCCGCATAAGATGGTCCCCCAGCGCAAACGCTTAATCCGCAACAAAGACGATTGGGAGTCCTTCCGCATTGTCTTCTGGAGGTGGCAAGCCCAAGCTGCCATTCTGGAGACGCCTGTAGAACTCGGTCTGGGCGATGACTCCACCATCCGACATCCGGCTTTTCTTCCCCACGTCCACATAGAGAAACTCATATGTCACCGTCACCACCGCCAACATCACATTACTATTAAACTCCTTGTAGTTGTAATAGTATGACCCTGAGTTGGGGGTGGGACTATGTGGACATGTTTCCCATCAATTGCCCCTCTGCAGTTGGGAAAGTCCCACCTCTGGGCAAAGTGGGAGGCCACAGTCTGCCATTCCTGTGGTGTGGAAGGAAACTGTGGAGTCAAACCAGAAAATAAAAATTAGTAATTTTGCACATAAACTTTGAAAGCAGATTAGACACAAACATTCTTGGCCAGCATCAGTATAAGATTTATTTTAGGGAGTATTTAAAGACAAAAATATAAGGTCCACTTATCAGATTCATCACCCCCTCTGATGGCCCATTGTAAAGATTTTAGGGGGGAGATGTTTTGGCCAGGTAACCCTCTCCACTTCATTGAGAGATGAATGCCTAAATAATATGTATCACTTTGGCCAGCCACGTCTTACTTACACTATTGGCAGCCCACTGGACAGGTAAGAAGTGTCATAATACAAAAAAATAAATACACACTGTACAAATTGGAGCACAATTTTAACATTCTGCAATTACCTATCAAGATAATAATAGAATACAAAAACGTTAAACAGTACCATTTGAAAGTATTCAGGCAGGCCCTTGCACTACATGCTTTGGGGAATTCATACAGTAATCTGACCACAAAAGAGGTAGGTATAGTACGGTATGTATGGGTTTTGCAAAGTCAGCAGATAGAGGATTGTTATGGGTTGACTTAGCGGTTGGGGGGAGGGAGGGTTCCAAATGAGTTTGGGACCCAAATGAAAAGCCTCTGGCACTCTGCCAGAATTTAAGGACACAAATAACATTTTTACACATTTTAGAGGGCGTTTAGGGTAAATCACTATAATGGAGCTGACAAAATATACTGTTAAGTGACTAGGCGAGGTGGATATAGGCCTAGGAGAACATGCTGGGGAGGTAAGTAAAGGCAAATATGCATGAAGAACAAAAAAAACGTTAAAAAAATTCCAGCATGCATGAGGATAAAGGGGACATTCGCAGCATATTACAATCATGGTAATGAGGGAATGATGAAAGAAATGCAATATATTACCAAACATTAAATACATATGAGATGTTAAAAGATAAATTTTACTATAATATAGTCCTTCTGCAGGACCTGGATGATGGCAGAACAGGTCTCTGGGATAATGATCCCCAGAGCCTGGGGGGAGATGCCTGTCAAGAACTAAGAACTTGAGGTCCTGCAGGCTTCTCCCCGTCGCCAAGTACCGCAACGTGGCGACTAGCCTCTGCTCCGGAGTGATGGCTTGCCACATGCAGGTATCCTGTCTGCTGATATAAGGGGTCAGCAAAGCCAACAAACGGTGAAAAACGGGGTCCGTCATCCTGAGAAAGTTCCTGAAATCGTCAGGATTATTCTCACGGATCTCACGGAGCAAAGGCATGTGACAGAATTCTTCACGCTGGAGCAACCAATTCTTGGTCCATGAACTCCTCCCCACCCTGTTCATGGACTGGGCTTGTGTCAAAGTAAGAACCCCAAAACCAAGCCCCCGCACAGCATGAACTCTACGATGAGTACGTACACGCAACATGGCTTCAAAACGGTCGGCTGGTCAGAACGAAGTAAGAGAACGCACTGAAGAACAGCAAGGCCTGTGAAGAGCGACCTGAAAATCAGTAACGAGCGGACAAGAACACACTGCATAGACCAATGGGAACTCACTGCACGCACTGAAGACCAGATACAAACCCACAAGCACAAACTGAACAGCAGAAAAATGATCTAAAAACCACGAGTCTGAAAAAGCGTGAATCGTCTCTCACCAAACTTTTACTAAAATGATATTAGCAAAAGGAGCCCAAAGGGTGGCACGCTTGGTATTGAACTGCCCTTTTATAGTGTCGTCATACATGGTGTATGTCACCGCGTTCTTGACGTTCGGAAATTCCGACAACTTTGTGCGACCATGTGTATGCAAGACAAGTTTGAGCCAACATCCGTCGGAAAAAATCTGATGGATTTTGTTGTCGGAATGTCCGATCGCGTGTACAGGGCATTAGCCTGCTTTATTCTGAGCAAACATAGCAAATTATACAGAATCAGGCAATTCTGATTTCTGACCTTCACCTGTAGGTAGAAATGGGCAAAATTTTTCTTGGAACCCTAAAATTTTGTTCAAGCGGCTGGTATTTTTGTAAGAAACAATATTTGATATGTTATACCTTTATAGCTGTTTTATACTCATGTACATCATGTAGTATGCTTTGCAGAGTACATTTTACTATTTACATTACATCAATCATTGCTCATATGGAACTTAGTCACTAATGTTCAAAGTACACGGTGCAGACATACCACTGAGTCTGTGCAGCTGCACAAAGGTCCTCTGGGACTTGGGGGCCCTAGTATACTAAATGTCGGTCAATAGTGGTCTTGCACAGGTACCTTTTGGTGACTGTGTCCACTACTGACAGCACATAGAGATTTTAGTGTTAGTTGGTAGGAAGAGGCCTATTCAGATATCCCATTTTTTTTAGATGTGTGAGCAAGTCGAAGCAGCTGGAGGAAAGCAACACAAATTCTGTACATACTAATATAAAGTTATGCAGGATCCTAGCAAGGTTTCAACCCAGAACCTCAATAATACCAGGCCTCTGTGTTAACTACTGAGCAACCCTATCAAGCATCTACAATCTTTGAAGATCACATGGATTATATATAGAAAATATCACAGAAAGATATAAGTAACGGATTATGTCAGTGAGACAAATAAACCTCAAACAAAACAGATTAAAATATAACTTTAATGCATAGAGAACCTAAAACTAGGAAACAAATCAAAGTGAAGGTGAGGAATATGTATTAAGATTATGGCTAAAGTCAATCAAGAATGATCAAAGGAAACATATCTTTTACACACCTGAGCCACTAATGCACATAACAGAAATAGTGACTATTAGTAGTCCTGGCAACTTGACTCATATGCATAGAACAAAGTGACAGATGATGTCCTCTTCATTTTCACTTATGTTAGTAGACCTGGCCAAATGCAGTAGTATAATAGCACTCGCTCAGAACAAAATCCAATGAAAAGTGTCACATAAAAGAGAGAATTATTTAATTGGAACATGAGAAATAATTAATTTACTTACTTAGGTGAGCCTAAGGATCAATGAAAAACAAGTGAAACATGCTTTCTCACTTCATACAGGCTACACTCACCACATAGTGGGCCATTGGTAGTGGAAGATGAGAGTGTTAGCGAGCTACACATATTGGTTCAGTGTAAACATCCCAGATGCTACATTTAACAAATGCGCTTCATATTAATACTACTTAAAGACAATCAATAGTGAAAGTCATGCTACAGGTTCCTAGTAGAAACTTTATAACATCTGCTCATACCTTGTCTCTAATCTACCTCCAATTCTCCTGAAAGTCTGGCACTTCTTGGCACGGGGCACATGTGACATCTCCTGCCTTCCCACTATTCAGTGCTTGGTGTCTGAGGAGTCTATCACCAGGCCCAAGTGCTGTGACATGGTTTCAGAAGACGGACATGCTTAATTACCCCTGTGCAAGTTTTTAAAATTTCTGAAAATTTAAATTGCAGGAGGCTTTAGTGGTGGATTGGTCAGTAGATAAGGTATGAGCAGGCATGTTCATTGTCCATTGTCCAGAAATGTTTGAGTTCTGTCATTATGGCATTGGATAGGGATGAGTTTCAAGTTAATGGCAACATTGGGATTACTTTTAACTCTGAATCATTCGCCAGGCTGGTGAACTAAATTACCTGTTTGCTCATTGACTGAACCAAACCTTCATTTGTGCAAAAGGTAATTAATTTAGTGACGGTATTATTATCACTAAGGTCCCATTCACACCTGAGCGTTTTGTAGCTTGAAGCCTGGTTCACATCTCCATTCCAAGTCGCCTAAAGCCCTACGCCTGAAACTCAAACAAGTTCTGGACCCTTTTTTGTCACTCGAATCGGGCAGATTTGGGCGTTTTTGGAACAGGAAGCAGATGACAACATAGCAACAAATGATAAAACAGATGATAATTTTTCCTATTGGCTAATAAAAAAAACCTCCAAAGCTCAAAAACGGCAGAAAATGCTGCATGGAAAAGCGCAAATACGCGCGACAAAACGCACAACAAAATGCCAGAAAAAAGCTCAAAAACGCTACACTCAGGTGTGAATGGGGCCTAAATGTGACAACTTTTCATTCAGTGCCCTTGGTTGCTACGACACAGGCAGCTGCCAAAGACACATTCACCGCCTCATTCAGCTGGGGATTCCCTGGCCACCAGCTGAATGTAAATAAAGGGCCCATAATCATTGTTTGTTGTCCTTAGCCATCATCTTAGGCATTTCTCTTTTCTTTACACTCAGCTGCTGGGCAGAGATCTGTCATTTTTGATGAGAGTCCATTGGGAGAAGATTGTTTTTTGTGCTAGTGGGTTGTTGGCATCAATGTTCGTTGTGGTTGATGATAGATCTACATTGGTAGATGACATGATTGATGATGGTTTTACACTGTAATTTTTTTTTTAAATAAAGGACTTTATGGTGATGAGTGTGTTTATTTACTTTGTAATTAGCATGTACTTCTTACTTATTTATGCTGGGGAGAGGGACGATATCTGGGGCCCCTTATCTTAAAAAGTTTCCAAAAGTTTCTTCCCCATTAAAACCCATATCAGCCCAGCCAGGGTTGTGGGGAAGAGGCCCTTTGGCCCCATCACCCCCCCCTCCCCCCGGCAAAGTGCCTCCACATGTTGAAAGCATGCTCAGATAGTGGTCTGGAATGGATTTTAGGGGAGAAGAGGCTATACTTTTTTTTTTGCATTGGGATTTCCCCTTAAAATACAAACTAGACCTTCATTAAGGATGAGGGTCTGATATGCATTGGGGGTAGCATGCCATTTTTTACAATAAAAAACAAGCAGCAGGGAAATGTAATTTTGTGGCAAATGTTTTTATATTTTTTTTAAATGTCACTTTTGCTGTAGCACATCTTATATGTGTGCCACTTCACATGCAGGCTTATGGCATCCCCCTGAGCATGTTATTTTCAAAGAATTTTGTATTTTTAATGTTTCATTGTAATCCTTATTAAACAAGCTGCTTCCTGCTGATTGGTATTTTTAACATTTTTTTTTTTTTTTGCAATTGTAGAGGCTCCCAGGGCAGTGTACAACTACTGATGCCCTTTGTTTGACAATGTTTCACCTTTTAGATTTGAAAATGGAAAGAAATGATTTTTAAGATTCACCTCCCTTTAATGAAGAAAATACATTGTTTTCTATATACCTCGGTCCCACCAATAAAATTGCATTGGGGAAATCCCTTCATGTTACATTTTTAATGCATAGCTCAGCATTTTGCCATTCAAATCATTATGTGCATTGCTGTATGTTTTCTCTCACCCGCGCCACCATTTTTTTCTCCACTTTCCCTTACTAACCCTAAGTTGGACCTAAACCCTATTAACACGAAGCTATTTTAATTTTGGTGCTGGTATGGATAAGAGTATGGATACAAATGTCTGCAAAACTGTGCCACAGCAGGAACCCCTTTATGCTCAATGCTTGTGATGGAACCGCTTTGGCACCCTGCTTGGGTCCTTCCTTCTGCCAAACAGTGCCTCCCGCTCTCCAAACCGTTCTGAACAAACAAAAAGCTAATACCAGCCTTTTTTACCCAAAGCATCGCACACAGACAAGATGTTGGGCTAGAACCAAAGGAATGACTGTTTATTGGAACTCAGACACATACTTTATACCCCACAGGAGGACATTCCCCTCTTGAGAATATTAGCATGACAATGCAAACTTCAAACATCAATCTAATTAACAGCTAACAACTAACAGTGATCTTAATTAAACAGTTGTCTAATTAAACAGTAAGTTCATCAACAAACTTTTAACATCCCACAATAATTTGGTAACAAGGTGAAGTGGACACAATACTAGCAGACAGACAGAAACAATAGATGACACAATTAACATAATTAACAATGGGAATAAACACTTAGGAGGCACACAATTGGAGAAAGACACTTAACACATAACACCTTAAACAGATTATATCAGGAATCTCCAGGGTCAGGTTGCTTTGAGCTGATGATATTAACATCTGCTCTGAGTATCACAATCGACAGCAGCCATTGCTGGTTTTGGGCGAGCTAAGGCCAAGGCCTATAGTCAGTAAGCAAGAGGCCACCCTGCAGTCCTTTCCAAAAGCCCCTGTCCTGGTTGGAACTGTCACACTGCTTAGGTACTCTTTTTTTCTTTTCCTCTATGGGGGCTGTATTTTGTTCCTTACTGTTCATTTTATTTTGGGGTTCTCACCATTTTTGGGTAATTTATCGTTATTTGTGGGTCACTTTACTTTTTAAGAACTTTTTTTACACTGTCTAGTTTTCCTGTAAAAAAAATTAAAAAATGAGGTTCAGGATTTTTGTAAGGAGCTTCTGTAACTACCTGGAGCCATTTAAAGCCCATTCCACCCTTTAAGTGCTGGTCACATTACATAGCTGGGGTTCCCTACTAAAAGAATAGACCTTTGATCAGTCAATTTTAATTGTAATCTTACCCTCCAACAAAGATCACATGACCAAGCCAAGCCTAGGTTTTGGATGTGTTAGCATTTTTAGAGGAAGACTGGGGCTGTATTTTTTTTAGGAGAAGTAAGTATTTCAATCCTCCTCTTAATTTTTGTCTAGCATCCCAGCAAGACAGTTTACATGGCTTTACGTTTACATTTTGAGCTAACTTTTAAGTATAGGTCTATTTTTAGTAAAACAGTAGGTCACCCCTTTAGAAAGAAGAAGCAGTTTATGCAGTTCTAAAGCCCAAGTAAAATCTGTCTTATAAGGTAAAGTCATTACAAGGCTTTGGTAACTTTGTAATTACCAGCCATCCATGGTTATTTAGAAACCAGAAGAAGAGAGAACCATTTCTTTACAGCAAGACACCCTAGGCCATGAAGAAGTAATAATACATTCTGCTTGGTCACCCACAACTTTAGAAAAATTGAGTTTTGGAAGTGGCTGAGGGTTTTACCAAAATAGTCACTGTCTCCATTCTCCACCTGTTAAAAAACTCCAAAAACTGATACAGGAGGAAGCAAATTGTGGGAAGTATAACTTCTATTTCCCACAGTGACTTATTTTTCAAAGTAGAACGAGTAGGGATTATATATCTTCTGTTTGCACAGCGCCTCTACTTGTGCTGTAATAAGCCTCTTGGTTAATGTAGAAGATTTGTGAGACTGGATATATAATTGGTGTTAGTGTCAAACATCAAGAGTCAAGAACAATTTTCACTTGATGTGATAAATGCATTATTTTGTATCATGCATAGAGATTAGTGATGAACAAACCAAGCAAAAGAAAAAGCAAATAAAAAAATCTTCAAAACCCAAACATAGCACCTGAACCCCATGGGAGTCAATGGCAGTCCAATGTTGTAATTTTTGTCTGCCCCTTTTCAGGGTCAAAGCTTTTGGCAAACAGAGCATGGGTAGCTGGGCACTGCCATGGGGGTCATGCACCAATGCAAAAAAAAATGTTTAAAAAAAAAAAAAATACAGTTTGATGGAGAGATGCTCTTTTTAAGAAGCTTCAAATGCAACAGTAAGATTATACAATTCCTTTAACCACCTCCCACCCACTGTATTGTATAATGACGGTGGCAAGGTGGTTCTCTCGTTCTGGGAGGACGTCATATGACATCATCCCAGTCTTACTGCGCATGCATGCCCGGGGTGCACACAGAACGGCGACTGGCATTGAGCTGTTTCCCTGGGACATGGCACATCCCCGGTTTCGGTAAAGAGCCGATAACAAGGCTCCTTACCCATGTGATCAGCTGTGTCCAATCACAGCTGATCACATGTTAACAAGAAAATGCCGGTTATCTGACAGCGTGTGAGGAGAGGAGAGCTGATCAGTGGCATTTCCTCACAGGGGAGTGCTGCACAGATAATCAGGGCACTGATCATCAGTGCCCTAATTATCAGTGCAGCCCCAACAGTGCCCAGCAGTGATGCCAATCTGTGCCCATCAGTAATGCCAGTCAGTGCTGTCTTTCAGCGCCATCAATGCTCATCAGTTCCACCAATTAGTGCCCATCAGTGCTGCCAATTAGTGCCCATCAATGCCGCCTATCCATGCAGCCTATCAGTGCCCATAAGTGCGGCATATCAGTGGCCATTAGGGCCACCTATCAGTGCAGATCAGTGCTGCCTATCAGTGCTCATAAGTGCTGCATATTAGTGCTGCCTATCAGTGCCCATCAGTGCCGCATATTAGTGGCTCCTCTTCAGTGTCACCTCATCCGTGCCTTTCAGTGCTGTCTCATTGGTGCCAATCAGTGCCACCTCATCAGTGCCTATCAAAGCAACTTATCAATGCCCATTAGCGCCGCCTCATCAGCGCACATCAGTGAAGGAGAAAAAATTACTTATTTACAACATTTTCTAAAAGAAACTTTTTCCACATTATCCGTCTTTTTCGTTTTTTTAGCAAAAAATTAAAAAACCCAGTGGCGATTAAATACCACCAAAGGAAAGCTCTATCTGTCTCAAAAAAATAATAAAAATTTTATTTGGGTACAGCGTTGCATGATCCCGCAATTGTAATTCAAAGTGTGACAGCTCCAAAAGCTAAAAATTGGCCTGGACAGGAAGGGTGTGAAAGTGCCCTGTATTGAAGCGGTTAAGTAACATGCTTGGGGCGTTGCCTTAAAACTGCATGTGAAGTGGTGCACCTGTTGGATATACTACAGTATTGGCATTTGAAAAAAAAAAAAAAACAAGCAAAAAAAACCAAAAGGCCTGGAATACCCCTAAAATCTATACCAGATCTTTTGGAGAATCCTCATTTCAGACCTTTATCTGAGCATACAGCCTGGCTAGTGATCCCTCCACAGTGTGTTGACATTCAGTTGCCAGACTGGGAGCTGTCATTCATGATGGAGTCTTCATGAGAAAGTATTAGCACAGTGGTGCTCAATCCTATTCATATTAGTGGCTCATCGGGGCATCGGTTATCATGATTAATGAATTTACAACGCTGGATGATGTATTGATGTTGGATCTACCTCATGGGACATTATTTGAGGATTTTTTAACCACTTCAGCCCCGGAAGGATTTACCCCCTTCCTGACCAGAGCACTTTTTACAATTTGGCACTTGGTCATTTTAACTGCTAATTGCGCGGTCATGCAATGCTGTACCCAAACAAAATTTGTGTCCCTTTTTTCCCACAAATAGATCTTAATTTTGATGGTATTTGATCACCTCTGTGGTTTTTATTTTTTGCGCTATAAATGGAAAAAGGCAGAAAATTTTGAAAAAAATTATATTTTCTACTTTTTGTTATAAAAAAATCCAATAAACTCAATTTTAGTCATACATTTAGGCCAAAATGTAATTGGCCACGTGTCTTTGGTAAAAAAAAAAATAAACATATATTTATTGGTTTGCGCAAAAGTTATAGCGTCTACAAACTAGAGTATATTTTCTGGAATTTAAAAAGCTTTTAGTTTATGACTGCCTGTCTCATTTCTTGAAGTGCTAAAATGGCAGGGCAGTACAACCCCCCCCCCCCCCCAAAATGACTCCATTTTGGAAAGTAGACACCCCAAGGAAATTGCTGAGAAGCATGTTAAGCCCACTGAATATTACATATTTTTGTCCCAAGTGATTGAATAATGATAAAAAAAATTTACAAAAAGTTGTCATTAATGATATATTGGTCACACATGACATGGTTATATATGGAATTGCGCCCCAAAATACATTTAGCTGCTTCTCCTGAGTATGGGGATACCACATGTGTGGGACTTTTTGGGAGCCTAGCCACGTACGGGGCCCCGAAAACCAAGCACTGCCTTCAGGATTTCTAAGGGTATACATTTTTGATTTCACTCCTCACTACCTATCACAGTTTTGAAGGCCATAAAATGCCAAGATAGCACAAACCCCCCCAAATGACCCCATTTTGGAAAGTAGACACCCCAAGCTATTTGCTGAGAGGCATAATGAGTCCATGGAATATTTTATATTTTGCCACAAGTTGCCAGAAAGTGACAAACTTTTTTTTTCTTTTGCACAAAGTTGTCACTAAATGATATATTGCTCAAACATGCCATGAGCATATGTGGAATTACACCCCAAAATACATTCTGCTGCTTCTCCTGAGTATGGGGATACCACATGTGTGGGAATTTTTGGGAGCCTATCTGCATACGGGGCCCCGAAAACCAATCACTGCCTTCAGGATTTCTAAGGGCGTAAATTTTTTATCTCACTCCTTAGTACCTATCACAGTTTCGTAGGCCATAAAATGCCAAGATAGCACAAACCCCCCCAAATTAATCCATTTTGGAAAGTAGACACCCCAAACTATTTGCTGAGAGGCATGGTGAGTATTTTGCAGCTCTCATTTGTTTTTGAAAATTAAGAATTTTTTCTTTGTGACAAAAAGTGAGGTCTGCAAAATATTCACCATACCTCTCAGCAAATAGCTTGGGGTGTCTACTTTCCAAAATGGGGTCATTTGGGGGGGGGGGTTGTGCCATCTGGGCATTCCATGGCCTCCAAAACTGTCATAGGCAGTGAGGAGTGAAATAAAAAATGTACGCCCTTAGAAATCCTGAAGGCGGTGATCGGTTTTCAGGGCCCCGTTACGCGGCTAGGCTCCCAAAAAGTATCACACATGTGGTATCCTCGAACTCAGGAGAAGCAACAGAATGTATTTTGGCATGTAATTTCACATATTCACATGGCATGTTTGAGCAATATATCATTTAGTGACAACTTTGTGCAAAAAAAAAAAAAAAATTGTCTTTTTCCCACAACTTGTGTCAAAATAAAAAACATTCCAGTCGACATGCCTCTCAACAAATAGCTTGGGTTGTCTACTTTCCAAAATGGGGTCATTTGGGTTTTTTTTGAACTGTCCTGGCATTTTATGCACACCATTTAGAAGCTTATGTTACACATCACCCACTCTTCTAACCACTTGAAGACAAAGCCCTTTCTGACACTTTGTTTACATGAAAAAATATTTTTTTTTGCAAGAAAATTACTTTGAACCCCCAAACATTATATATTTTTTTAAAGCAAAAGCCCTACAGATTAAAATGGTGGGTGTTTAATTTTTTTTTTTCACACAGTATTTGCGCAGCGATATTTTAAACACATTCTTTTGGGAAAAAAACACTTTTTTAAATTTTAATGCACTAAAACACATTATATTTCCCAAATGTTTGATTAAATAAAAAAGATGATCTTAGGCCGAGTACATGGATACCAAACACAAAATGCTTTAAAATTGCGCACAAACGTGCAGTGGCGACAAACTAAATCCATTTTTAAAAGCCTTTAAAAGCCTTTACAGGTTACCACTTTAGATTTACAGAGGAGGTCTACTGCTAAAATTACTGCCCTCGATCTGACCTTCACGGTGATACCTCACATGCATGGTGCAATTGCTGTTTACATTTGACACCAAACCGACGCTTGCGCTCGCCTTTGCGCGAGAGCGGGGGGGACAGGGGTGCTTTTTTTTTTCTTTATTATTTTTTTTTGCTTTTTTATCTTATTTTTAAACTGTTCCTTTCATTTTTTTTTTTGAATTTTTATTGTTATCTCAGGGAATGTAAATATCCCCTATGATAGCAATAGGTAGTGACAGATACTCTTTTTTGAAAAAATTGGGGTCTATTAGACCCTAGATCTCTCCCCTGCCCTCAAAGCATCTGACCACATGAAGTGTTATAAAATGCTTTCCCAATTTCCCAATGGCGCTGTTTACATCCAGCGAAATCTAAGTCATAAAATGCTCGTAGCTTTAGGTTTCCTAGGCCATAGAGATGATTGGAGTCATTCTGGTCTGTGATCAGCTCTATGGTCAGCTTGCCGAATCAACGGCTGCATTCCCATGTTTCCTGTTGGGACAGGAGAGCCAGAGAAAAACAGGGAAGACGGTGGGGGGGGCATTCCCTCCCACTGCTTGTAAAAGCAGTCTAGAGGCTAATTAGCTGCTAGGATTGCTTTTACATGAAAGCCGACCACTGGCTGAAAAGAATGATACCAAGATGATACCTAAACCTGCAGGCATCATTCTGGTATAACCACCAAAAGTCGAGCATTCTACCAGTACGTTGCTGGTCCTTGTTGGGCATATATTGTAAACTTTTTTTTCATGCAGCCTGTGGGCTGAATGAAAAAAAGAGATTGATCGGTGGGTATGCCCACCATTAGAATACCTCCCTTCATCCACCCACTTCTAATGATGGGCATACATGCACCGTTTATATATGCCGAAGCATGGGGGCATCCGCCCCAAAAAGTAGGAGCAAATCGCTCCTCCGCCCCTGCTGCCCCAATGCTTCGGCATATATGCTCTTTTTTTTAACTGTGGTGGTGAAATCACTTCCTACAGTGCTGGAGTCACAGCTTTATGTATCGTGGGAGCAAATGCTGTTGCTGTCAAGATAAATAAATCCGCGCTGCAACTGAATGGTGTACCTGCTAAGCAAATGATGGTTAACAATAAAACAAAATAACATTACAGTATAACAGTAAGATTTACCATACCTGCAAAGCAAATACAAAAAAAAAGTAAAAAATAAAACATTTTTTAACGCAACCTGTGCCTAAAATATATATATATATGCCGAAGCATATCGGTCCTCCGTCTCTGCTGCCCCCATGCTTCGGCATATATGCTGAAGTTTGTAAGTGTGGTGGTGAAAACCTCCGACAGCGCTGGAGTCATGGCTTTATGTATCGTGGGAGCAAACTCTGTTGCTGTCAAGATAAATAAATCCACGCTGCAGCTGAATTGCGTACCTGAAAACAAAAAAATGGTTAACAATAAAACACAGTAAACAGTAAAGTATAAAAAAATTGCATATCTGAAAAGCAAACATGATAAAACATAACAATAAAACATTGCAGAAGAGAATGCAGTAAATAAGAGCACAACTGTAACTGTAACTTTTGTAACTGGTACCAGGTTTGGGTCTCTCAAAATGCGATGGCATCTTGGGAGACCCTGTGAAAGTGTGCCTAGTTTGTACAGTGCTGTACCCTACACTAAAACTCAACTAGTGTATGGTAGCGTTCAAAACATTCACCAATGCAAAGACCAGGATTGTCAGGACAGGAGGGACAATAATAGTGGGTGTCACGCCTATATCCACGCTTGATGCAGACACGACATCTTCTTTGGGGGGCTCGTTGGGTAGGGGTACTCGGGAGGACATAAGGAAAATGCCTCTCATGTAGCCGGCTTACTGCATTTGGGTTGGGAAGGTGAAGTGGAGCACTGTCTGGATACAGAAGGGCTCTGACGATCTCTTCCTGGAATTTAAGGAAAGATCCAGTCCGTCCTGAAGCTCTGTATAGCACATGAGCATTCAGCAAAGCCAATTGAAAAAAATAAACAGACACTTTCTTGTACCAGCGTCTGGCCTTACGGGCAACTAGGTACAGCGCCAACAACTGGTCGTTGAGGTCCACCCCTCCCATGTTAAGTTTATATTCGTGGACACAGAGGGGTTTCTCCACAACACCAGTTGCCGTAGGAATTTGGGCTGTCTGCATGAAGGGAGGTGAGAATGAAAATATTCTTATTATGCCTCCACTTCACAGCGAGCAAGTTATTACACTTCAAACAGACTCTCTCCCCCAGCCTAAGACGGGAATCTACAAGTTGCTGGGGAAAGCCCCGGCGATTAGGTCGCACGGTGCCACATGCTCCAATCTGATGATCAAACAGGTGACTAAAAAGTGGCACGCTTGTGTAATAATTG
The DNA here is from genome assembly GCA_037952925.1 of Lithobates clamitans. Classification (NCBI taxonomy): domain Eukaryota; kingdom Metazoa; phylum Chordata; class Amphibia; order Anura; family Ranidae; genus Lithobates; species Lithobates clamitans. The sequence goes on from JBBGZY010000398.1 coordinate 1,376,059, forward strand.
TCCACGTACAAGTGGTACCCCTTTCCAAATAAGGGTGACACCAAGTCCCACACAATCTTGCCAGTGCTTCCTATGTAGTCAGGGCAGTTTGTCGGCTCTATGTGACTATCTTTGCCCTCGTAAACCATAAAACTACATGTATAGCCTGTGGCCCTGTCACAGAGCTTATACATCTTGACCCTGTATCTGGCACGCTTGCTGGGAAGGTACTGTTTGAATGACAAGCGGCCAGAAAACTTAATCAGGGACTCATCAATGCAGACAACTTAATGGGGCGTAAACAAGTCTGCAAAACGTTGGTTGAAGTGGTTTACGCGGGGCTGAATTTTGTAGAGCCAATCGTATCCAGGATCTCCACGAGGATGGCAGAGTTCACTGTTGTTGACGATACCGACTGCCTCAGGCACCAGGGGGGGTCCGACCGGACCCCCGCCCGCCCGCGGGAGGCAAGTAACGTACCCATACGTTACTTTGCCTGCCCGTGCCATTCTGTTGACGTAAATCGTTGTGAGGCGGTCGGCAAGTGGTTAATAAAGGACTTTTTCAAAAGCGTGTGTGTTTTTTTACTATTTAAAATATTGTGAATGAGTAACCAGGAGTACTATATACTCCTTACCCATTCATGTAGGGGGTGGGGGCAGACACCTGGGGCCCCCTTATTTCAATAAGTCACCCCCACCAGCAGATGCCCACATCCATCAGACCAGGAATGTGGGGAAGAGGCCCTTGTCCCCTTTAAGGGAACGAAGGTGGTTTGTCAAGGGGCAGGAAATACTTCCTCTGGTGGCAATAGTAGGATCCTGTTGAAGCACAATGATCTGTACATGATTGTCCTGTTCCTGATGAATTCTGGCCACTAACTAACAGCTCCAGGGCTGGCTGCTCAATGTAAAAAAAGTTAGCCTGTGATGCTGCCTAACCAAATATGGTCATGACCATATTTCTTTTAAATTACATCATCTGGGATATATGCTGATTTATTTACACAACCCAAGTCACTGGGCTGGTCAGGAAGTAATTTCTATAGTGGTGGTAGTAATGCGGCCACTAAATTACGCCTTTGGGCTGTAGCAGTAGCCAAAAGCTTTGGCATAGGCAAACAGGCCAGATCTGGTCTTTAAATTTCCATGTTCAGCAAACCTTGAACAATTAGAGTTTGGCTTGAACCCTCTGTTAACCTAAACCAAAGCTCATCCTTAAAAGAAATGAGGTGCAGGTTCTCTGCTCCCATGGATTCATGGAGAATCCTTGGGATTCATAAAGTTTATGAATTGCTCACCTTTGGCTGAAAACTTTACAGGTGTGCCAAAAGGAAATAGGAAAATCTTTTTCTAGATAAAGGACTTAAATATGTCCCACCAAAGAAACTTAATACATTTTCTACTTTTATAGATGTACAGAAATATATACGGAAACTGAATATACAAAGGCATTTTGAAGGCCAGACTGCTGGTTGGAAGCTGAACAGTGGGGGCCTTGAGTGGAGAGTGAACAAGTTTTGCTTTTTCACTGCTGGTGATTGCTGGGTTGCATTTTTAGGTTCTTTTTGGGGGTCTTTCCTTGTAGCTTTTTAAAACCTTTTTCTGACACTTTTTAAATGGCTTTTTTTTTCTTTGCTTCCTTCAGCCTACTAATTAAGGAGAGTGGTTAATTGGTCACAGGTGCTTAAGGCCTATATAACCTTCTGTAGAACTCATTGTGAGCCTGGTCATCTTTGAGCTTGCTGGCACTTAGACCAAGTGAAACTAGACTAAGTGGTGAGTTAAAAACTAGAGTTGAAAACAAGAGGTTATAACAGGGGTCAAGTACCTGTGTATTGTAAGTACATGAGTGCTGTGAGTGCATGGGGGCTGTATTGAGTATTAGTGTTAGGTAGTACCTGTGTATTGTGAGTACCTTAGTGTTGTCTGAGTAGTGAGTGTGGATCGTTAGTACTTGTGTATTGTGTGTGTGCATGTTGGTCTGCGAGTGCACTTTGGTCAGCGAGTGCACGTTGGTCTGCAAGTGCACGTTGGTCAGCGAGTGCACGTTGGTCAGCGAGTACCTGTGTATTGTCTTGTTGAGTATCTGTGTATTGTCTTTTTGAGTATCTGTGTATTGTCTTTTTGAGTATCTGTGTATTGTCTTTATGAGTATTATTACCAGGAAGCTAGTTGTTAGGTAATTTGGACAGGGCATAATCCCCAATCCTCATCAAATTAGTAGGTACGATGCCCTGTGGGTGTGGAGATGCAACTCGGTGTACATCTTGCGGCATGTATTCGTTCCTTGATCATCCGATCGAGGGCGAATACTGCTGTTCAAAATGTAAGCACGTTGTTTCCCTGGAAGCCCAGGTTCTGAATCTGGGGAAGCAACTGTCAGCACTGAGAAGTCCCTCCATACTAAAGGAGAGCCAGGAATGTACACGGCATGTGCCGGCAGGGGCCAGCACAGAGGCCGATGGAGACAAAGAGGCGCAGGCACTAGGAAAGATTAGATGGGTGACAGTCAGTAAGGGTAGAGGGGGAAGTGCCAGAGACGCCGATCCAGGGCTGGAGCATCCCAATAAGTACGCTCCATTGAGTGACATTGGTGAAACCAGTCAGGGACCAGCACTGCTGGAGCTGAAGGACTCTCCCCTCTATCTTTGCCAGGGGAAGAACTCCTTCAGTGAGAGTGGGGGAGAAGCGAAGGGAAAGGAAAGCCAGATTCTGGTGGTAGAGGACTCAATTATTAGAAGGACAGAGAGGGCAATTTGAAACAAAAACCTGAAGCGCCAAACTGTTTGTTGTCTACCGGGTGCTCGGGTTCGGCACATCACAGATCTGGTGGACAGATTACTGGGAGGGGCTGGGGAAGACCTGGCTGTCATGGTGCACGTTGGCACCAATGACGAAGTCAGAGGCAGATGGAGTGTACTAAAGAACGATTTTAGGGACTTGGGAGCTAAATTGAGGAAAAGGACCTCCAAGGTAGTATTCTCAGGAATACTACGGGTACATCGAGCCACAACAGAAAGGCAGATGAAGATTAGGGAAGCAAACAATTGGCTGAAGAGCTGGTGTAGTAAGGAGGGGTTTGGGTTCCTGGAGGACTGGGCCGACTTCTCAGTCGATCACCAGTACTATAGAAGGGATGGACTGCACCTAAATGAAGAGGGTGCAGATCAGCGGGGAGTAAAGATGACCAAAAAGATAGAGGGGTTTTTAAACTTAGCGACCGGGGGGGGGGCCCCAGAGGTAGAGATAGTCAGCGTGGAACATATTCCAGAGGGTAGTATTGGGGGCATTAGTGGTAGGTTGACTAAAGCACATAAACCCAAGTTAAGTATAGTAACAAGTCCTAGTTGCAATCTCGGAACACCCAATAAGAGGATAGTATGCGACCGGTCTAAACTACGTGGCATGTTCACCAATGCCAGAAGCCTGGCGGACAAGATGGGTGAACTAGAGACATTGTTGTACAAGGTGGATTTGGATTTTGTGGGAATTTCAGAGGCCTGGTTCAACAGCTCTCATGATTGGCTGGCAACCATTCAAGGGTATACCCTTTATCGCAGGGATAGAGAGGGTAAAAAGGGGGGAGGGGGTATGCCTATATATCAAGAATAATGTACAAGTGAATGTGAGAGATGACATCACTAAGGGAGCTAGGGAGGAGGTGGAATCCTTTTGGGTAGAGTTCCAAAGGGATGAAGCTAAGGAGAAAATATTACTGGAAGTATGCTATAGGCCCCCTAACCTGAGGGAGGAGGGGGAGACGGATCTCCTATCACAAGTTGGATTAGCAGCAAGGATGGGAAGTGTTATCATAATGGGGGATTTTAACTATCCAGACATAGACTGGGTGGAGGGAACCACGCATTCGTCTAAGGCTCGCCAGTTCCTAAATGTCTTGCAGGACAATTTCATGGTTCAGATGGTAGACACACCAACCAGAAATAAAGCGTTACTAGATCTACTGATTGCCAACAATACAGACCTGATCACGGATGTGGAAATACGAGGCAATTTAGGAAACAGCGATCACAGGTCAGTTGGCTTCAGTATAAATCACACAAATAGAAAACATAAGGGGAATACAAAGACACTGAATTTCAAAAGAGCCAACTTCCCTAAACTACGAACCTTGTTAGAAGGCATGAATTGGGATAAAATCTTAGGAACAAAGAACATGGAGGAGAGACGGGTTTGCTTTAAGAGCATATTAAATAAGGGCATTAGCCAATGCATCCCATTGCATAATAAATTTAAAAAAGTGAACAAAAGTCCTGGATGGCTTAACTCTGTAAAAATGCATATAAAAGCAAAGGAAAAGGCCTTCAAAAAATACATGGTTGAGGGATCATCATCAGCATTCAGACTTTATAAAGAATGCAACAAGAAATGTAAGGGTGCAATTAGGGCGGCTAAGATAGAACACGAAAGGCACATAGCGGAGGAGAGAAAAAAAATCCCCAAAAGTGTTAAAAACCATTAGTGACAGCGTTACCCTCCTTTGTGAGGGATACCTCACATTTTTTACAGATTTTAGATAATCTGACTATCCCTGACAATTGCACTTTGGTTACAGTGGACGTTGAAGCGCTTTATAGCTCTATTCCACACAGTAAAGGTGTGGCAGCCATCAGGCATGTTTTGCATAAGGATAAACACACTAATCCAGCATATAGTGAATTTATTATTTCACTACTTCAAATCTTTCTTGAACACAACGTGTTCATATTCAATGGCTCCCACTACCTTCAGGTGCAGGGGGTTGCGATGGGGACATGTTGTGCCCCATCGTATGCCAACCTGTACCTGGGGGAGTGGGAAAACATGTTCCTTGCAGACGAGGAGATGTCAATGTATACGGACCACATTTTGGGGTGGTACCGATACATGATATTTTTATAATCTGGGATGGCTCGCATGATATGCTTTTGAATTGCCTTTCCAGGATGAACAAAAATGATTTCAACCTTTATTTCACTATGTCTCATCATAAACAGCGGATTGCGTTTCTGGACGTGGAAGTCTATAGAGGGGAAGGGGGGACTCTCCTCAGTAAACTATATAGGAAACCAGCTGCAGGGAACGCAATCCTGCATGCCACCAGCTTTCATCCCAAAGCTCTCATTGATTTTATACCATACGGACAATATCTTAGAATTCAATGTAACTGTACTGATGATGCCATCTTACAAATGGAGGCTAACAACCTGCGGAATCGCTTACTTTCTAGAGGATATTCTCATGCCTCTCTAAAAAGAGCCTTTCAAAAGGCATCCAATCGATCTAGACATAATCTGCTATACTCCCAAACACCCAAAAGCAATGCCAACTCCCTTAGAATTATCACAAGATTCACAAATCAACAACATAAAGTAAAGAATATTGTGGAGAAGTACTGGCATATGCTTTCACTCGACCCACACTTGTCCCCAATAAACCTCTGTTCACATTTAGGCGAGCTACCTCAGTGAAAGACAGAGTTGTGAGCACTGAATTTAAAGGCGATAATCGTAAGGAACACTGTAAATTTAAGGGGCCTTTTATGTGTGGGACCTGCAACTATTGTAGGTTCATGCTCACCCAAAAAAATCCTGTCTTGCCTAATGGTCAGATCTTCCACCCAAAACATTTTACTAACTGCAGGATGTTTGGGGTGGTGTATTTGTTGATCTGTGATTGCAACTGCTTTTATGTCGGAAAAACCAAGCTCGAATTTTGGAGGAGAGCTTACCGACATACCGACATATACGCAGTTTTGCAGGTATGCAATTCAGACCTCCCACTTGGGCGCCATACTAAATCTATATACCATGGTATTTTTCCCAAGATCAAGTTTCTCATTCTTGACCGTGTACACCCCAGCTCCAGGGCAGGAGACTGGAATAAGATTCTCCTCCAGCTGAAGCTGCGGTGGATATACAAACTTAAAGCGACACAATTTCCAGGTTTGAATGAAGCCATCTGTTTTAAACCATTCCTCGAGGGGTTCTCCTCAGGAGGAATGGAGCTTTAATGGCTCTTACACCTCCATTCCCCTGGATGTAATTTTTTCATGCACTTATGGCTCTATACTCTGGCACCTGTATAATTTTGCATAATGTATTCCTCCTTTTCTCTATACATAATAGAAAAAATTTTTTCTGTATTTTGTTATTTGTCATATTGTCTCATTATGCCAAAAACCTTCCCATTTTGCTATTTGGCTTATTTTGCACGATTATATATACTGTTTAAATATACTTTTGTCCTTCTTGCTTGATGCCCACTTGTAGCTCTACATTTACCATCGCCCTCTGCTGCTTCTTTCACTTCCCCCCTCCCTCTCCTCCCCTTGGTGGATGGGTTTGTTGGGGGGCCGCCCGGCACGCAAAGCCGCCTAGGTATTCCCTGCCTGTGGCGGCTATTTGTGGGGCCAGGGACGCTATTCTCTCAGCATTCCAGCCTCCATCTTGCTCCTCCAGCAGACATGCCCAGTCTGCTGTTGAAGCATTGCGTGTCGGTGGGTGGTGTGGGTGTGTCCTCTTTCCGGCGCATGCTGTGGACGGGGATGCACGCGCACGGCTCAGGGGGACGTCCTTGCATCAGACCCTGTCCTCTCTCCCTGCCTTCTCTCTAGCCAGATCAGCTGTGTCACATAGGGCTGATTGTGGGGGGGGAAGAAGGGGGGGGAGTTCTCCGCATTATAGGGCCGCTCTCTGGCATCCAGTTCAGTCCTGGGCTGGGTGCTGGTGTGAGCGTACCTGCACCATTTTGCAGGTACTCTTTGGTCAAACAAAATAAATATATATACAGCTTTTTTAGAACCAAGTTAATCTCCAATAATGGGGTATTAAATAACTAGCATACCTTACTGTATGCTTACCCTTGAGAGCTTCGCACCTTATGGGAGGGTTAAATGTAATTATGAGATTATTCTGAGTAATCTTTTAAAAAAACTTAAAAGAAAACTCTTACATTAATTAATACCTTACACTCATCAATCTGTTTCGTGCTTCCAGGGTCTTTTCCTGCTTTCAGGCCTCAGTGGGTCCTCTGGTTTCCCTTCCTCCGGGTTGGTGTTGTGTGGGCATGGGGGAGCTGGACCAGCACTTATGGGCCAAGCATTTCCCAGTTCCTGAGGTATTCTTGTATATTGAACTTTTTGGCTCAAGCAATTTGGAAACAACCTTTCTTGGCACCTCTATGTTTTTAATCGGAAATAATTGTCATTCCAGTCTGTGTAAGTGACTTCCCCTTTATTAGTCTTCCACCATTCCTGCCTGTTATTCTATATTTGGATGTACAATATGTTATATATCTGTATATTTATGCTATCATTTTTTCTATTTTAATGTAGAATACTGATTTACTTGTTTAAACTATATCCCTGAAGAAGGAGAATTATACTTTCACTCAGAAACGCGTTGGGTACAGGAAATATTAGTTTGCTATATGTATTCTGTTCTGTATGACAACACTGGAATGTTCACTTTAAATATGCTATTTATTAAATGTTGTGTATTTTTCATATTTCAATAAATACTTTTCATATTAGAATAATTTTTACTATCTTTGTGCCTCAAAAGTCTGCCACCAGGGGATCTTGTTTCATTTCTTGTAAATATTGGATGTGGCACAATTATATGCCCAATCATAAACCGACTCACGCTCGCTATAGAATGAAATGTGTTGGGTCTCTGTCTGCAAAGCTATGCACATTGCGCCAAATTTTATGAATTCATCTGTGATCACATTTTTAATGCATACATCTTAACCACTTCAGCCCCGGAAGGATTTACCCCCTTCCTGACCAGAGCACTTTTTACAATTTGGCACTGCGTCGCTTTAACTGCTAATTGCGCGGTCATGCAATGCTGTACCCAAACAAAATTTGCGTCCTTTTCTTCCCACAAATAGAGCTTTATTTTGATGATATTTGATCACCTCTGCCGCTTTTATTTTTGCGCTATAAACGGAAAAAGACCGAAAATTTTGAAAAAAAATGATATTTTCTACTTTTTGTTATAAAAAAAATCCATTAAAATCAATTTTAGTCATACATTTAGGCCAAAATGTATTCGGCCACATGTCTTTGGTAAAAAAAATGTCAATAAGCGTATATTTATTGGTTTGCGCAAAAGTTATAACGCCTACAAACTAGGGTACATTTTCTGGAATTTACACAGCTTTTAGTTTATGACTGTCCATGTCATTTCATGAGGTGCTAAAATGGCAGGGCAGTACAAAACCCCCCCAAATGACCCCATTTTGGAAAGTAGACACCCCAAGGAAATTGCTGAGAGGCATGTTGAACCCATTGAATATTTTTTTTTTTTGTCCCAAGTGATTGAATAATGACAAAAAAAAAATAAAAAAATAAAAATTACAAAAAGTTGTCACTAAATGATATATTGCTCACACAGGCCATGGGCATATGTGGAATTGCACCCCAAAATACATTCAGCTGCTTCTCCTGAGTACGGGGATACCAAATGTGTGGGACTTTTTGGGAGCCTAGCCGCGTACGGGGCCCCGAAAACCAAGCACCGCCTTCAGGATTTCAAAGGGCATACATTTTTGATTTTACTCTTCACTACCTATCACAGTTTTGAAGGCCATAAAATGCCAGGATGGCACAAACCCCCCCCCCAAATTACCCCATTTTGGAAAGTAGACACCCCAAGCTATTTGCTGAGAGGCATGTTGAGTCCATGGAATATTTTATATTTGGACACAAGTTGCGGGAAAGTGAAAATTTTTTTTTTTTTGCACAAAGTTGTCACTAAATGATATATTGCTCAAACATGCCATGGGCATATGTGGAATTACACCCCAAAATACATTCTGCTGCTTTTCCTGAGTATGGGGATACCACATGTGTGGGACTTTTTGGGAGCCTAGCCGCGTACGGGGCCCCGAAAACCAAACACCGCCTTCAGGATTTCAAAGGGCATAAATTTTTGATTTTACTCCCCACTACCTATCACAGTTTTGAAGGCCATAAAATGCCAAGATGGCACAAACCCCCCCCAAATGACCCCATTTTGGAAAGTAGACACCCCAAGCTATTTGCTGAGAGGCATGTTGAGTCCATGTAATATTTTATATTTGGACACAAGTTGCGGGAAAGTGACAATTTTTTTTTTTTTTTTGCACAAAGTTGTCACTAAATGATATACTGCTCAAACATGCCATGGGCATATGTGGAATTACACCCCAAAATACATTCTGCTGCTTCTCCTGAGTACGGGGATACCACATGTGTGGGACTTTTTGGGAGCCTAGCCGCGTACGGGGCCCCAAAAACCAAGCACCGCCTTCAGGATTTCTAAGGGCATAAATTTTTGATTTTACTCCTCACTACCTATCACAGTTTTGAAGGCCATAAAATGCCAAGATGGCACAAACCCCCCCCAAATGACCCCATTTTGGAAAGTAGACACCCCAAGCTATTTGCTGAGAGGCATGTTGAGTCCATGGAATATTTTATTTTTTGACACAAGTTGCGGGAAAGTGACCATTTTTTTTTTTTTTTGCACAAAGTTGTCACTAAATGATATATTGCTCACACAGGCTATGGGCTTATGTGGAATTGCACCCCAAAATACATTCTGCTGATTCTCCTGAGTATGGGGATACCACATGTGTGGGACTTTTTGGGAGCCTAGCCGCGTACGGGGCCCCGAAAACCCAGCACCGCCTTCAGGATTTCTAAGGGCGTAAAGTTGTTATTTCACTCCTCACTACCTATCACATTTTTAAAGGCCATAAAATGCCCAGATGGCACAAAACCCCCCCAAATGACCCCATTTTGGAAAGAAGACACCCCAAGCTATTTGCTGAGAGGCATGATGAGTACATGGAATATTTTATATTTTGACACAAGTTGCGGGAAAGTGACAATTTTTTTTTTTTTTTTGCACAAAGTTGTCACTAAATGATATATTGCTCAAACATGCCATGGGCATATGTGGAATTACACCCCAAAATACATTCTGCTGCTTCTCCTGAGTAAGGGGATACCACATGAGTGGCACTTTTTGGGAGCCTAGCTTCATACGGGGCCCCGAAATTCAATCACCGCCTTCAGGATTTCTAAGAGCGTTAATTTTTGATTTCACTCCTTACTACCCATCACAGTTTTGAAGGCCATAAAATGCCAAGATAGCACAAAACCGCCCCAAAATGACCCCATTTTGGAAAGTAGACACCCCAAGCTATTTGCTGAGAGGCATGGTGAGTATTTTGCAGCTCTCATTTGTTTTTGAAAATGAAGAAAGACAAGAAAAACGTATTTTTTTTTTCTTTTTTCAATTTTCAAAAGTTTGTGACAAAAAGTGAGGTCTGCAAAATACTCACTATACCTCTCAGCAAATAGCTTTGGGTGTCTATTTTCCAAAATGGGGTCATTTGGGGGGGGGTTTGTGCCATCTGGGCATTACATGGCCTCCGAAACTGTGATAGGCAGTGAAGAGTGAAATCAAAAATTTACGCCCTTAGAAAGCCTGAAGGCGGTGCTTGGTTTTCGGGGTCCCCTATGCGGTTAGGCTCCCAAAAAGTCTCACACATGTGGTATCCCCGTACTCAGGAGAGGCAACAGAATGTATTTTGGGGTGTAATTTCACATATTCCCATGGCATGTTTGAGCAATATATCATTTAGTGACAACTTTGTGCAAAAAAAAATAAAAAAAATAATAATTTGTCTTTTTCCCGCAACTTGTGTCACAATATAAAATATTCCATGGACTCGACATGCCTCTCAGCAAATAGCTTGGGGTGTCTACTTTCCAAAATGGGGTCATTTGGGGGGGTTTTGAACTGTCCTGGCATTTTATGCACAACATTTTGAAGCTTATGTCACACATCACCCACTCTTCTAACCACTGGAAGACAAAGCCCTTTCTGACACTTATTGTTTACACGAAAAAAATTATTTTTTTTTGCAAGAAAATTACTTTGAACCCCCAAACATTATATATTTTTTTAAAGCAAATGCCCTACAGATTAAAATGGTGGGTGTTTCATTTTTTTTTTCACACAGTATTTGCACAGCGATTTTTCAAACGCATTTTTTGGGGAAAAAACACACTTTTTAAAATTTTAATGCACTAAAACACACTATATTGCCCAAATGTTTGATGAAATAAAAAAGAAGATCTTAGGCCGAGTACATGGATACCAAATATGACATGTTTTAAAATTGCGCACAAACGTGCAGTGGTGACAAACTAAATACATTTTTTTTTTTGTTTTCAAAAGATTTTAATAAAGAAACAAAGGAATTCACATACATTGAATGAGGATATTCAATACTTTCAAGGTACAATATATGTCATGAGAAAAAAAGTACAAAATGGTCTGTCACGTAAAGAACTATTTAGTAAATTCAATATTCTCTTGAACTACGGAAATAACCACTAAGAAGAAGTTATACCCTAAGAGTTGAGTGTGTAATACTTATAAAACTAAGGAGAAAGAAGAAGAGAGAGAAAAAAAAAAAAAAAAAGAAGGGGGGGGGGGGAATCATACCAGAAACAATAATTTGGTCAGGAGTGCTCAATCCTGAAGCCTTAATAAGAACCATGGATTCCATTTGGCATTGTATGCAGGGGTAGAATCATGTAGTGTGTGAAATATTTGCTCGGATATCATCATACAATCAATACGTGCCATAATTTGTGCGAATGGAACAGTAGCGGATTTCCAGTGAAGAGCTGTGCACCAGATCGTAGCTATACATATTGAGTGAATTAACCTAAGGAGAGGTTTTGGAATTTCAGGGATATCTTGGAAAAAGATGCAGTGGAGGTGAGTGAGACTAATGGGGTGACCCACCAGTCTTTCCACCAGCTTAAAGACCTCTCTCCAAGTAGGTTGAAGTTTTTCACAATCCCAGAAAATGTGCATATATGAACCCAAAAGTGCACATCCTCTGAAACATCTAGGGGATGTTTGTGGGTATATTCTGTGAATGCGGGATGGGGTATAGTACCATCTTGTCGTTAGTTTTATAGCAGTCTCCCTAACGGCTAGGGATTTGGTACATTTGCGTATATTTAACCAACCTCTCTCCCAGTCCAAAGCGTCCTGGTCAAGGTTTAGTTCTTGGTCCCATTGAGATCTATATTTCAGGGTCGGGACATCTACGGCTGCCACTAAGAGTTTATAGATCAGTGAGATGAGACCCCGCTGACGGGGGGTCTCACGGCATAGATCTTCATATAAAGATGTGGCAGCCCCCAAGGGGGTAGGGTAGTGTTGTTGAAAAAAGTGACGTATTTGAAGGAAGCGAAAAAATTCCCTGTCTGGAATATTAAATCTGGTTTTTAATGACGAGAATGTGGTGAACTTGGAGTTAACCTGGAAATCGCCCAGAGTGATTAAGTTGTGTTGTGTCCATTCTTGGAATGACTCAGGATGATAGTAAGCTGAAGGGAATCTAGGGTCACCGAGAAAGGAGGCTCCCTGAGGGGACTGGGTAGAAAGATTGAACTTATGTTTGTAAGAGTTCCAAAGTTTTAGCCCCAGAGACACTACCAAATTCTTGGAGGAAATATCTGGCAGGGAGGGGGAAGAGGACCACATTATCCCAGGGAGAAATAGGGGAAAAATAGAGTCTTGTTCAAATTTGACCCACGGGACCATAGAATTGCGAATATTCCATTGGGCTTGCTGAGCATATCTGCTGGCCAGGTAATAAAGCCAAATTCGAGGGACCCCCAATCCCCCGCTTCTAGCAGAACAATAGAGGGTGTCTCTAGCAAATCTAGAGGGTTTGTCCTGCCAAATAAATTTATTAAGTCGTGCCTGAAGGTTCAGCAGATATGATTTGGAAACTCTAATTGGGAGGGATCTAAAGAGATAGAGTAACCTGGGGAGAATCACCATCCTAAGGGCTGTAATTCTACCCATAAAGGAGATGTGAAGTTGAGACCACATTTTCAGAGTCTTTTTCAGTTTGGAAATCATAGGTGGATAGTTAAATTCAAAAAGTTTGCTGAACTCTCCTGTCAGACAAATGCCCAGATAGGATAGGTGGGTATCTGCCCATGTAAAATGAAAGGTGTCTTTAAGGTGTTGGAGTTCCGTTGGAGAAAATCCCACCGGAAGAGCTACCGATTTTGTGACATTGATCTTAAGACCAGAGACTCCAGCAAAATCTGATAGGGTCTGAAGGAGATTAGGGAGGGAGATAAGGGGGTTGGTCAGGAACATAAGGACATCATCTGCATACATACAGAATTTGTATGTAGAGGCACCTTTTGAATACCCTGAAATATCTTGGTTGGTGAGTATGGCAATGGCTAGGGGTTCCAGGGCAAGGGCAAAAATCAGGGGGGAAAGTGGACACCCCTGTCTAGTGCCCCGGCCAACCGAAAAAAATTCAGAGTGACAGCCCGGAATCTTAATACGAGTTTTAGGATTGATATAGAGGGCATGAAACCCGTGCAAAAATTAATTGCAGAAGCCCATACGCTGCAGAAGGATGGAAAGGTAGTTCCAGGAGACGCTATCAAACGCCTTATGTATGTCAAGGCTGAGCATGAAGAGTCTCCTGGAGGTCTGGTTTGCATCTTGAATTATGTCGAAACTAAATACATTTTTAAAAGCCTTTAAAAGCCTTTACAGGTTACCACTTTAGATTTACAGAGGAGGTCTACTGCTAAAATTACTGCACTCGATCTGACCTTCGCGGTGATACCTCACATGCATGGTGCAATTGCTGTTTACATTTGACGCCAGACCAACGCTTGCGTTCGCCTTTGCGCGAGAGCAGGGGGGGACGGGGGTGCTTTTTTTTTTTTTTTTTTTTTTTTTAATTAATTTTTTGATTTTTTATCTTATTTTTAAACTGTTCCTTTCATTTTTATTTTTTTTAAATCATTTTTATTGTTATCTCAAGGAATGTAAATATCCCCTATGATAGCAATAGGTAGTGACAGGTACTTTTTTTTGAAAAAATTGGGGTCTATTAGACCCTAGATCTCTCCTCTGCCCTCAAAGCATCTGACCACACCAAGATCGGTGTGATAAAATGCTTTCCCAATTTCCCAATGGCGCTGTTTACATCCGGCGAAATCTAAGTCATGAAATGCTCATAGCTTCCGGATTCTTAGGCCATAGAGATGTTTGGAGCCATTCTGGTCTCCGATCATCTCTATGGTCAGCTGGCCGAATCACTGGCTGCATTCTCAGGTTCCCTGTTGGGACAGGAGAGCCAGAGAAAAACATGGAAGACGGTGGGGGGGGGCATTTCCTCCCACTGCTTGTAAAAGCAGTCTAGAGGCTAATTAGCCGCTAGGATTGCTTTTACATGAAAGCCGACCGCTGGCTGAAAAGAATGATGCCAAGATGATACCTAAACCTGCAGGCATCATTCTGGTATAACCACTCAAAGTCCAGCAACATACCAGTACGTTGCTGGTCCTTGTTGGGCATATATTGTAAACTTTTTTTTCATGCAGCCTGTGGGCTGAATGAAAAAAAGATATTAATCGGTGGGTATGCCCACCATTAGAATACCTCCCTTCATTCACCCACTTCTAATGATGGGCATACATGCACCATTTATATATGCCGAAGCATGGGGGCATCCTCCCGCAAAAGGCAGGAGCAAATTGCTCCTCCACCCACTGCCCCCACGCTTCGGCATATATGCTGAAGTATGTAACTGTGGTGGTGAAATCACCTCCGACAGCGCTGGAGTCACGGCTTTATATATCGTGGGAGCAAACGCTGTTGCTGTCAAGATAAATAAATCCGCGCTGCAACTGAATGGCGTACCTGCTAAGCAAATGATGGTTAACAAAAAACAAAGTAACATTACAGTATAACAGTAATACTTACCATACCTGCAAAGCAAATACAAAAAAAAACCATAGTAAAAAATAAAACATTTAACGCAACCTGTGCCTACCTAAAATATATATATGCCGAAGCATGGGGGCATCCTCCCGCAAAAGGCAGGAGCAAATCGCTCCTCCACCCACTTCTGCCCCCACGCTTCGGCATATATGCTGAAGTATGTAACTGTGGTGGTGAAATCACCTCCGACAGCGCTGGAGTCACGGCTTTATGTATCGTGGGAGCAAACGCTGTTGCTGTCAAGATAAATAAATCCGCGCTGCAGCTGAATGGCGTACCTGAAAACAAAAAAATGTTTAAAACACAGTAAACTATAAAAAAATTACATACCTGAAAAGCAAACATGATAAAACATAACAATAAAACAATGCAGAATAGAATACAGTAAAAAAGAGCAGAACAATAGAGAGAAAATAGAGAGAGAGAGAACAATAAAACGACAACTATTTTTGGTTTTTTTATTTTATATTTTTTTTGTGTATTTTTTTTTTTTTTACTTTTTTTTTTTTTTTACTTTTTTTTTTTTTTATAACTGTAACTTTTAAAACTGTAACGGTTCCAGGTTTGGGTCTCTCAAAATGCGATGGCATCTTGGGAGACCCTGTGGAAGTGTGTCCTAGTCTGTGCAGTGCTGTACCCTACGCTAATACTCAACTAGTGTATGGTAGCGTTCAAAACATTCACCAATGCAAAGACCAGGATTGCCAGGACAGGAGGGACAATAATACCGGGTGTCACGCCTAAATAAGCGCTTTCTGCAGACACGACATTTTCTTTGGGGGGCTCGTTGGGTAGGGGTACTCTGGAGGACGTAAGGAAAATGCCTCTCATGCAGCCGGCCTACTGCATTTGGATTGGGAAGGTGAGGTGGAGCACCGTCTGGAAACAGAAGGGCTCTGACGATCTCTTCCTGGAATTTAAGGAAGGATCCAGTCCGTCCTGAAGCTCTGTATAGCACATGAGCGTTCAGCAAAGCCAATTGAAATAAATAAACAGACAATTTTGTACCAGCGTCTGGCCTTACGGGCAATTAGGTACGGCGCCAACAACTGGTCGTTGAGGTCCACCCCTCCCATATTAAGGTTGTATTCGTGGACACAGAGGGGTTTCTCCACAACACCAGTCGCCGTAGTAATTTGGGTCGTCGTGTCTGCATGAAGGGAGGTGAGAACGAAAACATTCTTCTTATCCCTCCACTTCATAGCGAGCAAATTATTATACTGCAAGCAGGCTCTCTCCCCCAGCCTAAGACGGGACTCTACAAGCCGCTGGGGAAAGCCCCGGCGATTAGGTCGCACGGTGCCACATGCTCCAATCTGCTGATCAAACAAGTGACTAAAAAGTGGCACGCTCGTATAATAATTGTCCACGTACAAGTGGTACCCCTTTCCGAATAAGGGTGACACCAAGTCCCACACTATCTTGCCAGCGCTTCCTATGTAGTCAGGGCAGTTTATCGGCTCTACGTGACTATCTTTGCCCTCGTAAACCATAAATCTACATGTATAGCCTGTGGCCCTGTCACAGAGCTTATACATCTTGACCCCGTATCTGGCACGCTTGCTGGGAAGGTACTGTTTGAAGGACAAGCGGCCAGAAAACTTAATCAGGGACTCATCAACGCAGACAACTTGATGGGGGGTAAACAAGTCTGCAAAACGTTGGTTGAAGTGGTTTACGAGGGGCCGAATTTTGTAGAGCCGATCGTATGCAGGGTCTCCACGAGGACAACAGAGTTCATTGTCGTTGAAGTGCATGAACCGCAAAATCTGCTCGTATCGTGCCCTGGCCATTGAAGCAGAGAACACGGGCATATGGTGAATTGGGTCAGTGGACCAATATGACCGCAACTCACTCTTTTTGGTTATGCCCATGTTGAGGGAAAGGCCCAGAAAGATCTTAAATTCGGAGACCGTAATTGGTCTCCAATCTCTGGCAAGGGAGGACTGGGGATTAGCGGCGATGTGTTGACCAGCGTACAAATTGCTTTGGTCCACAATAGATCTATAGAGATCTTCGGTGAAAAACAGTGAATAAAAATCCAATGGCATAAAGTCAACTGTTTCCACCTGAATTCCGGGTTGGCCAGTGAAAGGGGGAAGTACGGGTGCTGCAGAAGTGGTGGGTACCCAATTCGGATTGGCGAATGCAGCAGGAAGGGCACTATGGGCACGACGGGCCTGTCTTTGTCTTATTGGTGGCAGCGGGACACTAGTTGTGCTTGCCACCTCGCCAGCTTGAACTGCACTTATGGGACTCGCCACGTCACCACGTGATACTGCAGTGCTGGATGTATGACCAGGGTGTACTAGGCCGCTGGTGCTTGCCAGTTCACCAGAAGGAGTAGCGGCACTAGTACCTCTCTGCTCCCTACGAGAGCCCTGCGGTTCTTGCACTTCAAGGACAGAAGAAGAAGATCGGGGTCTGGTACGCCTGACTCTAGCAGGGACCACAACTCCGTCGTCAGAGCTATCTGTCATGGAGCCGCTGTCCTCTACAGGTTCGTATTCTGAGCTTGAACTTGACAGATGAGTGACTTCCTCTTCACTATCTGTCATGCTCAGAATCCTGTAGGCCTCTTCACTAGTGTACCTTCTATTTGCCATTTTGGGCTCTAAATTTAGGGGTACACTAGTGAGACTCACAGGCAAAAAAGCTCCTGACTGTCAGCGACTGATTCAAAGCGCTACCAAAAAACTGTTAGCGATCGCAGGGATCAGGCCTGACTTTGCAAACACTACAGTTATGTGTGCTTAGTGTTTTGTGACAGTTATCGATCGATACTGCACTTGGGTGGGCTGGGCTGGGCTGGGCCGAGGAGCAAAACGCAGGTGCTAGCAGGTATCTGGGCTGATCCCGCTAACACTGCGTTTTTTTGGGGGACCCTAAACTGCTGGGGAGTATAGATCTGATCGGATCAGATATCGATCCGTTCAGATACTATAGCACTAAGGGAGGTGTATGCTGCGTGCGTGGGTTTTAGCGGTACTAGCGCTAATCTGACGCTGCCTGGGGCGACGCAGACCTTATCTGATCCTAAAAACTTAACTTCTATCACTGCCGGGCAATTAGGGGGTTAAACCTTTATAGGGTAATAAACGGCGGGTGCCCTAAAACTGTAATAAACTACAATAAACTACAAAAAACAAACCAACTAACCAGCGTCACCTGTAACAATTATATGGTGATCGCTGGTGAAAGGGTTAACTAGGGGGCAATCAAGGGGTTAAAACCTTTAGTAGGTAGTATATGGGGGTCCCTGTCGCTATAAAACACTGACAGCGAACCTATATACTTACCTCCCTAACTAGCGTCACCTGTGTCACTAATACGGCGATCAGAAAAATGATCGCTTAGTGACACTGGCGACGGGGGGGTGATCACGGGGTTAAAACTTTATTAGGGGGGTTAGGGGGGTACACTGGGCCTAAAGGGGGGTACCCTAGACCTAAAGGGGGCTAACCTAACTGCCCTAACACTTGTAACTGTCACAAACTGACACCAATGCAATAAATCAGAAAAAAAAAAAACTGCTATTGGTGTCAGAGTGACAGGGGGTACAGGGGGGTGATCAGGGGGTGATCGGGGGGTGACAGGGGGGTGACAAGTGTGCCTGCGTGTTCTACTGTATGTGTAGTGTTGGTGCACTTACTTGGATGTCTTCTCTCCTCGGCGCCGGACGAAAAGACCGGCTCGAGGAGAGATGACATCACTTCCTCTGCTTCTGTTTACATTCACAGAAGCCGAGGAAGCTTGTCATTGGCCAGGTGCGATCGCGAGGTGGGGGCCACGAATGAGTGGCCTCCCCCTCACCTTTGATCGACCCTGACCTCGATCCGACCGCCGCAGGCACCGGGGGGGTCCGATCGGACCCCCCACCCGCGGGCAGGCAGGGACGTACAGGTAAGCCCTTTTGCCTGCCCGTGCCGCTCTGTCGACGTACATCGTCGTGCGGCGGTCGGCAAGTGGTTAAAGGATGTCTGTATTTTCTGTCAATAAATCCATACGTTATTTTTGATCTATACCATGTGCCACATCCAATATTTACAAGAAATGAAACAAGATCTGGTGGCGGACTTTTGAGGCACAAAGATAGTAAAAATTATTGTTTTCTATGATTACCTTTTACCTACTGCTGGAGAAAAGCTTTAAAGACACCACACTAGATCAGGAGATTGTGGTTGCCTCCCGGCCTGGTATGCGTTCCGCCTATTCCACTGCTGATATCTGGTGCCTGCATCTTTTCACCATTGGAGTTCATAATTTTGGACTTGGGTGTCCTTACATGTCTGTTTGACTCACCGCCGCTGGCGTATGTGTCCACGTTCTCTGGTAAGAGTACCTACCCATCTCCCCTGGTGGTAGAAGCATAGTCCTGGGTGTCTGAATACCACGGCAAAACATCACTACTTCTTCTTATTTCTTGTTTTTCACATTTGATTGGTACCATAACCATCTGATATTTCATGCACTGACCTTATGGTACCTATACTAACACTTGATTAGTGCAGTTTATTTTATGTTTTTATTTCCTTTGCACAATTGATTATTGTGTGCGGCTTCTTGTCAGCCAGTTCCTTTCTGGATATTATATATAGTTAGCGTTGCACTTTCGTTTCATATCTCTTGTTTACAATTAGTCTTATTGTTTGATGCTGGCAGCTTTTCATTATGTTATTCACAGTTATTATTTCACTAGTAGCCACTAATTTTCTTTATATATTTTTTTAGGAAATAGGAAAAGCCCATGATGCAGTGCATAGTTTTTGCTCCTGGTAAGTCGAATCACAAGTGCCAGTACATTTAATGATGGATAACCCAGCCTATATTCTATAAAATGGTGTGTTCACAGCAGCCATATTATCAATGTGTGTTGCAGCTGTTAGAAAGAGCTGACAAATCTGTGTAGCAATTCTTGGTTACTTGAGTACAACCAGCCTGTCAGATTTTTTACATGTGATTACTGCTGTTGGCTATAGCCGCTAGCAGTAATCATTGTGTCCTGCCAGCCTGGAAGGCTCCTTGCTGATAGAACACAATAGCGCTGCGGTGGAAGGAAAAAAAACCTCATGATCTATGGACTGCTTTACAGATAGCAGGAACTGAAACACAAGACCCCCCTCCTTCCCCCTGCAGATTTCAATTGGATTTGATGTAAAGTTTGCAAACTTAGAACTTCAAACCAGATTCGTGAAACTCTTTGGGAATCAAACCCAGACAGTTTCACTAATCACAATTCTTGGGTGTTTAGAACTGGGCAATAAAAACGGGGATATCCTATTCCCTTTAATTTGCTCTGCTTAACCAGACAACAACAGGGGAAGGACTTTTTATCTTTTTGGTTTAATAATCAAACAAATATTTGGGAGAAATATAACCATGGAAACACAGGGATGTGACCAGAATAACATGATTAAAATAAACACGCTGTAAAAAAACTTGCAGATTTAAATGACAAAATGTATGACTGTAAAGAAATTGTGTTCAGAAGAAAATTGCTCTGTAGTCTCCAACTGTTTTTTCTTATTATCAGCCTGAATGTTTGGCAATAGATTTACACTGTATTTGTGTAATCATTTGCTTCTGTATCTAAATGTACTATAATATTAATGTCCTCAACTGTAGCAATTACAGGAAAGTTATGAAATGTCTACACTTATTTATCAAATTCACAGAAGATTTGCAGAAACGTGTTGCATATGGATATATAGGACACCTATCGCACATGCTTTATGAATATGTAAAAATTATATTTTTATAGAAAAATTTAAATTAAGTGTAATGGTGATAATGAGTTTTAATGCCCTTGTTATCAGATCCTATATTATTCTTCATGTTTTTTTTTTTTCAAATGATTTTTTCCAGTATGAAATGTGAGTATTAAAGAACTGTCCAGAATTATGTACTGCTAGTCGTCTTCTATTTTTATTCTTATCTATAAGATTTTTAAATATACGGTATATTAATATCATGAATCTACAAAAAACACTTTCAAAGCTTTTCTAGGCTGTATTGTGCTTGCAAAGACTTAAATGATAAGTTGAAATGTTTGCAAATTAGTCTTAAAACGTGTGATAACTAATTTGATATGAATTTTAATTTAAACTATTATATGCAATCATTTGGTATTTGTTACAACTAAGCACTACAGCGAGCCATATTGTGAGCTTCATTTATGAAAATGCCTGAACAAAAAAAAATGGTGTTGTCATAGTAAGTGACGTAATTGTGCTCTGGAGGTCTACAGGATTGTGCTCTAACCACTAGATATATGATACTATGTTTTCTTGGTAGTACTTTTTGTAAAATAATATTATGTAGTTGGAAGAGGTGAAGGGTTTTTATACAGGCTTGGAGCTGTGACATCGCTCTACATATCTGATGCAGTAGGAGGTCATTTACATTTTATATGACTTGGTAAGAGCTTGGTTGTGGAAAAATGGGGAATTGCTGCTCTTATTTTGGAGGAAAAACTGGATGGAATGAAAACTCTAAAACTTAAGAAATAATGAACCTTACAATAAGCACATTTGTCCTTTCAAATTTTAAAACAGCTGTCGGTTTTATTTTGCCTGATGCATCTCATTAGGTAGATTTCCTTTTACTTCCTGTCCTTTAGACTCACCAGTAAGTGAATATATCCATTATGAAGGACATCCCCAATTATGTATTTGTCATGGAAACAAGTGTTGCCTTTGGAAGATTTCCGCTCTGTTCCTGTTTTGGTGGCAGCTTTAAATGTTGGGTTTTCCCTCACTTTTATTCCTGGTTACATTGTTAATCAGGGCAATTAGAGTGAATGAATCTACAGTACCTTATAGAAACAGACACCAATAACAACCTGGCAGTGGTTCTAAGCTCTCACCACTTTCGCCATATATTCAAATAAAAAAAAAAAAAGTATTTTACCTTTTGTTATCCTTTAAACCTACAGCTGCAGAGAACTGAAGCATCAGATATCTTAAAGGATCACTAAAGATAATTTTTTTTTTTTTAAATAACAAACATGTTATACTTACCTCCACTGTGCAGCTCATTTTGCACAGAGTGGCCCCGAACCTGGTCTTCTGGGGTCCCTCGGCGGCTGTCTTGGCTCCCCCCCACAAGGACTCAACACCTTAATGCGAGCTCCCTTGCATGGTGTTGAGTGCTTGCAGGCACGCTCCAGTGATACAGCCGGCGGCCATAGCCACTCACTGTATCACTCGGCCCGCCCCCCGGTGCGCCGCATCATTGGACGTGATTGACAGCAGCGCGAGCCAATGGCTGCGCTGCTTTCAATTCATACACTGTAACCAATCAACAGCTAGGCTGAGCGGCGAAGAGGATGTCGGGGGTGAGCGCGGGACTTTCGAGGGATCAGGTAAGTAAAAGGGGGGGGCTGGGAGGGCCGGTATTGTCGGATGTTTTTTCACCTTAATGCATAGAATGCATTAAGGTGAAAAAACTTTTACCTTTACAACCCCTTTAATTTTGCAAGTGATTTACTGGACTTCTGGAGTGTTTGAAAGTGGTAAACTGTACTGTTCCTCTAGATACCAGAGCAGCAAACATGTCTACATGTCTGAGCATCACATCCTGATGAATAAGATCTTTGTGATCTTTGGAAAATGTATAATGTTCTTTTGTAACGTATGTGCTAGCTTTGCAACCAACTGGTACCTTGTGATAGTTTCTTCCCAGTTTCAGTTTGCCTTTTATCAGGTCCTTTTCAGTGAGTAGCTAGTTTATTTATATGGCCATACTATCTGGAAGAATCCTTAAAGCGGAATTCCAGCAGTTTTTTTTTTAAACCCTCCCCCCATGAAGTTTGGACCTAAAGCAATAAAAAACAGTATTAGTATTAAATGTAGGTTTTCTAAATGTTTATTTTTTTTTGGAAAGTGACCTAGCTGTCTCCTCTGAGCACACTTCCATCTTCAGTGTGCGCATGTGAAGCCCACTGGTATCGCCTTTCTGGGATACAGTAGTACTGGATACCCAGCATGCACCTCCCAATCTCACACATGCACATAAACTAAAAAGCGTGGCCCACTCATTGTTGCCTTGCATTGCGTCATTTCCTCTTTGGAAATAACGCAATGCTACCAGCGGAGGATGCCCATTGACTCCTAGGATTGAGGAAACTCATATCCCAGGAGCCAATGTGCTGCTGGAAATGACAAGGTAGACCAGAAGAGGAGCATTCCCCTGTGCAAAAAAGGTAAATAGACTACAGAAAAAAATTCCATATTGGCATTGTAAAGCGATAAGGAATGGGGGAGGAGGGCGCAAAGTTCAAAATGTGGGTGGAACTCCACTTTAAGTTATCAGTGCCTGTTAAATTATTAGGGAAATAAATCAACATTGCACCATAGTCTGTATTTACCATTTCTATCATTGTACTTGTAATTGTAATGGTAATCATTGTACTGTAATTGTTATACATGCTCACCTTAAATTAAAGTACTTGTGAGAAGGCAGAGGGTGGTGTTGTGTTGGAATGTATGTTTCTCTTCTTGCATAGCTTTCACCTAAGCATCCCATATTACATGTGACCATGTGACCCAATTATTACATTTTATGCAAACAATTCATGTATTAGTATACTGTTTTGGCATCTAATTTTAGGGACACATATTTTTAGCAAGGACAGCTTACTGATAATATTCACTTACTGAGTTTTAGCCTTAACACAATCTCTAAAACTAACCTTAGATCTCACGAGCGGAATGTCCGTCAGAAAAAGTCCGATGGGAGCTTTTCATCGTATTTTCCGACCTTGTGTATGCCCCATCGGACTTTTTCTGTCGAAAATTCTGACGGACTTAGATAGTGAACATGTTCTAAATTTTTCTGACGGAACTAATTAGTATTGGGAAACCCAGTCGTCTGTATGCTGTTCCGACGTACCAAAAACGACGCATGCTCAAAAGCAAGTACGAGACGGAAGTGCTCGGTCTGGTAAAACTAGCATTCTTAATGGAGATAGCACATTCCTTACACTGCAAATTCTGTGATCTTTTAATGCAGCGCATTCTTTTGTGCTTTATAATGCTAGAAGAATGAACTTGTTTTGCTGTTGATATTTACACAGAGTTCTCACAAACGTATTTCTTTATTATTTCTTGTGATCTCATGAATAATCTTTTATTATTTTAAAGCCAGATCTCCAGAATAATGTTTTGAAATATTTTTTATAGTCATGTTTTTTTAGAATTTTTTATTTCATCAAGATCTCCTTTTTTTGGATTATTGCAAAATTATTTTCTACTGATCTCCATAATATCTTTTTTTTTATTTTGGTGTGTCAAGTTACACAATAACATTATTATCTTGTATTTTGTAACCTCAAGGAGGTTGGTTGGTGTCCCTTGTTAATTTGACATTGTATTCTTGAAATGTACCTGCATACTCACAAACAATCTGTTCTATTTTTATAAAAACACATAGGCAAGTATTTTCAGAAAATAAACTATCCATTTATTCAGGGTAACAAAATAAAGAGGAAGGTAATGCTGGAGAAACGTTTGGAATTTGCGAAGCCTTTTGGCCACCGGGCACACATCAAGTCTGTTGAAACAAAAATTGTTATCTTGAGCACATCAAGTCTGTTGAAACAAAAATTGTTATCTTGAGGAGTCCATATAATTTGGAGCCCAATCTGGTCCAGGACTCCCAGAGATCAGGACCAGCAGCAGATGACATATATGTCCCCAGGCTGTGGTACTATACCAGCCTGCGTCTTCTGTCAGACCAGACTGAACCCAGGTCATCACTTTCTTCTCTTACCTGCAGCCTTCCCTCCACGCTTCCCTGTAGCCTTCCCTGCAGCCTTCTTTGAAGGCTGTGGCTCTGGTAGTGGACTTGTGGCAGGAGGAGGAGGAGGATGGGTGAGATCATATATGTGGCTGTTTTCTGTCAGCTGGCCCATCAACCCCTCAAAAATAATTGCCTCATAGAGGAAGCGTTGGCCCTCCTCCAATTTCAACAATCTTGTGGCTAGATAGCAGCCATAAGCCTCTTCAGTGTTGGGTTGGCTTCTGAGGACATCACTCGCTTACTTAAAGCAGGCCCAATGCTGCCTCCTCTGTTCTCCTCCCCTTCCTGGGCCTTTTTGTTTGAAGGCAGAGGGGAAGCACCTGGGATTGGGTGAGGCTCCTACTGGGGCCAGCCACCTCCTGGCTGACACTGGGCCCGCCCACCTCCTGGCTGTCATTGGGCACCACCACCTCCTGGCTGACACTGGGCACAGCCACCTCCTGGCTGACACTGGGCACAGCCTCCTCCTAGCTGCCTCCTGGCTGAGCTCATACTGTGTATAATAAAGGGACATAGTTTGAGTTTTTGCTTCATCAATAACACTCAATTTTTAGCTCATCACTTGCAAATTGAATGTTAATAAATAGAAAAGACTATCATTCTGACCCCAGCATTTTTCATTCTTGTCCCAATCAATTTTGGCCACTACTGTCTATTGATATGTAAATGACTTTCTTTTAAATCATTAATTAGTTGTCAATTATAACATCTAGTTGACATCAATAATATTAGGACAATAAATATGTAGTAAAATAATGTACCTGGCTCCAGCTGGGCGCATCCACTTCTTCCAGGATGGAAGGCCCAGGTTGTTCCTCGTCAGCCTCTGCTGGGGTTGAGGGAAAGGTGGAGGGAAGACTGTAGGGAAGGGTAGAAAGTGATTCCCTGGCTTCAGTCTGGTTGTCCAGAAACCACAGTTTGTTGAAGTACCACAGCCTGGGTACATACACTTGCGCTGCTGATGCTCCTGATCTGAGTGATTTCTGGATCTTATTATGCTCCTTCTTAAACATATTCCTCAAGATCCCAATTTTACTTTCCAAAAACTTGATGGTTGCATCTGAGACTCGAGGCTTCACAAATTCCAGAAGTTTCTCCAGCAATGCCCTCCTAGCTTGTTTATTATAATATAAGGTGTTTTTCACCTCCCACAAATTCCTCATCTCCCTGTATCTGTCTATGAAACTGGCCATGAATTCTGGGTCCATAAAGTGATTCATTTTTGCTGTAAGACAATACACAAGACAAAAACACTAATGTCAGCCTAAACTCTCATTATCATATCCCAATATAGGCCTCAATCTTGAAGCAGTATAGGCCACTGTGATGGGCCAAGTTCAAATTTTACCTTCGTTTAGGATGCTCACCACTTCCGTTCGTCCTTCCTCCACACACAGATCGTACGTACGACACATGCGTGTTAGCTTATTATAGACTGCGCATGCATGAAACTCCGCCCGTGTCGCCTGCCCCTGACGTTCTTTCTCGAATATTCCCCGCCCCTTCTCTCTTCGGCGCGCAGTAGGAGCAACATGGTGGATAAAGAGCAGGTGTGTGAAAATTATTTCAGTAATGAGGAGGAGGAAAGCCCGAAGCCTGAAAAGATACAATCCCGGAGGAGATTTAAGGCCTCCAATATGGCCTTTGAAGAGATGGTGGAGATGGTGAACATCTTGCCGAGGAACGACTATGATAGGAAGCATGGACTGTACCTAAACCCTAATTTGCGAAAGGCCAAGATCATGAAGAAAGTTGTGAAGAGTTTTGGGGTATGACGCTCCAAGGAGCAAATAAGGAAACGCTGGTCTGACCTGAAACTGAGGGAGCCGGATCAGTATAGAAGAATAAAGAGAGTGCTTCTAAAAAGTAAGTACTTGTCATGTGTTCCTATCATTATTATTACTTTCATGCTGCGCCATGTACTTTTCTTTACTATTGTACAGTTTAAAATGGCAAATTTCATGTTCGTGGGCACCGTAATCGGTCGTAGTTCGATCATTATTCGCTCATTAAATACGACGGTTTGAGCAGATTCAGGTTAAATACATTTGGTCATTCTTATTTGTATAAAATTAAGTTTTGTACATTGCTGTCTAGATGTGTTTGTAACTAGAATGAAATGCAAGTTTGATTCAGTGTAATGTAAGGAGAGGACTGTCATGGTTATGCAATAGAGTTTCTCTGTTAGCTTACCTGTCTCCATGTGTTCATCTCTAAAGACCAGCTGCCTCTCACCTTTTATAACCTCTCCTCTAACATGGCCCCACCCCAGGCCCTATCAGGGAACCCTATATTAACCTGTGCACTGCAAGCCAGCAGTGCTGATCAACCATTGTGTGTTAGCGTTTGTGTGTACTTGCTGTGTTTCCTATATTTGATTCCAGTTACCGACTTTGGCCTGTTCTTAACTATTCCTGTCTGCTCGTGACCCTGACCTTTGGCGTGTCCCCAACCATCCCTCTTTGCCTGTGACCCTGATCCTTGGTGTGAACTCTGTTGTCCTTGTCTGCTTGTGGCCCCGGACCTTGGCTTGTCCCTTACTTTCCTTGTTGTTCCAGCTGGCTGCCTCCTTCCTCTTCTCCTGTAGTCTACCATGAGCCAGACTGCAGCGCAGTCCGTCCTTACCACTAAAGGCTCTGGTGAACACCTTCTGGCTCTTAGACTCTGCACCCTTGGGAATCTATGCTCTAGCTCCCAGTGGGATCTGTGTCAGTGATCCAGTAGACCTGCTTCCTGAACCTCCCAGGGTTCAATCCGCAGCAGTCAGTCCTAGGGTCCACTACCCAGCGGTGCACTTCTGACTCCTACAGAGTGCATCTGTCACCTAGCCTCAAGGTGACCTGACAAGGACACTCAGCAGCTGTTTACACATCTGGACTCAGGAGCACTAGTGTGGAACACAAGAACAAACTTTTTAAGGTGTCCCACACAGGTGCTCCAGTGGATACTCTGGGTGTCTCCATGTGTTAAAATTGTCACAAAAAGGTAAGTATGCCAGCTTTGGTAAGGTAAAAAATCATGTCTTCAGCTTGGAACTCTGCCCAAAACAGACAATTGTACCCCACTTCCCAGCAATGTTTCATATTCCTAGTTCTGGACTCAAATATCTGTGTGCTAAGTATACCTTTGGTTTCATTCTCATAGGGGAGAAAAGACCGGAGGACACCACTCAGAGGACATCAGGGACCCCCCATATCACCAAGAAGGGGAAATCTGCCCAAGACCCCCCGAGGATCTGGAGGAAGGGAAGTGGGCAAAATTGTAACCCAAACAGGTGAGTGTCTGATACCCCAGCTTCAGGTAATCTATGTATGCCTGCATATTTATAATACATGTTTTTTAACCAATTTTTAGGTGATGTGCTGGTTGTTGAAGAGCAAGCTGAACCTTTCATAAGTGACAGCGCCCAAAGGCTCATCCACGACATCATGGTGTGGAATAGGGATGAGCCGAACACCCCCCTGTTCGGTTCGCACCAAAACATGCGAACAGGCAAAAAATTTGTTCGAACACGCAAACACCGTTAAAGTCTATGGGACACGAACATGAACAATCAAAAGTGCTAATTTTAAAGGCTTATATGCAAGTTATTGTCATAAAAAGTGTTTGGGGACCTGGGTCCTGCCCCAGGGGACATGGATCAATGCAAAAAAAGTTTTAAAAACTGCCGTTTTTTCGGGAGCAGTGATTTTAATAATGCTTAAAGTGAAACAATAAAAGTGTAATATCCCTTTAAATTTTGTACCTGGGGGGTGTTTATAGTATTCCTGTAAAGGGGCTCATGTTTCTCGTGTCTGACAGCAAAATTACATTTCAAAGGAAAAAAAGTCATTTAAAAGGGGGAACCCCGGCCAAAATTTAAAAAAAAAATGATGTGGGGGGTTCCCTTAAATTCCATACCAGACCCTTCAGGTCTGGTGTGGAAATTAAGGGGAACCCCGCGCCAAAATAAAAAAAACGGTGTGGGGTCCCCCCAAAAATCCATACCAGACCCTTATCCGAGCACGCAACCTGGCAGGCCGCAGGAAAAGAGAGGGGGGCGAGAGAGCACCCCCCCTCCTGAACCGTACCAGGCCACATGCCCTCAACATTGGGAGGGTGCTTTGGGGTAGCCCCCCAAAACACCTTGTCCCCATGTTGATGAGGACAAGGGCCTCATCCTCACAACCCTGGCCGGTGGTTGTGGGGGTCTGCGGGCGGGGGGCTTATCGGAATCTGGAAGCCCCCTTTAAAAAGGGGACCCCCAGATCCCGGCCCTCCCCCTGTGTAAAATGGTAAGGGGGTGGTACTTGTACCCCTACCATTTCACTAAAAAACTGTCAAAAATGTTAAAAATGACAAGAGACATTTTTTGACAATTCCTTTATTTAAATGCTTCTTCTTTCTTCTATCTTCTATCTTCCTTCATCTGCTTCTTCTTCTGGTTCTTCTGGTTCTTCCTGCGGTGTTCTCGTCCAGCATCTCCTCCTCGGCGTCTTCTTCCCTTCTTCTCCTCGGGCCGCTCCACATCCATGGCATGGAGGGAGGCTCCCGCTCTTCTCTTCATCTTCTTCTCTTCATCTTCTTGTCTTCATCTTCTTTTCGGGCCGCTCCGCATCCATGCTGGCATGGAGGGAGGCTCCCGCTGTGTGACGCTTCTCCTCTTCTGACGGTTCTTAAATAACGGGGGCGGGGCCACCCGGTGACCCTGCCCCCTCTGACGCACAGTGACTTGATGGGACTTCCCTGTTGTGTCCCCCCCTCTTTTCCTGCGGCCTGCCAGGTTGCGTGCTCGGATAAGGGTCTGATATGGATTTTTGGGGGGACCCCATGCTGTATTTTTTTTTTAATTTTGGTGCGGGGTTCCCCTTAATATCCATACCAGACCTGAAGGGCCTGGTATGGAATTTAGGGGGACCCCCACGTCATTTTTTTTTACATTTTGGCCAGGGTTCCCCTTAATATCCATACCAGACCTGAAGGGCCTGGAATGGAATTTAGGGGGACCCCCCACGTATTTTTTTTTTAAATTTTGGTTCGGGGTTCCCCTGTGGGGAATTCCATTGCAATAATAGCCGCGAGTAGTTTTAAATTACTTTTTTTTCCTTTGAAATGTCATTGCTGTCAGACTGTTCTAAACATGGGAAACATGCGCCCCTTTACAGGCATACTATAGACACCCCCCAGGTATGAAATTTAAAGGAATATTTCACTTTTATTGTTTCACTTTAAGCATTATTAAAATCACTGCTCTAGAAAAAACAGCTGTTTTTAAAACTTTTTTCTGCATGTACATGTCCCCTGGGGCAGGACCCAGGTCCCCAAACACTTTTTATGACAATACCATGCATGTAAACCTTTAAAAATTAGCACTTTTGATTTCTCCCATAGACTTTTAAAGGGTGTTCTGTGGCATTCAAATTTGCTGCGAACACCCCAAATTGTTCGCTGTTCGGCGAGCTTGCGAATAGCCCATGTTCGAGTCGAACATGAGTTTGACTCGAACTCGAAGGTCATCCCTAGTGTGGAATGGTGAAACAGACATTATAAGGAAGAAACTGAATGTTATGGAACAACAAATGAAGAACATGATAGATGTTGCTGGGGAGAATATAAATTGCTTTCACATCCCATTCATTTTCCCATTTGTTGGACTAAACCAAATTTTTTTTGTACATTTTAAAAGCCAGATTTTTGAAGATGCACACGGTGTGTCAACATGTGCTATCTGCCATCAGGGGATCTCAATGTACGCGTTTTGTGGGTGCAACCCCTTCCTCGTAACTCTAGTAGGTGAGAGGAAGGGGTTGCACCCCCAAAACACGTCCATTGATCACCCATGATGGGAGATAGCACATGTTGACATTAGGCATGGGATCAGGAGGGAAATACCCATTTGGACTCCCAATTTGTGTACATCTTCAAAATTTGGCTTTTACAGGGCTGACATCACCTCATCTGATGAAGGCAATAACAAGACATTTTTGACACTATAATGTCTGATATTGCCTTCAGTTTTTATACGTTGAACTTTGTAAGTTCCAGAGTTGTGTATGTTATGTTTTAAAACATGCCTGTTTCTAAAAAAAAAAAATTGAGAAAAAAAACAACTATTTTTCTAAAAAATGTAATAACGCACATGTGAATGCGCACAGAGTAAACATTTTGATAATCAACAATGTGTGGCTTCTTCTTTCAATGCTCAATACCAGTTTTGTAAGTAATTTTGTGTTTACAGTGACAATGGGGCTTATTTACTAAAAGAAAATCCACTTGGCACTACAAGTGCACTAGGAGAACCTAGGAGACAGCCAAAAAGAAACACAAGCAATAAAGAAAATGCAAGATTTTATCAGATATAATGTTTTTATTTGTAAAAAAATATTTAGACATTGTCTGGCATTGCAATGGCCCCCCTAGCCGTAAAATAATTAACATATTTCTCCCAAACTTCATGGGCGCTTTGGGGTGCCAAGCCAGGACGGCCAGTACCCAGGTCTGTCAGGGTTTTAGCAGGAAGTCCTGCCTCAGGCCCAAATGAGGCTATATAATTGTGTGCATTTTTGCGTAAAAAGTTGTGCAAGATGCAGCAGCATAAGATTATGTGGTTCAGTTTGTAGTCCGCCATGTGTATGGCTGTCAGAAACAGGAGGAACCGGCTGGCCATTATCCCGAAGGCATTCTCAATGACTCTTCTTACTCTGGCCAGCCGGTAGTTAAAAACCCTCCTCTTCGGGGAGAGGGTCCTCTGAGGGAATGGCCTCATCAGGTGCTCGCTCAGACCGAATGCTTCATCAGCAATAAAGACAAACGGGAGTCATTCAACGTTGTCCGCATCAGGTGGCAATCCCAGGCCACAACTCTCGAGACGTTAGTAAAACTCCATCTGTGCAAAGACTCCTCCATCCGACATCCGTCCATTCTTCCCCACGTCCACAAAGAGGAACTCATATTGTGCTGACACCACCGCCATTAACACTATACTATTAAACCCCTTAGGCCTGCGAAGAGCGAGCTGAAAATCAGAAACGAGCAGACAAGAAGACACTGAAAAAACAGATACAAACCCACAAGCACAAACTGAAGAGCAGTAACGGACTGAAAAGCACGAAAGCTGAAAAGCGTGAATCGTCTCTCACCAACTTCTACTAACATGAGATAAACACGAGATTAGCAAAAGGAGACCAAAGGGTGGTGCACTCGCTATTGCACTTCCTTTTTCTAGTCCCGTCGTTCACCGCGTTCTGGACGGTCGGAATTTGGTCGACTTTGGTTTGACCATGTGTAGGCAAGACCGCTTGAGCAGAATTCCATCGGAGTTCCGTCTGAGAAACCTTCGGAGTTTATTCCAACGGCAAAACTGGTTGTGTGTACGTGGCATTAGCCTAAACCTGATATAGGTTTTAACCTGAACCCAACCTCTAAACTCAACCCTCAACGTGAACACCGAACACTAATTCAAACCTCTGAGGAAACTTTAACCTGATGAGCAAGCACATATAAACAAGAAAACACAATTTTGTCCAGTGGAATTAACTAAAAAGTCCATAAAGTGAACTATTGCTTTATAGGAAGTAGCAAATACTTATCTTCCTTGCACTTCCCCTTAGCTCTCATTCAACTCTGGACAGCCTGAGCAATAAGCGGCGTTCATCATATTGTTCATCCTTCAAAAAAGCCTTTTAATTTGAGTTATGTGGGCTAGAACTTAATTTTATTTGTTTCATACTGTTTGCATATATATCTTTATCATCCTACTTTAACTCCCTGTGCATCCCCTGGGAAGGAAAGTGAGCTTTGTATGTTGGTCAGGGTTCAATTGATTTGTATAGTGCTGTCAGTTATTACACTGAAAATACCCATGTGAAGGGAGACCTTAGAGACAAATTTCAGGCTAGTGTGAGTCCCGGACCAGACTGTATTGTAAACTGCAACATAAACTAGAGGGATATCAAGAGCCTGGCTGACATGGGTGCCTAGATCACAGGACTGGCTGAACAAAATTACCAATCATTTGGCAGTTTTCCTGTAAGTTAGCATTAAATTGTCACAGAGAGAAATGCGATTATAAAGATAAATATTCTAATGCCCTGTACACACGGTCGGATTTTCCGACGGAAAAAGTGCGATCATATTGTGTTGTCGGAAATTCCGATCGTGTTTGGGCTCCATCGGACTTTTTCCGGCGGAATTTCCGACAAACAAAGTTTAAGAGCAGGATATAAAATTTTCCAACAACAAAATCCGATTGGTTAAATTCTGATTGTGTGTACACAAATCCGACGCACAAAGTGCCACGCATGCTCAGAATAAATTAAGAGACGAAAGCCATTGGCTACTGCCCCGTTTATAGTCCCGACATACGTGTTTTACGTCACCGCGTTCAGAACGATCGGATTTTCCAACAACTTTGTGCGACCGTGTGTATGCAAGACAAGTTTGAGCCAACATCCGTTGGAAAAAATCCATTGATTTTGTTGTCGGAATGTCCGATCAATGTCCGATCGTGTGTACAGGGCATAATAATAACATCAGGGGCAAATAGCTTTCACCTAGAAATGGTATGACATGGTAAAATTTGTGGTGTTCATATAGAAAACACCAATTATTGGTGCCAAAGAAACTTTTTTAAAAGCTGTGAGCCAAAAAGAAATCCATATTTTTTACAGTGCCCTGCAAAAGTATTCACTCCACTTGGCATTTTTAGTTTTTTCTTGCCTCACAACCTGGAATTAACATGGATAGTTTGAGAATTTGCATCATTTACTTTACAGAACATGCCCACAACCTTGAAGATTTTTTTTTTTTTATTGTGAAGCAAACAACAAATAGGACAAAATAGCAGAAAAAGTCAATGTGCATAACTATTCACCTCCCTAAAGTCAATACTTTGTAGAGCCACCTTTTTTGGCTATCACAGCTTCAAGTCGCTTTGGATAAGTCTCTATGAGCTTGCCACATCTTACCACTGGGATTTTTGCCCATTCCTCCTTGGAAAACTGCTCCAGCTCCTTCAAGTTAGATGGTTTGCGCTTGTGAACAGCAATCTTTAAGTCTGACCACAGATTTTCTATTGGATTGAGGTCTAGGCTTTGACTAGGGCATTTCAACACATTTACATCTTTCACCTTAAACCACTCAACTGTTGCTTTAGCAGTGTGTTTGGGGTCATTGTCCTGCTGGAAGGTGAACCTCAGTCCTAGGCTCAAATCACACACAGAGTGGTACAGGTTTTGCTCAAGTATATCCCTGTATTTAGCACCATCCATATTTCCCTCAACTCTGACCGGTTTCCCAGTCCCGACTGCTGAAAAACATCCCCACAGCATGATGCTGCCACCACCATGTTTCACTGTGAGGATGGTGTTCTGTGGGTGATGTGATGTGTTGGGTTTGCGCCAGACAAACCCAAGACAGACGTTTTCTTTGAAGGCCAAAAAGTTAAATTTTAGTCTCATCAGACCAGAGCACCTTCCTTATACATTTTGGGAGTCTCCCATGTGCCTTTTCGCAAACTCAAAATGTGCCATTTTGTTTATTGCTGAAAGTATTGGCTTTCTTCTGGCCACTCTGCCATAAAGCCCAACTCTATGGAGCGTATGGCTTATTGTCGTCCTATGTACAGATACTTCAGTCTCTGTTGTGGAACTCTGCAGCTCCTCCAGGGTTACCTTAGATCTCTGTGCTGCCTCTCTGATTAATGCCCTCCTTGTCCGGTCCATGGGTTTTGGTGTTGGATATTTTTTAATAACCTAACCCTGACTTTTACTTCTCAGCAACATTGTCCCTTACTTGTTTGGAGAGTTCTTTGGTCTTCATGGCAGTGGTTTTGGTTAGTGATGCCTCTTGCTTAGGTGTTGCAGCCTCTGGGGCCTTTCAAAAAGGTGCATATATGTAATGACAGATCATGTGACAGTTAGATTGCACACAGGTGGACATAATTTCACTAATTAGGTGACTTCTGAAGGTAATTGGTTGCACCAGAGCTTTTTATGGGCTTCATAACACAGGGGGTGAATACATATGCACATGCCAATTATCATTTTTTTATTTCTGAAAAATAGTTTTAAGTATATATTTTTCAAATTTTACTTCCCCAACTTAAACTATTGTGTTCTGATCCATCACATATAATTCAGATTAAAAAAACTAAAGGCTGTAACAAAATAGGTAAAAATCCAAGGGGGTGAATACTTTTGGAAGGCACTGTATATTTAACCACTTGCCGACCGCCTCACGACGATATACGTCGGCAGAATGGCACGGGCAGGCAGAATCACGTACCCATACGTGATCCGCCTCCCGCAGGCGGGGGTTCCGATCGGACCCCCCCCCCGGTGCCCGAGGCGGTCGGCTTTTGTCCAGCAGCGATCAGAGTTGAGGGGGAGGCCATCCATTCGTGGCCCCCCTCGCGATCGCCGCCGGCCAATGAAATCATTTCTATGCTGCTGTATGGTAAACAGCAGCAAAGGAAATGATGTCATCTCTCCTCGGCTCTGCATTTTCCGTTCCGGCGCCAAGGAGAGAAGACTGTAATGTGAGTGCACAACACACACACACACAGTAGAACATGCCAGGCACACAAAACACCCCCGACCCCCCCCCAATCCCAACCAATCACCCCCCAATCACCCCTTCCCCTCCGTCACACTGACACCAAGCAGTTTTTTGTTTTTTTTTCTACTGCATGGTGTCAGTTTGTGACAGTTAGTGTGGTAGGGCAGTTAGTATTAGCCTCCTTTAGGTCTAGGGTACCCCCCTAACCCCCCCTAATAAAGTTTTAACCCCTTGATCACCCCCTGTCGCCAGTGTCACTAAGCGATCATTTTTCTGATCGCTGTATTAGTGTCGCTGGTGACGCTAGTTAGTGAGGTAAATATTTAGGTTCACCGTCAGCATTTTATAGCGTCAGGGACCCCCATATACTACCTAATAAAGGTTTTAACCCCTTGATTGCCCCCTAGTTAACCCTTTCAACACTGATCACTATATAACTGTTACGGGTGACGCTGGTTAGTTCGTTTATTTTTTATAGTGTCAGGGCACCCACCGTTTATTACCGAGTAAAGGTTTAGCCCCCTGATCACCCGGCGGTGATATGCGTCGCCCCAGGCAGCGTCAGGTTAGCGCCAGTACTGCTAACACCCACGCACGCAGCATACGCCTCCCTTAGTGGTATAGTATCTGAACGGATCAATATCTGATCCGATCAGATCTATACTAGCGTCCCCAGCAGTTTAGGGTTCCCAAAAACGCAGTGTTAGCGGGATCAGCCCAGATACCTGCTAGCACCTGTGTTTTGCCCCTCCGCCCGGCCCAGCCCAGCCCACCCAAATGCAGTATCGATCGATCACTGTCACTTACAAAACACTAAATGCATAATTGCAGCGTTCGCAGAGTCAGGCCTGATCCCTGCGATCGCTAACAGCTTTTTTGGTAGCGTTTTGGTGAACTGGCAAGCACCAGCCCCAGGCAGTGTCAGGTTAGTGCCAGTAGCGCTAACACCCACGCACGCATCGTACACTTCCCTTAGTGGTATAGTATCTGAACGGATCAATATCTGATCCAATCAGATCTATACTAGCGTCCCCAGCAGTTTAGGGTTCCCAAAAACGCAGTGTTAGCGGGATAAGCCCAGATACCCGCGAGCACTTGCGTTTTGCCCCTCCGCCCGGCCCAGCCCAGCCCACCCAAGTGCAGTATCGATAGATCACTGACACTTACAAAACACTAAACGCATAACTGCAGCGTTCGCAGAGTCAGGCCTGATCCCTGCGATCGCTAACAGTTTTTTTGGTAGCGTTTTGGTGAACTGGCAAGCACCAGTGGCCTAGTACACCCCGGTCATAGTCAAACCAGCACTGCAGTAACACTTGGTGACGTGGCGAGTCCAATAAGTGCAGTTCAAGCTGGTGAGGTGGCAAGCACAAGTAGTGTCCGGCTGCCACCAAGAAGAAGACAAACAGGCCTGTCATGCCCATAGTGCCCTTCCTGCTGCATTCGCCAATCCTAATTGGGAACCACCACTTCTGCAGCGCCCGTAATTCCCCCATTCACATCCCCAACCAAATGCAGTAAGCTGCATGAGAGGCATTTTCTTTATGTCCTCCCGAGTACCCCTACCCAACGAACCCCCCCAAAAAAGATGTTGTGTCTGCAGCAAGCGCGGATATAGGTGTGACACCCGCTATTATTGTCCCTCCTGTCCTGATAATTCTGGTCTTTGCATTGGTGAATGTTTTGAACGCTACCATGCACTAGTTGAGTATTAGCGTAGGGTACAGCATTGCACAGACTAGGCACACTTTCACAGGGTCTCCCAAGATGCCATCGCATTTTGAGAGACCGGGACCTGGAACCGGTTACAGTTATAAAAGTTAGTTACAAAAAAAAGTGTAAAAAAAAAATAAATATATATATATATATATATAAAATTTTAAAAAATAGTTGTCGTTTTATTGTTCTCTCTCTCTCTATTCTCTCTCTATTGTTCTGCTTTTTTTTACTGTATTCTATTCTGCAATGTTTTATTGTTATTATGTTTTATCATGTTTGCTTTTCAGGTATGCAATTTTTTATACTTTACTGTTTACTGTGTTTTATTGTTAACCATTTTTTTGGTACGCCATTCACGACTTTGAGTGGTTATACCAGAATGATGCCTGCAGGTTTAGGTATCATCTTGGTATCATTCTTTTCAGCCAGCGGTCGGCTTTCATGTAAAAGCAATCCTAGCGGCTAATTAGCCTCAATAGACCCCAATTTTTTCAAAAAAGTGTACCTGTCACTACCTATTGCTATCATAGGGGATATTTACATTCACAGAGATAACAATAAAAATTATTTAAAAAAAAAATGAAAGGAACGGTTTAAAAATAAGATAAAAAAGAAAAAAAAAAAAAAAAGAAGAAAAAAAAAAAGCACCCCTGTTGCCCCCTGCTCTCACGCTAAGGCGAACGCAAGCGTCAGTCTGGCGTCAAATGTAAACAGCAATTGCACCATGCATGTGAGGTATCACAGCGAAGGTCAGATCGAGGGCAGTAATTTTAGCAGTAGACCTCCTCTGTAAATCTAAAGTGGTAACCTGTAAAGGCTTTTAAAGGCTTTTAAAAATGTATTTAATTTGTTGCCACTGTACGTTTGTGCGCAATTGTAAAGTATGTCATGTTTGGTATCCATGTACTTGGCCTAAGATCATCTTTTTTATTTCATCAAACATTTGGGCAATATAGTGTGTTTTAGTGCATTAAAATTTAAAAAAGTGTGTTTTTTCCTCAAAAAATGCGTTTGAAAAATCGCTGCGCAAATACTGTGTAAAAAAAAAAAATTAAACACCCACCATTTTAATCTGTAGGGCATTTGCTTTAAAAAATATATAATGTTTGGGGGTTCAAAGTAATTTTCTTGCAAAAAAAAATAATTTTTTAATGTAAACAAAAAGTGTCAGAAAGGGTTTTGTCTTCAAGTGGTTAGAAGAGTGGGTGATGTGTGACATAAGCTTCTAAATGTTGTGCATAAAATGCCAGGACAGTTCAAACCCCCCCCCCAAATGACCCCATTTTGGAAAGTAGACACCCCAAGCTATTTGCTGAGAGGCATGTCGAGTCCCTGGAATATTTTATATTGTGACACAAGTTGCGGGAAAGAGACAATTTTCTTTTTTTTGCACAAAGTTGTCACTAAGTGATAATTTTGCTCAAACATGCCATGAGAATATGTGAAATTACACCCCAAAATACATTCTGTTGCTTCTCTGAGTACGGGGATACCACATGTGTGAGACTTTTTGGGAGCCTAGCCGCCTACGGGACCCGGAAAACCAAGCACTGCCTTCAGGCTTTCTAAGGGTGTAAATTTTTGATTTCACTCTTCACTGCCTATCACAGTTTCGGAGGCCATGGAATGCCCAGGTGGCACAACCCCCCCCCCAAATGACCCCATTTTGGAAAGTAGACACCCCAAGCTATTTGCTGAGAGGTATAGTGAGTATTTTGCAGACCTCACTTTTTGTCACAAAGTTTTGAAAATTGAAAAAAGAAAAAAAAAAAAGTTTTTTCTTGTCTTTCTTCATTTTCAAAAATAAATGAGAGCTGTAAAATACTCACCATGCCTCTCAGAAAATAGCTTGGGGTGTCTACTTTCCAAAATGGGGTCATTTAGGGGGGGGGGTTTGTGCCATCTGGGCATTTTATGGCCTTCAAAACTGTGATAGGTAGTGAGGAGTGAAATCAAAAATGTACGCCCTTAGAAATCCTGAAGGCGGTGATCGGTTTTCGGGGCCCCGTGCGCGGCTAGGCTCCCAAAAAGTCCCACACATGTGGTATCCCCGTACTCAGGAGAAGCAGCTGAATGTATTTTGGGGTGCAATTCCACATATGCCCATGGCCTGTGTGAGCAATATATCATTTAGTGACAACTTTTTGTAATTTTTTTTTTTGTCATTATTCAATCACTTGGGACAAAAAAATTAATATTCAATGGGCTCAACATGCCTTTCAGCAATTTCCTTGGAGTGTCTACTTTCCAAAATGGGGTCATTTGGGGGGGGGGGGGTTTGTACTGCCCTGCAATTTTAGCACCTCAAGAAATGACATAGGTAGTCATAAACTAAAAGCTGTGTAAATTCCAGAAAATGTACCTTAGTTTGTAGACGCTATAACTTTTGCGCAA
Organism: Lithobates clamitans; assembly: GCA_037952925.1. Classification (NCBI taxonomy): domain Eukaryota; kingdom Metazoa; phylum Chordata; class Amphibia; order Anura; family Ranidae; genus Lithobates; species Lithobates clamitans. Next base: position 1,415,333 of record JBBGZY010000398.1, read on the forward strand.
ACCAATAAATATACGCTTATTGACATTTTTTTACCAAAGACATGTGGCCGAATACATTTTGGCCTAAATATATGACTAAAATTGAGTTTATTGGATTTTTTTATAACAAAAAGTAAAAAATATCATTTTTTTTCAAAATTTTCGGTCTTTTTCCGTTTATAGCGCAAAAAATAAAAAACGCAGAGGTGATCAAATACCATCAAAAGAAAGCTCTATTTGTGGGAAGAAAAGGACGCAAATTTGGTTTGGGTACAGCATTGCATGACCGCGCAATTAGCAGTTAAAGCGACGCAGTGCCAAATTGTAAAAAGTTCCCTGGTCAGGAAGGGGGTAAATCCTTCCGGGGCTGAAGTGGTTAAAGAGTAGGGATGAGCTTCAAGTTCGAGTCGAACTCATGTTCGACTCGAATATCGGCTGTTTACCATTTCTCCGAACAGCAAACAATTTGGAGTTGTTCGCGGCAAATTCGAAAGCCGCGGAACACCCTTTAAAAGTCTATGGGAGAAATCAAAAGTGCTAATTTTAAAGGCTTATATGCATGGTATTGTCATAAAAAGTGTTTGGGGACCTGGGTCCTGCCCCAGAGGACATGGATCAATGCAAAAAAAAGTTTTAAAAACTGACGTTTTTTCAGTATTCTCATTACCTGTAAATATTCAGTACTTATATATTTACTTATTGTGTATTTTAGCCAAATTTTTGTATATGGAGTACTGTTACCCTTTGAAGAATTGTGGGGGAAATTTAATCCACCAACATGTATGCATTTTTCTATATGCAGTTGAGGCATGCAGTGATAGCGCAGGGTAGATCATTTGAGTGGACTTTGTCCCCAATGCCCTTGTTCACACTGATCAGAGAAGCAGAGACGTCTAAAGGTTTTATATCACAATGCGATATGTTACTTTAATCTTTTCTGCAAAAATACCCTCTTAAAGTGCTGGAGAAGTGGGAGGGGGATGTTGGCCTGCTTTCGGGTGATCATTGGGAGGAAGCCCTACAGTCAGTTGTGACAAGTTCCTTAAATGTGACGCAGAGGTTAACCCAGTTGAATATTCGTTTGAGGCTCTACCTCACGCCTCATAGACTGCATGTTGTGGGCCTGCTGCCTACTTCAATATGCTCTAGATCAGTTGTTCTCAACTCCTGTCCTCAGGACCCACCAACAGGCCAGGTTTGCAAGATAACCAAAATACATCACAGGTGATATAATTTGCTGCTCAGTGATTGCAGTATTCTGATCTGCATCTCCCCAAGGCAATACTTAAAGTCTGGCCTGTTAGTGGGTCCTGAGGACAGGAGTTGAGAACCACTGCTCTAGATGCAAGCAGGATCACAGAGACCTTATACACTTATTGTGGAGTTGTCCCAAGCTACATATGTATTGGAAAGGGGTGGTGGACACTTTGAACAGGGTCTTCCAAGTTTCTTTACACTTGGGTCCCAAATCTTGCCTACTTAGCATATTGGATGAATTTGACTGGGAAAATCACACTAGAGAGGCAGTTGTGAGAACCTTATTCTTGGCAAGTAAGCTTATAATGGTGCACTGGAAGTCAGAAAACCCTCCTACAGTCAAGGAGTGGATTGCTGCAGTGGGCAATACTTTGCAAATGGAAAAACAAATTTACCAACACAGAGGATGTTCACGTAAATATGAAAAACTATGGGCCCCAGGGTTGGATGTCCCTGGGCTTTCTCTGGCTGATCTAGTCATGGACAGGCTATTAGGATTGAATTGTGTAAAAATTACTAAAGCGCTGATGTGAATGATTGTATCAAATTGTGAAACAAAAATTATATTAAGATGAACAAATGATAGTGACTGCTATTATTGTGTTATGTGCTAATATCACAAAAAAATAAATATATAAAAAGTTAATAAAGCGCTACCATCAACCTTAATATAGCACAGTGATCCAATAAATAACGAGATCCAATAAAGTTGTGATCCTGTAAAGAATAAATGAACTAATCATATATCAGTGTCCAGTAAACCACACTAGATATAAATTAATTACTGTTCTTCCAAAGTGCTTGTAAATTTCTAGAGATGCTGGGAAAAAGTCAAATACCACTAATTTGTAAGATAAAACACACAAGGACAACGATACCCAAATGATCAGGTGTGTAGTCTCTGATGTTGTTCACATGTGGTGGATTGCTTTCATACCTTCATTGCTTTCAATCCTTCATAGATCGATATTGCTCGAATAAAAGAAAGAACATACCTCATTGCGCAAATAAATAAACTAAAAACGACATGTGGGTAATAAAACACAATTGCACTCACACATGCCCCGCAATAAGATCGCATTTAAGAAGGTCAGTTGCATATATTGAGACAGTCTCCTCACTTAGCTTTTTTCTTGCTCACACAGCACTGAGGTTACTGGCTCCTCCACTGAATAAAGGTATTAAAAGCAATACACCACATGTGAACAACATCAGAGACTACACACCTAATCATTTGGGTATCATTGTCCTTGTGTGTTTTATCTTACAAATGAGTGGTATTTGACTTTTTTCCCAGCATCTCCAGAAATCTACAAGCATTTTGGAAGAACAGTAATTAATTTATATCTAGTGTGGTTTACTGGACACTTATATATGATTAGTTTATTTATTCTTTATAGAATCACATCCTTTATTGGATCACATTATTTATTGGGTCAGTGTGCTATATTAAGGTTGATGGTAGTGCTTTATTAACTTTTTATATATTAGGATTGAATGCTGTATAATTCCTAAATATGGAGATTTACACATGTTGTTTTAATATGTCTAGGTCCGGGATAACAGATTATATGTAAGAGCTGTAGCTACAATGGCTTGTAGGCTGTGGACCAGGGTTCTACTGGCTCTGAATATTACTTGTACTTGAATGTATTGCTTGGCTATGTTGTACTGATTTATTGTTTAATAAAGCTTTTCCTTGGATAAAAAAAGTATATTTACTTATTTACTTACAGTATACTTTATTCATGTTTTTGGGAAGCCTCACAGATTTGTGGTGGTTAAGGAGCTCTATAACATTGTTTCAGTGGAGAGCATAATTGGAATATATAACTGGTCATATTTGTGCAATACCAACAAGAAGGCACATGTTTTTCATACTGAATAAACCATCTACTTCTTGATAATAATTACCTGTTTCATGTTCCCGGTCTGTATACCGTTGGGTAGACATGACTGAACAGCTTATTAGGATATTGTAATTTTGACTTAGACTGTATTCTTGGAAATTTTGTGTAGTGGTATTTTTTTTAAAACTTCACCATATTACAATAATCAAAGTTACACAGTGGCTTCGTAGTTGGTACGTCTGCCTTACAGACCTGGAGCTCCCAGTTTAAATCCAATTTGGGACGTTATCTGCATGAATTTTGCTTGTTCTCCTTATACTTGCTTGGGTTTTTTCCCACACTCCAAAGACTTGTTGTATGTGTGAATATACAGTATGTATTGGAAATAGGGACCTTAGAGTGCAGGGGCTGATGCGAATGTACAGTAACTGCTGTTTAAATTGTCAGCTCTATATACATACCTATAATAAATAAAATAAATAAGTTTCCACCTTGGTCCACTCAATGAAAGATAATACTTTATCATTACTTGTTTTGGAGAGAGTAGGGGAGGATTAGGACCCCTCCTCACTTTCCCTATATATCCTGGTGATCATCGTAAAAGAGAGAGAAAATGACAGTAAATCCAAATTTATAAATTGTTTATAAATTGTTACCAGAACAAGTAGTGAGTCTAAATCTTCTAACTTAAACATTTTTTTTTTTTGGTGACAATAGCCTAGGAGGGGGAATTCTCCTTATTTTGTAGAGGTCTCCTCTAACTTACTTTTGCATTACTGGGAAGGGTTTTAAAAAGTCCCTACTCTATCCAAAAAAAGAAATGTCTTTATGTACACTTTAACCTTAGACACACCAATAAAAGCATGACTATATCATGCAAAAACAATGTAACATGCATATTTTTTTTACCATTTGAACATTTATGAATATAGAAGAAAGATGTATGAAAAGCGTGTATGACCTGCTATTATTTTTTCCAGTGCTAGCCTTGCCCTACGCATATGCTGCAGTGGTCAACTTTCTGCACCCATCACAACATGTTAAAAAAAATGAAGCATGCAAGTTTTCTGTGTTGCTGGGTCACTGATACATGTGCTTTCTACGTAACATTGTTTCCTCTGTATGCTGTAGAGAAGAAACATTGTTCTTTTTTCTCTACAGTGTTAACATGAATGAATTGCCCTAATGTGTAACTTTGTGTGGGTGTGTTGATAGCAATGTCTGATATAAAAGTCTGGGTTTGGTGACCTTGTGTTTACGTCTGTGTGGGAACCAAGAGGATCATTATAGAGATAGGACAGTATAAGATAAAGTGTTTTCATTATCGCATACAGTGTTTTCATTACTTAATGTAATTTGTTTTTTTTTTTTACTATTGAAACTCATAGTGCTGACCCTCACCATCCCCAGTCTGAGTTCTACCACAGAGGGGATTACAAATACTAATATAAATACAAGTTGAACTACTTAAACTAGGCATATCTAACAATCATTTGTAATGACTAATGCACATAACTGCATAAATTGATGTTTTTATGTATCTGCCTCGAGTTCAGTTTTAAAGTAAACTTGTCTTGAGACAAGCATGGGGGCTTCCGCTACTGACCTCCTTCTGAAAATGCTTGCTCTTCAAGAGAACACACTCGCTTGTAACATTAGTAGTCTTGCTCATCCTTGCTGGATCCAAACATATTTGTAATCCATATTTCAAAAAGCTATAGGAAAACAGAGAGAGCCCTGGATTGCCAGAAAATAACTTTTTAAATAGAAATATAAAAACAAGCAATTGCACTTTACGAAAAAAACAACTTTGATTCAAGAATATAAGTAGGCTGGGACCCAGATAGATGTCACGGTCCCATCAGTACAGATAGGAAACTCCTCCACCTCCTTATTACCAGGATGCATTTTAGGAAGGAAGCAAAGTCACCAGCCGTCCAAATAAATGTGTTTCACATATTTATTGTAAAGACAGCATCACATAATGCACTTCTTATGTGAAACACGTGAAATTCATTTATTTGAAGATCTGGTGACTTCGCATCTTTGCAATTTGGCTCTGACACAGCACCATCCATGGCATTTGCTTTGAGCACCCATCATTACAGGCTTGAGTACTGTGAGAGTGCAGTTTCAATCTGGACTTTAAAATCAATTTAAGGGAGACGCCACAGAAAATATAACTCCTAATAAAATAAATAAATAAGGAGAGCTCAACCTAACAGCCTGGAGAAGAAAATCTGTCAACAACACATTTCTGGATCCAACCCCTTTATCTCACTATTAAAGAAGCTTTGCCCCAAAAGGGCTCAGTAGCAAATAGCTTTTTTCTCCAGGCTTTCTTATTGGGTCTTCTGTCTTGTAATATGGTCAATGTAATTCCTTCTGTTCTCTACAGTAAGGATAGAGGTAGGGATTTTTTCATTTATCTGTTAAATCTTACTGGTTACTAACTTGCTTAAACACTTGAATCACAGTTGTTTTATATTAAGTGCAATCACTTTTTGGTATTTCCATTAAAATTGTGTTTTTTTTTGTGTGCATACTTTGATGTGCCATGTGGTTTGAAAATGCTAGCTGCTTGACTGTTGTTACAACCCACTGGCTTTAACACTTTTAAAACTGGCTTTAAAGCTGAACTATGGAAGCAAACATCTTTATTCAAATACATTCTACAATAGCCACAAAGGATATAAATCTGCTTTGTGCTTCAAATACTTTGCAAACCAAGATATTACCTTGTCATCAGAGTGGTTATATCATCACTGGGCAGTAAATTGTCTGTGCAGAGAACTGAGTTGTAGGTGCGACCAAGCACATCAACCCACTACAGGCTGCCTATAGAAAACTACAGGGTGTCTGATATGAGACCATACACATTTCACAAGCAGTGAGAACAGCAGTGGCAGGTCTTTATTGAAAGCTTCTGTACAGAAGCAAAGTGCATTAGTTGCTTCATGTTGGATTACCACACAGATCTGGAATAAGTACAGAAAGGCCATGAAGATTAAGGTAAGAATATGGCTCTTGTATTTCGACAGACTTTGTTTAGTCCAGATTTCAGCTTTATCCCTTTTGCTGCTAGAGCCATCTTTTTAAAACAAAATTCTTTATTTATAGCAAAGACAAGTAGAGACAACATTGTAATATACAATTTATATTCATACATATACGTTGTAGCAAAAACTAGGGTTTTCTCTTAGAACCATATGCCTGGCAGAAATGCAAACATCATATAAACTGAGAAAAAGATTCTAGGAGATAGAGGTTGCTGATTTTGTACGTTTGCCCACTGATAAAGAAATGATCAGTCTATAATTTTAATGGTAGGTTTATTTTAACAGTGAGAGACAGAGCAACAAACAACAAAAAAATCCAGAAAACCCCATTTCAAAAAAGTTATAAATTGATTTGCACTTTAATGAGTGAAATAAGTATTTGACCCCTTGGCAAAACATGACTTAGTACTTAGTGGCAAAACCCTTGTTGGGAATCACAGAGGTCAGACGTTTCTTGTAGTTGGCCACCAAGTTCGCACACATCTCAGGATGGATTTTGTCCCACTCCTCTTTGCAGATCCTGCCCAAGTCTTTAAGGTTTTGAGGCTGACGTTTAGTAACTCGAACCATCAGCTCCCTCCATATATTTTCTGTGGGATTAAGGTCTGGAGACTGGCTAGGCCACTCCAGGACCTTAAAGCAGAGTTGCAGCCATTTTTGTATTTAATAAAAGTCAGCAGCTACAAAAAGTATAGCTGTTGACTTTTAATAAACACACACTCACCTGTCCCAGGGTCCAGCAATGCGGTCACCTGAAGCATTGGTTCCCTCCCCCGCCTCTCCCCAGCACTGGCATCACTACTGTGGGCACCTGGCTGTGAGAGCTTGCGGCTTCACAGCCGGGCGCGCACTGCACATGTGCGAATCATGCTGCGCGTCCTGAATGGCCAAGCAATCTTCTGGGACCTGTGACGTGTCCCAGAAGATTGCAGGGATGGAGGGGCTGCCTAGTTGGCCCAAGTGGGAGCTGGGTAGAAGGAGGTTCTCACTCAAGATTTGATGGTACATGTACCCCCGTCCATCGTCCCTTTGATACGGTGAAGTTTTCCTGTCCCCTTAGCAGAAAAACACCTCCAAAGCATAATGTTTTGGTGGAGAGGGTGTTCTTGGGGTCATAGGCAGCATTTCTCCTCCTCCAAACATGGCAAGTTGAGTTGCTGCCAAAGAGCTCGATTTTGGTCTCATCTGACCACAACAATTTCACCCAGTTCTTCTTTGACTCATTCAGATGTTCATTAGCAAACTTCAGATGGGCCTGTACATATGCTTTCTTTAGCAAGGGGACCTTGCGGGTGCGGCAGGATTTCATTCTTTCACAGCGCAGTGTGTTACTAACTTGTTTTCTTGGTCACTTCGGTCCCAGCTGCCTTGAGATCATTGACAAGATTCTCCGGTGTAGTTCTGGGCTGATTCCTCACCATTCCCATGATCATTGAAACTTCACAATGTGAGATCTTGCATGAAGCCCCAGACCCAGGGAGATTGACAGTTATTTTGTGTTTCTTCCATTTGCGAATAATCGTACCAACTGTTGTCACACTCTCACCAAGCTGCTTGGCTATGATCTTGTAGCCCATTCCAGCCTTTTGTAGGCCTACAATCTTGTCCCTGACATCTTTGGATAGCTCTTTGGTCTTGGTCATGGTGGAGAGATTGGAATCTGATTGATTGATTGCTTCCGTGGACAGGTGTCTTTTATGGAGGCAACAAGCTGAGATCAGGAGCACTCCCTTTAAGAGAGTGCTCCTAATTTCAGCTTGTTACCTGTATAGAAAGCACCTGGGAGCCAGAAATCTTGCTGATAGGAGATCAAATACTTATTTCACTCATTAAAAAACTTTTTTTAAATGCTTTTTTCTGGATATTTTTGTTGTTATTCTGTCTCTCACTGTTAAAATAAACCTACCATTAAAATGATAGACTGATCATTGCTTTGTCAGTGGGCAAACGTAAAAAATCAGCAGGGGATCAAATACTTTTTTCCCTCTTTTTTCTAGCCAGTAAAGTGTGTGCTCTTTTGTCACTGCAGTCACTGCAGCTCAATGGTATTGTCAGGGATGGGCTCCTGCTACTTAACAAGCAGCTCTTTTCCTTCAGTGCTCAGAAGCTGCTTAGCTATTGATTAATTACCAGCCAATTGTTGTTACCACAGTGACTCACTTGGTTACCATTAACCTGCCTCATTAGTCCAGCCTCCAGCCACCCCCTTTTTGCTATTCTCGTTCAATTTTTATTTTTGAAATTTTTAATTCAAATATACAAAGTAACAGTGTAACAATTATCCCTGTCCAGGGGGCCAACATAGCCCGTCAGTAGAGACGGACAAACAGAGGATGAGATTGAGACAGTAAATGTTTACAATACATTGGTGAACCAAGGTCCCCCTGAAGGCTGAAATTATAAAATAAGCCTGGACTTGTTGAGCTATGTCAACCCTGTGCTGTAGTATGTTCGAGTCGAGTTTAGGCAGGTGGAGGATCAGCTTTGTTTCCGTTCCAGTTGGTTCAAGGGATCTCATACCTGCTACCACAAAGGGATCACGCTGTGGCCTGTACGATCACCCCGTAGCCTGCCCCAGACCTCTGGTCCCCCCACCCTCCCCCCCAACCCCTTCCATTTGTCTGGAGTATGTTTTGTCCTCATTGTATCTTTGCCCAGAATGTTGTTGACAATGGTTAGTAACTTTGACCCAGTAAAGCTCGCGAGTGGTGTTCTCTAAATTAAAAACAGCTGTTCAGGAGGTAATTAAACTGTGTCCTACAGGATAGCCCCTGCGGGGGTAACTCGTAGCTGTAATAGGACAGAAGAATGACAGAAAGATAGAGTATCGATGTTACCTCGATAGAAGAAAGGAAAGGGGAGAATCTAGACATCCAGGTTAGTCTTCATGGGGGATCACATGACCCGGGTACAGGGGGACTTTGATGTACAGTGCCCTGGGTTCCAAAGTTGCTTCAAACCTAGGTACCCTGTCTAAAAGTTTTGCAGCAATATGTTCTTGGGACATGATCCAAGATATCTTGGTTTTTGTGGCCACTAATGAGACCATGTTCTATTTCAACGCCCCTGCTACTCTAAGCTTTGCTCCTAGAAGCATAAGAAATATCAGATTTTGGGCGTGTTTGGGAGTGTTGTCTATTCTGTGGTTTAACAATGTGATAGTGGGGTTCTGGGGGATTTTAATTCCAGTGACCTTTCTTACTAGATGGAAAAACCTATTCCAGAAGCCCCTGATGCGTGGGCAGGTCCACCAGATATGGTGCATGGTACCCACCTGTTTACATTCTCTGAAACATGGGGGGGAGGCATCTGGGTAGATTCTAGCCAGTCTAGAGGGAACGTAATACCATCTAGTGAAGATCTTTAAGTTTGCCTCTATTATTTGCCCAAGCTCGGGCATAGGGAGGTGAGCTGTGTTTGTTAGCCAAGGAGGCATGTATGATCGAAATCCCACCTCTCTGATCCATGAGGTTAGAGCACCATTGTTTGTATGCTGTTGGTTTGGGGGGGGGGGGGTAGGTTTGTCTGTCAATAGGGTGTTTAAAAAGTTTCTAATCTTAGAGAATCTAAATTTCTCCGCTTTAGGTTTAGGTTTATTGGAGCAGTCCGTCAGTGTGAGTGAGCCTGATGTGGTGAAGAAGTGGCCTATTCTGAACATTCCTTTGTTTAACCACCTTTTGAAGGCTACAATGTTCATTCCTGGTATAAATTTCTAGTTGTGGAAGATATGGGCTAATGGTTTAATGTTAGAGATCAGCGATTTCTGCTTGTGGAGTGCATCGCAAATCGCCAGAGAATGTGAGAGGGTTAGAGCTAGTATGGGGGGTCTCTGTTTTGGGGGACACCACATCAGGTAATCTATCATGTGGAGAGGGACTGCCGGTCTCTCTATGGACAGCCAGTCCGGTTTGGGGCCCTTGGAATACATGGAAGAGATCTGAGTCAATTGAGCCATCTGGTAATACCACCACAAATTCGGGAGTCCTAAGTCCCCCTCGGTTTTGAGTCGAAAGAGGACCTCTTTCGAGGAACGGCGTCCTTGCTTCCTCCAGATAAAGCATATAATGTGTGATTGGAATTTGGTAAGGATATTTTTCCATATGGGGATGGGGAGTGAACGGAAGAAATATAGTATAAGCGGCATCAGGGTCATCTTAACCGCATTGACCCTTCCCAGCCAGGATAGACCACACTTAGACCAGTCTCCCAGATTCCCTTCTAGTTTTTTGAAAATCGGGGGGTAGTTTGTGGTGAAGAGTCTGTCAATCTTATTGGGTAGAGTAATACCTAGGTATGGTATGGAATCCTTAGCCCAGGGGAAGGGGAAATGTAGTTTTAGTTGGTCTACCCGGTGTTGAGGGACAGATATATTGAGTGCCATGGATTTGGATATGTTTACTTTGAGGCCCGAGAGGGTACCGAAGTCCTTGAGCATTCTTAGTAAATTGGGGGTGGATATTAATGGGGATGTGACAAAGAGCAACATATAATCCGGAAATAGCGCCCATTTATGTTCTTGGGGGTTGCATATTACCCCTTTAATGTCCAGGTTGGATCTAATGGCTATTGCTAGTATTTTGATTGCGATTGCAAATATGAGTGGTGAAAGGGGCAACCCTGTCTAGTGCCTTTATCGATGTTGAACCCGTCAGAGTAGTGTCCCATAAGCCAGATTTGTGCACTCGGGGAGTAATAGAGAGAATGAATAATTCCCAGGAAGTTGGGACCAAATCCCCACCTTCTCAGGATGTCAAAGAGATAAGGCCAGGAGAACGAATCAAAGGCTTTCTGTAGGTCAATAGAAGCTAGAAAGCCTTCTTGTGGGGTCCTTCCATCCCAAGTTGAGTTCAATATTGAGATAATATCTATGACTCTTCTAACTTGGTCTGGGCCTTGTCTCCCTGGGATGAAGCCCACCTGGTCTTTATCGATATACTTTGCAATAAAGTAAGACAGTCTCTTTGTCGTGATTTTGGTCATCATTTTAATGTCATCATTTATGAGAGAGATTGGGCGATAATTGCCTACCTCTCTTTCATCTTTCTCTGGTTTGGGAATAACAGAAATAAAGGTTTTGTTCAAATCTTTATCCATTGGGGTACCCCCCTCCAGAGAGTTATAAAATCATGTCAGGTATGGGGCTACAGTGGTTCAAAATTTTTCATAGTAACCACCTGAGAATCCGTCCGAGCCTGGGGCTTTACCTCGTTTCAGGGATTTTATGACCCTTAGAACTTATTCGGTGGAAAATGGGCACTCCATAATATCCCTATGCTCTTCCGTTATTTTGGGGAGTGTAAGGTCCTGAAGAAAGGAGTCCTGTTTATTATTAGTAGGAGGTTTATTGTCAGTGTACAGTTTGGAGTAGTATTCTTGGAAGGATTGCATGATGCGGATCGGGTTTTGGGTCAGATCCCCCTTGGAGGTTCGAATTTTAGGGAAGACCAGAGATCGTGTCTTGGGGCTTAACTTCGCTGCCAGTTTGGATCCTATTTTGTTTGATTGATAATAGAATTTTGCCCCTGACCATCTAAAGTACTAATCTGCAGCCGTGGTGAGTTAAGTTAAGCTGAACTCTAGCCCTCTCCAGCTTGGGTAAAGAGGCGGAGGTAGGATTGCGTTTATGCGATTTACTCAAGTCTAGAAAATCTTTGTTTAACCTCTTTACTTCTGCTTTATGTTCTCTTTTTAGCCGAGAGGACAGCTGAATTAGTGTGCCTCTCATTACCGACTTATGTGCTGCCCAAAGTGTGGATGGGGAGGTATTATCAACATCATTATTAAGGAAGTATTCCTGTAGTGATTTCTCAAGGGTGGTACAGTGGACAGGGTTGCTCAATAAGGATTAGTTGAGATGTCACACAAAGGGTCTCTCTGAATCTTCGGTGTATTGTATGGATAGAAACATCATAGAGTGGTCTGATAATGTGGTGTCTCTGATCTTAGAAGTAATGGCTGGGGGATGGAAGAGGCCGATATTAAAATGTGGGCTATCCTGGCATAGGTGTGGTGTGGAGCTGAAAAGTGGGTGTAGTCTTTGGCGTGGGGGTTCAGTTCCCTCCAATCAACTAGATTAAGGTTGTTTAGCAATTGCACAATTTTTAAGCTCTGTTTTGGTGGGTGTTTAGCTGTAGTTGACCTCGGTCTGGATTTATCCAGGGATAGGTCAAATGGTAGGTTTGTGTCTCCCCCTAGAATGACAGTTCCCTTCAAGTGGTTTTAATTTGGTCATCATAGAGTCAAAAAACGTTTCTTGGCCTTTATTCAGGGCATAGTACGAGACAAATGTGTATATCCCTCTGTTTATGGTCCCTTCAATTAGGTGAAACCGCCCCCCCCCCCTCGGTCTCTAACTATCATTGCTAGAGTGAAGTTAAGGTTGCGGGAGAATCAAATGGCTACTCCTCTCATTTTATTCTTTTATTCTCGGCCTTAGCCAAATAGAATTGTGGGAATCGGTGGTGTAGGAAGGTAGGATTATATGAGGCTGGGAAGTGCGTCTCCTGAAGAAGAATGATATCCACCTTCAGGGTATGAAAAAGTTGGAGTATCTTCCTGCGATTTACCGCAGAGTTTAGCTCCTGAGTGTTGATTGATAGAATGGACAGGGTCAGGTTACATTGTGTTGCGTCAGTCATGGATCAGAGACGTGAAAGTGTGCTAAAATTAACGGTATCTTACCCCAAAAGGAATGTTGTCTAGGAGGAATGTCAGATGCTCGTGTTCCCCTGTAGACCGAACCCGTGATCCCGGGATGGTCAGGTCCTTCCACTTTCTTGGGTAGGTCGATAACTGGATGCTTGGGAGAGAAAATAGAGTAGAATAGCATAGAGAGAGAGTAAGAAATAAAGAAATTAATTAGTACATAAATGTAAACATTTAGTAAGTAAATGAGTTGAGTGGGGAAGAGATCTGTCCCCTCCCCCCTCGATCCCAAGAGAGAGAATGATCCCCTCTTCCCGTGTAAGACATTTTGTCCCTGTAAGGAGGTCTTCATCCTCACAGTGACTATGGGAGGTGCATTGTGACCGTTCCGGTGAACCAGCCATTACAAACAAATTATCGCTAATGTAAGACAGAGCCCTGTCAGTGAACAAACCATGAAAAATAAGGGAGGAGCCTTCTCCCCTTCCAACGTATATGGGAGGCTCGGAGGGGAAGATTGATTAGGATTAGTCAATGTAATTAGGTGGGCAGGAGTAGAGAGATAGTTATTACAATCCTTTTAGACTTGGCCGCAGGAGTTAGAGATCCGTGGAGGGAGATTTCATATGGCAATGAAAAAGTTTCCTTAAAGCGGGGTCAGTTGTACACTTGGGGTATCCCGATTAGGAATTCGAAGATCCATTCCAGGGGGAACTGAAGGCAATGGAGTGTCCAGCAAGTAGGAGCTTCTCATCAGGGTGGGCAAGAGTCTTTCGACCTTTTGGGTTGTTGCTTTTGCCAGACAGGGGTTGGTGGGCTAGGTGGTGAAGGGCGTTTCATGGATGGGGGTCCTCTGGTGGCAGTTGGTTGTGAGACTTCCTGGGTGCTAATCCTCAGGCGAGTCAGCAGATGTTCTCCTTCCCCGAATGTAGGTTTATTCTGGTAGGAGAAATTCAGGTGCAGGGGGAAGGCCCATCTGTACGTGATTTCTTTTTGCAATAAATCTGGAGTAGTGGTTTCAGAGCGCGCCTTTTTTGAACTGTGTAAGGGGAAAGATCAGCAAAGATCTGGACTTGGTGACCATGTAGTCACTTGATGCTTTCATTACCCCCTCTTTGACTGCATAAAAGTGGGGTTTCGCGATTATGTCCCTGGGCAGACCATCTTTGCGTGGTGGTTGTAGGGCCCTATGTGCTCTGTCTAAGTCTAACCTGTGCTCTGGGATTTCGGGTATTAGGTCCCTAAGTAGGGATTGTACTGCTGTTGGAACATTTTTAACCGTTTCCGGGAGCCCCTGAATTCTAAAATTGTATCGTCTCAACCTATTTTTGAGGTCATCTATTTTGTATAGGGCCATCTCTAGCTGATCCTGGAGGTCCTGGATCCTGGCGGTGTTCTGGTTAATGCTGCCAGCAGGCTGGTCTGATTTCTTTTCAACCACCTCAATCCTGGCCCCCATTTGCTGAAAATCAGCATGTATAGATGAGGTAATCTGGGCAGCTGTTTGAGCTAAGCCTTTTGTGAGAATAGTAGAGAAGGCAGACATCAGGGCAGACAAGTCTGAAGGGGAGTGAAGTGATAATTGTGGCACGTTTGGACAGTTATCTGGGGAGGTTAGAAAGCCTCTCATGGGGGTCCTGTGCAATCCTCCCAAGATTCTGTCTATTAGTGACTCTGTGGAAGTATGGGATAGTGAGGCCATGTGTGGGTTACTCACTGTGCCTTGTCCCTGTGTAGCATCTGGTGCTGGATCAGTGTCCTGGTCAGCGATAGATTCCTGCTGCTCCTGTGCTAGGCCTCGTGGAGGCGCGGTCACCATTTTGGAGGGTCCGTGCTGCTGTATAGCGGCTTCTAGCTGGCGGGAGAGATTCCTCCTTGCCACGCCCGCTAACATTGAGTGGTTCACTGGTCTCCCCCGGGATGGATGGCGGCGGAACTGGCTCGCTCAGTGGGCTCTGTCGGCTATGGCTGAGCTCGGGAGACCAGAACGGTGCGGAGCTCTGTGGCTATGTGGCCATCTTGGTGAGCCTTGCGCATGCGCCCCCCCCTTTTGCTATTCAGGCAGCTTAGCTCATTTCATCCTTGCCCTTGCAGATTCTATGATCATTAAGTGCCTCCTTCCTGTGCTCCTGTGTTGACTTGGCCTGGCTGATGTCCCTTCCAATTCCTGTTTCTGTTTTTTGCTCCTGACTATGTTGACTTCTGGTTTCCTGACCCCAGCTCGTCTGATTACCCACTCAGGCATCCAAACTCATACAAACATAAAGGTATGATTTTAACTGCACTTTCTGTCTCCATCTGGTTTATGTTTCTTGACATTACGCAAGGGCCATAAATCCAAAAGTTGCAGGCAATCCACCTAGTTGTAATATCTTTTATCAGGACCACTGCATGGATCATCTTGATCCTCCTACTCCGGCTGCTCCGGTACAACCAGTGTTGCAAGCCATCCCTGCTGCTGCGCTTTTCTCTTTTCAGGTAGCCGCCTCTAACATTACCACTGTAAGAGGTATGACTGGTTCTGCCCCGCTTCCCCAGCATTTTGGGGGCGATCCAGCTCACGGCAGAGGGTTTCTCAATCAGGTTGGAATATATTTTGAGATGTTGCCCCAGGCGTTCTCTACTGACAGAAGCAAATTAGGCTTCATTATTTCTTTCCCTGAGTTTGTGGCCACCTTTAAAAGGGTATTTGATATTCATGCTCGCTCCTCCTCTGCTGCCAAAACCTCATGTCCATTAAACAGAGTAGGAGAACTGTTACCGACTACGCTATTAAATTCCATACTCTGGCAGCAAAGGTTGGTTGGAACAAGGAAGCTTTTGTGGCTGCGTTTTCACATTGCCTCTCTGATAACATTAAAGATGAGATTGCAGGTTGAGATATACCTGGGGGTCTTGAGGAGTTGATCTTGTTTGCCATTCTCGATGATACCAGACTCCGAGAGAGACCTTCCTTTAGGGAACGCTTGCGGAGGCCTCTTATATGTTTGACTCCAAGCTTTGCATTCCCACCCATGCCTCCCTCACTTCCCACATCTCCTGGGCCCGAGGCCTCTAGTAAAGTGGAACCCATGCAGCTGGGCTTCACACATCTCTCTACAGTAAAGAGGGCCTTTAGGAGAAGGAATTGTGCCTTTACTGTGGCCAAGTAGGTGACTTATTGAAGTCTTGGCCAACCTGTCTGGTAAACGCCCGCACCTGAGGTGCTGTAGGGGACAGACCTTAGGTGGCGTCTTTGCATCCCCAGCTACCCTGAAAGATAAGCCTCTAGTTCCGGTTACCCTTTCCTGGTCTGAGTTTTCCATCGATACCCAGGCACTAATCAATTCTGGGGCTGCAGGCTTGTTCATAGATAGTGCCTTTGTGCCAATTCACTCTATTCCACTGCAGACTCATGCCTCCACACTTGCCATTGAGGCTATTGATGGGGGACCTCTGCAGCCTGTCCATGTGACCCATGAAACCAGGCCATTGACTATGGCTGTAGGGGCTCTTTACCATGAGATAATCCAATTCCAAGTAATTTCCTCATCTCATTACTCGGTTGTCATTGCTTATACTTGGCACAATCCCTCTTTTTTTATTGGCGAAGTGCCAAGGTTCTGTCATGGTCACCACAATGCACTAATACATGTTTTCAGAAAATGATTAAGGTCATGTGCATGTCTTCAGTCTCTTCATTGCCAGAGGAGTACAGTGAATTCCGTGATGTTTTGACAAAGGTCCGACTGGTATTTTGCCACCACGTTGGCCTTATGACAGTACAATTGACCTTCAACCTGGTGCCATTCCTCCTCCTGGCCAGGTTTACCCTCTGCCTGTATTAAAGAATAAGGCTATGAGGGAGTATGTTGCGGATTCGCTATCCTGGGGGGTTCTTCTACAAATCCTTGTCTCCTGCCGGAGCTGGCTTTTTCTTCATGAAAAAGAAGAGTGGTGAACTTTAGCTACTTAGATACTGTATAGATTATAGGAGTCCCAATCACATTACTTTTAAAAATGCTTGATGACAGAATTATTTCACTGCCTCAAGGGAGCAATGGTCTTCACTAAGCTCAATTTGGGAGGGGCAAACAATCTTGTGAGGATTAAAGAGGGCCATGAATTGAAAACTGCATTTAATACTAGGAGCAGACACTACGAACACCTCGTAATGCCCTTTTTTTTAAGTTTAAAAGTAATTTGTTGAAGTATCAAATCAATACATCATGCAGAAAATTGAACAAGTTGCTCATCGGGTACATGAAGTAATACTTGTACAACGAATGCAATAAATGATTACATCAAACAACTAATATTCCTCTACGTAGTGAATTAATAATACACCACGGACCCTAGACCCCCGCCACCAGTGCCCCATCTGGGAACTAACTGCACTGATGGACTAGGGGCCCAGAAGCCCAGAGCACCAAATAAAATAAAAAGATGCTGAGGAAAAAAGTGCTCGTAACTTTAAGAATGTTGAGTAACACAAAAATGATGGAAAGATCACGCACAACATCATTGTCAAAGAATCAACAACTTGGATTGTACTCTCAGGGCAGATCGAACAGACGTCGGTTAACAAGAACTAGAATACTTTATATGTAAGGAACAGAGAGAACAATGCCATGCGATCTACCCCGGGATCAACCCCTAGGCTAATTAAATAATACTTAAAGAATACCGAGAGCTGAAGGAAACAGGAATTATAAAGTGCAGTAAAGTGAAAGAAGGGAGGAGAAAAGGGAAGAAAAACAGAAGATATAGAAGGAGAATGGGTAAAGAGCGCATGACAGAGGTTGGGGGGAAGGAGGTGCACAGAAGACCACCACGAGAGGGTGAATAGGGGCCACTCTAGGAAGGAACCGATCATATGTTCTACTAATCATACATATAAGGGGAGCCCAAAGTGATTAGCCCAAGGTTCCCAAATGATTTAAAATTTGTCTAGAGTGTCCAGGATGGTATTGGAAATCTTTTCTTGCAACATTATCCAAGAAATTTTTTGTTTAGCTAACCGGAAGGATACTTTCGAAGATTTCCAAGACCGGGTAATGGTCATTTTGGCTCCCAGGAGAATAAACCGAATCAACTTCTGGTTAGGTTTGGAGGTTTTAGGGATTGGACCATTAAGTAAAGCTATAGTTGGGTCTTGCTTCAACGCACAACCACAGGTTCTGCGAATAAGGGAGAATATCCTATTCCAAAACATTCTGATTTTAGGACATTCCCATAATATATGTAGGAGAGTACCTATATGATTGCAACCTCCAAAACAAAGAGGTGACGTTTGTGGGTAATATTTGGCCAGGCGAGAAGGTACCAAATACCAGCGTGTTAATGTTTTAAGGCTGGCTTCATTCAGGGACGTGTTCAATATACCTTTAAAAAGAACGAGCAAAATTGGAATGCCATATGTCCAGGTCCCAGCTGAAGTCAAGATCCCGCTCCCAGCTCAACATGTAAGCTGTTTTCTCCGACGGCTCCGCTAGAGATGAGTATATAATAGAAATACCTCCTCTCGTGTCCATGGCTGAAGCAGACCACTGTTCATAGGGAGTTACAGAAAGATGGCTTTCGTTGCTCTTCCATAACTGGTTCAGGAAATGCGAAATTTGATAGAACCTACATTTTTCGGAGGGGGGTATTTCGAGTTTAGAAGTGCAGTACGCTAAAGTAAGGGGACCATTAGAGTTAAAGAAATGTCCAATTCTGTATAGGCCTTTGTCTAGCCACCATTTGAAAGCTTGGATATCTAAACCAGGGGGAAAACCGGGGTTCCGGAAAATGTGTGCAAGTGGTTGCCAAATGGAGGTTAGAGGTCTTGTGGAGGGAGTCACATAACTTCATCGAATGGGACAATGTAGGAGCTGGTATAGGGCGGCATTTTTTGGGTATGTTCCAAAGTAAAAAATCTAAGGTAAAATTAGGGACTGCCTCTCGTTCCATGCTCACCCAGTCTGGTTTGGGTCCCTTAAGGTAGATTGTGGAAAATTGGCTTAACTGCGCTGCCTGATAGTACCACCACAAGTTAGGTAAGCCAAGGCCTCCTTTATTTCTGGTCTAAAAAGCACATCCTTAGAAAATCTATGTCCCTTTTTGTCCCAAATAAAGCGGATGATGGCGGATTGTAGATGTTGAATGTGCGATTAGGGGACAGGAATAGGGAGGGAGCAGAATAGGTATAATATTCTGGGTAAAAGTGTCATTTTGACAGCGTTCACTTTGCCTAGCCAAGAAAGTTTGTAGAGAGACCATTGATTCAGGTCATCATAAGTTTTTTAAACATGGGAAGGAAATTATGTTTAATCATTTGGTCAATACTGGACGTGAGATTAATGCCTAGATAGGGAATGGAGGTGGAGTTCCATGAGAATGGGAATTTACCCATCAGTTTGTGTACTGTGTCTTGGGGGGTTGATAAGGGCAATTGGTTTTGAAACGTTAACTTTAAGCCCGGAAGCGAGTTCAAAGTTATGTAAAAGTTGGATTATGTTGGGAGTAGAAATTAGGGGGGATGTAATAAATAGGAGGACATCATCCGCGAATAAAGCATCTTTGTGCATAGATTGGCCGCAGCGGACTCCATGGATATCTGGATGTTGTCTTATCGCGATGGCTAAAGACTCAATAGCCACCGCGAAAAGAAGTGGGGAAAGGGGACATCCTTGCCTTGTTTCTTTCTTTATAGGGAATTTATCTGAGAGGTGTCCCTGAATTCTGACCTGTGCCTTAGGTTGGTGATAGAGGGATTCCAGAACGTTAATAAAGTTTGGGCCGAAGCCCCATTTTCGTAGAATTATGAAGAGGTAGGGCCAGGCAACACTATTAAACGTTTTTTTAAGATAAATGGAGAGGAGGAGGCCCTCCTGGGGGGGGGCCGCCATCCCAACCCGACTTCATTAGGGAAACTACATTTACTGCTCTCTGTATCTGGTCCGGACCCTGTCTACCCGGAATGAACCCCACCTGATCTTTATGAATTTAAGAACCTATAAATGATGCAAGTCTGTTCGATAGTATTTTCGTCAGAATTTTTAAATCATTATTAATTAATGAAATAGGTCTGTAGTTGCTCACTTCACTGGGGTCTTTACCTGGTTTGGGAATGACCGAGATGAAGGCTAAGTTGGCATCAGGATCAAGGGGGGAGGACTTGCTTAATGAATTAAAGAGACGAGCCAGATACAGAGAGAGTGTGTCTGTAAAGGTTTTGTAATAATAGTTTGAAAATCCATCCAGACCCGGGGCAGAATCTTTTTTGAGATTTTTTATGACCGCTCGGATCTCGGAGTCATGAAATGGAGACTCCAGGATAGAGCGATGAGATTCAGAGATTTTCGGCAGCGGGGTATTCTCGAGAAAGGAGTCTAAATTTTGTTGGGAGATCGGACAACTGTCAGAATACAGATTGGAATAAAATGATTGAAAGGCTTCTAGGATCTTTTCGGGGTTTTGGGTGAGAGAACCCGACAGAGATTTTATTTTGGGGAGGGCAAAGGTCCTATGTTTCGGGGTAAGTTTGGCCGCTAACTGGGAGGCAGTGGGGGCGGGCAGGCCGAAGATAAGTTGCCGGCTGACTACTGGTTTCTGAGGGAATCTCCTCATACAGGCTTGTGCTCTAGACACTCCGCAGCCTAGGGGTATCAGGATTGAGGGGTTCCGCTGACAGATGCTGCTTCTTGGGACCGCGGAAGGCTCGGCCGGGTCGGAGCTCCCGTTCAGCATGTCTTCCCGGAAGTCCCGCGCATGCGCACTGTGTCCAGGAATTTATGAACAATGTCCTGCAAGATATGCTGCACCAATGTGTGGTGGTTTAGCTTGATGATATTCTCATATATATTCTAAATCCTTAGAGAACCACCACACAGACATCTCCCCTGTGCTACAGAGGTTGTGAGAGAACAACCTGTAATGCAAGTTGAAAAAGTGCGGGTTTCATCATGAACAGGTTACATTTTTGGCATATGTCATATCTGTTGCCAGGTTTTCGATGGACCCAGAGAAACTATATGCAGTCTTACAGCGGCCTCGATATATAGGTGACCTCTACAACGTTTTCTTGGCTTTGCCAATTATTGGAAATGTATTCATAATTTCTCTTCTCTGGTCAAACTCCTGACGGATATAACCAGAAGAGAAGGCTACCCACGGAATTGGTCCTCAGATTCCCTTAAAGCCTTTGAATCCCACAAGGCCGCTTTTGCTGCAGCCCCATTGCTGGCACATCCTGATCCGACGTTACCCATCATTCTTGAAGTTGATGCATCTGAGACTGGAGTAGGCACTCTCTTGTCTTAACATCCTACCTCTAAGTGCTCTATTCATTCTTGTGGCTACTTTTCCAAAAAAGTGTCTCAAGCAGAATGCACTTATGAAATTGGGGACAGAGGATTATTAACCATCATTTTAGCTCTTAAGGAACGGAGGCATCACTTTGAGGGTACTTCTGCGCCTGTCCTCATTTTGACTGACAATAAAAATCTCACATTTTTTGTCTGAGGCTAAACGCTCATCTCCTAGAAGGACACGGTGGGCCCATTTTCTTTAAAGCTTCATTTACATCTTTACCTGGTATGAAGAATATAAGAGCAGATCCATTATCGCAGCACTTGTCCTACTCTTCCAAAATGTAGTCTGTTCCTACTCTTGTGATAACTCCAGACCACATTTTGGCCACTATACTCACTAGTCTCACTTCACCTTTGGGCGAGAGAATTCTGGTCTCTCAGATCCGTTCTCTTCCTGCAAAACCTCATGTCACTGCTTTGTCCCTGAGAATCTGAGCACTGCTTTTCTCCAGACCTACCATTCTCCTAAAGCAGCTGGGCACCCAAGGAAGTATCAACTCACATGGTCTATGTCACAACAGTTCTGGTGGCCCAGTCTCTGCACTGATGTAACCACTTTTATAGCCGCTTGTCCCATCTGTGCCCAGAATAAAACACCAGAACACCTTCAAGTGGGCCTGCTACAACCCAAACCCAGTGGAGAGAGGCCTTGGACCCACTTGTCTATTGATTTTATTGTGGATTTACCTAACTCCCAGGGCAACACAGTTATTCTCATGGTGGTTAACCAGTTTTTGAAAATGTCACATTGTATTCCACTAAAGAAGTTGCCTATGTCCAAAGAACTGACATCAATTTATGCTCGAGAGGTCTTTTGGTTACATGGGTTAACTACAGTTTTGATCTCAGACAGGGATAGCTAGTTTGTGTCCAGGTTTTGGCGACCCTTTTGTGCACAGTTGGGAGTCTGGCTTTTCTTCTCTTTGGCATATCACCCGCAGTCCAATGGGATCACAGAACAGGCTAACCAAACCTTGGAGCAGTTCCTACATTGCTATATTTCTGAACCATAACAACTGGTCGGACCTGTTACCTTGGGCCGAGTTTGCTCATAATAGCACCATCAATGCTGCCTCCTGATTATCTTTGTTTATTGCAAACTATGGGTTCCAGCCATCCACGTTGCTTGATACATTCGCTCTATAAGGAATTCCTGCATTAGAGGAACATCTTCAGGAACTCCGTTCCACTTTGGTGTAGGTCCAAAAATCCTTTCAATGCTCCAGGGAGAGGTACAAACTCCATGCTTTCCACAGACGCCTCCCCGTGCTCTCCTGCCAAGTTGGGGAAAGGGTCTGGCTGTCTTCTCATAACCTCCAACTCCGTGTTCCCTCACTAAAACTGGTGCCTTGGTATATTGGGCCTTTCTGCATACTCCATAAGGTTAACCCAGTGGCCTGTGCATTAGATCTTCCTTCCAACATGCGCATTTCCAACATATTCCATGTTTCCTTAACAAAACCTTTGGTATATAACTGCTATACCACCTCGGTACCAGGCCCTTACGTGGTTTAGGTTGACAACCATGAGGAATATGAGATACAATCTATCATTGACTCCCATAGGTTTCTTGGATGCATACATTATATAGTTCACTGGATAGATTTTGGTCCGGAGGAATGCTCTTGGGTCTCCTCCTTGGACATACATGCTCCTGCACATATATGTATTCCCTTCAAGCCTGGGTCCCCCGAGGGGGAGGGGTCATTGAGGAGGGGGTATTGCCAAGGCTAGGCTTCTGCTAGTTAATGAGCAGCTCTTTTCGTTCAGTGCTCAGAAGCTGCACAGATGTCGGTTAATTACCATTTACTTGTTGTTACCACAGTGACTAACCTGGTTACTATTAACCTGCTTCATTAATCCAGCCTACAGCCAGCCCCTTTTTGCTATGTAAGCAGCTTAGCTCATTTTCTCCTTGTCGTTGTGTGGTCTATGATCTCTAAGTGCTTCGTTCCAGTGCTCCTGTGTTGACTTGGCCTGGCTGACATCTCTTCCAATTCCGGTCGTGATTTTTGCTCCTGACTATGCTGAATTCTGGTTTCCCTACTTTGGCTCACTTGATTACCTGCTCTGGCATCCAAACCCTGGCTTCTGTTTCTTGACAATGTTCCTGTACTGTGTTATTTTTGCCATTTCATTAAAGGTGTGATTTTAACTGCACTTTCTGTCTCGGTCTCGTTTATGGGTCCTTGACAGGTGTGGATTATTCCCTTAGCCATTTTTTTATTATAGTGAAAAGGCATAGTGGGTAATTAGGTTTGGGACAGGGAATGGAATAGGCAGGAATCACAGAGGCGAGAGATGGGTGGGCGAGGTGGCTGGGTGTGGGGGTTGGGGGGGAGGGCAATTAGGTAGAGGATTAGGCAGAGGCTGTGGGTGATTTGAGTTAGGGGAATAGATTTTGAGAAAAATTGTTACAGCTGCCAGAGCGAGCATGATGCCCCTTTTCTTGCTGGAGTATTTTCACTTGTGCGATGAGAATTGTCACTGTGGCAATGGGAAGAGAGGAGAGATTTTTACTCTTGGGAACAAGTAAAATTCACTCAATAGAACCATGTTTACCTTAACTTTTCTCCTTGTTATTTGAAGTGTGGACTTTAGATCCTCCATGACATATATTTCCTGTATTTTTAAACCCCACAGGACCAGGGTGGGATGGGGAGTTTGCTTCCATTGCATTGCCTGGCCACATTAATAAAGTGAATTAAAAAGGAATGCTTGTATCAACATCTAGAGAAGTGGTTAGATGCAATACTTAGGCTTCAGTATTTTGCCTAGGTCAATATCTGTATGTTTTTGAATTAGATCTTGAACCCTGCCCCAAAAGGGACTAAACACTGGACATTCCTAGAAAAGATGTAGTATTATATTTGTCTGGTTTCAGTGCCAGTATAAAGGTGACAATTACGGAAAGACCTTGCGTGTCTTTGAGAGAATATTTTACCACCCAGATAAAATGTTGAAGCCTGATTCTTGTATCCTATTCAATATAGAAGATTTGTGAGCGTAGTAAAGAAAGTGATCATGTTGGATAGCTGAGAATAAGGTCCCAAGTGGAGAGTAGTTGATTGGGTGCAGGTTCAGCAAGAGATAAGAGAGGGACAGGACATGACTTGGGGACTTGGGGAGAAGTATCCAGACCTAAAGGGTAATAGTGTTTGCGATCTTCTGAGGTTTAGGTAAGGAGAGGAAAAAATAATGAATTTGGAACTTCTTCCAAAGTATGTGTGTGTGTGTGTGTGGGGGGGGGGGTAATGGGCACTGTAAAGTCTATATCTCTTGTCTTGTCTTCCAACTTCCAGAGGATAGGAAGTGGTTTATCATAAGCCAGTTTGTGGCCATGAGGGAGCTAAACCTTGGGTCAGAACTACCAGGTGGAAAGAAGGGTAGGGGTACAATACTGGGGGTAGAATACCGAGATCTGTAAGGCTTTTGTCAACAATATCTCATTGTGTGCAATAACTTAAAGCATAGTTTAGCAGTAATGGAGGAATGTTTACACCAATCTAGAACCCTAATCATATGTACAGCTCTGTGGTGGAGAATGGGGTTTGGGAAATGAATGCCTCCCAGTAATTTGTGTTTAGCTTGATTACAGGTCTGTTGGTCCTGAGCAAGTTTTAAAAATGGTGTATAACAATTTTAATGAATGCAATGGGAATTTAAACCAGTAGAGATTGGAGTAAGTAAAAAAGGTGTGGGAGGACATTTATTTTAATATGTTGTTGCTCCCAAAACCAAAAGAATATTTCGTTATCCTATATTATACGTTTTTTTCTTGATGATGGAGAGAAACAAGGGAATATGTAGGACAAAGACTTGGTGATTTGAAGCTCTATTGAGTGTAAATCTTTTCTCTAGGTAGCTCTGGAGTCTGGTTGGCACAGTAATGTTCAGAGCTTCCAGTTTTGAAAGGTTTACTTTAAAATTGGAAAGCTGGCCATTATTTTATAGTGCACACAAGAAATTAAATGGGGTGAATTTGGGACGTGTACTGAAAAACAGCAGGTCATCAGTGAAACCCACTACATTGTGGCAGGTATAGGATGTGTGGATCCTGTTGAAATTGGCATTAGGCACAGGAGGGGCTTTAGAATGAGGATAAAAATTAAGGTTGACAGAGGGCAACCCAGTCTAGTGCCATTGTTTAGCCAGAAGTAGAGGGTGAATGCTTTTACAGTATTACCTTTGGCCCCTTGACATGGCATAAAGCCCACTTAGTCTAACCAGATAATGTTTTGAAGGAGTGGCAATAGTCTAACTATTGTTATGTGGGCTCGCATTGAGTCAGTGAAAAAGGATCCTCATCAAGGAGAGAATTATAAGCTTTCAGGAATTCTGAGATCAGGATATGGTGAAAGTCCTTGCAATATGGAACAGTTAATCCGTCCAGGCTTGGAGCCTTAAAGGCTTTCAAGTCCTTAAGTGCTAATCTAACTTCCACATAAGAAAATAGGGTCTTCAATGGTTAGACTAGCAGGTTAGTTGGGACATATCTTAGGACTGAAGATATTGAAAGCTCTTGTCTGGCCTGTTTAGTTAAAGGTCAGGAGTGTTTAAGCGGGAACTATTGTACAGAACCTTTTAGACCTAAAGGTCT
Source organism: Lithobates clamitans (assembly GCA_037952925.1). Lineage (NCBI taxonomy): Eukaryota > Metazoa > Chordata > Amphibia > Anura > Ranidae > Lithobates > Lithobates clamitans. Next base: position 1,441,056 of record JBBGZY010000398.1, read on the forward strand.
GTGCTATCTCTGTGGATTCATACATCCTGTTTCCATAATTGGTTTCTATCTGTGGGATATAGGCTCTCAACCTTTCTTCCCACAGTACCCTTGCCAGACATGTCCCGATTGCTGCCAAGTTCATACCAATTCGATAACTTTTGCCCTGCTGGACCTTAATTTTTGAAACATGTTGATATTCAGTTGGTCTTGTAGAATGTTAAGCCAGAGCCATTTTTTTGTGTGCACACATACTAAAATGCACATTTTTTATTTGAAAACAAACTTAAAACCAAAAAACAGTGTGTGTTTTCTGAAAACATAGACCCTATATAATAAAATGGTGGTAGGAAGTAGATTACAATTTGTTTTGTCTCATTTATGCTACAGTTTATCAAATCAATATTTTCAGTAAACTGTACACTCAGATTAATTTTAGTGTATACAAACACAATATAATCCCCAATTTTTGGTAAACTATAAAAGATGAGAGTGTGACCAGTAAATAGATACAAAATATGTCAAACCACAAAATTGGGTGTGCCATGAAATGGTGAAAATTATGGTACTCAAAACTGTCCATATGCAACACTTTAAAAAGCCTTTACATCAATCTAAAATTAACCATGAATGATGACCTTAAACTTAATGGTCTCACTCCAGCATTATACCTAATATTGTCACTTTCATACACAAGCACACCGATGCATTCATATGTGCGCATACATGGGGGCAGGGGAATTTTAAGATTTTTGGGGGGTGTTTTCTATTTTTTAACTTTTTTTTACTTAACTTTATTTGTATCACAATGTGATAGCATTGTGCAGGTGACAGGTCCTCTTAGGGCGACATCAGGGGTCTATTACACCCCCTTAATGTCACCCTTGCATTCTACCTAAGCCAAATAGCTGCTTCCCCAGCCAGAGCCTCCGGGATTTGACAGTTTTGAATTTGGAAGTGCTCAGAGCTGAACGCTTTGTAGGAATAATACTTCACAGGGAAAATCAACGAAGGGTCTATTACACCCCCTTAATGTCACCCTTGCATTCTACCTAAGCCAAATAGCTGCTTCCCCAGCCAGAGCCTCCGGGATTTGACAGTTTTGAATTTGGGAGTTCTCAGAGCTGAACGCTTTGTAGGAATAATACTTCACAGGGGAAATCAACGAAGGGACATTCACTGGTCTCCTGCTACTCTCCATCTTGACACCTGGCATAAACTTCCCTGGCACCCGGGTGGGATAGGTAAACCTGGGGTACATGACTAGTGGGGGGTTAGGTGCTTAAACAACACCTTCTTTTACATGTTGAATTGATTAATAACTTCTACTAGAAAACCAGCAGCTAGGAGAAAAATGTAAACAAAGTCTAGACTTCTATCACGGGTGTGAGTATGTTTGAGTGTCCTATGGGACAAAGATAGATTTGTCTAAAGCCCAATAGAAGAAGAGCTGGGGGAGACCTCTGAAACTGTGGACAGCCATTAAGCAAGCAGCACTGCATCCTAGGAGCTGGGTGCTTTAGACACACTGCTTTAGCTGCACAGAACACTATGCAAGAACCTCAAGGGCACTTCTGGCTGCCATTTTTTACATGCTCACAGAAGTATTCAAAGATGATCTACAGATCAGCAAAGTCAGAGAAAAGTCAGAACTCCTTTTTTGAATATTTTTTTACAGGCTCCTGACTCAAGCCAGTGGATTAGCATGACAGACAGACATGTAGCATTTAAAAAAAATTATAATCAGTGATGGCAGCCTTCACCTTTCACTTAAGACCGGTTTCTTTTCAAATTTCGGTTGCTTCTGACTGGTAATAATTCCATGGCTCTTTGAGGTGCCTATTGAGAAATAAATGAAGTTATTAAAAAAAAATACAGATTGAAGAGTAAAAAAGGTTTGCAATAGTTAAAAACTCATGTAAAAATAACAGTTGCACACCTACATCTAAAATGTATGCATGGAAGGTGAACAGTTTGATTATTGTAAGTTAAAATAATGAATGCAGTTAAAATATCTCATCTTCGTGAACTGAACCTTGTGTGATTTAATCTACTTTAATATTTTCATCACAGTAGGATTTGACACTCATTTAATAAGTCCCCCGGAGAGAACTGGTACATGTATACTATTTTAATATATTAATATTGTGCACATAATATGATCAAATAAGTAAGAAGAGTTTGTTATCTTGAAAGTTTTGGTCAGTATTTAAGTAGATTCACCATACATGTTAATATTAAACTCAGTACTTCACTAGAGGGCAGCATTTGATCAGGTGTCTTATTCTGGTTGATAGATTTTAGAAGCTTTATGCAATACATTGCAGTCCCTTTGCAGCAAATTTAGCAGCATTCGGGGGGGAAACATTCTTACTCTAATTTCAACATATTTATCAGCTGGGTTGATGACCACACACTTTGCTCTCCATAGAAATTTGTAAAGCTTTAAAAGATTGAGCTTGCTAATAAATAAGATTTAAAATTGCTACAGTCTCTGAGTTGTATAAATCAGATTTGCCCAACAGTCTGCATCTCAGAGCTGCAGCTTTTTAAATGCATTGATATTAATATTTTAACGTCTTTTATTATTGTAACAGAATAAAACATGAATAGGTTCTATGGTCTATTAGCCCCTCTCTTTTCCTTTCTTCTACTTAGCACTCATATATGACAAGACCTAATGAGAGATGAAATAAGGCTCCTATTTGTGGCATACGTTTGTATTTTTTCCTACATAAAAAGCATGAGCGAAATACACAAATATGTATATGCATTTAATGTATTCATCATAAAAATAACACCTCTGCTTTCTTATTTCATAAAAAACAAAACAAAAAATCAGAAAATGTAACTATCAACCAATACTAACAACCAACACGCAATGGCCAAATATTAGTTTTAAATATGATTGTATTTATTTTTGTAATTGAAATATATCCATGTCAAATAAATACTGTAAAGTAGGTTGTATTTATTGCTTCTGCAATTTGTGGAACAAATTTCTTGTTTTTATCCATACAAGTCAATAATCTTGACACCATTAGTACTAATAGCAGCTGAGAAAATGCCAAAATATGGGCATTGTGTACGAAAATGCAAGGCCTTGGCTCATTTATTTTATTCATGGTGAATAAAACAAAAGAGCTTGTTAAAATCAACTTTAAAAAGGCAATATGCTTGAAATAAACCTATAGGTAGCAATGCTGCATTTGACAACTATGGAACACTCAGATCTATTACTAGCAGAAGGATTTACATGCATATTGTTCATCCTTTGGGAAATCCTCATAATTAAATAAGGGAAAAAAATTAATTTAGTAGTGTCTGCTATGTCGATTTAAAAAGTAGATAAGTACACCTGACAGTAATGACGAAAAAGCTCAGACAAAAGAGGAAACATAGCCCTGCATCACTGTATGACAAGTGTTCCACAAATTTACAATTGGTACAATCTTTGTGCGCATTATTTGAGAATTACGGTCAAATACATAGTTTTGTTGCAGGCTCTGGGGTCTTTGATTTCAGCATAATAATCCTTATATATGGGTGTAATTTTTTTTTTAAATAAACACTTTGCAGATGACACAGATAACACAGATTCAAGCCACTTGCATAGATTTATCAATTGCAACAATTAAGTGTATGTATACCCACTAACTAAAATCTTGTATAAACCCTAACATGTTAATGTAATTTCAAGCGTAATTTTCAATATTTGTAAATTTGACACTTCCAATAAAATATTAGTTGATGATCCTGCCATGTAGGTTGTTCAGTCACTTACTGTTATGGGGTGACTATGCCTTGTACCTATCTTCCAACTATGTTTCTATGTTGTCACCCTGTTACCTTAGCTTTAGATGTAGACTACAAGTGGCCTTTTCAACACAGATTCCAATGGCATAGTACACTGTTGTCACCATCAGGAAACCCAGCCTGACAAATGCCATGCAGCCATATTTTGAGCACATGCATGTAGACTGGACGTGTCTGCAAAAAGGCTACTGGAGATCAGAAGCACTGAGGTGCAAACAAAGGATAAAAAAGGTAGAAATAGGTATTTTCGTAGACAATTGATATTATTTATGATACACAATACTTTAGCAAACTATGGGGTTGATTTACTAAAACTGGAGCATACTAAATCTGGTGCAGCTCTGCATAGAAACCAACCAGCTTCCAAGCTGATTGGCTACCATGCACAGCTGCAGCAGATTTTGCATTCTCCAGTTTTAATAAATCAACCCCTTAAATGTAATTTGGTTGAGGTATACAGCCACTTTAAAGCATTTTTTTACCCCAATACTTCATATTCCTGATATGTGCCTGCTGTACCATGTACTTATATGAGAAATTATCCTGTTATCTTATTTTACTTCCTTTATGTGAATTCCCTGGTGTTCCTGCTAGTTCCCTTTTCCTTCCTTTTAAAAACTGACAACACTAAGCAGAAGAGCAGATCGTGGTCAGCTCTCTATCTATAAAAAGATAAATATGCAGCGCTAAAAATCATAAATACACAAAAAATCATAAGTGTTTACAAACACCTGTATGTAAAACAACACATTAGTTCATAAAAATAAACATCCATAGATCTTAGAGGACACCCAGGGTGTATAGCCTAATAGAATACAGGTGAAAAATGAATCCTCCACCGAAACCTGAACACACCGGGCCTCTTACCCCAAGGTATGGACCACTAGGTTATAGGTGGTCATACAGACATTCTACTGTACTAATCCTCTGGCTGGTCTCCACTCGTCTCAGATGACTCGCAAATGGATCCTGTTAGCCCTTCTCTCTCCAGCTCCGCATGTGACAAAATCCTGGGTACAGTCAGTGTACAGAGCAAGACAAAAGCCCTTTGTAAAAAATTGTAGGTGGTTCTTTTTCATGAAAGGGTCCCAACAAATGTATCTACTTCAGTAAATCTATCTACTGGTAACTCCCACCTCCACCATCCCCTGCCTGACTGCACCACAACCTGTTGCGCCCTCTGGCAGCAAAACCAATCTATTTATGCTGGGAACTCAGCGTGCCCTTCTCCAATGACCAGATTTGTCCTGACACCCCCCCCCCCCGCTGCACAGCCATTCACTTGGAAGCTCAGTGTGCTGCTGCCTCTCCTCCCCCCAGCTCTTATGCAGCTGAGAACAGAGGGAATGTGATCACTTATAAAAAAATAAGAAAAAAAGGTTTTTATAAAGTTTTTTTTATATCTAGACAAAAATGTTTTGCATTTTATTTCCTTTTTAAACTGGATGAGTTCCTTTACAAGATGATCGTTTACAATCACTTTAAGAACTGGCATTTTTATTGAAACTCTCCAGCACGAGTAAAAAACTAACAAATGCTTGTGAATAAACGTGGGCACCAAAAACATTTGTGTAAGGGCTTTTTCACACTGTGTGCAATGATTGAAGTTTTTCACCAAAAGGGCACATAGAAGACAAATGCAGAACACTGCCGTGTGAGGACATGAATGAAGTGTCACCTTGTCACACTTAAAATAAACGAAAGAAAACGAAAGAAAAAAAAATGCAAACAGTGCAAGGCTTTAAAATATGTACTGTACCGCCCTTTGCTGGACCTCACACTGTACAGTTAATCGTTGTATTGTAGTGTGCAGGCTAGTGTGAACAAGGCTTAAAGGGCAGTTGGCTTAATCATAAAATAATGCTTTGTGCTATAAGCAACAATGCAAAACAAGTTTAGGATGGCAAAAAAGCATGCATGCATTGTAACTCAGAGTAAAATGTGGTTGCTTAGCATAGTCTATATACGACTCTATAACAACAGTCAAGCTGAGAATCACTACTTAGTAAAATAGTACAGAACATGGTTACTTGTGATTAAACTCATTAAAAGCATTCCTCACAGTGAAGTCCAGGGTAACTCTGGTAACAGAGGTGAACAGCTGGAGGGATTCAAGACCCAAGCACTACCACATTGGAACTGGAGTACTATGGTAGCAATAGGGAAGGGGCTCCCCACAATGGCTGGGTCTTTTGGAGAAGCTGTATGCTATTAAGCTCTGGCCCAGCTGCCCTCATACTGATTCTAAAAGTGGAGGGCCACTCACCTGGCTGCAGATCACTTGCACAGCTATTTCTCCTCTGTCAGCTGTGGCATCTCAGTTGCTGAGGGAAGGAAGCAGCAAAACTTAACTTCCCTGAGCATAGGTGTGCAAAGCCCATTGCATTAGGGTGTGCACCCTAAAGCTCAAACACACACGCCTTTCACTGAAGCCTCAGCTGCAAGGGAGAGTGAATGAACAAGACAGTGCTCTGTGCTGAGAGGCTTCCTGTTCATTCACAAATAATTTACTATGCTTCAGTAATGATTGAACACAGTAAGTGAGTGTGTTCATTGTGTTCATTTAGAAAAGGAAAGGGCCACAAATGACATATTGATTAGCCCCTCCCCCACACTCCATCCTGAAACATCCCCTGCAGCAGCATGGGGGGAGAGGAGAGGAAAGGTGGGAAGGCACAGCAGCATTTCGGTGGGGGTGGGGGCAACACGAGGTGAAGCCCGGTGTCAGGAAAGGCTTGCCAGAAGATGAGCTGGTTCCTGCAGGCTAACTTCTGTTCCCCCAAAAAGGTGTGTTGACGCGTGCTAATGTGTGTTCGCATATGCGCATGCGCGCAAATATGCGGCAGAATGCGACAGGGCGCATCCCATGACAGACAAGGGTGCCAAATGGACTATTTAAACTGGGTCAGTACCCAGGATCAGTGCTGTTTTGTCTACAGCTTCCCATGATTGTCCTGTTCCCTGTTTATCTGCATCTGATTTCAGTTACCGACCCGGCTTGCTTTGACTACTCCTGTTCTCCACCTGCACCGACTCTAGCTTGCACCTTGACCATTCTCCAGTCTCCGCATCTGTACCTTATCTGATTGACTGTGACCCAGCTTGTCTGACTTTGTTTATATTCCAGTCCGTATGGAGCTATCTAGCTGCAAGCATCTGTCCATCTGCTATTGGGACCTGCTCTTCCGCTGACTATGTCCAAGTACCAGCTTGTTTCAGTCCTCAGGAAATCCGCTGTCATCTGACATACCACTCAACTGGAACCCAAGCAGCTAGCACGACTACTGGCACTCGTGTGACTCTGCACCCGTGCGCCCCCTGTCTGCTCTATCAGGGGCCCTGAGTCAGAGATGTAAGAGAGGCCTTCTTCTGCATATTAGGCTCTTCCTACCAGCTACGTGACACCCTGGCAGTAGAGGGAATTGGCACCGCACAGTGATTAGGGTGTGCCCAGGCACACCTGGCTAACCCCCTGCACAAGCCTATGCCCCTGAGCATGTCTAGGAACCCAGAGTGTTTGTGGGTAATGGGGGGAATAGGTTCTGTGCCTGCATCTGAGCATGGTGAGTAAATGAGCACTCCCCCACAGCATATACTGTATTTTAAAGCAGTGCAAATAGTTTTGATATGCATGCCAATTTTTTATGGACTTGTTCCTATCAGTTATTTCATAAACAGGCACCTCATCTAAGTTTTACCAAATATATACTGTGTGTTTATATTGGGGCACATAGAGTTGCTGTCTATTGGGTCTCTTACCACCATTACCATATATAAGGCTTGGTTCACATGGATTCATATGCCATGTGAACCAAGCCTTAGAACAAGCACATATCAGATGAAAGTGATCAGTGACTAAGAAAGTATTGCAGGCAAAGTATCAGTATTACAGTCATGCAAATAGCATCATCAGCCCACATATTTCTGTAATTGAATTTCCTAGTAGAGTCCTTCAGTATAATTCACTAGTCCTGCCACAAGCTTGAAAATGATCCTGGCCAGGAACTACTACGCTACGATGTACGCTGTCAGAGCTGTAGGCACTTTAATTCTGAACTACAGTACCAAATTACTTTTTACAGAATGCTACCTGGATTCACTGTAAAATGATTAAGCTAATTATTATGAAGAAATAATATTATAATTATAAGAAACATGTTATAACAGTTTTAAACAGATGAAGTTAATGAAATTACTCTGAAATTATGTTTGCAGTCGGTCTAACTGCACTTAGAAGATAAAAATAGAGCACATGCCTTCTGTATAACATTAGACCCATTGGTTGGTTTATCTTTTGTTAAAGAGGAGGTCCGCCCACCCCTGCACAAATTAAAAGCCAGCAGCTACAAATACTGCAGCTGCTGACTTTTAATAATAGGACACTTACCTGTCCTGGAGGAGTCAAGCGATGTCGACACCGCAGATGTTTCCATTAGCTGTCGGGTGCTGCTACCCCCATTGCCTGTAAGGGAACCCTGTAGTGAAGCATTACAACTTCACGGCTGGGTCCCTACTGCGCATGTGCGAGGCACCGCTGCGCTCTCCTACTGGCCCGGCGGCGGGGGAAGGAGGAGGGAGCCGCGCTGCTGATGTAATACACTGCAGCTCGATCTCCCGGAAGTTGGAATATGGTGGTCCTGTCAAAGACAAGTATCCTCTCCCCACCCCCCCGAAAGGTGCCAAATGTGGCACCGGAGGGGGGGAGGAGACAAATGAGCAGAAGTTCCACTTTTGGATAGAACTCTGCTTTAACTACCTGGCATCCGCGCTATAGCCGAATGACGGCTACAGCGCGGACCTACATTCCCGGGAGGCCGTTATATGACGGCCTCCCCTGTGCACGCTCCCTGCGCGCGCCCTGCAGGGCGCGCGCCGGGCGCGTTGTGATCACAGAGTCACTGAGACTCGGCTGATCACCGATCTGTGTAAGGGGCTGGTCCCGGCCCCTTACCATGTGATCAGCTGTCAGCCAATGACAGCTGATCACATGATGTAAAAAAAAGATCGGTAATCGTTTTTTTTTTTTACTCACGCTGACAGCGCGAGTAGAAAAAAAAGCCGATCACCGGATCGGATGTGAGGGACATCGGTCCCCAAGTGGAAGAGGCACATCTGCCTCATCAGTGCCCAGTAAAAGTGCCACCTAATAGTGCCCACAGTGCCACCTAATAGTGCCCACAGTGCCACCTAACAGTGCCCACAGTGCCACCTAACAGTGCCCACAAGTGCCACCTATCAATGCCCACAAGTACCACCTATCAATGCCCACCTGTAGTGCCAATCAGTGCCACCTGCCAGTGCTGCCCATCACTGCCACCCATCAGTGCCCATCACTGCCACCCATCAGTGCCCATCACTGCCGCCTATCAGTGCCCATCACTGCCGCCTCATCAGCATACATCAATGAAGGAGAAAAATTACCCGTTTAAAATTTTTTATAACAAAATATAAAAAAATAAACTTTTTTTTTTTTTTAATTTTTACATTTTTTTAATAAAAAGTAAAAACCGCAGAGGTGATCAAATACCACCAAAAGAAAGCTCTATTTGTGGTGAAAAAATGATAAAAATTTCATTTGGGTACAGTGTTGTATGACCGCGCAATTGTCATTCAAAGTGCGTCAGCGCCGAAAGCTGAAAATTGGTCTGGATAGGAGGGGGGTTTAAGTGCCCGGTAAGCAAGTGGTTAATGTTGTTGTATGGCTGAGATTGTAAACTCTCTATGCTATCTGCATGCTGATGGAGGTGTGAGCTTAGTATTCTTCTTGTACTTCATATTACTTAAATGGTCCCACAACTGTATCATGTTTCTTTCTACATATTGGATTTGACATCACACGTTAACCACTTCCGCTCTGGAAGTTTTACCCCCCTTCATAACCAGGCCATTTTTTTGCAATAAGGCACTGCGTTATTTTAACTTACAAATGCATGGTCATGCAACACTGTACCCAAATAAAATTGATGTCCTTTTTTTCCCAGAAATAGAGCTTTCTTTTGGTGGTATTTGAGCACCTCTGTGGTTTTTATTTTTTGGGCTATAAACAAAAAAAGACCGACAATTTTGAAAAAAAAAACCCAATATTTTTACTTTCTGCTATAAACATACCAAATAAAAAAATGTAAAAAATACAATTTCTTCATCAATTTAGGCTAATAAGTATTCTGCTACATGTTTTTTGTAAAAAAAAAAAAAAAATCGCAATAAACGTATATTGATTGGTTTGCGCAAAAGTTATAGCGTCTACAAACTATGGGATAGATTTAGAGAATGAGAATGCATTAGGGTAAAAAAAAAACTTTACCTTTACAACCACTTGAAATTTCAACTGAACTTTCAGTTTAATTCACCTAAACACAGTCCAGTTGCATACAAAAAACTAAGGTGGGCAAAGTCTTCCAATTTGTCTGCTTGTTTTTTTGTTTTTGGAAAAGTGGCCACAGCCACAGTAGAAAAGCCTGTTTTCTTTTTTTTTTTTTTTTTTAGAAAAGTGGCCACAGCCACAGTAGAAAAGCCTGTATTCTGTCAGCATGCTGTGTGGAAGCAGTTGCCTCTCTGCAAAGGTCCAATATTACCCTTGCTAAGTCAGGACTAGAGCTCTCCAAACAGCAGGAAACATGAACTTTTCTATGTCTAGATCTTTAGTTCAGATTCTGAGTCAGAAGGTGGTGTGTTGGATCTCTGCAGACAGAGCACTGCTTCCAAAGAGAAAGCAGCCATTCTTCTCTGAAGCATGCTGTCAGGGGACAGGGTTTTACACGCAGGCTATGGCTGCTTTCTAAAGAAAACAAACTAAAGCCTCCTACACACGATCAGATTTTCCTATGGGAATTGTGTGACGACAGGCCGTTGGTGGAAAATCCGACCGTTGTACGCTCCATCGGACAATTGTTGTCGGATTTTCCACGGACAAATGTTGGATGGCAGGCTTTAAAATTTTCTGTGGACAAATGTCTGTCGTCGGATTTTCTGCTCGGAAGCAAGGACGAGCCAGTCGGTCTTGTAAACTAGCGTTTGTAATGGAGAATTACCATTTGTGATGTGGCAAATTATGAAATCTTGAAATGCAGCGCACATTCTCTTCTTCTTTAATGGGATAATAATGAAGCTGCTTTGCTGGTGATACTGATGGAGTTATTGCAAACAAATTCTAAAAGGCTTTTTTTTTAGTGATATCAAGAATAATATTATAATGCTTGTTATTTTTTTGGGGGGCGGGGGGGAGGTTACCACAACATCATTATCCCATAGTTTTTAAGATCATAGATACAACTATGTCGGTGTCCCGTTATTTTTACATTGGGGGTTATTTATGAAAGGCAAATCCACTTTGCACTGGAAGTGCCCTTAAAAGTGCACTAAAAGTGCACTTGGAATTGCAGTCGCTCTAAATCTAAGGGTTAGATCTGAAATGAGTGTAAGCTCTGCTGATTATCATCCACTCATGTGCAAGCTAAAATGCTGTTTTTTATTTTCCTTGCATGTCCCCCTTGGATCTACAGCGACTTTACTTCCAAGTGCGCTTGCAATGAAAAGTGGATTTTCCTTTAGTAAATAACCCCCATTGCATTTTTTAAAATGTAACTGCCTACTCCCAAACTGTCATTTGAAGTAAAACACATAGCCAAGTATTATTCTCCACAATTTTTTTATTGTGCATTAAAAAAAAAAACAAATAAAATTAAACATGCTTTCTGCCAAAAGAACTTAACCAAAAAGTGCATTCTATACATCCAAAAATATAGAAAATATACCAAATCAAATCATTATTCAACCAAAAAATAAAATAAAAGCCTCATGCATGTGTCCTGCTTCTTAATATAGGTGGTCAACAATGGCAAGAGTTGGTAAAAGCAGAGGTCCGTCATCCGGAGATAATTCCGAAAATCATCTGGCTTTGTCTCCTGGAGCTCCGGCAGCAAAGGCATATGACATAATTGGTCACGATTAATAAAGCAACCAATTTTTGGTCCAAGAAATCCTCCTCCTCCTGTTTCTGGACTGGACTTGGGTCAAAGCAATAACTCCTAGACCAATAATAAATAACACGTTATCTCCTCCGATTCCGCAATATGGCTGGTTGACGAATGGCCATTCAGAAACTTACTAAGAGGTGCGAAATGAAAAGCGCGAAATGAAAAGCGTGAATCAACACTCACCAAACTTCTACTAACATGAAATTAGCAGAAGGAGCCCAAAGGGTGGTGCTACATAACTACGTTCATGTTTGTTGGCCGACAATTCCTTGCCATTTGTATGCAAGACAAGTTCTTGGCCAACGCCCTTTGGACAAAAGTCTGAGGTTTTGTCTGTGGAAAATCCGATCGTGTGTACAAGGCTTTAGATTTTGCACACCTTTTGTTTTGATGCACTTGGAATGTATGTAGCTGATTTAGGCTGGAATCACACCTGAGGATATTGGGAACTAATATTTCCACTCATGTTTTCTGCACAGTTTTCGAATGTCTCTGCTCCCCACGAATAAGGCAGCCCATTCACGTGAATGGGCTGCCCTACGCATGACAAACTCCCCCAGAAGCTCCAGAGCCTTTTTTGGAGAGGAGCATGGTGATTTTTTTTCACAAATGTGATGCTTTTTTTTCACAAACATGGTAAAATTAACAATTAATGGCACCACAAGCGCGGAGCACATTTGTAGCACGTTTCCAAAATGAATGGCAAAGTGTACGTTTTTTGTGTAGTTAGTCAAGCATTTCAGAAACGCCAGGTGTGAATGGAGCCTAATGCTTAGTTGGGCTTTAGAGAAAAGCATGCTCTGTCTGGCAGGGGTGCCTGGATAATATCCCTTGCAAAATAGAATCTTTAAACCCTCTGGCAGATTAAACAATTCACATAAATGTGTTTCAACTGTGTAATTAGCCAACTACATAGTTCAGAGTTTATGGTTTGGTTTTATGCATGGTTTTATAATATGCTTGTAAATATTTATTCCGTTATTCAAAGGTATTTTCTAAATGTTCTTTCTGCCCATATAAATATATTATATTGTCACAAAGTACAGGATCCTTGTTCTGCTCAGTCCAAAAATGCATCTATCATTGGCAGTATCTTCTTCACTTAAAGTGGAAGTTCAGCCTAAAACTAAAATATCTTAATCTACTGGCAGCCACAATCTAAGACTAACCTATTTTAGCCCTGTAAAGCAAAAATCTCTATCTATTGTATACCTTTTCTAAAGCTGCTCTGGTTCGAGCTCCAGTGTCAGATGCTGTGTGCAGGAGACAGCTGACAATGGCTGGGAAATGCCAAGGAAGTGACGTCATCCATAGAGTTAATATGGGACTTCCATTGCCGGCTTCTGCACCCGCCTACAGAGAAGCTGCCGCTGACAGCTCAGTGTGGGATCAGACAGGAGCGGCTTTAGAAAAGGTATGTATAGAGATTATTGCTTTACCAGGCTAGATAGGTTAGTCTTAGATTGTGCAAGTAGATTTAGAGAATTTAGTTTTATGCTGAACTTCCACTTTAATTATTTTTTTATTGAATCTCTTATTAAAATGTACACATCTCATAGATCACCTGGGCATATAATTAACAAAATCATAATAATACTTTGAGTAGAAAAAAGTGTCTCTCTCTCTCTCTCTCTCTCTCTCCACATGCAGAAAAATACTACTCCTATGCTTTTTTCTACTTTCAAAAGATTTTTATTTTCCAATAAAAGAACAACAAAAATTAAAATACATACACTTATTTCTGTGTGACAATATCAGATTCGATCGGACTACATTTAGAGGATGTATAAGGACATGGGAAAGACAACTGAATGGTCCAACAAATGTAATCCTCATGTTGCCCCAGTTTTTGGGGGACCGACTGAGGAGATCAGAAGAATATTCCAGGCACCCCTATTGGGGATCATGCTGTGCATACGGAATAGCCCCCAAACTCCTCCGTGGGAGAAACTGGCTGGGGGTTCCCGACAACCGAGGCTGCCGGGAAGGAAACATTGGTGCCGAGGCATCATGTCCCTCCTATGCTTTTTATGTGGCATTAAACCTAGGCAGCTTAGAGCATATGGTCTCTAGCTATTAGTAGCATTGTCTCAGACTGCAGAGTCCATTGTTTTCAATTAAACATACCCTGCCTGGTAGAGTTGTAAAATAAGGGTCCATCTGTCCCTGTTTTGAGAGGCTTGTCCCCAGGAAGTGTCCCTGTCATTGTCCCTTGTGTGTACTGTACAAATTGTATTGTACAGGTGCCAATCGATCAGTAGCACAAAACCTAGATGGCACCGCTAGAAACAATTGCACACATGTGGCAATCCTAATTTTTGCTTGTTCGCAAATGGGTTTAATGACATCTTTTTGTTTGGCGAATGCGCAGTGCTACTGATGGATTGGCACCTGTGCAGTTGAAAAGCCTGCCATCTATTATTGGGGTGGGGTTTGAATAGTTGCTGCCTTTACATTTTGCCAAGGAAAAAGAAGGGGTATGTGGTTTTCTGGGCATGGCTACAAATAGGGTTTGATTTAGGGTGTCCTCAGATATCATTTTCAAAATCTGGTAATTTTATTGTAATAATTTAAGAGCATCGGCGAGGCCCGACATTGTACAGCACTACTACATTTGTATCGTAACACATGGATACTTGGAAAACATGAATAACGCAATGCACATACTGTAAATAATTGCAAACTATAACATACTAATACATTTATATATAAAAAAATGAAAACACTGAATGTTAGATGTCAGGAAAAAAACATGTATAGTGAAAAATTACCAATTTTATCATATACACTCACAGGGCCTGGGGCATTACCAACTCAGAATACAACCCTACCTCCAGCAATATTATTTTAAAGCTGTGATTTTTTTTTTCATGTCAGAGCTGTGATTTTTTTTTGTCTCAATGAGAACAAGCGCATGAAGTGTCACATGCAACAGATTGCTTTTCCTTTATTTGTGTGATACTACACAGGTCTGTGTTTCTGCTTTGCAAAGGAAAACATTTAAAATAAAATATAAAAATGTAAAATTGACTTGTAATGGGGGGGGGGGGGGGGGTACTAGCCTGGACTGGACTAGCCTCTGTAACTCAGAGTGCCCTGTGCTCTGCATTTCTCCCTATGATGAATCTGATTTTTGTTACATCTTGAACATAATACATTCAATCCTAATATTATAATGAGTTGCCACCATCACTTTTCTAGATGTTGAGATCTTTGCTAACACTGATGGAAGTTTAGGTTTATCCCTATATAGAAAGCCATCTGCAGGCAATACAATCATTACATGCAACCAGCTCACAGCCTCTCATTTCTAGCATTCAATACAGTCAATACCTAAGAATGTAACGTACCGTAATTGCATGAATGAGGAAGATTTTGTGAGGGAAGCTAAGGCCCTACAGTTGCGTCTGATGAATAGGGGATTTAGTAAAACTTGCCTTAGGAAGGCCTACAATCAAGTAAAAAATCTAGGAAATCTAGCCCTTGAACTATTAGGGTAACTAGAAACTCAAATCAGCTGCCATGCGGGAATTTATCGTAATTTTGATCTCTCTCAAATATGTTTTTTTGCTTTGGAACATGTACCACTTCATGAACGTGGGGGAGATGTGGGTAAGATTCTATTGCAGCGTGAAACTAAATGGATCTACAGTCAGGTCCATAAATATTGGGACATTGACACAATTCTAATCTTTTTGGCTCTTTACACCACCACAATAGATTTGAAATGAAACGAACAAGATGTGCTTTAACTGCAGACTTTCAGCTTTAATTTGAGGGTATTTACATCCAAATCAGGTGAACGGTGTAGGAATTACAACGGTTTGTATATGTGCCTCCCACTTTTTAAGGGACCAAAAGTAATGGGACAATTGGCTGCTCAGCTGTTCCATGGGCAGGTGTTTGCTATTCCCTCATTATCCCTCATTAAAAGGAGCAGATAAAAGATAAAAGAGTTCATTTCAAATGTGCTATTTGCATTTGGAATCTGTTGCTGTCAACTCTCAATATGAGATCCAAAGAGCTGTCACTATCAGTGAAGCAAGCCATCATTAGGCTGAAAAAACAACACAAACCCATCAGAGAGGTAGCAAAAACATTAGGTGTGGCGAAATCAACTGTTTGGAACATCCTTAAAAAAGAACGCACCGGTGAGCTCAGCAACACCAAAAGTCCCGGAAGACCACGGAAAACAACTGTGGTGGATGACAGAAGAATTCTTTCCCTGGTGAAGAAAACACCCTTCACAACAGTTGGCCAGATCAAGAACACTCTCCAGGAGGTAGGTGTATGTGTTTTAAAGTCAACAATCAAGAGAAGACTTCACCAGAGTGAATACAGAGGGTTCACCACAAGATGTAAACCATTGGTGAGCCTCAAAAACAGGAAGGCCAGATTAGAGTTTGCCAAACAACATCTAAAAAAGTCTTCACAGTTCTAGAACAACATCCTATGGACAGATGAGACCAAGATCAACTTGTACCAGAGTGATGGGAAGAGAAGAGTATGGAGAAGGAAAGGAAATGCTCATGATCCAAAGCATACCACCACATCAGTGAAGCATGGTGGTGGTAGTGTCATGGCGTGGGCATGTATGGCTGACAATGGAACTGGTTCTCTTGTATTTATTGATGATGTGACTGCTGACAAAAGCAGCAGGATGAATTCTGAAATGTTTTGGGCAATATTATCTGCTCATATTCAGAAAAATGCTTCAGAACTCATTGGACGGTGCTTCACAGTGCAGATGGACAATGACCCGAAGCATACTGCGAAAGCAACCAAAGAGTTTTTTAAGGGAAAGAAGTGGAATGTTATGCAATGGCCAAGTCAATCACCTGACCTGAATCCGATTGAGCATGCATTTCACTTGCTGAAGACAAAACTGAAGGGAAAATGCCCCAAGAACAAGCAGGAACTGAAGACAGTTGCAGTAGAGGCCTGGCAGAGCATCACCAGGGATGAAACCCAGTGTCTGGTGATGTCTATGCATTCCAGACTTCAGGCTGTAATTGACTGCAAAGGATTTGCAACCAAGTATTAAAAAGCAAAAATTTGATGGATGATTGGGAATCTGTCCCAATACTTTTGATCCCTTAAAAAGTGGGAGGCACATATACAAACTGTTGTAATTCCTACACTGTTCACCTGATTTGGATGTAAATACCCTAAAATTAAATCTGAAAGTCTGCAGTTAAAGCACATCTTGTTCGTTTCATTTCAAATCCATTGTGGTGGTGTATAGAACCAAAAAGATTACAATTGTGTTGATGTCCCAATATTTATGGACCTGACTGTATACCTTTCAACTGCTAATTTTCCAGGTTTAAATTAAGCTATTAGTTTCAAACCATTTTTGTAAACAATATTCATGCTGGGACCTTTGAAAAAGGTCATTCTTAATTGAAATGTGAAAGATTATTAAAAGCCATTCCCCTGTTTGTACTTTTATCTATGTATGTTTACTCGTTCTCTTCGTTCCTCTCAAGACCTTCTGTTCTAGCTCCTTCATCACCTCCTCCCATGCTCGCCTTCAGGACTTTTCCAAAGCCTCTCCAATCCTATGGAATGCCTTACCCCAATCTGTCCGCTTATCTCCTACTCTATTAGCTTTTAGACGATCCCTGAAAACCCTTCTCTTAAGAGAAGCCTACCCACACCTAACAACTATTTTTTAATTTTCTCCATCAGCTCACCCCCCACAGTTATTACCTTTTGTTTCCACTTGACCCTCCCCTCTAGATTGTAAGCTCTAATGAGCAGGGCCCTCTGATTCCTCCTGTATTGATTTGTATTGTAAGTGTACTTTCTGCCCTCATGTTGTAAAGCGCTGCGCAAACTGTTGGCGCTATATAAATCCTGTTTAATAATAATAATAATAATAATAATAATATATGCATTTTCTGTCCAGTATTAATACTTTGAATTAACAAACATTTCATGTGTTCTTTTGTATTTTGGACAGTATTTGCAGATTTCTGTTATTTGGCCCATGCTTGTGCACTTTGAGTCCATATGGGTGAGTGAGAAGCTGCACGGATGCCCAGGGTGCTCCCGGCTGTTGGGATAGCACCATTGGTAGTGAGATAATTCCACAGCCAGTGATCGCCCTATCTGGGCACCTCTGGCTGGTGGTGTTTCAATCAGGGTTCTTTTCTCCCTCTTCTTTTTCTTCCCTTTCCATCTGCATGGACATCTCCTGGCTTGGTTGACCTTTCCCTGTGGGATTCTCTGTGTGTGCAGGGCCTATGATGGGGTTTGGTCTCTGTCTAGTGTCCTCGCTGCCCTTGTCTTTTTCCTTCCCTTCCAGCAATTGGATGTGGCCGGAACTGTCGGGGAGCGAGGGGGTGGTGGTGACGTGCATGTCTGCATGACATAGGGACTGGGACGGCAGATGTCAGCGATCTGCCATGACGTCACATGCTGGTGGGGTGAAAGGGGTTGTTAAATAACGTAATTGTCTTGATATCCCTTAAACTTATATTGGTGAGAAAAGTCCAAAACAGAATGGCTGAGCAAACAGAGACATTTGATACAGCCATTGTTTCCCTTGCCCACCTGAAGCAAACAAGAGTTCCCTGATAGTAGGAACAATCACTGACCTCGCCAGAGGACTACTCACTCCTCTTGTCTCAAAACATGACATCCCAGCTCAGAGTGTACACCCCATGCTACATAAAGTATACAGGTGCCTGGTTCAAGAACAGAATCCCCAGTGGAAGGCGAGTGGCAGCTATAGTGAATGGACAAGGACAAGAAGATACAGGGGAAATAGCATGCTTACGAGCAACAGTGAAGTTCACCTGGGACCAGCCCGGGCCCTTTGTGTGTCCTTGAAGCTGATTCTCAGAGAGAGGATGCTGGGGTAGAGCTTATCCCTGAAATCTCATCAACCAAGATGCTACAACAAAGCCATGGGGAAATCCCTGTCAGTATTTGCAACACTACCAACCATCTATTGAAGTTGTGGGCTCGAATGCTGATTGGACAGGTAAATCCAGCTTTTTTTTCCATTTCTACTGTATGTCCATTTGTTCTTCGTTTTTGTTTTTTTTCCCTACCCCAATTTTCCTTTGTTTTAGAGATTTTATGTTTTTTATGGTGTATTTTATTGAATTTGTATGTCAGGTACACCCAGGAAATTCTTTAAATCTGTTTGTATTCATATTATATATATGATGAATTGTTTGCATTATTTGTTTTTTTTCTAGATATAGCAGGTTGCTGGCTTTATATGAGTAGTTCCATATTTACTACACAAGATGCCGCTGTTGCCAACGTGTCATTATTATGTGTTTTTTTTTCTTTCGAAAGGGCTTTCATTAGCCTTTCAGTGATGCACACCTTGTTCTTTTCAGGTGCGCTCACTTGTAATTAATGATCATTCATTTCAGAGATGGCATAGGCACTATTATATATTCCTCAATGATGTACGTCACTTGGCCCATCCACCAAAAATGTCTTGTTGATGACGAAATGCATCAGTGGGGGCCTATCAATGACGACATCATGCCCACCCGACCACTAACCAGTGGTAGTGTGTGAAGTCGACAGCCTGCTGCTCCTCTGTTATACAAAAGAAATGCTGTTTCGGTTTTGTATGAAGGTAATTGTAGCCATCTTTTAACCACTTAAGGACTGGAAGATTTGCCCCCTTAAAGACCAGGCTATTTTTTGCAATACGGCACTGCGTCGCTTTCACTAATTTCTTCATCAGTGTAGGCCAATATGTATTCTACATATTTTTGGAAAAAAAATCTCAATAAGCGTATATTGATTGGTTTGCGCAAACGTTATAGCAGCTACAAAATAGGGGATAGATTCATGGCATTTTTATGGCATTTCTAGTATTTTATTTATTTTTTAACAGTAATGGCGGTGATCAGCGATTTTTAGCGGGACTACGACATTACGATGGACAGACACTTTTGACACTTTTTTGGGACCATTGAAATTCATACAGCGATCAGCGCTATAAAAACACACTGATTACTGTGTAATTGTCACCGGCAGGAAAGGGGTTAACACTAGGGGGTGATCAAGGGGTTAAATGTGTTCCCTCATGAGTGTTTCTAACTGTGGAGTATGAGACTGATTGGAGGAGACAAATCACTGTGCGTAATTACTACAAACAGCAGATCTGTCTCTTCTCTCCTGTCAGAACGAGGATCTGTATGTTTACATACACAAATCCCCATTCTGGCTCTTGTGCTTGTGATCGTGGGTGGCCATCGCGCCTGCCGGCCATGCGCATTGGGTCTCCCGCCATGCAGTGGGCGTGCGTGCCTGCTAGGGCTTTTAAAGGAGCCGATGTACAGGTACATTGATTCGCGGGAACGAACCACTTTGCCGCCGTATATGTGCGTGAGCCGGTCAGCAAGTGGTTAAAATAAATTATTTTATAGTATGATGGGCTTTACCTCAATGTGAGACCTCCCGGCGACTGCTGTCTCTTGGCTTTGACAGCTGTTATATAGGCAAGCACGGGGCCACCCGATGACATAATCGAGTGAACCCGCCCCCTTCTGACATCATGTCAGCGGGTGGCCCCCCCCCTGCCTATATAAGAGCTGTCAAAGCAAAAAGACAGCAGTCGCTGGGAGGCCTCCCATAAAGGCGCAATTTTTTTTCTATTTTTTGGGTCAGTCGGGCGGCGTGATTAAAGAAGGATGGCCATCGCGGGACACCTTTTTTTTTCTTAATAAAGGAATTGTCAAAAACTGTCTGTTGTGGTTTTTACTTTTTGACACTTTTTTGGTGAATGGGTAGGGGTACAATGTACCCGATACCCATTCACATGGGGGGGCGGGATCTGGGGGCCCCCTTGTTAAAGGGGGCTTCCAGATTCTGATAAGCCCCCACCCGCAGATCCCTACAACCAATGGCTAGATTTGTCAGGAAAAGGCTCTTGTCCCATCAACTTGGAGACAAGGTGCTTTGGGGTGGGGGGCGCAGAGCATGTTGAGCGCATGTGGCCTGGTATGGTTCAGGATCCTGACCTCCAGGATGCATGCTCGGATAAGGGTCTTGTATGGATTTAGGGGGGGACCCACGCCAATTTTTTTTTACATTTTGGCGTGGAGTTTTCCTTAATATCCAAAGTGTACCCGATACCCATTCACATGGGGGGGAGGGATCTGGGGGCCCCCTTGTTAAAGAGGGCTTCCAGATTCTGATAAGCCTCCACCCGCAGATCCCTACAACCAATTGCTAGATTTGTCAGGAAAAGGCTCTTGTCCCATCAACTGGGAGTTTGATTAATATCCAAAGGGCCTGGTATGGACCGGGGGGGAGACCCTACACTGTTTTTTTCCTTGATTTTTCATCTATATTGCCAGGAGCCGGCAATACATTACAGCTGCGAGCAAGTTTAAATGACATTTTTTCCTTTAGAAATGTCATTATTGCTGTGGCACTGTTCTACACATCGCACAGATACGCCACTTTACGGGCAGACTAAGGGGACTCCCCAGGCACGATATTTGAAGGAACATTTCTTTTTTTTTGTTTCACTTTAAGCATTAAAATCACTGCTCCTAAAAAGATTATTGTTTTAAAAACTGTTTTTATGCATTAATACATGTCCCCTGGGGTAGTACCCAGGTCCCCATACACTTTTTATGGCAATAACTTGCATATAAGCCTTTAAAATTAGCACTTTTGATTTTTCATGTTCGTGTCCCATAGACTTTCATAGGGTTTGCATGTTCGCCAGAACTTTTTGCCTGTTTGAGATGTTCTGGTGCGAACCAAACTGTGTTCGGCCCATCCCTAAGAATTTGTGGTCCTGGACATCTGGTAAGAAGCCTGAGTGTGATGCCACGTACACACGACCGATTTTGCCGTCGGAATAAACTCCGAAGGTTTCTCCGACAGAATTCCATTCAAGTGGTCTTGCCTACACACGGTCAAACCAAAGTCCGACCGTCCAGAACGCGGTGACATACAGCACGTACGACGGGACTAGAAAAAGGAAGTTCAATAGCCAGTAGCCAATAGCTTCCATCTCGTACTTGCTTCAGAGCAAGCGTAGTTTTTGGCCTGTCGAAACAGCATACAGACGAGCGGTTTTCCTGATAGGAATTGGTTCCGTCGGAAATATATAGAACATGTTCTATTTCTAGGTCTGTCAGAATTTTCGAAAAAAAGAAGTCAGATGATGCACACACACGATCAGAATAGACGATGAAAAGCTTCCGTCGGACTTTTTCTGTCGGACATTCCGCTCATGTGTAATCTCGTATAATAATAATGTGTACATGGCTTGAGGGTGTTGCTGGGATCCCTTTACTTTCACTCTGCATGGATCATTCCTTCATTGGAATGTTTTGCACTTATGGACTGTTTTAAATTTTGTTGTGTTGCATTATTAAGATTGAGTTCTATTTTGCACATGGACACTTTTTCTGTACAACTAAATGTTATACTCTATATTGTTGCATTATTTTAAGCACTGCTTATTTACCCTTTATAATTTATTAACTGGTATCACAGTCTAAGTGGCTAATTTTCCTAATTTACATTCTTTTAAAGTAAATCCAGCTACCCCTACCTCCCCCCTGATTTGGTGGGGGGAGACAGAATGCCAAAAAGTCTGTTGGAGGCTCCAGAAGCCTTCCAGAGATTGATGGAGAAGACAGTAGGTGACATGAAACTGATTGACGTTCTGGTGTACCTAGACAATATCATTGATTTTGGAAGAACTCTTGAAGAGCATTAAGAGCACCTGGAGAAGGTCCCGAAGAGACTTCACTAAGGGGGACTGAAGTTGCCTCTATCAATGTGTCAGTTCTACAAGCCTTTTGTCATTCACTTCAGAAATGTTGACTCAGCTGAGGGAGTAGCCGCTCACCCCAAGAAACTGGAAGCTGTCACCTCCTGACCAAGACTTACCAATGTGACCGAGTTTAGGTCATTCCTGGGGTTGTGCTCATACTATTGAATATTTGTTGAGGGATTTGCCAAAATAGCTTGGCCGCTTAATGAGTTGTTGAGGAGCGAGGGTGAGCATGATAACCCAGATTCACTGAAACCAGTCAAACAAACTGGAAGACCCAGAAAGTCTTGAATCAATCCAAGACCAGTGGACTGATCAGTGTGTGCAAGACTTCCATCAGCTGAAGGGCAGCTTAAAAAATACCCCTGTTCTGGCCTATGCTGATGCAACCAAACCTTCTGAACTACATATCGATGCCAGTTGAGATGGGTTAGGAAGGGTGTTGTACAAAGAGCATGATGAACACCTGCAGCCTGCTACCTATGTAAGTAGAAGCCATGCTCTGCTGAGAAGAACTATCCCACCCACAAGCTGGAGTTCCTTGCCCTGAAGTGGGCAGTGGTAAATTAACTGAAAGATTATATTGTGCTGACTTTGTGGTCAAAACTGACAATAACCCGCTCACATACGTATATACTTACCACAGTCAAGCTGGATGTCCCAGGGGATAGGTGGTTGGCCGCCCTCTTGAGGTTCCACTTCAGTCTAAAGTACTGTAGAGTTTGGACACAGAGACGCTGATGCTCTCTCGAGGAGACTGAGGGACTTATGAAGGGTATGAAAGCTGATATTGGACCGAATACAAGGCTTGTGTCAAAAGGTAGAGAATCTGGCATTGTGCCAGTGGAGTGGTAGGGCTGAAGCCTTTTGTGTCTTAGATGCAGGTGTCCCCAAACACTACTGTGATGTTTCCCAAGTAAGGGAAATGCCTACCTAAGCTTTTCAAAGAAAGACTTAAGAAAAGGACCAGGTGGAGGACCCCCTCTGTGATTTAACCCCTGGAGAGTTGACATGTAGATCCGCTGCTGACAGACTCTCCAAAAGAAGGATGCCTAGTTTACAAAGAATGAGATCGATGGCAGTTATACAATGGGGTTGTCTACTGGAAGGAGCCCCTAGGATGATACTGAAGATAAGTGCCAACTGTTCTTGCCAGGAAAGAAAGAGAGATTGTAATGCCTGCCCTGCATGATAATCATGGTCACTTAGGGCCTGAACAAACTTTCAAACTAGTGAGAGACCACTTCTAATGGCACTGCATGTAGGCTGAAATTGAAGGATACTGTAACTCTTGCATACAATGTATGCAGAGAAAGACTTTACCCAGCAGAGCCACCCCAATGGGCCATCTTCAAACTCAAGGATGAATAGAATTGGTGTGCATTGACTTTCTGTGTCTTGAACCTGATTCGAGTGGACAGGAAAATGTCCTGGTGGTAACCAACCA
The DNA here is from genome assembly GCA_037952925.1 of Lithobates clamitans. Classification (NCBI taxonomy): domain Eukaryota; kingdom Metazoa; phylum Chordata; class Amphibia; order Anura; family Ranidae; genus Lithobates; species Lithobates clamitans. The sequence goes on from JBBGZY010000398.1 coordinate 1,465,051, forward strand.
CTTTACCTATGCCCAGGCATTTCCAGCTAAAGACCAGCATGCATCTACTGTGGCCAAAGTTTTGGTAGAGAATGGTAGAGAATTTCTTCATCCACTATGGCCTGCCTAAATGTATTCACTCTGATCAAGGGACAGACTTTGAAAGTAGATTAATTAAGAGACTCAATCACACTGTGTTAGATATGCTCAGGATGCTCCCTAAAGAGAAGAAACAGATATATCTAATTTCTAGGTAGAGTTACTGTACATCTATTAAAATGTCAACTTTGCTTTTTTTGTTTTGTTTTTAGAGCATTGCTGATCTACATTTCTAAACCCACCATTGAGACCATTCAATCAGTAAATAAAACTAGTTGGGTAAGAAGCCAAGATTTAGGAAACTGTCATGCCGCATACACACGATCGCACATTCCCACAACAAAATCCATGTTTTTTTTCCGATGGATGTTGGCTCAAACTTGTGTTGCATACACACGATCACACAAATCTTGTCGGAAATTCTGAACGTCATGAACACGGTGACGTACAACATGTACAACGGCACTAGAAAAGGGAAGTTCAATAGCCAGTGTGCCACCCTTTGGGCTCCTTCTACTAATCTTGTGTTAGTAAAAGTTTGATGAGAGACAATTAGCGCTTTTCAGCCTCGTGCTTTTCCGATCGTTACTGCTCTTCAGTTTGTGCTTGTGGGTTCGTATCTAGTTTTCAGTGCGTGTAGTCAGTTCGTATTTGTTTTTCAGTGCGTATTAATATAGTGTGTATTTGATGTTCAGTGCGTTCTTGTCCGCTCGTTTCTGATTTTCAGCTCGCTCATCTGAGGCCTTTCTGATTTTCAGTGCGTTCTGTTAGTTCATTGTGACCAGCTGACCATTTTGAAGCAATGTTGTGGGTCGTAGAATTTGTGCTGTGCAGGGGCTTGGTGTTGGGGTTCTTACTTTGACCCAAGCCCAGTCCATGAACAGGACGGGGAGGAGTTCATGGACCAAGAATTGGTTACTCCAGCGTGACCAATTCTCTCATATGCCTTTGTTGCGGGAGATTCGTGAGAATAATCCTGATGATTTCAGGAATTATCTCTGGATGACAGACCCCGTTTTTCATCGTCTGTTGGCTTTGCTGTCCCCTTATATTACCAAGCAGGACACCTGCAAGTGGCAAGCCATCACTCCCGAGCAGAGGCTAGTCGCCATGTTGTGGTACTTGGCGACAGGGAGAAGTCTGCAGGACATCAAGTTCTTGACAGGCATCTCCCCCCAGGCTCTGGGGATCATTATTCCAGAGACCTGTTCTGCCATCATTCAGGTCCTGCAGAAGGACTATATTAGGGTAAGTTTCCTCCTTTAACATCACATTCTATGTATTTAATGTTTGCTAATGTATAGTATTTATTTCATAATTCCCTAAATACCATGATTGTAATATGCTGTGAATGTCCCCTTTGTTCTCATGCATGCTTGAATTTTTTAAACTTCCTTTTTTGTCCTTCATGCATATTTGCCTTCACTAACCTCCCCAGCATGCTATCCTGGGCCCATACACACCTAGCCAAGTCACTTACCAATGTATTTTGTCAGCTCCATAGTAGTGCTTTACCCTAAACACCCCCAAAAATGTGTGCACGTTATTTGTGTCCTCAAATTCATGCAGAGTGCCAGAGGCTGTTTTTTTGGGTCCCAAAATCATTTGGAACCCTCCCTGCCCCCCAACCGCTAAGTCAACAATACCAATCCTCTATCTGCTGACTTTGCCAAACCCATACACACTATAGTTACATAGTTACATAGTAGGTGAGGTTGAAAAAGACACACGTCCATCAAGTCCAACCCATGTGTGTGATTATATGTCAGTATTACATTATATATCCCTGTATGTTGCGGTCGTTCAGGTGCTTATCTAATAGTTTCTTGAAACTATCGATGCTCCCCGCTGAGACCACCATCTGTGAAAGGGAATTTTCTCATCCTTGCCTCTCTTACAGTAAAGAACACTCTACATAGTTTAAGGTTAAACCTCTTTTCTTCTAATTTTAATGAGTGGCCACGAATCTTGTTAAACTCCCTTCTGCGAAAAAGTTTTATCCCTATTGTGGGGTCACCAGTATGGTATTTGTATATTGTAATCATATCCCCTCTCAAGCGTCTCTTCTCCAGAGAGAATAAGCTCAGTGCTCACAACCTTTCTTCATAACTAATATCCTCCAGACCCTTTATTAGCTTTGTTGCCCTTCTTTGTACTCACTCCATTTCCAGTACATCCTTCCTGAGAACTGGTTCCCAGAACTGGACAGCATACTCTAGGTGCGGCCGGACCAGAGTCTTGTAGGGCAGGAGAATTATCGTTTTATCTCTGGAGTTGATCCCCTTTTTAATGCATGCCAATATTCTGTTTGCTTTGTTAGCAGCAGCTTGGCATTGCATGCCATTGCTGAGCCTATCATCTACTAGGACCTCCAGGTCCTTTTCCATCCTAGATTCCCCCAGAGGTTCTCCCCCAGTGTATAGATTGCATTCAAATTTTTGCCACCCAAATGCAAATTTTAAATTTTTCTACATTGAACTTCATTTGCCATGTAGTTGCCCACCCCATTCATTTGTTCAAATCTGTTTGCAAGGTTTCCACATCCTGCGGAGAAGTTATTGCCCTGCTTAGCTTAGTATCGTCCTATACCTAACTCCTTTGTGGTCAGATTTCTGTATGAATTCACCAAAGCATGTAGTAAAAAGGGCCTGCCAGAATACTTTCAAATAGTACTGTTTAAAGTTTTGTTCTCCTATTATCTTGATAGGTAATTGCAGAATGTAAAAAAGGGCTTCAATTTGTACAGTGTGTATTTATATTTTTGTATTATGACACTTCTTACCTGTCCAGTGGGCTGCCAATAGTGTAAGTAAGGAGAGGCTGGCCAAAGTGAGACACATTATTTATGCATTCAGCTCTCAGTGCAGTGGAGAGGGTTACCTGTCCAAAACATACCCCCCCTCAATTATTTACAATGGGCCATCAGAGAGGGTGAGGAATCTGATAGGTGGACTTTATATTTTTGTCTTTAAATACTTCATAAAATAAATGTTATACTGATGTTGGCCAAGAATGTTTGTGTCTAATCTGCTTGCAATGTTTATGTGCAAAATTAATAAGTTCATTTTTCTTGTTTGACTCCACAGTTTCCTTCAACGTCACAGGAATGGCAGACTGTGGCTTCCCAATTTGCCCAGCGGTGGGACTTTCCCAACTGCGGAGGGGTAATTGATGGGAAACACATCCACATCGTACCAGCCCCCAACTCGGGGTCATACTATTATAATTACAAGGGGTTTAATAGTAATGTGATGTTGGCGGTGGTGACGGTGACATATGAGTTTCTCTATGTGGACGTGGGGAAGAAAAGCCGGATGTTGGATGGTGGAGTCATCGCCCAGACAAAGTTCTACACATGGCTCCAGAATGGTGGTTTGGGATTGCCACCTGCTGAAGAGAACGTGGAAGGACTCCCGTTTGTCTTTGTCGCTGATGAAGCGTTTGGGCTGGGTGAACACCTGATGTGGCCATTCCCGATGAGGACCCTCACCCCAGACCAGAGGGTTTTTAACTACTGGCTGGCCAGAGCCAGAAGAGTCGTGGATAATGCTTTCGAATAATGGCCAGCCGGTTCCGCCTATTCCTTACGGCAATCAACATGGCGGAATATGAACTTAACCATATGATCCTTGCATGCTGCATTCTCCACAACTAATTAAGGAGGAATTCAATGAACTATGTTGTCTAAGTTGGGCCTGAGGCCGGACTTAACGAACAAACCCTGACGGCGCTTGAAGCTGGCCGTCCTGGCTTGCCCCCCCAAAGCGCCCACGAGGTCCGATTCAAATATATGGAGTACTTTGAGGGTAGGGGGGTCATTGATATGCCAGAAAATGTTTAAGAAACATTTTTAAAATAAGTTTTTGGTTAAAACTGAAATAAGATTTCCTTTGATTTACTGCTTGTGTTTCTTTTAGCTGTCTCCTTGGTTCTCCAATGGGCTTTTCCTTTTGGCTATTTTCTTCAATAGTGCAAACGTAATTTATTTGATAGATGAGGTAACAATCTCTTCTTCAGCAAACCATTATTATGTTGTGGGTCTGCTACACACACACCTTGTTTTTGTTGTTAATGTATGTAATACATTACTGATAAAAATATACATAATTTTCAGCACCATGAATGAATTTTGGTGAGTTACGAAAATGGCATAATTGTGGCAAATTATTAAGAACTGTGGGAGTTATTTACTCCAAGTGCACTGCAAAAATGCACATGAAACTACACTTGAAACTGCACTGAAAGTGCACTTGTAGTGCAAAGTAGATTTGCCTTTAGTAAATAACCCCCATTTCAGTGTAAACACCAACTTGGTACAAGAAATGATATTGAGCATTGAAAGAAGAAGCCACACATTGTTGAGTAGAAAACTTTTTACTCTGTGCACATTCACATGTGCGTTAGAAAAGGGTTTTTGAACAAACCAACATATTTTAGTAATAACATTTTTGTTTTTGACAGCACAAATAGCCTTTTATATGTTAAAACAGGCATGTTTAAAAACATAAAACAATACACAACTCAGGAACTTACAAAGTTCAACTTCGACAAAGTGAAGGCAATATCAGACATTAGTATGTCCAAACTGTGTTTATATTGCCTTCATCAGATGGGGTGATGTCACCCCTGTGAAAGCCAAATTTTGAAGATGCACACAAATTGAGAGTCAAAATGGGGATTTCCCTCCTGATCCCATGCCTAATGACAACATGTTTTAGCTCCCATCATGGGGGATCAATGGACGTGTTTCGGGGATGCAACCCCTTCCTCTCATCTACTTTAGTTGCGAGCAAGAGGTTGCACCCCCAAAACGCGTACCTTGATATCCCGTGATGGCAGATAGCACATGTTGACACACTGGGGGTTATTTACTAAGGGAAAATCCACTTTGCACTGCAAGTGCACTTGAAAGTGCACTGAAAGTGCACTTGGAAGTAAAGTCACTGTAGATCCGAGGAGGACATGCAAGGAAAATAAAAAACAGCATTTTAGCTTGCACATGATTGGATGATAAAATCAGCAGAGCTTCCACTCATTTCAGATCTACCCCTTAGATTGAGAGCGACTGCACTTCCAAGTGCACTTTCAGTGCACTTTCAAGTGCACTTGCAGTGCAAAGTGGATTTGCCTTTCGTAAATAACCCCCATGTGTGCATCTTCAAAATTCGGCTTTCTAAAAAATATTTAAAATGTGTGAAAAAAGTAAAAATACAAACAAACTAGAAGAATTTTGGGGTGTTTAAATTCTGCCTAAAACATCAATGATGTTTTTGAGTCTTTTTTCCACATCATTGATGTCTTCCTTGATCTTCTGTAAATCACGATTGCACACCATGATCTCCCCGATGAGGATGTGTGCACTTGCACTTGTGAAATGAGATACTTCTTCCACAACATCCACATTACCTAAAATAAAAAAAACACACCATATATTATAGATATGCAGGCATACATCTATTACCTGAAGCTGTGGTCTCACTTGTTGTGGTCACTATTTCACCGACTTCATAAACCTCTCCTTCCTCCACATCTTCTGGTTGTAGTGTGGGGATTTCCTTTTCTTTAGGAGGTGGGGGGTCCCTGGTGTCCTCAGATGTCCCGAGTCTTTTCTCCCCTATGTGATTAAAAAAAAGGTATACTTAGCACACAGATATTTGATGCGAGAAGTAGTAATATGAAACATTGCTTGGAAGTGTCATACAATTGTCTTTTTTGGCAGAGTTCCAAGCTGAAGACATTATTTTTTTCCCTTTATAAAGCTGGAATACTTACCTTTTTTGTACAATTTTAACACATGGAGACACCCTAGTATCCACTGGAGCACCTGTGTGGGACACCCTAAAAAGGGTGTTCTGGTGTCCCACACTAGTGCTCCTGTGTCCAGATGTGTAAACAGCTGCTGAGAGTCCTCTCCTTACACTGAATCAAGTTTGCATTTCATTATAGTTACAAACCCATCTAGACAATAAACTTCTTTTAAAACAAATAGGCATGAACAAATGTAGTTAATCATCTGCCAAAAACATTGTATTAGTGGTCGAACAAATGATTTTTACTATGAACAATTACTGTGCCCACAAACCTGAAACTTGCCATTTTAAACTGTACAGCAGTAAAGAAAAGCACATGGAGCAGCACAAACATTATAATAATAATAGGAACACATGACAACTACTTACTACTTTTTAAGAACTCTCTAGATCTTTCTGTACTGATCCTGCTCCCTCAATTTGAGGTCTGACCATTGTTTCCTCAATTGATCCTTGGATTGCTGTACCCCAAAATTCCTGTGCAGACTTTTCACAGCTTTAGTCATGATCTTGTCCTTTCTCACATTTGGGTTTGGGTAAGGTCCATGCTTCCCGTCATAGTCGGCCCTCTTCAAGATGTCCATCATCTCCACTATCTCTATAAAGGACATATTTGAGGCCTTAAATCTCCTCCGGGATCGGAGCTTTCGTGGCTGTGGCCTTTCGTCATTGCTGCTGCTGTCTGCATGCACTTGCTCTTTCTCCGCCATGTGCTCTCCACTCCAATAGAGCATCAGGGGTGGGCAGAGTTTCACGCATGCACAGTGTATATAAAGCGCAAGACGCGTGTGTTGTAAGTACAATCTGTGAGAGGAGGAAGGAGTAGCGGAAGCGCCGATCGTTCTAACGAAGGTATAAGTTTAACTTGGTGCATCAGTGGCCTATACTGCTTCTAGATTGAGGCCTATATTGGGACAAGATTAGGAGAGTTTAGCCTGACATTAGGGTTTGTCTTGTGTCGTGTCTTGCAGAGAAAATGGATGGCTTCAATGATCACAACTTCCTCCCCCTATTCATAGACAAGTACAGGGAGCTGCCCTGTCTGTGGCAGGTGAAACATCCACATTATAATCATAAACAAAAGAGGCAGGCAGCGCTGGAGAAACTGCTGGAGTTGGTGAAGCCACAGATCCCTACGGCAACCATCCCCTATTTGAAGGCAAAAATTGGTGGGCTGAGGAGCACTTATAATGGGAAGCGCAATAAGGTCCAGGATTCCATGAGATTAGGAGCTGCAGCAGAGGCCATTTATGTCCCCAGGCTGTAGTACTATGACAGACTGCACTTTCTGTCAGACCAGACTGAAGTCAGGCAATCATTCTCAACCCTTCCTTCCACTCTTCCTTCCATGCTTCCTTCCACCCCAGCTGAGGCTTCCAATGCCCAACCTGGGCCTTCCAGCCAGAAAGAAGTGGAGGAGCCCATCTTGAGCCAGGTATAGCATTGTTCTACATATTTCTTGTTGTAAAGTTAATGATGTTAATTGGATGTTATTATTGATCACTAATTGCTGATTTAATAAAGTGTTTTACATATCAATAGACAGTAGTGGCCAAAAATGTTTGGGACAAGAATGAAAAATGCTGGGGTCAGAATGATAATCTTTTCTATTTGTTAACATTCAATTTGCAACAGTCATGAGCACAAAATTGTGTGTGATTGATGAATAAAAAACTAAAACAATGTCCCTTTTTCATACACAGGAAAGCCTCAGTCAGGAGGAGGGCGTGGAATGTGGCAGCCAGGAGGTGGCAGGGGGGAAAGTGGCAGCCAGGAGGTGGCAGGGGTAAGTGGCAGCCAGGGGGTGGCCTGGCCCAGTAGCCTGACCGAATCCCAGGTCCCTCCCCTCCGCCTTCCAACCAAAAGGCCCAGGAAGGGGAGTAACGTGGAGGAGGCAGCGCTTGGACTGATTCGGGAGGCTAATGCTGCCCTCAGAACCTCCCCCACTCTTCAAGGTGCCTTTGTCTCCATGGCTGCATGCAAAATGCAGGAAATTGAGGAGGGCCAATGCCTCATCTGTGAGGAAATTATGTATCTGTCCCTAAATAAGGGGTTGAGGGGCCAACTCACAACCAAAACCCACCTGTGTTAGTTCGACTATCCTCCTCCTCCTCCTTCTCCTCCACCTCCTGCCACAACTCCAAAAACACAGCCTGGAAGCAAGCCTGGAAGGAAGAGTGAAAGGAATACAAGAGTGTGATGGCCTGGGTTCAGTCTGGTCTGACAAAAGACGCAGGCTGTTGTATGACCACAGCCTGAGGACATATATGTCATCTGCTGCTGTTCCTAATCTCTTGTAGTCCGGGACCGGATTGTGCTCACTATTATATGGACTACTCATGCTACCAATTTTGGCTGTGAAATAGTTGATGTGTGCCCTGGGGTACAAAGGCTTTGCCAAATTCACCAGTTTCTCTAGCGTTGCCTTCCTCTTTATTTTATTATGACCCATAATAAATGGCTATTTTGTATTCACAAATACTTGCCTATGTGTTTTACTTCAAAAAGGACAGTTTGTTTGTGAATAGGCATTTACATTTCCAAAATACAATGTCAAATTAACAAGGGACACCAACACAAACCAGCCTCGAGGTAAAAAAATACAAGATAATAATGGTCTTGTGGTAACTTGACACACAAAACAAAAAACAATATTATGGAGAGCACTTAAAAAAAAACAAAAAAACAAGGAGATCTTGATTAAAAAAACAAAAACACTATAAACAAAAATGAAATACATTATTATGGAGATCTGACGAAAGCCAAAAAATAAAATATTCAGGAGATCATGAGAAATAATAAAGAAATCCTTTTTCAGAACTCTGTGTGAATATCAGCAGCAAAACAACTTCATTATTCTAGCATTATAAAGAAGATCTCAAATTTCGTTTGTCAGAAATTCCAACGGAAAATGTCCGATGGAGCCTACACACGAGCCTACCGTGTGTACGCGGCATTAGTATATAGACCCCAGGCTCAGGAAGGTTTGGGTTTGCCCAACCTGTGGCGCTTTTTCTTGACTGCCAGGTTTGCACAACTGGTACAATGGCATGCTCCCTCAATGAATATTCCCTGGCTTATATTTCAAACATCCTCTATCTACCCCTATTATTTGCCAGGCTTCCTATGGTCCAGATCCATCTATCCTAATGATCTCTCACCCCTGAATGCCGCATGAAATACAAATGAACCTCTCCAGCTCTACCTAAGACCCCTTTCACACTGAAGGCGCTTTTCAGGCATTTAGCGCTAAAAATAGCACATGTAAAGCATCTGAAAAGCGCCTCTCAAGCCTCCCCAGTGTGAAAGCCCGAGTGCTTTTACACTGGGGCAGTGCGTTTGCAGGACTGAAAAAAAAAAAGTCCTGCAAGCAATGTCTTTGGGGCCGTGCAGTAGCGGTGTATACACTGCTCCTAAACCAACCCTGCCATTGAAATCAATGGGCAGCTGTGCTTTGCAGGCACTTTTAACCCCTTGTTAACCCCTTCTAAAACTAGCGGCACTTTACCGCTAACACAGCGGCGCTAGCAGTGTGACAGGGCTCTTTAACTTCATTTTTGGGTGACACCAGATTTCCAGTGGCATTTCCATCCAGATTGACTTTTTGTCTTTGGTGGATTGTAAGCTGTTATCACTTGGCTCACTTAAAGTTGATTCTCATTTTTGTTCGCTCAAGTTCAACGACTATATAACTTCCTGCTCTCAGAAGGATTCAAATATCTACAAACTGGACATTTTCATAGCTCCCAGTATGCATTGACCACTACAAAACCCCTCTCACATTTTAAACAGATTTGCCTTTCTTCCCCTTGAGGCAGGGGTATTATATCCTCCCTATATCAATATCCTAATGGTCTTCATCTCCAAGACGAATCTTCTCTGATGATTCAATGGGAAGTAGAATCTGCATTAGAGTTTTCCTCCCAAGACTGGATTTAAATGCTTTCCAGCCTTCACAAATGTACTCATTCTATTCACATACCCTGCAAATTACTTCAGAGGGTACTGTGGAACTTTTATTCATATTTTCTGGAGCTTTGCTTTTAAAGTACTATGCCCTCTGTGACAAAATGCTGCTACTAAACCAACCCATAATGTAGGCTCACAATTTATCTTCACAATGCCAATGTGCATTTTGTTCACTTCTAACCCAGACATGTCTTCTCTCTGTGAAAGTCTGTTGCACTGCTTATTTATTGCTATTCAGTGGGTTATTGATTTAAAATGGTGCTTTAATTCTGTAACATGGTCACAAATCACGTGAGTTTTTGAAAGGAAGTGGGATTATTTGTTCTCTAATTTAAGTGCCCCTGATTCAGTTTTGTTTCAACACTATGAATTTTTTTTTAACAATGTCACATACTTTTTGCACTCTCACTTTGTTGATGAAATGTCTTCACACTCTGTTTATTCTGCTACCAATTGAGATATATATATATATATACATATATATATATATATATATATATATATATATATATATATATATATATATATAGTGATGGTATGCAAGGTGAGATACACGATAATAGGTACATTTCATATCCAGCTTCTGTGGCAGGCTGGGTTCCGGTCCGGATGTTCGGGTCCACTGGAGTCCTCAGTCAGCTGGACTTTAAATATCCAGAAAGAGAGCACAGCAGGTCGCTCTGGTTTTGACACTCAGGAAGAAACCTGAGTGAGAGGAGCTCTGGGTGTTGGACTAAAAGGTTTGCTTTTCTGCATGTTTTTGTGGGTGACAGGGACCAGCCCCGCACTGTATAGAGAGGAGACTATTTGTTTAGTTAGCGCTAGATGGCAAGGATTTAATTTACTGTTTGTTTTTATTTTGCAAACCTCCTGCAAATAAACCTGGCATCCGCCAGATTTTGAAGAAAGTGCCCATTTGCTGACTGTCATTCAGAAAAGGTGATCCCCACGAGCTTATTTCCCCACACTATATATATATATATATATATATATATATATATATATATATATATATATATATATATATATATATATATATATATATAGTGATATTGTGCTTAACATACAAAATCTATTAATACTATACATTAATGTGCAATAAACTTCAATGAATGAATAAATAGGTAAAAGTGCTCCAATCAGCCTGTGTATTGCAAATATTCCACAAAGCTTGTGCAATTTTCAAACATTAATAGTTTATTCAAAACAAACACCCATGCGATTTAGTGTTGCATCCATGCATTTCAGTGCTGCATCTATGCAATATGGTGTTAGTGCAATGTTCAAACAATAAAAAGTTAAAAAATACAAAAAAACGCATCCATGCGATTTGGTGCTGCATCCATGTGTGTCTATGCAATTCAGTGCTGTGTTGCTGTGCATTGATCAAATTAACAGTCCACAGATCTTCCACAATCCATTCATGTGTTATTGTGAACACAAACTAAAGTGCTGTGTGCTCATATAAGTGCTCCCCCCAGGTGATAGCCCCTCACCTTAGGGCGTGTGACCTTGCAATTAAGCTTGGTCAGAATGCGCCTTAGAACCTCTATGGGTTTGATGTTATATGCAGGGTCCTGGATGGATTTGCACTGGTGCCTCTGTTCCTCACAGCAGTCCCGTTTGCACCTCAATATATCAACACAAAATGGACTTCATGGTGCAGTATGTACTAAATTTATTAAAATCATAAACAAATCCCGCAATGGGTACTCACAGTAACAAGGCGCTTAAGGGCGCCACACTAAAACAGCAGAAACGAACAGGTAACAGCGGCCGGTATGGGGTGGTGTGCTAATCTTTCCCAACAGGTTGTATGTATAACGCTCCGTCCTGTCCCCTTCCCCTACGCGTGTTCGATACAAGGGGTATTTCGTATCTTCTGGGGGGGTGCACTTGTATGAGCACACAGCACTTTAGTTTGTGTTCACAATAACACATGAATGGATTGTGGAAGATCTGTGGACTGTTAATTTGATCATTGCACAGCAACACAGCACTGAATTGAATAGAATCACATGGATGCAGCACCAAATCGCATGGATGCGTTTTTTTTGTATTTTTTAACTTTTTATTGTTTGAACATTGCACTAACACCATATTGCATAGATGCAGCACTGAAATGCATGGATGCAACACTATCGCATGGATGTTTGTTTTGAATTATTTATTAATGTTTGAAAATTGCACAAGCTTTGTGAAATATTTGCAATACACAGGCTGATTGGAGCACTTTCACCTATTTATTCATTCATTGAAGTTTATTGGACATTAATGTATAGTATTAATAGATTTTGTGTATTTTGTATGTTAAGCACAATATCACTTTATTAATATTTTAGTAGAAATTTCTTACGTTTTTATTTTGATAAGCGCAGCGTGTGTACAATTTAGTTTAACTATTTTGCATGGTTATGAGACATGCGTAACGTTAGCAGCTGATCATTTGCAAAGATACACTATTTTGGAGACCAGATTTGGTCAATTACCTGGAGGCTCACAGAACTACAAATTAGCATTATATATATATATATATATATTTGACCCTAATAAAATCATTTATAAACAAAAAAGAAAGACTATTGCGTTTTAAGTTCATTTGCAGATACTTGCATGTTACAGGTGCAGAAAAATGCAGGTCTCTGCACATAGTGTGAACAAACCTTTAGAAAACCAATGCAGCCACCCCATCCTGAGGAATAGTACACTACAATATTACATATTGTTCTTGAGTTTAGATACACTTTGTACTTGGGTTAAAATGTAGAATTTCTTTTTTGCTGCTTGATGCCATGGATCATAAGGTGTCATTTCAAACACTGGCTTTTCCATTCAGAATTCTGTGAGTACCACAGGAGTCATCTAGGAAACATTGCATTCAAATACAGCGTTACTTTACCAGAGTACCTAAGAATGTCCCAGTTGCTGACCAAGAGCAAGAGATTACATACCTTTAGCAAACAATGTATGGCTCAAAATAGCTACTTAAAGGGTAACTCCACTTTTGTGGAAAAAAAATGAAATGTAGCAAATAAAATAGAATAACATAACTTTTACCATTACTATACAAGCCATATGTTAATTTATTGTTATTAAAAATTACCTTTCCTTTTCAATCTGCAGTGCTGTCTTTTTCTATAAAATTGAATGCAATATGGCAACTGGGAGATGTTCTGTACACCAGTGGGGAAATGTTATTTTCTGATTTTTTGATTGATCATTGATTTTTACAGAAAACTGCACTAAGATACAAGTGAAATTTTAGGCACTCCACATGCAATAGGAATCTCAGTTTTGGTGAGATACCCCCAAGAGTTAAATGCTTCTAAAGGGGTGTAGACCATGCAGCTTTTCTCATTAGAACACTGAGAGTGGACCAGCTAATTAAAATGAACCAGTTCTTTCGTTTAGAATCTGCAAAGGACATGGTGAAACAAACAGCTATATAATCAGAACCTCAAGGTAGGAATCTGCTACAAAGTGTGTTAGATCCATGCAATATACATTGATCAACCAGAGGAAATTGTTTCTTTTCAACAAAAATGTAGTACGTTTTTAAGATACCTTAAAGCTGAACCTCATGCAGATATAAAGTAACACAAGGCAGTTTGATTATGCACACACTCAATTCATTCTTGTATGCAACTACTTTAGGAATTAGTCTTGATACTCCCCCTTTCTGCTCCACTGCACAGCAGCATTGAGGTTGAAAGAGGGAGGGGTAGCAGTAGAAACCAATCATGCTCTACTGTAGTGTACATATGCTGACAGTGAACATACTCATAGGAGGAGACAGCTGAATAAGCTAGAGAGATTAGCTCAACAGTGTGCTGCTGCTTCTTTATAGTCTACTTAATAGGCTAGGGGCTCATTTTAGACCAAACTTTTCTTGTTTGACAGATGTGTTGGATCACAAAACTGTCTGTAGAGAACTAAAAATGGCTTCTTATATAAGTATTTAAGCTGCAGATTTATCTGTGTGCTTCCAGTTCAGCTTTAACTCTATCCCTCCTCTGCCAAAAACTGTGCTTCAATTTTACATTTCATGCTCATGTAAGCCAGATCTTAACCAGTTTCCCACCCAGCCTATAGCAATTTGACTGCCGGGACTTTCTTTGTGCTGGGTGGACATCATATGATGTCCTTCAGAAACAAGCCAAGCCATGGGCCGTGCGGCCATGCTGTGGGCGCGATTTATCAACTCTGATTAAACCTGACACAACCGGTGACTGATCAGAGTACCGGCCTGCTGCCGGTACCATGTGATCTCTGTGACCAATCACAGCAGATCACACGATAGTTGTAAACAATGAATGGCTTCCTTTCATGCCATTCATTGTTACAATTATGTTGTTAGCTGTGATTGGTCACAGTGATCACATGGTACAGACAGGGCCAATCACAGCCCATCTGTACCATGTGATTAGCTGTGGCCAATCACAGCTAATCACATCAAAACAAGCTGAATGAATCCATTTCATTCAGTAAAATGCTTGCTTATGGCAATGAAATTCATTGCTATAAGCAACCATATTGTGTAAAAAAACAAAACCCTGATCACTTCCCCAGAGTCGTATAATGTTACTATGGTAACATTATATCACTCTGGTCACTGTGTGTTAAAAGACAAATTGTAAAAAAGGAAAAATCTAATTTTTTTCCGAAAAGAAATGATTACTTTTATTTTGTAATGTCACCAGTCAGTGTCACCACCACATCAGTTATATAATGAGACTACACTGCACTGGTGATAGTATGTAAAAAATTTTTTCTTTTAACTTGTTAATTTTCCCAAATATTATGACAAAAAAATTACAATTTTAAAAAACTCACCATGCCCTTTACTAAATACCTTGGGTTGTCTAATTTCCAAAAAGGGGTCTTTTGGACCATGTCTGCACTGTCCTGACATTTTTGGGCCTCAGGAAGTTAGATAGGCTGTCAGTACATCAGGATTTAAAAAACTAAAACAATACTGCGCTTGTGTAGTAAAAAAATCAATTGAATGAAATAAATTAAAGCAGCAACAATGAAATGTGAGATATAACACAACAAAATAATTGAAAAAGGGAAAAGTTGCGCTATTGTGTATTATAAAGTGAACATAGTCCAATAGGTGATCTAAATGATCCAATCCAATCAGCAATGAGTGATGCGATTAATAACAAGTGGTATTCAGTGATATCCTTCACCAAGTGACGTTACCAAGGTTTAGTCAAGATATACATTTACCCACATGGTGGACCCTCAATTTATGGAGGGTCAAATTTGCTTAGGATATATCTGCTGATATGGCGTCCAAAAGGGTATAATGCAGGCAGTCAACATCTCTCCAGCCGTTCCTCCCACACTAGGAACCATCATGGCAGCCCAGCAGTACCCAAGAAATGATAAATAAACAAGGGGCCTCTGATAGTGTAAAACCTATTTATTTAAATGCACATCAAACAGAAGGACATTAAAAGTGCATATGATAAACAGCTGCAGCAACCATAAAAGCTAGAAAAGATAAAAAATCGCAATGAAGTAGGTTAGTGTTTCCTTGCCCGACCGGTTTGGTCATGATTGGACTTCTTCCGGGGCATAGGAAACACTTCCTGTCACCGCAATAAATACAAACCACATCCAGCCAAGCCTCGTTTTCACACGTGGGCTTGCTCAATGGAAAACAAGCCTTGTTTTGTGTAAACAGCAGAACTACATGGTTGGTTCAAAAAACAGGAAGTGACAATTAAATAAAGCCTCTACATCACATCAGGGCACAATAATCCACCATAGGAGCGAAGCTCACGCTTCCATCTAGAACAGCTAATAAAGGACTTATATATAACCGAAACCTCTCACTTCAGGAAGAGGATCTGGTGTTCCCGGGAGTAATAAATAGCTAAGAGGATAGTGCGTGATGTTTAATACAAATAATAATAATAACAATAATTATTAATAATAACTTACATCAAGTGTACGCTATCTAAGTTGTCCACAAATACATGAATACATAATTTTTAATTAATTTTGGTATTGGATATGAAAATAAATTATGACTATAAAGTAGGTCTATGAATTATTTACAAAACAATTAATGTATAATTAATAGAAATCCATTTTGTTTCCATCCCAGAAAGCTCTCTTACCTTGAGGCCGCCTCTCCAGTGTGAAACAAAACGGTCTATTTCTCACACATGGGAGTAAGTCACACATGTGCAAGTCACAAGCAAGTCTCAAGTCTTAACCTTCAAGTCACAAGCAAGTTCCAAGTTACTGTGGCGAAAAGCAAGCAAGTCAAGTCGAGTACCTGCTAGAAGTCAAGCAAGTCAAGTCAAGTCATTTATTTTGGTCAAGTCACAAATTAAGTTAAAATACTGATCTACCCCATTTCCACCTTTAAATGAGTTAAAAGGCAGTTTTCAGGAAAGGTTTTGTTTTATTTTCAACATTAACAAAACTGCTTAGTGCTTTTTTATTGGCATATTAAAGAAACACTTTGAATGCCCAAACAGCAGACAAGGAGCAGAACACTCAGCAATTAAATGGCCAACAAGCCTGAAAAAATGTAGTCCTTGCTGAGGGGGAAAATAACTAAGCTCAAAGTATGAACTTGACACAATGCCAACATCTGGACACTTGAATGGTGATGAGAATAACCACTTAAAATGCATAGCATTTGCAAAAAATTAAATTGGAAAGTACTTTCTCGCTCAGTTGTGAGCGATGGGGTCACATTATCACCCCACCATGGCTGAACACACGTTCAACAAGTGCGCTTGATGCAGGGACTGACATAACTCTTACCGCTACCCTGAACAGCTCTAATGGCGTTTGGCAAATGCTGATTGGCTCAGAGGCGGTGGTGGGTGGAGTGTGTGGGTAAGATTTTCGGGGGGGGGGGTGCCAAGTCATTGCAAGTCAAATAGCCCAAGTCAATGTCAAGTTGTAAGTCATTAGTGACAAGTCAAAGTCAAGTCGAGTCATTTATTTAATTGTCAAGCAAGTCGCAAGTCCTCAAACAGGTGACTCAAGTTAAGTCATGTGACTCGAGTCCCCCACCTCTGCTATTCCTACTAAAAGTGTACCACGTGGGTCTCTATTATGGATGAAAACGAGAGATAGTGACGAGAGACACTGTGATTTTTGAATCCCTTGATAATATTTCTAATGTGTTCGTTAAGTTTAACATTAAAGGCCCTGATGGTCTGGCCCACATATTGTAACAATTGTTACAATTTAAAAAACTCAGAATGCCCCTTACTAAATACCTTGGACTGTCTACTTTCCAAAAAGGGGTCATTTGAAGGATGTCTGTACTGTCCTGACATTTTTGGGCCTCAGGAAATTAGATAGGCCGTCAGTACATAGGGATTAATCGATCTTCAGATATATACTATAGTTTGTGGACTCTCCTACAGACTAAATAATATACACACTGACTGGTTATTTTCACCAAAGAAATGTAGCAGGATGCATTTTGGCCTAAATTTTTTGAAAAACAACTATTTATTTGCAAAAATTGTGTAACAGAAACGAAGAAACATGCATTTTCTTTTGAAAATTTTAGCTCTTTTTCCGTTTATTTTGCAAAAAAGAAAAAACATAGTGGTGATTAAATACCACTAACAGAGAGCTCTATTTGTGTGAACAATATGAAAAAAATTGAGTATGGGTACAGTGTAGCATGACCACACAATTGTCATTCAAAGTGTGACAGTGCTGAAAGCTGAAAATTGACCTGGGCAGGAAGGGGTATTGAAGAAGTTAAACCATTCCACCATATGTTTAAGCTTTTATTTCCTCTAAATGCTCCTTTACCAATGGACTGTCCTCTTTTGAATAGTGTTAATATAATTATATTATTTTGGAAATCACAATCTCTAGAGGCAATGAGTCATCCAGTTTTAAGTCAGTCATTTCCACTAGAGATTAACTGATATTGTAACATAATCCCCAGTTCACCTGAAACAATTCACGTATCCCTATTTTCTATCCAGTTTTTTCATGCCTCATACATGCTAACAGGGCAATGGTCATATAGTCTGACCCTATACCTGAAATGAAGCACTTCCAGTATGGTAATACCTACAGAATGTAATTGTTGCTACCTGTACCTGGTTTGATATACATGATTACTGTAGAAACCCAGACAAAAATGTCTAAATCTAATAAAAGTCTGTATCTGTACCACTTGTTTTGTATAGTGGACAGGTCAACACACAGATATTATCAACACAGAAAAGGGTGGTATTTTTGTAGCACTTCTAATTATACATTTGACTTTTTCATGACTTGTAGCTTACCACTTGTCTTCAGTCACATTCCTCATATTATTACTTCCTACCTGTCACTTATAGCAAAAGCTTGGATTTTAATGGAAATATGCTCTTTCTGGAAGGAACCTGCATTGCAATCATATCAGGCACATCATTCTAAAAACGACTTAACCCCTGGAGCTGAACTTGTCTTTCTGTACACAGCTCAGTTAATAAAATAGAACTATTACCGTCCTCCAATGTCTTTCTTAACCTTTTAAGCGTAATTAGTAATTCTGACAAAATGCAAAAAATGTACGATAAGACCTTCTGTCTTTAATTAATATGGTTACCTGCTAGTTTTTTTTTTCTTCTTGGGATTGCATCAATAATGCAGTAAAAATGGAAAAATGAATGGGTTTTCAATTTTAATAGCGCACGCTCATTTAGGATTTACACTTATGCTGTCAGGATTAAACCATTAGCAACGTCTCAAAGTTATGCTATTTCCAATGTGTTTGGGCTGGATAGATAGATAGATAGATAGATAGATAGATAGATAGATAGATAGATAGATAGATAGATAGATAGATAGATAGATAGATTCACATGTACAAATTCTTAGATGAATTTGGATGAAAGCAAATGGACATACCAATTTATTTTTGGATTGAGGCATGGAATGGGAACATGGGAAACCCAATCAAGCACAGAGAGAATATATGTAGTGTGGTTATCTGTACAAAATATAGCCAAGATCCAAACACTGCAAATCTACAGTGCTGGTGAACTTTGACAAATGTATTTACTACATACAGTTGTGTTCATAAGTTTACATACCCTTGCAGAATTTATGATTTATTGGCCATTTTTCAGAGAATATGAATGATAACACAAAAACGTTTCTTTCACTCATGGTTAGTGTTTGACTGAAGCCATTTATTATCAATAAACTGTATTTACTCTTTTTAAATCAGAATGACAACATATGCTACCCAAATGACCCTGATCAAAAGTCTACATACCCTGGTGATTTTGGCCTGATACCATGCACACAAGTCTACACAAAGGGGTTTGAATGGCTATTAAAGGTAACCATCCTCACCTGTGATCTGTTTGCTTGTAATTAGTGTGTGTGTATAAAAAGTCAATGAGTTTAAGGACTCCTGACAGACCCTTGCATCTTTCATCCAGTGCAGCACTGACAATTCTGGATTCTGAATCATGGGGAAAGCAAAAAAATTGTCAAAAGGATCTGTGGGAAAAGGTAGTTGAACTGTATAAAACAGGAATGGTATATAAAAAGTTATCCAAGGAATTGAGACTGCCAATAAGCAGTGTTCAAAGTCTAATCAAGAAGTGGAAAATGAGGGGTTCTGTTGAAACCAAACCACGGTCAGGTAGACCAACTAAAATTTAAGCCACAACTTCCAGGAAAATTGTTCGGGATGCAACTTCAGGTGAAATACAGGACTCTCTGAAAACATGTGGTGTGGTTGTTTCAAGATGCACAATAAGGAGGCACTTGAAGAAAGATGGGCTGCATGGTCAAGTCGCCAGAAGAAAGCCATTACTACGCAAATGCCGCAAAGTATCCTGCTTACAATACACCAAACAGTACAGAGACAAGCCTCAAACCTGGCACAAAGTCATTTGGAGTGATGAGACCAAAATGAGCTTTTTGGCTACAACCATAAACACTACATTTGGAGAGGAGTCAACAAGGCCTATGATGAAAGGTACACTATTCCTACTGTGAAACACGGAGGTGGATCGCTGATGTTTTGGGGATGTGTGAGCTACAAAGGCACATAAAATTTGGTCAAAATTGATGGCAAGATAAATGCAGTTTGTTATTAAAAAATATTGGAGGAACATTTGCATTCATCAGCCAGGAAGCTGCGCATTGGACGTACTTGGACATTCCAACATGACAATGATCCAAAACACAAGGCCAAGTCAACCTGTCATTGGCTACATCGGAATAAAATAAAGGTTCTGGAGTGGCCATCTCAGTCTCCTGACCTGACTATCATTGAGCCACTCTGGGGAGATCTCAAACATGCAGTTCATGCAAGACAGCCCAAGAATTTACAGGAACTGAAGGCTTGGGCAGAGAGGAATGAGGAATGGGCAGCTTTACCATCTGAGAAGATAAAGAGCCTCATCCACAAATACCACAAAAGACTTCAAGCTGTCATTTTTGTTAAAAGGGGCAGTACACGGTATTAAGGACTCGGGTATATAAAATTTTGATCAGGGTCATTTGGGTAGTTTCTCTCATTATAAAAAGAGTAAACACAGTTGATTGATAATAAATGGCTTCAGCCAAACACTAACCGTGAGTGAAGGAAAAGTTTTTGTGTTATCATTCATATTCTCTGAAAAATGGGCAAGAAATCAAAAATTCTGCCAGGGTATTTAAACTTATGAGCACAATTTGTATGTACATCCATATATATATATATATATATATATATATATATATATATATATATATATATATATACATTAATTGAAAAGCTATTTATGGTGATTTTTATAGCCTTATAGGCAGTTGCACCCCAAGCATGTACTGTAAAATATGATATATACTATATGTATATATATATACTGTACAATATAATATGTTTTTATAACATATATAAAATTTATATATATATATATATATATATATATATATATATATATATATATATATATATAAAAGCCTGTAGACGATTGTTGAATGAATCCAAACTGTACAATTTAATGCAGGTGACGTTCCTTTTGGAGCTTCTTTCAATAGTATTGGAAGAAAATTTCTTCTTGTTTAAAGATACATATTATCTGCAACACACCGGTACAGCGATGGGCTCAAATGTCACCCCCCATATGCCAACTCCTTCATGAATATGCTTGAACAGGCATTCATCTATCATTGTAGATTGTTTACCGACAACTGTATAGTATGGTTTAGATTTATAGACAACGTGTTTGGCATATAGGTGGGCGACCGAGAGTCATTACTTCTTTTTGACTTTTATCTGAATCACTTGGTTCCTGGTCTAAAATTTAACGTCTATCTCTGACATGATAATCCCTTTTTTAGACACATTGTTATGTATACAGGACGATCACATTGTGATCGACTTACGGTATATGGAAAGCCCACAGATCGGAATCAATTACTGCACTATTCTAGTTTTCACCCACCCTGGGGTATTTAAATCTATACCCAGGAGCCGACTAAAAGGGGTGTCTAGAATTGTAAATAAAATAGATATGAAAGAAGAACGGCTGAATGAGATGGAAGACAGATTATGCCAGCGAGGATACCCAAGTGATATGGTTCATCGAGAACGTATCAATTTATATCATGATAGAAATAAAGATGTAGCTCACAGACTGCCTTTCATTTCACAGTTTCATCCGTTCTCAAACCAGAATAATAATGTAATTAGAAAACATTGGTCAATATTAAATAAAAACTACCCTACTATTCCTGAATTCTACCATCCTCCTCTACCCTCATATCATAGAGGAAGAACGTTATGTGACAGATTAGTTAAATCAGACCAATACAGTACTCCCATCCCTCGAATGACGTTTTTAGGTCCCCCCAACTATGGCTCCTTTCCATGCATAGTGTACTCAATGCACTAGTGTGATAAAGGGAAAGAGTCTTTGTCATCCGCATAAAGGATATAATATCAATATTAAAGATTATTTTACGTGTCATTCATCCTACGTTATATATATTATTAAATGTCCATGTGGACTGGTTTACATAGGGGAAACAACTCAAAAGGTAAAAGATAGAATTGGAAGGCATAAATATTCGATTCGGGACAAATTAGACAAATTACCATTATCTAGACACTTTGTAGAAAAAAAGCATACAATGTCCCAATTAAGGTATGTGGTCATTGATGGAGTACCCACTAACAGACGAGGGGGGAACAGAGAATTAGCTTTGAAAAAAACGTGAGGTTTACTGGATTAATCGTTTGGACACTTTGCAGCCCAAACGGTTAAACACTGATTTTGACCTGTATCTGTTTCTCTAGATACCTATCTATATATCATCAGATAATGTAAAGAATGTTCTATCTTACATGAACAGTTTACATTATAGTGATGAACAATGTTATTGGATGATGGATTTTTTTCCTTTATTTTTTAATTTTTTATTTATTCCTTTTTTCCTGTAGATGTTTTGAAAAGAAGTTTTAGAAAGGAGAAGGTCTTTTGGAAAAGTAATTCTTCTTTTAAAAAAACCTTTTTTGTTTTCGCCTAGTGAGGAGACAAGTACATCTCTGACCAATTAGTCGCTTCAGCCACTTGAACCAATCAAAATCGAATAGTTGAGAACATGTTGTTAGATGTGGATTAATTGATTCCAGATTAATTAAATGTGGTAACTAATGATTCTTGTATATATATTATGTGATGTATGTGACCAGTTGCAGACATACGATTGAGAGAAAGGGCGTTATGTGCTGAAGCCCGAAACGTCGCAGCTAGCTGCATCTGATGTTTGATGTCTTTTCAACTTATGTCATTTTCTCTACGGAAATACATTTTTTTGTGCAGCAATCCTTGCTTTTTATATATACATATATATATATATATATATATATATATATAAATTATTATATATATTTGCATTTATATATGTATGTGTATATACTGTATAATATAATATGACCATGAATATACATACATTCAGATATTCACACTTTAGGATCAGTTAAAAAAAAAAAATATTGTTAACCTATAATTATGTTGTTCAATTTATTAAAAGGTTAGAGGAGAAAGGTATTATTGATTAGCAAAGCAAAGTTGGGCGAATAGTGTTTGATAAGAAGAAATATTTTGTGAGAATGTTGTTTAAAGTAAGCAAAATGCAATATAGAAAATATATAGAGTGGGACTTTGTATATACCCCCAAAATTAATAACACATATATTTAAAAAAAAATCTAATTTTATTCTAGTATCAAAAGGAAAACAATAGCGTAGAGACATTATCTGTAAAAACTGTTAGTCACATATCACATGCGTGTATTTAATCATAGTTATCTAGAGAACCTTCCTAGAAATTGAAGCTGTCCCCAGATGCATAAAAGGTGAGGTTGATGCGTTTTGTGGGCATACCTCTTCCTCAGGACCACTTTGGCCTTTCTTATATTTTGCATATGACACAAAACAACGTTAAAACTTGAAACATATATGCATGTCGTGTAACACGTGGTAGGGTAAAATGCTGTTTTCTCAGGTGTATGGCCCTGGGTGGCCCATTGGGGAAAATGACAGGCACCACCCTCAAAGAAAATAAAACCAAATCCAATCAATAACTCAAACTTTGATCAATTTTCAGATAAAAAGGCTGGCATTAGCGTACAAACAAAACCAAGAGATGTAGGTGTCTTCTCAAACAAATACACTTCCCAGTTAGATATAAAACATGGGAGTCCCAGAATGAAAAATCAGGAAGAGAAACTGTACTGCCTATTTAGTCACTGTGTTTAGGAGCAGGCACTGGCCCATTTAACTCCCTCTCCCATATTCTCTGGGTTCCTGGACGTGCCCAGGGAAGATTAGTTTTTTTGCTTCTCTCTCGTAGCAGCTCATTGGGGCCACACCTGATAAGGTAGAGGAAGCTGGGCAAGTGATTTGCAGCCGGATGGAGGACACTTCACTGGCAGAACCAGTGTGTGGTAATCTAGTGCCTAATAGTATGTAGCTTCTCCAAATGACCCAGCTACAGTGTGGAGACTCTCTCAGATTGCTACCAGAACAGTCTAATTTCAGTGGGGTGGCCCTGTGTTCTTGGGCCTGGAATCCCTCCAGCTGTTTTTTACCACAGCCACCCTGGACTTTACTAAGCGTCTGGCGTTCATTAACAAAATTGGAAGTATTTGTTTGTGTTCTGAACTGTTTTGATGAGGTAGTGAATGACTCTCTTTTGTAACAGAGTTTTATAGAGACAGTGCTATACAGACACTTGTCACCCTGATTGAACCAAGTGTGTGCAAATCTTTGAGCAGCGCTCATCATTTTTTTTGTATTATTTTGCAGATTTTGCATGTTTTTGCCATCCTGAACCTCTTTAGCATAATTACTTCTAAGGTTGCACTCGTTTAGTAAATTGCAAATTATAATTACTCCCTGTATCTTCATTTGGCCCATTACCAAAGCTATTACAAAACTAATAGTAATAGAAATCCTATATATACTCACACTGCAATAGGATTTAATATTTCATATATTTGGCTTTGTCCAGACATTGAAATTAAGCAGTAGAATTATTAACAAGAGTACTTGGTAGATATATTTAATGTAATGTAAAGTATGTTTTTGTTAGCCATTCCATTTCTAGGCCTTATATTAGCTACAGGTCAACCTTTGAAAGATCATTCTAAGCAAAGATGTTTCTATACAACAATATTTCAAGGATAACCACACATTGGAAAAAGAGCAAACTTCCTTATTCCTTTAAATAGACAGTGTCCACAACATGGCAGGAGATGTGGAGATGTTTTCTTTTATCTGAGATTATCCTTGGAAAATTATTGTACAGTACTTCAGTGGTGAGCCGAACCAGCACCTGGGTTAAAATGTGGTAGATTGGCCAGGAACCAACTTGGAGCATGGTTCCACAATATACAAAGATGTTACTATAAACATGCACAATTGTTTTGGCTGGATGTACATGCATGTGTACTGACCAGATACCACTGGTGGTGCCCTTATCTTAGATCATTAGGAATGGACTTTTTATAATGTTCTATTTTAATCTCTAAGATCAGTCAGCCAAGGGGTGTCTGCAGAGGTTACAGTTGTAGTGATGTAGTAGTGTAGTGGGCTGATGATAATTATTTAGTTATTATTATAATGTAGTAGTTCCCCACAGCAACCCGATTCTTCCAGAGAGATGCATTTATTGAAACTTCAGACAGAACAAAGTCCACAGGATACTTGCAACAGATGACAAAATAAAGTAAATATAAAATAGGTGACAGGCAACTTCAGAGAACCCAGTTCCTTTTGTGTCAGGAAAGAAGCAAGTACCAGTCTCGCCAATATCGCTGCCTTCCTTCGCACATGCGCGGTAGAGCGGCACTCCGGCGCATCTGGGCACAATACAGCAAAACGGCTAATGTGCATGCGCAATTCAGCTAAACGGCTAATGTGTGTGCAATTCAGCAAAACGGCTAATGCGCGTGTGCTTCAGCGGAACGGCGTACGCGCGTACGCAATAGCGCATGCACAAAATGAGCCTCCCACTGGCCTATAAAGCCACTCTGTGCCATGACCAGATTGCTGGTTTGTCTTTTAGCTCCCCGTGTGTTTCCTGCTTGTATCCTGGTTCTTGATTACCTGTTGTGACCCGGATTGTCCTTGACCTGCTCTGATCTCTTCCTGCATCTGACCCTCGGCTTGCCTCTCGGACTTCTCCACCTGCTTTCTGTGTTTGACCCTCGGCCTGTCTATGGATATTGCTTCCTGTCTACAGTGATTGACCCTCAGCCTGCTCCTGGACTTTGCTATTTTCTTCAGTGCTTGACCCCTGGTTTGCTCACAGACTTTGCCTCCAGTTACCTGTGTTTAACCCTCGGCCTGTTTACAGACTTTGCTATCAATCTTCAGTACTAAGTCATCAGCCTGGCGACAGACCTGCTAACAGTCCTTTGCACTAGACTGTTCTTGCCTATCTAAGAGACCCTTACTAGTCATCGGTGTTTGACCCCCGGCGTGTTGTTGGATTAACTGTTCATCTTCCTTCTTGTGCTTCAGCATCTTCCAGTCCTGCACAGCTGTCTCCCTGCTGGTGACCTTCACGCAAGACCTGCCCAGCCTGCTGGTGACTCATGCTTCTTTGTGCCCTTCACCCCCTGTACCATCTTAAGGAGTGGAGTGCGCTTTGTCGCAAGAGGTTACCCCTCTCAGCATCTCGGCCTCGGTGAGTACCCTTATCTGACATTTTGTCACCTTCATGGAGAATGAATCTTCCCCCTTGAAATACTAGTCTGACACTGGGGGGTGTCAGAAACCATGAAATCAGACCGAGACAGAAGTACAGTTAAATCACATTCGTTAAAAAAAAAAGTAAATAGAACAAACATATTCAAAACATAGCCAGAGTTCAGGAACCAGAACAGATAGTCAGACAAGCCAAACATCAGGGAGCCAGAGATAAGCGTAGTAAAACAGCAAGCAGGATCTGGAGCCAGAAGGGATGTCAGCCAAGCAAGTCTTTTAACAGGAATGCTGGCGAGCCTCTCTGTGATGTTGACTAAGGCGAAGGCAGAGATCCTCTGGGCTGGATGGCTTAAGTAGGCAGGACTGATGAGCAGGATATCATCAGCAGCTGGGTACCTGTGGAGAGAGAGGAGCTGGCAATTAGCCAACAGCTGAGTGGCCGGCTCAGAGAAGGAAGAGCTGAGCCCATCCCTGACAGGGGGTTTCTGCTAGGTCAATCCAAATATAGTCTTTGATCTTATTGGTAATCAAAGTGAAAAGACTCTACTTGTAATTACCATCAATAAATACTTCTTCTATGGTCCTTTATCATCCTTAAGTATGTAAACAATGTACCCTTTGAAATGATCAATTCGATTAACAGGCCATACCTCACATACCTAGGTAGACTTGCATAAGATTGACATATCAAAGGGTCATCAGCTGTCCCTTTGATATGTTAAAATTGAGTTGGCTTGGACAAGTCAACCATTGTCATTTGAATTCTGGCCTGGTCAATAGTGTACTGTATGTGTATATATAATAATATAATATCCCACATAAATTGGCCAACATGTTACAACAACAGTGTGTGTCCATAAATATACTTTTTTTTTTTTTGATCCTGTTGCTATCAGCTGGACAGGGCAATGTTCATCTCATATATATGGGTAACAGTAAGAATCCTCAACAAAGATTGTCAGTTCACATTTTGACAACTGCCTGCTGCTTAATTTTCTGAAAATGAAAAACACTCCCTCCTTTCCTTCTCCAATCTGTATTCTGTAAAGTTCTATTTTTTTCTTTTTTTTATTGTATTTGGTCTTTATAAGATTTTCAAAAACTGGTGAACTTACTGAATGATATTTCCCAATTGTTATAAGAAAATAAAGGAAATTGTGTATTTGTAGAATATTTATATACACGTAGTGCACATGCATTCATCTCCTCCATGACAATAATAGGAAGTAACGATTAGACCTGTTTGAGATGACATTACTTCACTGGATGGCTCATCCCTGAGGAGGTAGCCTCTGGACCATCCAGTGGTAAGTGATGTGAACTGACACCTACTTAAGCCAATAAGCCCATTCTTAGCCAGTATTAATTGATTGCCATTTCACAGCACATAATCTGTATTGATCCAATTGGTCAAAGTTGGTCATTTCAATTTAATCAACTAGTATACTAATTTAGCTCCCATGTGGTTGTGTAGGTTTGAATGAGAATGGGATGGTAACCAAAGAAAACCAAATTCATATGGGGGTTTCTAACCTCAAGGAATTTTCCACAAAGAGACATTATCCATTCAGAAACTGACATATTGTATAATTTTCATTTTACTTACCTTATTTTAGCTTCTATGCAGAGCTGGTGTGTCGCATATAGCAACCAGTAAACTAACTGCATTCATCTTTACTCATGTGCAAGATAAAAATAAATGTTGATGTTTGATTGGCTGTTATAAGCAGTACCTTTATTGTAACTGCAGCTGGCAGTTTGCTAGGGAAGGTTAGACAAAACAGATTATTAGTTGCATAGTTTTGCTTGGTTATTCCTCCAATATGTAAGGAGAAAAAAAATGTTTTCAATGTTTTTTCAGCACAAGGCAATATTTTCATATATTTTTCTTCCATAACCATGTTTCAGTAACATAATTATTGTGCCATCAGGATGAATTAGCCACCCACTTCGTGTATGTTCTGTAAACTCCATAGGTACATTTTCTGCATCTTAAACCCTAGCTGGACCTACCTGTAGCAGGTTTTAGTACGGGATATTATTCCTTCTTCTGAGTTTACATTATTGTATGACATCATAATGGCTGCAGCTAGTGCAAAGCTGGGAACCACAATTGGAATATTTTAGTGCTGGAGTCCCTATGAAATATAAGGGCTCATGCACACTGCAGCTCAAAGAAACTGCTCCTCCTCTTGATCTTTTTTAAGCTTTTATTTTTTCTGCCTGAAAACTTACCTCCATATTAGCCAATGTGTCCATGTACACTTGGCTTTTTCAGGAGTTTACAGGCATATGCTCTTACAGGCATTTGAGAGGAGCTTTTCAGCAGAAAAGATGCCTAAGTGTCCAAAAACAAGCAAAAAGGCGAGAAAGAGCATGAAAAAGCTCACAGAAGCTCGAAAACACACAAAAAAATAGGAAAAATTAGCTGAGGGGAGGGTTTGTGTAAAAAAAAAAAAATAAAATAAAAAAACGCTTATGCTCAAAAAAGCTCAAAGAAGCTCAATTAAAACATGCAAAAGAGCCCAAAAAAGTACAAGCTTCTTCAAGCTGAAATAAAAGCTCAAATGCCTGTAAAAGCAGCCTTTTTTTTAACTGCAGTGTGCATGAGCCCTAAGAAACAAATAGGCAATTAAGGTTATGACCCAATACTGAAATATTAGTTTGTATGGATGTAATCTTAAATTGTGTTAGTCTGTTATATTGAGTGGAATATGTACATTTTTTTATATACATTTTTTTATATTTAGGACTAAAAGTAGAATAAAAAAATCTTTCAGTAGCCAACAGGTGGAGCTCTAAGTTCCCTTTGACATGCTTACCAGGCTACATCATGAAGTGAATGTTTGTTTAAAGATATAATATTAATATTAAGAAAAAAAGATATAAATGGTCAATTTAAATATCTAAACAAAAAAATTACTCAAACCCATTATATATTTGTTTTTATTTTTCTTAATAATGGAGAAAGGATCCATTTTAAGGTAGTTTATTGGAGGAACTCATTGACATTGAAGGAAATCCGTCTGTGTGGGTACCCTCTGACTGCCCTCTGATGCCTCAGATGTATTTGAGTGTTCCTGTAACTGGAGAAAAGCAGAGAAAGTAAGAGGGCAGTGAATGCAAACTCTGTCAATACTGCTTATTTCAGATGAGGCAATGGTAATTAAGCAGATTTTCTATTCTGTCCATGCAATATCTCCCCCCCAAATGGCAAATAGGCATGTTCTTGCTCCATAGACATGAGATAATTGCCCAATATGGGCTAAAAAGCGGGAACATCATGACTTGACCTGTCTTGTAGAATATAAATATGTAACTCCTGCCAACATTTTCTTTTATCATTTTTGATAGTGGAGTAATGTTTAGAATTTCTGTCTACTTGTTATTGCAGTCAGTGTTTTTCTCTGGGGAGATTTTCCTTTAGGCTGGGTTCACACTACACTAAAGCATGGAGTGGCTCACAGCAGGGGGTCCGGTGCATCTCCATTTACCGGTTCAGGTCCGATTTCAGCCCGAAATTTTTGGCTGAATTTGAACCTGAAATGGACCAAAAGACGCACAGGACAACTGTGCAATTCTGTTCTGGAGATGTGTGAACCGGCTCCATTGTTTGCCTGGAATTCTATTTTAAGGGTACAGACTATTAAAGAGTTTTCTATTATCCATATGATAGATAGATAAAGATTTTACAGATTTCAGCCTTCAACGGAGTGTGTGACAACAATGTTTTCATTCTGTGCACTTTTTAAAAATTAGATATAACATACAATATGATAAAAATTAACACCACATCTATTATCATGCACAGCAATGTAACATTCAGATAATCAAACCATATATTTTTTTTTAATTTACGATTCCAGCAGACCATCTCAAAGTAATTAGATGCCTTCAAAAATGAGGAAAAGATAAAGCCGGCCTGTTGAACTGCAGGGATGTTGACCTTTTTTTTCCCTTAACTCATCCTGAATGCAGCGTAGTTGGCAATAAAGGTTTAATGTAACTTAGCAGATCTAAGTTGCTTCGGGAAGGCTTTAATGCTTGGCAGGTCTGTACATTTTATTTATGAAATCAAAGCTACAACCTAGAGTTTTACTCACTTGAAGACATAAAAGAGATTCAGAAGTCAACCAAATCATCTTGTAATTAATGTTACCATGCACGCCCAAGACATTAGAATGTTAACAGTGTTAGAATCGTGTGCTTTGGAATATAGAGTGAGGGCTTTATTAGAGGGAAATTCACTGCAGATGTCATCCACCCTAATTGAGGACATCAGGGCGCCTGCTGCTTTTTCCTATCAGTGGCTGATGTTTTTTTTTTTCTCTTTTTAATTTATGCATTTTCCTTACTGCTAAAATCTGCTCTCATTATTAGTCTATCTTGTCAGTCATTTGCATTTCAAGTGCTGGGACTGTGGGGTACCAGCTAGCTGCCTTAGAAGAATACTTCAAGGGGTTACACTATCAAATAGCAGAACAGTATCACAGTGAATTTGACATCTGGGTTATCGTATTCCCAGATGCTCCGCAGTGTCATTAGCAGGATTAATCTTAGCTTTAATTTCATAATGATTCTTATTCTAATGTATGTGAATGAACACAGAGTCTCTTGACTCATTATCACCAATTTACCCAAGATATGTAATCAGGCTCTTATATTCACCAACATTTATTTTTGCTAATACATCTAAAATTGTAGATTAAGCAAATACAGTTAGTTCCAGCTGGGTGAGTGCCTGGTGAGGTAGCTGTGCACCGTTTATGTTTTAATTAAGCAGCATTAATGGTTATTGTCTTTTAAATATGTATTGACCAAAATATTTTTTATGCAGGAACAGCAATGTCAGCCTTCAATTTGCATCCCGCTGCACATGGATTAGGATTGTTGGAATAAACATAAGGTATTGCAACAGTAACATTTTTATTCTCACTCTGAAGGTGAAAAAAAATAAGAATTTCGCAGTTAGGAACTTTCAAGACGCTGTTTCCAACTGTGTTGTGCACCTGCATATATTCATCGCTAACATCAGAGATATTAACATTTGTTTTACATTTGTAAAATATCTCACAGCTATTTTCCTCTCATTTACGTTTTATTTTTAGTTGTATCATTGCATCGAAAAATATTGTTGACTTTTCAAAAAAATGTTATGTTCAGTCCACTAATCAGCTATTTTCCACAGCAAAATAAAATGTATTTTCTTTGCCGTGCTTAAAATTTGTGCAATTTATTTAAACATAATGTATTTTATACATTAATTATTACATAAAAAGACTTATATGTGAAATGGCCAACATACAGTGGACATCATGATAAAAAAATACCACACCCGTAGTAATGAATAAAAAACATACAGGATGTAACACCCCAGCTCACACTGGATAAGTAGTATTATTTACATTTTACCACAACTGTAGTTTCAATACAGCATTGTTAGATGGTGTACTGTAGAGTAACATGAAGTGGACATTTTTTTAATGTATAACCGAAAAAACAAAAATCTAATATATTGTAGTTTGCCAATCCTCAGATGTGGTGATTGCCAAGAACAAACATCTTTTCTTGGTGTGGCTATGTTCACTTCCTCCATTGTACCTATGGGGGAAATCAAGGTAAATCAAGGTTCTCATTATTGCTCTTCTGATTTGGACTACAAACACACAGTTCTCTCTTTATCTCCGTTGGATAGAATAACAGGTGTTTTCTATACTCTGAAAATGTTCTTACTTTGAAAAAAAAATGAAAACTAAGGTAGCCACCACACCCAAGGACTGTGATGTTTTACATTTTTGTTCTTGGATTCTTTTTAATATTCATTAAGCTTGTGGAATTAAAGAATTAGTTGCACAAAGAGCTATAATTTAGGGTATGGAACACAAACA
Organism: Lithobates clamitans; assembly: GCA_037952925.1. Lineage (NCBI taxonomy): Eukaryota > Metazoa > Chordata > Amphibia > Anura > Ranidae > Lithobates > Lithobates clamitans. Next base: position 1,497,003 of record JBBGZY010000398.1, read on the forward strand.
CACAGAGATCTTTCTGGAAGATTTTTTTCAATCCACAATGTCCATTGCAAACTGGTGGGTGATCCATAATTGTATGAGCAGACATCTCTTGAGAATCATTAGTGTTTATGATTGCTCTATGTGGTTGTATAATTGCTAAAGGATAGAGTCATTTTTTTTCTGGTTAGTACATATTACAGTGCAAACATTATTCCTTTATGTTGCTCCACTATTCCAGGACGAAAACACACCATTTACACCACTAAACAAATCCAGTAATGATTTTATGAGCACCAAATTAAAATGCCTTATATGGCCTTCAACATCACCAGTAAAAAAATAACCTATAGTTACATATTGTAGATAGGGTTTTGTCACTAGTTCATATAAAAAAATGATGAGTGAGAAGCATTGAGTAGAGTTGGCTATTTGTCTTTCTAACAAAATGTGGTTTTGCCATTGCCTCTTGATATTGAGTAGAGCTTAGCTTAGCCAGCTGTTAACCAAGACTCTTGCTTTGCTGGCTCTATTCCATTTAATTCCAGTTATTAATTAATCCATGCAATTAATAATGGCAGCAATGTTCATAAACTTACATCTAATAATATTAAAGCCCAACTCTGAGCTCTATGCTCTCATCCCCCAATGGCCCTCCTTTCCCATTTTAGACCTTCATGCATTATTTTATATATATTTTTTTCTACTTAGCTTCTTCCACTGTCTTCTGGTCAGTCACATGACACACAGGGTCCCTTTCCTCAATGTTGTTCTCCCTGAGATAAATGGTCATGAATAATGCAGAGAGTAGAACTAACATAAAGATATTAGTACTGTTCTCTGAATCAATACACTGTGAGTGCCATGACATCTGGAACTCACAGTCTTCTGTCTGAGTGATAATATCAATCAACTTAAAGGCCATAGGGCATCTTGTGATGAAGAAGATATACTGTAGAGGGGTAGCTCCAGACTGAAGGATTGAAGGTAAATACTGCAGCCAGAGCTGTTTTTTTTTTTTTGGGGGGGGGGGGTATTTAGAAAAAGTTTAGACCCGGGCTTTACATTTTTATCCATTTTGTCAGAATTTTTATTTTGTAAAATGTTACTATCCTGCTGATCTTTAATATTTGTACGGAATTTTGTGTTGGCAGCAACATTGGCCATCAGGGAGAACTGATAAAAACATGTTGATTAAATACATTGTATGAATTAAAATATATGTGCACAGATTTTAAGGATCTACTGTACTCATTACTTTACTCAAGAATTGTGACGCAATCTTGATTGATTTAGGACTTGTTTGACCTTGGCTCGCTCAACTATACAAACAGTCAGTAGGGTCCATTTTCATTGCTTTAGTAAGAATAAAAAATCAAACTACATAGAAACATCAAGGGGAAGTCTGTGACATTGTTTTGCACAGTCCAGCATGCAAAACTATAAGCAAAGCCATGCAAATCTGAAGCAAACTGGGAACAAATAACTGGTAGAGCTATATCATTCTGTAATGAGAACAATTACAACACACAATGTACTAAGCTCCTTTTTACACTGCTGTGATAAATCCCCAAGGAATCTGAACCTACAAAGAAAATAACTCCAGCCTCTATTTTGGCATAGAAAACTTTTTATCTAATAAAAAGATTGAACTGGAAAAAAGCACTTTAGTTGGTAAGCAAATCAAGATTAGGCTTCTGTTTGGCATTGTTTACAGGTGTACAGGATTATTACATCTTTTAAATTATAGAGTCTCTTTAAGTGCCATATTTTGCGTGCTCAAAAACTAATAGCATAGTGTTTTTGGCTGAAAATCACAAGTGCTATCAATTTGAAATTTTTTGGCTGATGTTGCCATTCTAGCAGCTTCAAAGCATATAAATATAACTCCTTTTTTTAGTGAAGGCCAAGCCATTCCAAACCTCTATGATGACATAGTGAACATTTCTAAACCATTACCCACACACACTGGATTTCAGATGAATATTTTACTATGCTCCAATATTTCCAGCATGTAAAATGAATAACTCTGGGCAATCTGCCATGAAATTCAAGACTTTTTCTTTTAATTTTTACACTATCACATTCAATGGCTGTTTGCTGTATTTTGTCACAGAGCAAATAACATTTTAAAACAAATCTGGCTAAGATCCATCTTTCTTTCCTTAAAGCGAAACTAGATTTTTGAAAGATTTTTTTTACTGATGTAATCACCAATGCATAGCTGTTAAACTTATCTATTTTTGAGCATACAGTCCTCGGGTTGGCAAAATGCTGATACTATATAGGTGCTCCAACTTTAAGATCCAGACCATTGTCCAAACCTTTATTCCTGACTGTCATAAGAATCTTTTTTTAAACATGCCAAGTTAAGCATCTTCTCCAACCTACATACCACATCCATAAAACATGCATAGAGACTTTAGATAATGTGTGCCAGTCATTATAGCACTTCAATGTAAAAGTTTCCCAAAACTCAGTTCAGCTTTCCTATTAGGGGCTTTCGGTAAATCATAAAGCACAGTCGGCATACTGATCGAATAACCATTATAAGGAAATAAATGTTAGAATATAGCTGACCACTTATCATATAATCCTATTGAGAGGTGATGCCCAAGCTGCACTGAAATTAAGGTAAAAAGTTTTAGGGAAAATTACTGGAAAATATCTCTGCAGCCTGGTCAATCTTTCCGAGATCCTTCCAAGCTTCACTAAAACCAGAATTGACACTGGATGATGGACAATTGTCTCCCTGCCTGACATTTACCCACCTATGGCTAACATAAGACACCAAAAGTGTTTATTGCATTAAAGTATATGTGGACCCTTACCTTGTTAAACAACCCATTCAGTCTAAAAAATAAATGAGAGGCAAAATGTGTGTATATATATATATATATATATATATATATATATATATATATATATGTATATATACTGTGTATACACTCACCAGCACTTTATTAGGTACACCTTGCTAGTACCCGGTTGGACCCCATTTGGCATTCAGAACTGACTTACGTCTTCGTGGCATAGATTCGTGGCAACAAGGTGTTGGAAACATTCCTCAGAGATTTTAGTCCATATTGACATATTGACATGATAGCGTCACCCAGTTGCTTCAGATTTGTCAGCTGCACATCCATGATGCAAATCTCCCGTTCCACCACATCCCAAAGGTGCTCTATTGGATTGAGAGCTGGTGACTGTGGAGGCCATTGGAGTACAGTGAACTCATTGTCGTATTCAAGAAACCAGTTTGAGATGATTTGAGCTTTGTGACATGGTGCATTATCCTGCTGGAAGTAGCCATTATAAAATGGGCAAACTATAGTCATAAAGGGATGAATGTGCTCAGCAACAATACTCAGGTAGTCCATGGCGTTTAAACAATGCTCAATTGGTACTAAGGGGTTCAAAGTGTGTCAAGAAAATATCCCCCAGACCATTAGACCACCACCTCCAGCCTGCACTGTTGATACAAGCAGCATGGATCCATGCTTTCATGTTCTTTACACCAAATTCTGACCCTACCACCTGAATGTCGTGGCTGAATTAGAGACTGATCAGACCAGGCAACGTTTTTCCAATCTTCTATTGTCCAATTTTGGTGAGCCTGTGCGAATTGTAGCCTCAGTTTCCTATTCTTAACTGACAGGAGTGGCACCAGGTTTGGTCTTCTGCTGCTGTAGCAAATCTGCTTCAAGGTTCATTATATAGTTCATTCAGAGATGGTATTCTGCATAGCTTGGTTGTATAGATTGGTTATTTGAGTTACTGTTGCCTTTCTATCATCTCGACCCAGTCTACCCATTCTCCAGTGACCTCCTACATCAACAGGTCATTTTCCTCCACACAACTCACGTTCACTGGATATTTTCTCTTTTTCAGACCATTCTCTGTAAACCTTAGAGATGGTTGTGTGTGAAAATCTCAGTAGATGGGCTATTTTTGAAATACTCAGACCAGCCAATCTGGCACCAACAACCATGCCACTTTAAAAGTCACTTAAATCCCATTTCTTCCTCATTCTGATGCTCAGTTTGAACTTCAGCAAGTTGCCTTCACCACAAAAGAGAGTACACCCCTCACATTTTTGTAAATATTTTATTATATCTTTTCATGTGACAACTCTGAAGAAATGACACTTTGCTACAATGTAAAGTAGTGAGTGTACAGCTAGTATAACAGTGCAAATTTGCTGTTCCCTCAAAATAAATCAACACACAGTCATTAATGTCTAAACCGCTGGAAACAAAAGTGAGTACACCCCTAAGTGAAAATGTCCAAATTGGGACCAAAGTGTCAATATTTTGTGTGGCTACCATTATTTTCCAGCACTGCCTTAACACTCTTGGGCATGGAGTTCACCAGAGCTTCACAGGTTGCCACTGGAGTCCTCTTCCACTCCTCTATGACAACATCACAGAGCTGGTGGATGTTAGAAACCTTGTGCTCCTCCATCTTCTGTTTGAGGATGCCCCACAGATGTTCAATAGGATTTAGGTCTGGAGACATGCTTGGCCAGTCCATCACCTTTACCCTCAGCTTCTTCAGCAAGGCAGTGGTTGTCTTGAAGGTGAGTTTGGGGTCGTTATCATGTTGAAATACTGCCCTGCGACCCAGTCTCCGAAGGGATAATGCTCTTCTTCAGTATGTCACAGTACATGTTGGCATTCATCAATGCACTGTAGCTCCCCAGTGCCAGGAGCACTTATGCAGTTCCAGATCATGACACTCCCACCCCCATGCTTGACTGTAGGCAAGACGCACTTGTCTTTGTACTTCTCACCTGGTTGCCGCCACACATGCTTGACACCATCTGAACCAAATAAATTTATTTTGGTCTCATGAGACCACAGGACATGGTTTCATTAATCCACGTCCTTAGTCAGCTTGTCTTCAGTAAACTGTTTTCAGGCTTTCTTGTGCATCATCTTTAGAAGAGGCTTCCTTCTGGACAAAAGCCATGCAGACCAATTTGATGCAGTGTGTGGCGTATGGTCTGAGCATGGACAGGCTGACCCCCCACCCCTTCAACCTCTGCAGCAATGCTGGCAGCACTCATACGTCTATTTCCCAAAGACAACCTCTGGATATGATGCTGAGCACGTGCACTCAACTTCTTTGGATGACCATGGCAAGGCCTGTTCTGAGTGGAACCTGTCCTGATAAACCGCTGTATGGTCTTGGCCACCAAGCTGCAGCTCGGTTTCAGGGTATTGGCAATCTTCTTATAGCCTAGGCCATCTTTATGTAGAGCAGCAATTCTTTTTTTCAGATCCCCAGAGAGTTCTTTGCCATGAGGTGCCATGTTGAACTTCCAGTGACCAGTATGAGAGAGTGAGAAATAACACCAAATTTAACACACCTGCTTCCAATTCACACCTGAGACCTTGTAACACTAATTAGTCACATGACACACGGGAGGGAAATGGCTAATTGGGCCCAATTTGGACATTTTTACTTAGGTGTGTACTCACTTTTGGTGCCAGCGGTTTAGACATTAATGGCTGTGTGTT